>JAENPR010000054.1:1200000-1886287 GCA_018135685.1 Themeda triandra | reverse complement strand
ACGACGAATAGATATCACTGACCGAGCCGTACTCTACGGCCTAGCACTGCCGCCCTAATAGGTGTGGGCCGTGAACAATGGACGTTTGCAATCGTAAGTGAACATTGGACGTGACCATAAATAGCTGGTGGGCCCTACACCTACCCTCGTGTGTGGTCCACACATGCCATATTTTCCGCAGAGATAAAACGCCGTTTGGGCCGTGTACTTTTGCATAGCCAAGCCATGCTTATTTTTGCACGCTTGGCAAACCATAAAAATTTCCACAAATGGAGTTTCCTACTAGTGCTGAGTATGAACCATTTTTACATTTTTATGTATGGGCCCTCAATTTTTTTGTCATCCTGTTCCTTCTGGCCGCGACGAATGACATATCGACCGAGCCGCATTTCACGCCTAGCGCTGGCCGCCCTAATAGTGTGGGCCGTGACCCATGGACGCTTGCACTGTGCTGAACACCTGACGCGACCATACATAGCCAAGATCTCCTACACCTACCCGTAGTGGTCCACATGCCATATTTTCCACATAAAACGCCATTTTCGGCTTGTAGTACTTTTGCATAGCCAGTTTATAGTAATTTTGGCATCGCTAAACCATGGGTAAATTTCCACGGATGGAGTTTCCCTACTAGTGCGAGTACAAACCATTTTTACATTTTTATGTGGCGGGCCCCTTGATTTTTTTGTCATCTAGTTCCTTTGGTCACGACGACAGATATCACCTCGACCGAGCCGTACTCTACGGCCAGCGCCGTCAGCCTAATAGGTGTGGGCCGTGACCAATGGACGTTTGCAATCGTAAGTGAACATTGGACGCGACCATACGTAGCGGCGGCCCTACACCTACCCGTGGTCCACACATGCCATATTTTCCGGCATAAACGTCATTTTGGGCTTGTAGGTACTTTTTGCATAGCCAAGCCATAGTAATTTTTGCACGTTGCCAAACCATGGTTAATTTCCACGATGGAGTTTCCCTACTAGTGCGAATACGAACCATTTTTACATTTTTATGTGGTGGGGCCCTCGATTTTTTTGTCATCCGGTTCCTTCGGTTACTAATGAACAGATATCACTGACCTAGCCATACCGTACTACTTAGCGCGTCTAGCGCCGTCGATAGGTGTGGGCCGTGACCAATGGACGCTTGCAATCGTAAGTGAACATCGGACGCGACCATACATAGCGGTGCCCCCTACCTGGGTCGATTATGACACCGCAAGAATGCACCATGGGGCATCCCACTACGGCGGGAGTTTCTGTATAAAGGCGTGTTACGATCTGCGTATCCGGACGTTCGAGAAACAAGACAAACCAAGGACAACAAGGTTAACCTGGTTTAGGTCAGCTTGGAAGCATAATACCCTACGTCCCGCTTTCGTGTTATGCCAGATGATCAAGTGTCGGATTACAATGAAGCGCTTAAGCTCTCTACGTTAGATGCCGAGAATAGCCTGCATTCTAAGTGGGGTCCTTGCCCGCTTTATATAGCCGAGCAGCCAAGGGTACACGTGAGGTGGCTCGGATACATCAAGTCGTGCCCTAGGAGGACTCTATCCCGACCTAACCGACTAAGCATACTTGCGACAAGCATCCTTGTGCGCGATCCTCTTCCCGGTCGGTTACGGACCACGCCGTTTGTCTTGAAGTCCGGCCCACCACTGGCCGGTAATGGGCGGGTCTTGTCCGTCCGGCCATCTTGCCAGCAGCCCGGGAACCGTCTATGGTGGTATACCGACTTATACCCCCATGACTAGTCCCCGGCACCATGTATCTTGAAAGAAGTCCTTCTGTCTTGACTCTCGTGCCAAAAAGGTAGATGCGGACCACGCGAGAGTTGGTAGCCATACGTCGAACACGTAGTACCGACCACGCGATTGCCGACCACCAAGAGGCCGACCACCGCAGGCCGACCACCGGTAATGCCGAGGGTTTCCCCAGCGCCTATCTTGACCACTTTGTTTTGGTCGAGCGGTCGATGACTCTTGTTGAAAGATGCATGGTGTCTTAAAAAAGAAAAAGAATTTTTTTCTTTTAATTGTCCTCGAGACGTGGGCCCACATTGACACATGACAAAAGCCGTGGCAAAGGCGCAACGTAAGCCGGCGTAGTAAAAAATCAATGTTGACGGCCGTTAAGTGCCAATTTTTATCGTCAACTAGACATGAGAAAGGACTAAAATATGTTCACCAACTATATATAGGGGTTATACCGACGTAATTCCACGAGTTTTGGTGAATGTCCTGTTTCTCAGGTGTCGCTAAAATACCCAAGGAAGGCTCACATGTCGCTTTACATAGAGATAATCGGGAACCGGTGAAAATTCTGTAATCTGGAAGGTTCGAGAAGGCTCTGGACCAAACGGGAGACCGAACGGGCTCGGTGGAGAGTCGGCCGACTCCCCCCCTTGGGCGGCCAACTGGGCACCTCAGCCAATCAGCGTCAGCCTCGCGGATCCCTGTTCCACCGCCTTTGAGGATGAATAATAATCGTCCGTTTAGGTCGGTTTGATCTGAGGGCTGCGGTGCATCCTAGGGGGCTATATAAGCAGGGCCCCTGGCCCCTGGAGGAGGCATCCCTTAAACCCTAATTCATTATCTCCCAGCGGGATCAGAGTTGTAGAGGCGTCCCTTGAATGGATGACTTCTCTTCTCTAGAGAATTAGAGCTAGACATTCCAATGTAGTTGATTAGATCTAGATGAGAGTTAGGGAGAGCGGAGCTGCGCTCCGGTTCTGGAGAAATCTTCAGAGATTTGGTATGTCTTTGTATCTACTCTTTGTAAGACTTATGCTTAATATATTTATCTTCTCTATCTACTTTATGCCTTTCATATGTATGTTTAGTATAGTTGTTACATTCTAGCATGGGATCTTCGCTCGTATTGAGTGCTCTAGTTATCATATGTAATTAGAGTAGTAATCGATAGTGTAGGCATGGTGTCTAGACTATAGGTTACCTGAGGTTGCGCCCAATCCCACGGATAGTTGTGGTAGCCCCAGAGGTGACAGCTCTGTCAGGCCTTTGTATTCCACCACGTTCGGGTTGGTGTCTCGTAGAGCTCTCGGCAGCCTTCTCCCAACTACTCTTTACCCAGTCTTCTTCGAGAGTTGGAAAGGACCTGCTGCTCCAAAGTGCTATTGTGTGATTGCTATATCTAACCATTCCCTGTTATCATAGAACCAAAGTAATAGAGAAGTATATAGGAACTTTGATCTCTCCCGTTGTCCTCTCACTCTAGCTAGCTACTCATTTATCATAGAATTCTCATGTGTGCTTTATTATATTACCTTACATATATATATATATATCATTTACCCCTGCTTTAGTCTAGTTGGTTTACTAAGTTAGTAGATACATGATGGTGAGTTATCTGGTTCTTTAACCCTTGCTTCCCTGTGGTAAAATATAAATAACGATACCTGGTTTACTCCCGGTAAAATGCTACAATGGTATGTTCTGTGCGCTTGCGGAATCCTTCTTATTTTAGTTGCACTTAACAAATACCAACAAGCATTTTTGGCGCCGTTGCCGGGGAAGCAATCGGAGTCAAGTTTTTGATAATGATCTTGATGTCTCGCTAGTTTAGTGTACCACTAGCTTTAGTAGGATTACCCCTTGTTCTCGTAAGTGTGGAATAGACGGGACAAAAGAAGCCGTTTTGACCTTCCGGCAAGTTTCCACAAGAAAAGAAGAGACATTGAAGAGCCCAGGGGTCCCTCAACATTCAACATTCATCAACATTGGAACCCGCCACCTCACAAAGTTTGCGTATACATATATATTTTCTAACCATGTGTAGATTGGAGAAAAGGTCATCGTCACAAGAATTTCAAATCACCTCACAAGTGACGAACATAGACGCAAAGACCGCGCACAAATTTCATCATGTGAGTCATGGTAAGTATGATCAAGAAAAGGTGAGAAGTCTTGCTCATGGACTTCAAAATTTTGAGTAGTTATCTTTTCAATTCTTGCATCCCACCGCATGTTTACTTTTAAGATATTCATGCATCCACTCCACTTTTTGTTGTTTGCTCATACATTGCATGTTTAGTTTCTTTCATGCATTCATGTCGCCTCGTATCTAAAATCCTCACCATGATCATGCTCTTTCATCTCTCGTTTGAGTAACTCTCTATAATGCTTTCATGCTACCTTTGTTTGCTATAGTATGTTTTGGTTTGGAAGTACTAGCTATACTTTTAGAGGCTTTTAAATTAAGCGTGGTGCTTAGGTTAAAATGTCTTCCTTAATTAAATTAGACATGGAGTCTAGTTTGGTTATTGAACTAAAATGTGCTTTAGTAGATATTGGTTATTTTGTTGGACTAACCCCCGCGTAAAACTCTCAAATCCAATTTGGGTAAGTCAAGAGATGAACACACTTCGAGATGAAGCAAGGCATATGATGAATTCCAACAACTTCACACAAAAGACACAATTCATCCATCGTTCAAGGAAGAATTGAAAGAGCTTATGATCTCGCCTATTCGTGGATCGGCATCACCCGCGAATTTGCCACTTCGCAATGGAACAAAGAGAAAGACAAGAGTACCACAAGAAGCATCAACATCTTGAACTCACTCAAAGAAGTGGATTAAGGCGACAAGCTATGAGCAACTCCGAAGACACCATCTTGCATGTCGGCAGCAAGGACAAGGATGGAATGGCATGCATCCTTGTGTCAACCAATCATCATCAAGGGTTGACTATCGCCCAAGCCCAAGAAGACCATGAACAACTACAAGATGATGTCCCTAAGCCATTGGAGATGAAGTATGCATACAAATAATAATGAAGCCTCTTCTTGATCATCAAGACGGATGGCGTGTCGTTAATTGCGAACTCTTCGCCATGCCGCTAGAAACCATCAAGGAAGAACTCGAGTCTACATCTCCAATGAACATCAATTCGTCAACCAAGACTCCAAAATCAAGAATGGTTGACGAAAGAAGAACATGCAACCTGTTGTCGCTCATCCTGGATTGGACAAGACAATCAAAAGCGGGAATGCAAAAGAGAGATCCTTGCTCAATGGACCTATAATCAAAAGTCCCTCTTAGACAAATGAAGGCTTAAGAACAGAGAGGACAAGCAGTGTCTAAGGACATAGAAGTACAACACACTCGAGGACGACTCAACACTCATATTTGGTTTCACGTGGCGAGTAACAACAAGGTCAAGCTTGGGGGAGGAAGGCCGATGACTCTTCAAACAATGATCCGGAATGCTCTTCCTCTTTTCAAGCCCCGTCACTTTGGCACGCTGAGAAGAAACAATGAGTGGAGCACAAGGTCTAGGAAGGAAAAAGGAGTGCAATTAGAAGACAAGATGCTCATGAACAAGTCAAGGAGAGAGGTTAATCAAGTAAGACAAACTCCAAGAAGAAGTAAAGGACCACTAGAAGCATCTACTCTTCATCACAAGGTACTCCGATAAAGACCGTTGGATAAGAAAAGAACATGGGTGACCACTTTCCTAGAGTTACCATCTCAAGAGGTGCAGTTCTCAAGGTCTCTACCTTTGGGATCAAATGATGCACCGAAGGAGTGAACATGACAAGAAGTCCCGTTGAGGGACTTAAATCATTGAACCCTCACCAAGGAGGTAACTTGGTATTTATCTGCATTTCCTTTCATAGCATTGCATTTTTCTTTAAGAATATTTATTTTCCCTACATGCATCTTAATTGCATCTTCGCTTTACTATCTCTCGCACTAGAAAAAGAAAATAAAGATGTTGTGTATTTGCATCCGAGAAAACTACTAAGCCCCATGTGAACAATCATTCACCGTGGTGGCATAAAAATAATTTTTTTTCAAGATATCTATTTTCTCTGCACTTTGCATCCCTTGATTATAAAAAGAAAAAAATATATATATTTCTTGTGATCTGTTAGAAGACATTTGAGTTAAGGCTTTCTAGACAACCAAGGCTTAGAGGTTTTATCACTAATGCTTAATCAGTTCCACAAGCTTTGTTGTCTATTTGAGCTTCCCGAACATAAAGGATCAAGAAGAGCTAACGAGACGGGAAGGATGTCCAGTCTCCCGTCCGAAGTGCTGCCCTCAACAAGTTGAACGCTGTCTCCAATAGCAACTATCCACGAAACTCCGGGGAAGACTAGAACTCCTTCACCGCCCGGTCGGCAATATCCATGAGACTATGTCAACATCCAGCTTGGGGAGAGCATCCCCGTGTATCAAGCTAAGTGTTCCAACTTGTCTATTTATTTATAGAGCTTGCTAAACAACTAAAAAAAGATGCATAACCTTAGAAACCCAGAAAGATTTCCGTATTTATCTTTTCTACTTTTGGGGAGCTCTTATTAATCTGTCTTTAAGTAATCCCTAGAATAAACTCTACATGGAGATGATGAATAGTTGCTCGCCGTAATTCCTTTCAAGTACCTAGTTTTCAACCTTGCACTCTCCCGAGTTTTAGACACAACCGTTTAGATTTGAGATTTGCTCAACACCGAAACTTGTGGGTAGCGAATGCTTGATCTAAGTCTAGGTAGTTGGTGGATATGATATGGGAAGGTTTTGAGCTGCTGTCCATCTTGTTCCTAGAGATACTAGAGTTTTGGAGAATTTATCTTTGAAAATATTAAATTCCTGCATGATGAGTTCCTTTATGATGAGAGTTTAAATTCCTACCACAAACCATATATTCATGCTTACTAGATCGGAAAACCCATCTATTTATATAGATCATTTTTGTAGGCATTGAGTGTAGTCTTTATAGGCATTGAGTGTGGTTATGCTTTGTGGACCCATAAGGAATCGATCATGCGGTTAAAGTCAATACTATGTGCTCTCCATCCATTGATCTATGCTACTTACGTCCTCGAAGCACGCACCCATTTTATAAATACTACATTCATTACTCCAGTGCTACTGTCCCCTAGAAGTACCACCTACATATAGATCCATATCCACCATATATTGTGCTATCTCTACCCTAGAGATACGCACCTATGCTGCTCCTACCCTGGGAGTACGCATTTCCCCACATATTGTGCTGGGAGTACGCATCCATCCATCCATCCATCCATCCATTCTTCCACATATATATATATATATATATGCCACTCATTTCGTTCCATTCAGAAAATGTTCTACTCCTACACTGGGAGTGAACACTCAAAAATATTCATGGCCATCCTATCCTGGGAGTGAACATCTAGAGATAATCATCGCCGTTCCAATTGCCTACATAAAAGCTCCAGTCATTATCATTTCAAGTTATACACTCCCCATTGCTAAAGTTTTGTTTTCAGAGGATTGGTTGCTATGTAAAAAAAAGAAAAAAAAGAGAAAAAAAAGAGAGAAAAGAGAGAGCAACCAAGTCCTTCCTTTCAAGAAGTTTCAAAGTTTCCGAATAAAGGGAGTCATGTTATCCCCAAAGGAGCAAGTGTAGAAGTAGATGTTCACCAAGTGATCACCCCTCATAATCATTTCCTTATCATCATCATCTTATCATCCATCCCATTTCCTCATTCACATGCACATATGACTTTATTATTATTTTAGTTCCTATTGGATCCATGGTTTAAGCTGTGCAATATATGCAAGTGAGTTTGAGTGTCTCCCCACCTATGAGCTCCACATAAGCCTATTAGAAAGTAGGGTGAGAGAGAGAAGGCACTTTCCACTATGCCTTAGTTCCACAAATACCACATATTTTGAGAGAAGAGAGAAGGCATACACTACTCATGCCTTGGAGAGGATCCAGAAATACCACAAATGAGAGATCGAAAGGTTCATACAAGGAACTCGAGTTTTTATTTGAAAATCTTGCAAAAACTCCGAATAATAGTTGATCAAAGAGCGAGAAACATAGCGCTTGACTTGACCGTTCGTCTTTCAACCGCTCAAGACCCAAGTGACGGTTACAAGCCCCATGGTGAAAGGTAATATGAGTAAGTTTTGAGTCGAATAGTTCACTCTAATCCGGAGGAGAGTTCTTGTTTGAACGCATGTGTACTTTTGAGGCGTGAAAGCATTGTAGCAACTCCCGATCCACACTAAGTTTATCTTTGCTCGGGGACGAGCAAAAGGAAAGCTTGGGGAGTTGTTGACGGTCGTTAAGTGCCAATTTTTATCGTCAACTAGACATGAGAAAGGACTAAAATATGTTCACCAACTATATATAGGGGTTATCTTGATGAATTCCACGAGTTTTGGTGAATGTCTCATTTCTAACGGGTGTCGGCTAAAATACCCAAGGAAGGCTCACATGTCAGGTTTACATAGAGATAATCGGGAACCGGTGAAAATTCTGTAATCTGGAAGGTTCGAGAAGGCTCTGGAGCAAACGGGAGCCCGAACAGGCTCGGTGGAGAGTCGACCGACTCCCCCCCTTGGGCGGCCGACTGGGCACCTCAGCCAATCAGCGTCAGCCTCGCGGATCCCTGTTCCACCGCCTTTGAGGATGAATAATAATCGTCCGTTTAGGTCGGTTTGATCTGAGGGCTGCGGTGCATCCTAGGGGGCTATATAAGCAGGGCCCCTGGCCCCTGGAGGAGGCATCCCTTAAACCCTAATTCATTATCTCCCACGGATCGGAGTTTTAGAGGCGTCCCTTGAATGGATGACTTCTCTTCTCTAGAGAATTAGAGCTAGACATTCCAATGTAGTAGATTAGATCTAGATGAGAGTTAGGAGAGCGGAGCTGCGCTCGGTTGGAGAAATCTTGAGAGATTTGGTATGTCTTTGTATCTACTCTTTGTAAGACTTATGCTTAATATATTTATCTTCTCTATCTACTTTATGCCTTTCATATGTATGTTTAGTATAGTTGTTACATTCTAGCATGGGATCTTCGCTCGTATTGAGTGCTCTTGTTATCATATGTAATTAGAGCGAATCGATAGTGTAGGCATGGTGTCTAGACTATAGGTTACCCGAGGTTGCGCCAATCCCACGGATAGTTGTGGTAGCCCCGGGGTGACAGCTGTCGGGCCTTTGTATTCCACCACGTTCGGGTTGGTGTCTCGTAGAGCTCTCGGCGGCCTTCTCCCAACTACTCTTTACCCGATCTTCTTCGAGAGTTGGAAAGGACCTGCGCTGCTCCAAAGTGCTATTGTGTGATTGCTATATCTAACCATTCCCCGTTATCATAGAACCAAAGTAATAGAGAAGTATATAGGAACTTTGATCTCTCCCGTTGTCCTCTCACTCTAGCTAGCTACTCATTTATCATAGAATTCTCATGTGTGCTTTATTATATTACCTTACATATATATATATCATTTACCCTGCTTTAGTCTAGTTGGTTTACTAAGTTAGTAGATACATGATGGTGAGTTATCTGGTTCTTTAACCCTTGCTTCCCTGTGGTAAAATATAAATAACGATACCTGGTTTACTCCCGATAAAATGCTACAATGGTATGTTCTGTGCGCTTGCGGAATCCTTCTTATTTTAGTTGCACTTAACAAATACCAACAATCAACCAGAACTATAAAGGAATGATAGGCCCTAAGTCACCGCGAGGTGACGTGGGCCCACGTAGTCCCCAAGTTCGATGGAAGATAGCATATGTTGCATTGAACTTTTTAAGAGAAAAAGAAGTCCAAAACCAGATACCTACGGCCCTCTGTTTAGGAAACAAAGCAGGAAAAATTCCCAAGACCAAAGATATAGGCATGCGTGTTAAAAACGGGCTACCAGGGAACTGACTGGGCAGTCCCCAGGATAAAAAATGAGGCCCACGTGCAGTGCCAAGGGAACTGTGCCCGATTTAAAATTTACCAGGAATAGTAAAAAAGCTGGCCGCCGCACGTGGATAAGTACGGCCCATGGGACCGCGGCCCACTAGGGTTAAAAAATGGGGCGGTCCACATGAGTCAGAGGGGGTCCAACCCTAGGAGTCAACCGGACGTCATCCGGAGACTATAAATAGCGGGCGCCGCCGTCAGTGAACGGTTCCGCACTCATTGCGTTTGCGAACTCAGTTCTCGAGCTCTCCGTATTCCACTGCGCTCGAGAGAGAAGAAACCGCTGCCGCCGCCGCATTTCGCCGCTAGATCCACGCCGCAGCGGCCGCGGGGCGGAGGCAACCATTAGATCGGTGCCCGCACTCGCTCCGCGCCACCGTGCCGCGTAGATCCGGCCCCGCCGCCGCCGCTCATCCCGCTAGGGTTCCACCACCGCATCGACCTACCGCCGTCGAAGATGGGAGCGAAGCGCTCGACCAAGAAGGCTGCGAAGGGCGGGGACTCGGCGAGGCGTGGGCCGGACTGGGTCCAGTCAACCACGAGCCGGGAATCGTTGAAGTCGCTGGCGGATAACGTCTTCCCCGCCGCCATTGGAGATGGGCGTGTACAGGGAGCCGCGCGGCGAGGAGGAGCCAGCGCCGAGGCCTGGTGAGTTTGTTGTCTTCGAAGACTTCGTGCCTCGTGGGTTGGGGCAACCAGTGAACGGGTTCCTGCGGGACCTTTGCATATGGTGGGGTATTTCCATATGCAACCTGGACCCCAACTCCATCTTGACAGTATCATTTTCATCGCATACTGTGAAATGTTCCTGGGCATCCCCCTCATTTCAATCTATTTTGACACTTCTTCGTGCTCCGGAAGAAGGGGGTAGAGACTGGGGGATCCCAGGTTGCTGGAGGATGCTATATTCGGCTCCGGGACAATCTGGCAGCATCGTGGCTGGGGAGCAGGTTTAATTCCGCGCCCAAAGGATGGAACAGGCGCTGGTTCTAGATGAGCCAGGACGTTACCATGGGTAGAAAAGTCCCCTGTGATGTCCACCAGATCCCGGAGGCCAACCCCAGGTGGTCAGAACCACCCCCTGTTGGTGATGACCAAGTTAAGGAGCTGCTAGCCATGATCAACAACCAGAAGGTAACAGGGGGCGTTAGTGGCCGGAATGTGGTTGGTGCGGCGCGTGCAACCGTGCAAGGAGAGGACCAATCCGCCGTGGCAATACAACGGTTTAGAGGATCCGTCACGGGACACAATGGAGAAGCCTAGTAAGGGATGGGCTCATCAAATACTCTCATTTCGTTTGAGAAGTATGATCCCAACACTTCACCGCCAATCGCCAAGCAGATTCCGTACCGTTTGAGCATCCCCCACCAGAGGTAAGGATATGTGATCAACTCAGTTGCGTAAATTGACAATATCCTGGTCAGGAGATTATATACTGACCACCTTGATATTGTGTGCACGGGCGAAGTGATCGCATTTCTCCGCTGTTCGGTGGAGCAAGGCCAAAGGGCGATGCCTTTCGTGGTCGGCGGCATCCCGAGAGGACTGGCCGACCGGGGTGAGGAGGAGGACCTCGGATCCGACGATGATGATGATGATGACAAGGTGGAACCAACCACCGGGGACAACGGTAGGCGGCGAGGAAACAGGCCGACCAGTGCCGTCCCCAAGGAGAAGAACAAACCAGCCAACCTTGGCACCGGGGTAAGCCGAACCTCGGCAAGGAGGCCGGCGCCGAGGTCGGCAGTAAGAGGCCGGCCCCGGACAGCCCGGTGTCGTCGGATTCCGACGACACCATCACCATCGCCGAGCACCGGCGGAAGCGCCAGGCGCGCGCCGGGGACGGGAGTGGCGGCTCTAAGTCGCCCCAACCAGCACCGCGGCGGTCTCCGCGGAACGCTGGGCCAACCTCGGCTCCGTCGGAGCCGAAAGCTGCCACCGCCCCCTCTTCACCAACGCCAGGGGCGGCTGCCAAGGACAGCACCGAGCAGTCCCCGGGCGGGAGGCAGGTCCCGCCCAAGCCAGTCCCCAAGCCCAGCGCTGGGTCTGGGAGCAGGGCGCCGAGGAGCGGCGGCATGCCCCAGTTCAAGGGTGGCTTTTGCCGGTAAGTAGCTGTGTACTTGTAGTTATAATTTTGTGCGTTGAAAATCAGCAGTGTTCATGCCGATTGTCTTTTATGTAGTCGGCCGAGTACGGGCCCCACCTAGAGCTCCACCAGGACTGCAGCCACGCCGCCGGCTGCCGGAGCAGCATCGGGCGCGGGGCCCCAGCAGGGCGAGGCGGATGCCACCAGTGCTCCGCTGCACATGGAAACGCCTCGGGCTGAGGAACCAGCGGCGGAGGACAGGGTCCCGTCGCCGGAGGCCGCCCGTCGCTCCGCCCGCTGGGCGAGCCGGAGCCGGCACCGGCTACCCCGGCCAAGCTGCGCGCGACGCCGGAGCCCGCGGCCGCGGAACCCGCGGCGGCTACTCCACCCGGGCCTCGTCCTCCCCTGTGGAAGAGATCCACAGGGGGCCACCGCCGCCGGCACCCGCCGTCTCCTTCCCTCCGAACCGAGTCATGATCACCAGGCTGGTGGGAAAGGAGTGGCAGTCGTATGACGAGGTGCCGGAGGTGGTGATGGAGGCGGGTATTAGGGAGGCCCTGGTGCTGCTCACCTCCCGGATTCAGGTATGGTGGTTCTTGCCCTTGTAATGAATGGATGTACGGAGCATTATTGACTGTCCTGTTTTCAATAGACCCTGCAGAGCACCAACGCTCAGCGTGCGCGGACCATTCAGCGGTTCGCGCCGATTGATGAAGAGTGCAGGATCCTCCGGGAGGAGAAGGCCAACATGCTGGCACAGTCGCAGGTCTATGAGACCCGGCTTGATGACAAGGAGGCTGCTCGGCTGGCGCTGGAGGAACAGGTGGCCGAGCTGGAGGAGGGCCGACAAGGTACGTGGCCGTGTCCTCACAACCAAACGAAGCATGGTTGAGTGCCGTAGAGATGTGATGATTTCTTCCTCTCCATTAGGGCTAGAGGAGAAAGCTGCCACGCTGGAGCGGGAGGAAGCCGCTCTGGCTAAGGAGCTGGAGGCCGCCCGGGAGCAGGCCAAGGCGGACGCTGCCCAGATTGCGGAGCTGATCGGTAAGTTGTGAAACTTAGATCAGTTTGTATGATTTGTCTGCCATGTACTGGATCGAACAGTGCATGCTAACCACCTTGTTTGTGTTTGACAGAGATGCGGGATCATCGTCTGACCCAGTTCCAATGTCTACGGGACACATGCGCCTACCTCCAGAAGAAGGTGGACCGGATGACCGAGCACATCAAGTCGGTTCTCCGTGCCGTTTTCCCGGAGGAGGTGCACCCAGTGGACCCGGCTGGCGAGGCGGCGCTCGTGGCGGATCAGTGCCAGAGGCTATGGCCGGCGCTGCAAGACCTCGTCGCGCGGGCGGGCACTTACGCGGTGTCCACGACGTTGGCGGTGGTCCGCTCGAGGGTGGCGGCGGCTGATCCGGCCACCGTCGCGCTTGGGATTGCGCCGGAACTCAGCGACGCTACCGTCGAGGAGCTCTGAGCCACCTTCATCCCTGTCGCCGAGCAGTTGGTTGGCGACATGACTCTCATCGAAGATCCTGCAGGGGAGGAGGGTGGTCAGTAGGGCCCTTTGTTTTAAACATTTGTTTTAAAACTTGTATATAAGTGGTGCTGAGCACGGGGTGCTCGAAACAAAACTTAAGGCCGTACTAATATGCAGACAAGTTAGGCATACTTAAGTGGGTGATAAGTATTTTGCTTTTTTTTAGTTTACGTTAGGCATAACTTAGATGCGTAACGTTTAAAAATAAATCATGTCGACAAATAAGTTTTGCGCCCACTCTCAAAGCAATTAGCTCTGTCAAGATGACAAAGGGACGCACTAGTGAACAGCGCGGTACACCAGGATCACTAGGTACGATCCTAAGTATCTATTAGAGGGTGCCTGCCGGATCTCCTAGTGCTTTGTAGCGCGGAGCCGTAGCACATCGAGCGAGGACCGAGGCGCGGGACCTTATCAAATCGTTCTCGGCGAGCAAAACGCAAAGTTTAGATGTGACTTATGCAGGGCGCATGTATGCAAGGTGGTGCAAAATTTCAGATAAGAAATTGCAACAGGACGAAAGAGAGACAACAAAAGAGGAAACTTTGTTAAATAGAGAAAAAAGTACAAGGTACATATCTTTATGGGTAAAAGCGTATGAGCATCTCTATGTGCCATGAGTTTGGCTCTTCGACTGCGTCTAGTGTCTCCAACCTGTACGACGTCGGGCGTGTTATAGCCTTGATCCTGTACGGTCCATCCCACCTTGGAAATAACTTGTGGCGGCCGTCCGTGTTCTGAACACGACGGAGCACGTGATCGCCGACCACGAACAATCATCCTCGGACATTGCGATTGTAGTAGCGTCGTACCGTAGCTAAGTACTTCTCGGTCCGAGCACATGACTCGAGGGCCTGTTCTTCCTTAGCCAAGATGTCTACCTCTCTAGCCTCGTTGGAGGTGGTTTCATCGTGGTAGGCTACTCGTGGTGATTAAAAAGCGACCTCGGCTGGTATGACAGCCTCTGAGCCATACACCATAAAGTATGGGGAGACTCCTGTGTTATGACTGGTCTAAGTGCGTAGTCCCCAGACCACTGCGGATAACTCCTTGAGCCATCGACCAGGTTTAAGCTTAGTATTGACCTGGAAGACTCGCTTCTTGAGGGCGTCGAGGATCATCCCGTTAGCACGTTCCACTTGTCCATTGGCTCGTGGGTGAGCGATGGAGACGTACTTGACCTTGATCAGGCTATCATCGCAATAATTGAAGAATGCATCGCTTGTAAATTGCGAGCCTAGGTCGGTGATGATGGTGTTCGGGACACCGTATCTGTGGATGACCTCGTCAAGGAACTGGACTGCCTTTTCGGCTGTGGCTTTCTTGACTGGTTTGTATTCGATCCATTTGGAGAATTTGTCAATAAGCACAAAGACATTTGTGTGGCCACCAGGAGCTGGTTTGAACGGCCCAATCATGTCCAGTCCCCAGCATGAGAAGGGCCAAGCAGCTGGGATTGTCTGTAAGTCATGTGCTGGGACATGAATCTGCTTGGCAAACATTTGGCAGTTAACGCACCGCCGTACGTAGTCCTCGACGTCATTAACGGCTGTTGGCCAGTAGAAACCTGCTCGGTAGGCCTTGCCGACCAGCGTCCGGGATGCTGCATGGTTACCACAAGTTGCCTTCATGGATGGCTTTCAAAAGCTCAATCCCTGCCTCCCGAGTGACACACTTCTGGAAGATGATGGACTTGGGTGCCTTGCGCATCAACTCGCCGTTGACCATAGCGTAGGCCTTGGCTCGGACGGACTACCAAGTTGTGCGGCAAGCTTATCCTCCGGGATGAGGTGTTCATTCGGGTATTTGATAAAGGGCTCTCTCCGCCTTCTTGGGGAGGCGTCGCCCGGTCGGGCCGACTCGTACCCTCATCATCTGCCTGCCGGCTGAGGAGACCGTCGTCGTCCTCGATGTTGGCGTTACTGAACAACGTGGTTAGGACATTAACCTCTGATGTATCTTCTGGTGTATGTTCCACCTGATCAGGGATCGAAGGCTTGAGTAGATCTTGAACAAAAACACCAGGGGGTAACCTGGCACGGGATGAGCCCAGCTTGGATAGTTCGTCTGCTCCTACGTTCTTTTCGCGGCGCACATGGATGAATTCCAGCCATAAAACTTGTTCTCAAGTTTGCGAATTTCGGCGACGTAGGCATCCATTTTCTCGTGGACTCGTATCCCGCTTTGTTGACTCTTGACGACTAAGGCGAGTCCCCATAGACCATGAGTCATTTAATGCCAAGTTCAACGGCGATACGAAGGCCGTGAAGGGCTGCTTCGTACTCAGCAACTTTGTTGGAGGCTTTGAAGTGGATGCGAAGGACGTATTTTATCGTGTCCTTGGAAGGAGAGATAAAATAGACTCCAGCTCCCGCGCCATCGATATTTAACGAGCCATCAAAGTACATTGTCCAGTACTCGGCGTTTGAATCGGCGAGAGGTAGGCTGATGTCCGTCCACTCCACAATGAAATCAGGCAAGGCCTCGTGACTTCACCGTTCATCGGGTGCGGAACTGGAGGGTGTATTCGGACAGGTTCCGGCCACGCGTTTCACGATTCGACCACCGGCGTCCCGATTGCGGAGGATGTCGCCGAGTGGTACGTCGGTGACGACCGTGATCTTGAAGGCTTGAAAATAATGGAGCGGCTTGCGTTTGGTGATCGGGAGTGTGTATAGGAGCTTTTGTACTTGATTGTACCGCTGCTTGGACTCGCGAGCACTTCGCTTATGTAATATATGGGGCGCTGGACTCCATAGACATGGCCTTCCTCCTCGCGCTCGACTACTAGCATAGTGCTGACCACGTTGGTCGTTGCAGCTATGTATAGGAGCAACTCCTCATCCTGCTTTGGGACTGTCCGGAGTGAGGGAGAGGTTAGATAAGCTTTGAGTTGTTTGAAGGCCTGGTCGGCCTCCTCAGTCCACTCAAACTTATCCTTGGCTTTGAGCGCTTTGAAAAAGGGAGTCCTTTTTCACCCATCCGGAGATGTATCTCGGGAGGCTAAGCACTCTGTGAGTTTTTGGATGTCTTTGACACACCTGGGTGGTCGTAGTTTCAAGACGTCGGCTATCTTCTCGGGGTTTGGCTTGATGCCGTCCTGGCTGACCAGGTGGCCGAGCAGGACGCCGAATGGTACTCCAAAAACGCATTTATTGGGGTTGAGTTTCCACTGGAACTCGTTGAGTTTCTCGAATGTGCGCTCGAGGTTAGTGATCAGGGCGTCCGCCTTTCTGGATTTTATTACCACGTCATCTACGTAGGCCTCGACGAGATCGTCGGCGATCTCCTTCTCGAGGCAGGACTGGATAGCCCGCTGGTACGTAGCCCCGGCGTTTTTGAGACCGAAAGCCATGGTCGTGTAACAAAAAGCACCGAAGGGAGTGATAAAAGCGGTTTTTTCTTGGTCCTCCTCTTTTAGGGCTATTTGTGATACCCGGAGTAACAGTCAAGAAATGAAAGCAACTCGCAACCGGCGGTAGAGTCTATGACCTCGTCGATTCGAGGAGATTGAATGCCTCGCTTGGGGGCGTGTTTGTTGAGATCTCGTATAATCAATGCACATTCTCCACTCTTTATTCTTCTTTTGAACAAGCACCGGATTGGCTAACGAGTCCGTGTGGTACACTTCTTTGATAAAACCAGCTTTGAGCTTGGCTACTTCTATTCTAATTAACTCCTTGCGGTCGCGAGCGAACCGGCGCATCTTCTATCCGACTTGCTTAGCATCGTCTTGACGTCGAGGTAGTGCTCGGCCTTTTCCCCGGGAACACCAGGCATATCGGAGGGTTTCCACGCAAATATGCTGATGTTTTTCTGAAGGAATTGGACGAGCGCGTCTTCCTATTTGGGGTCAAGCTCTGCTCCGACCTTGGTGACCTTGGAGGGGTCGTCATCGGAGAGGCTGACCGTCTTCACGCTCTTCACCTTGTTGGATGGGCGCCGAGCGATCCGACGGGTTGCTCGAGCTCGGCGGGTGGTAAGTTATCGACACCCAAGATGGTATGCTTTGCGGGCGTGTTGCGGTCTTGGAACTCTGCCGCAGCGTAGGCGGTAGTCTCGCACTCTTGAGCCATGAAGACGTTGCCACACAGGGAGAGTGTTCCCTGCTCGGTGGGCATCTTTAACACCAAATAGCCATAGTGGGGGACAGCCATGAACTTGGCGATGCCTGGGCGGCCCAAGATGGCGTGGTAGGTCCCTTCAAAGTCGGCTACGATGAAGGTGATGTGCTCAGTATGGAAGTGCTGCTTGGTCCCAAACTGCACGTTGAGGGTGATCTGCCCGAGCGGGTAAGATGGTTTTCCGGGCATGATACCCTAGAACGGTGTGTCGTATGGCTGTAGCTGCTCTTGCGGGATACCGAGCGCTTTGAAGGCTGGGTAGAACATGATGTTCAGTGCACTAGCACCGTCGACCAGTACCTTCTCGAAGCGGGTGTTAGCTATCACTGGGTCGAGGACCAGTGGAAATCGTCCGGCATCTGGGATGCGTGCCCACATATCTTTGCGGCTGAAAGATATGGGCTGCTCGGACCATGCTGGTAGCTTGACATCGGCAACAAGACCGTCGGGCTCTTGCATTGTGATGATGGCGCGGGTTAACAGCTTCCTGTCGCGACTGGTTTCAAGTCCGACTTTCCCGCCGAAGATTACGCCGGCGAAGTTCTTCTCGGCTTCCTTGAAGGCGTGGCGAGGGTTGACATCTCGCGTGTCATCCTCTTCTTCTTCTTCCGGCTTGTCGACGGGCTTGCTCTTGGCTTTGGGATTGGGTCGAGGCCTCTTTGAGGTGGACCTGATGAGAGCGTCCGTCAAAACACGGCACTCGCCCATGGTGTGACCTTTGCCAGGATGCCGAGGACATTCCTGGGCAAAGATTTTGTCAATCGCCTCATCCCCGACCGGCTTCTGCCCCTTAACCGCGTTGACAGCATTGTCGTTGTGGTTTCGGTTGCGTTTGCCGCCGCCGTAGTTGTCCTGGCCGCGACGCCTGAAGTTGGATTCGCCGTCGCGGGGACCAGGTCCTCGGATGAAGCGCTGATTGTTCTGGCGCCCCTCTTGTCGGCATGGTGGTTGGTCGGGCGTCGCTTTCATCGTTGGAGTTGTTCCGGCGGTAGTTGCGATCTCGACGGTCCATCGTCGCCTCAATTTAGGCCGTCGTCCAGGAGCGTGTAGTCGTGCGCAATAGTGAACAACTCCTCCATGGTCTTCGACTGCCTGAGGAAGAGGGCCTTTTGTAGGTCTCGGCCATGTGGTTGGACCAGGCCATCGATGAAAGCTTCGACAGCCGTCTCCTGGAAGATCTCTGGTACGCGATTCCACTGGTCCGAAAACCGTCGAATGTACTGCCGCAAGGACTCTTTTGGGTGAAGGCGAACCTCGCTTCAAGGCATACTTGGTTCCCGGTTGGATGCAAGTAGACTTGAAGTGGTCGACGAAGATTTGGCGGAGCCGCGCCCGGCTGTATCGATCCGGGTTGCAGCCGGAGCAGCCAATTGGAGACTATGTTGTTGAGCACAACAAGGAGATAGTTGGCCATGACGTATTCGTCGCCTCCTGCTGCTCGGACGGCCACTTCATAAAGCGTGATCCAGTAAGTTGGATCTGCTTTGCCATCGTACGCCCGAATTTCCGTGGTACGGAAATTTTTGGGCCATATGACTGCCTTGAGCTCCTCGGAGAAGGGCGGGATGCCACCGATGTTTCTGCGTGCTCGGAGGCGTTCGTTTATCCATTCTCGGAGGTCCCAGCGCTCGGGTTGGATTGCTTCGTCGTCTTGTCGGCCTGGGTTGCCTCGCTGGCGATTAGGGCGTCGGCGACTATTCTGAGGGCGTACGCGTTGTGGAGCTCTGCCTGGTTGCTCGACACGGTCGTCATAGTCCTTTGCGTCCTCGTAGGCATACCTGCCGTTGGGGGATGAATTGTCGCCTCCACTCTCGACTCGCTGCTCACGTCGATTCCGGTTCTGCCGAGAATGGCGGGATCGGTAAGAACTAGCCATGGAGCCCATGGAACGGAGGTCGTTCACTTGGTCCTCGGCCGCTGCGAGGAATTCTTGAATCTCGTTGAGTCCAGGGGTCTCAGGGGGCAGCTACTTCAACTTTTCAATAGCCACGGCGATGTTTGCCGTGGGTGTTTCATGGATCACTGGGTCGCCAGCACCGTCGAACTCGGGGTTGAGGTTGCAACGCCAAGGTCGGTGTCGTGGTCCGGCACCTCCATTGGGACAAACCTGCTCGGCGATGCGGCGTTGATTGTGATTTTCGTTACAACCTTCTCTGGCCAGACGCTCGGCGTCTGTTTCATTCGGAGCCGGGGGCTCATCATTACTAACCATCAAGATCGTTGGTCCGAATCCAGGTGGATACTTGGGGAAGTCCAGCGCACTGCTGGGTGTATCCGTCTGGAGGTCGGTCAAGTCCTCGATGGTCGGATTGAGCTCCGTATCCATGAAGTAGTCTTCGTCCGAGGAGAGGTACTCGGTGTAATCCGGAGAGTACTGCGCGAGTAGATCAGAGATAGTGGGAGAATCCGGGTTGGCGTCCTGAGACACGCTCCCAAGCTCTCGGATCTCAACCATGCCGATCATGTGTGCGGGGCTCCTTGGCGTGACGTCCTTGATTAGGAGTGCGTCTAGCCGCTGCTGGAGGTCCTTCTCATAAGTCGACGCCGCGTTGTTCAAACCGAGAGGTAGAACATGTGGCGGAACAGATGAATCTGCTATGGAAAGCTGGTCGGTCGGAGCATGACCTTTTGATTGGTCGCGCGTGCTTCAATGAACTCGCTCAACTTGGGGAGAGGAGGAGCGCTGGCCCTGTGCTGTACCTGCTCAGTCGACGTCAGACGGCGGTCTTTGTTGGGATCTAACCAAACAGAACCCTTGGCCGATCTGGGAACGACAGATCTGGAGACAGGGCTGCGTCGACGTGGTCGGACGGGTGTGAAATCAGAGAAATCTGGGCCCCTGCGGATCAATTCCTGCGTGGCTTCGACTAGTTCTGTGATCTCGGCCAACCCGTGACCGTGCTGATCTATGAGTTCGATCAGATCTGAGTTGTCGATGGGCTTTCGTTTGTAGCACGAAAGTTGATCTATGAGTGCTCGGAGATCAGTTGTATCCGCCGTTGCCGAGGGCAAAGGGGATTCCTGCGCGGCTGGTGCTGCGACCGGCGGCGAGGTGGTTGGCGCTGTGGCCGGGTGAACGGATGGTGCTGAGACCGTCTGCTCCGTGGGCGGTGCTGAGATCGTTTGCCCTGCGAGCGGTGTTGAGACCGGCTCGGATGCTCCCGTGGAGGTGAGGGGCGCCGTCATCTTGGTGGTCCAGGTGACCGATCCGAAGGTGAAGGCGTCGCTGGCCTCGAGATCCATGGAAGCGGGGAAGGAAACCATCTGGATCGCCTTGAGATCAAAAACTCCACCTCCTACCTGGCGCACCACTGTCGATTACGTATAACCGGCAGTCCACCACGCGGTATCCCACGGCGGTGAGTTTCGCAAGGGCGTGTTATGATCTGCGATCCGGACGTTCGAGAAACAAGACAAACCAAGGACAACAAGGTTTACCCGGAGTTCGGCCGCTCGGAAGCGTAATACCCTACGTCCTGCTTCTCGTGTTATGCTGTATGATCAAGTGTCGGATTACAATGAAGCGCTAAGCTCTCTAGGTTAGGATGCCAGAGAATAGCCTGCGTTTTAGGGGTCCTTGGCCGCTTTATATAGCCGAGCAGCCAAGGGTACACGTGAGGTGGTCGGATACATCAAGTCATGCCCTAGGAGGACTCTATCTGACCTAACCGACTAAGCATACTTGCGGGACAAGCATCCTTGTGCGCGATCCTCTTCCAGGTCGGTTACGGACCACACCGTTTGTCTTGAAGTCCGGCCCACCAGCCTGGACGGTAATGGGCCGGGTCTTGTCTGGTCTGGGTCGTCTTGCCGAGCAGCCCTGGAACTGTCTATGGTGGTATACCAGACTTATACCCCCCACACCTACACCTACCCGTGTGGTCCACAGATGCCATATTTTCCGCATAAAACGTCATTTTGGGCTTGTAGGTACTTTTGCATAGCCAAGCCATAGTAATTTTTGCACGTTGCCAAACCATGGTAAATTTCCACGGATGGAGTTTCCCTACTAGTGCGAGTACCAACCATTTTTACATTTTCATGTGGTGGGGCCCTCGATTTTTTTGTCATCTGGTTCCTTCGGTCACGACGAATAGATATCAGCTCGACCGAGCCGTACTCTACGGCCTAGCGCTCGTCGCCCTAATAGATGTGGGCCATGACCCATGGACGTTTGCAATCGTAAGTGAACATCGGACGCGACCATACATAGCGGCGCCCTACACCTACCCGTGTGGTCCACACATGCCATATTTTCCGCATAAAACGTCATTTTGGGCTTGTAGGTACTTTTGCCTAGCCAAGCCATAGTAATTTTTGCACGTTGCCAAACCATGGTAAATTTCCACGGATGGAGTTTCCCTACTAGTGCGAGTACGAACCATTTTATTTTTATGTGGTGGGGCCCTCGATTTTTTTGTCATCTGGTTCCTTCGGTCACGACGAATAGATATCAAGACGACCGAGCCGTACTCTACGGCCTAGCGCTCGTCGCCCGATAGGTGTGGGCCGTGACCAATGGACGTTTGCAATCGTAAGTGAATATCGGACGCGACCATACATAGCGGCGCCCTACACCTACCCGTGTGGTCCACACATGCCATATTTTCCGCATAAAACATCATTTTGGGCTTGTAGGTACTTTTGCATAGCCAAGCCATAGTAATTTTTGCACGTTGCCAAACCATGGTAAATTTCCACGGATGGAGTTTCCCTACTAGTGCAAGTACGAACCATTTTTACATTTTGATGTGGTGGGGCCCTCGATTTTTTTGTCATCTGGTTCCTTCGGTCACGACGAATAGATATCAGCTCGACCGAGCCGTACTCTACGGCCTAGCGCTCGTCGCCCTAATAGGTGTGGGCCGTGACCCATGGATGTTTGCAATCGTAAGTGAACATCGGACGCGACCATACATAGCGGCGCCCCTACACCTACCCGTGTGGTCCACATGCCATATTTTCCGCATAAAACGTCATTTTGGGCTTGTAGGTACTTTTGCATAGCCAAGCCATAGTAATTTTTGCACGTTGCCAAACCATGGTAAATTTCCACGGATGGAGTTTCCCTACTAGTGCGAGTACGAACCATTTTATTTTTATGTGGTGGGGCCCTCGATTTTTTTGTCATCTCGGTTCCTTCGGTCACGACGAATAGATATCGCTCGACCGAGCCGTACTCTACGGCCTAGCGCTCGTCGCCCGATAGGTGTGGGCCGTGACCAATGGACGTTTGCAATCGTAAGTGAACATCGGACGTGACCATACATAGCGGCGCCCCTACACCTACCCGTGTGGTCCACACATGCCATATTTTCCGCATAAAACGTCATTTTGGGCTTGTAGGTACTTTTGCATAGCCAAGCCATAGTAATTTTTGCACGTTGCCAAACCATGGTAAATTTCCACGGATGGAGTTTCCCTACTAGTGCGAGTATGAACCATTTTTACATTTTGATGTGGTGGGGCCCTTGATTTTTTTGTCATCTGGTTCCTTCGGTCACGACGAATAGATATCAACTCGACCGAGCCGTACTCTACGGCCTAGCGCTCGTCGCCCTGATAGGTGTGGGCCGTGACCAATGGACGTTTGCAATCGTAAGTGAACATCGGATGCGACCATACATAGCGGCACCCCTACACCTAACCGTGTGGTCCACACATGCCATATTTTCCGCATAAAACATCGTTTTGGGCTTGTAGGTACTTTTGCATAGCCAAGCCATAGTAATTTTTGCACATTGCCAAACCATGGTAAATTTCCATGGATGGAGTTTCCCTACTAGTGCGAGTACGAACCATTTTTACATTTTTATGTGGTGGGGCCCTCGATTTTTTTGTCATCTGGTTCCTTCGATCACGACGAATAGATATCAGCTCGACCGAGCCATACTCTACGGCCTAGCGCTCGTCGCCCTAATAGGTGTGGGCCATGACCAATGGACGTTTGCAATCGTAAGTGAACATCGGACGCGACCATATATAGCGGCGCCCCTACACCTACCCGTGTGGTCCACAGATGTCATATTTTCCGCATAAAACGTCGTTTTGGGCTTGTAGGTACTTTTGCATAGCCAAGCCATAGTAATTTTTGCACGTTGCCAAACCATGGTAAATTTCCACGGATGGAGTTTCCCTACTAGTGCAGTATGAACCATTTTTATATTTTTATGTGGTGGGGCCCTTGATTTTTTTGTCATCCGGTTGCTTCGGTCATGACGAATAGATATCGCCGACCGAGCCGTACTCTACGGCCTAGCGCTCGTCACCCTGATAGGTGTGGGCCGTGAACAATGGACATTTGCAATCGTAAGTGAACATCGGACGCGACCATACATAGCGGCGCCCCTACACCTACCTGTGTGGTCCACACATGCCATATTTTCCGCATAAAATGTTGTTTTGGGCTTGTAGGTACTTTTGCATAGCCAACCATAGTAATTTTTGCACGTTGCCAAACCATGGTAAATTTCCACGGATGGAGTTTCCCTACTAGTGCGAGTACGAACCATTTTTACATTTTTATGTGGTGGGGCCCTCGATTTTTTTGTCATCCGGTTCCTTCGGTCACGACGCGAATAGATATCGCCGACCGAGCCGTACTCTACGGCCTAGCGCTCGTCGCCCTGATAGGTGTGGGCCGTGACCAATGGACGTTTGCAATCGTAAGTGAACATCGGACATGACCATATATAGCGGCGCCCCTACACCTACCCGTGTGGTCCACACATGCCATATTTTCCGCATAAAATGTCATTTTGGGCTTGTAGGTACTTTTGCATAGCCAAGCCATAGTAATTTTTGCACGTTGCCAAACCATGGTAAATTTCCACGGATGGAGTTTCCCTACTAGTGCGAGTACGAACCATTTTTACATTTTTATGTGGTGGGGCCCTCGATTTTTTTGTCATCTGGTTCCTTCGGTCACGACGAATAGATATCGCCGACCGAGCCGTACTCTACGGCCTAGCGCTCATCGCCCTGATAGGTGTGGGCCGTGACCAATGGACGTTTGCAATCGTAAGTGAACATCGGATGCGACCATACATAGCGGCGCCCCTACACCTACCCGTATGGTCCACACATGCCATATTTTCCGCATAAAACGTCGTTTTGGGCTTGTAGGTACTTTTGCATAGCCAAGCCATAGTAATTTTTGCACGTTGCCAAACCATGGTAAATTTCCACGGATGGAGTTTCCCTACTAGTGTGAGTACGAACCATTTTTACATTTTTATGTGGTGGGGCCCTCGATTTTTTTGTCATCTGGTTCCTTCGGTCACGGTGAATAGATATCGCCGACCGAGCCGTACTCTACGGCCTAGCGCTCGTCGCCCGATAGGTGTGGGCCGTGACCAATGGACGTTTGCAATCGTAAGTGAACATCGGACGTGACCATACATAGCGGCGCCCCTACACCTACCCGTGTGGTCCACACATGCCATATTTTCCGCATAAAACGTCATTTTGGGCTTGTAGGTACTTTTGCATAGCCAAGCCATAGTAATTTTTGCACGTTGCCAAACCATGGTAAATTTCCACGGATGGAGTTTCCCTACTAGTGCGAGTACGAACCATTTTTACATTTTTATGTGGTGGGGCCCTCGATTTTTTTGTCATCCGGTTCCTTCGGTCACGACGAATAATATCGCTCGACCGAGCCGTACTCTACGGCCTAGCGCTCATCGCCCCTAATAGGTGTGGGCCATGACCAATGGACGTTTGCAATCGTAAGTGAACATCGGATGCGACCATACATAGCGGCGCCCTACACCTACCCGTGTGGTCCACACATGCCATATTTTCCGCATAAAACGTCGTTTTGGGCTTGTAGGTACTTTTGCATAGCCAAGCCATAGTAATTTTTGCACGTTGCCAAACCATGGTAAATTTCCACGGATGGAGTTTCCCTACTAGTGCGAGTACGAACCATTTTTACATTTTTATGTGGTGGGGCCCTCATTTTTTTGTCATCTGGTTCCTTCGGTCACGACGAATAGATATCGCCGACCGAGCCGTACTCTACGGCCTAGCGCTCGTCGCCCGATAGGTGTGGGCCGTGACCAATGGACGTTTGCAATCGTAAGTGAACATCGGACGCGACCATACATAGCGGCGCCCCTACACCTACCCGTGTGGTCCACATGCCATATTTTCCGCATAAAACGTCATTTTGGGCTTGTAGGTACTTTTGCATAGCCAAGCCATAGTAATTTTTGCACGTTGCCAAACCATGGTAAATTTCCACGGATGGAGTTTCCCTACTAGTGCGAGTACGAACCATTTTTACATTTTTATGTGGTGGGGCCCTCGATTTTTTTGTCATCCGGTTCCTTCGGTCACGACGAATAGATATCGCTCGACCGAGCCGTACTCTACGGCCTAGCGCTCGTCGCCTAATAGGTGTGGGCCGTGACCAATGGACGTTTGCAATCGTAAGTGAACATCGGATGCGACCATACATAGCGGCGCCCCTACACCTACCCGTGTGGTCCACACATGCCATATTTTCCGCATAAAACGTCGTTTTGGGCTTGTAGGTACTTTTGCATAGCCAAGCCATAGTAATTTTTGCACGTTGCCAAACCATGGTAAATTTCCACGGATGGAGTTTCCCTACTAGTGTGAGTACGAACCATTTTTACATTTTTATGTGGTGGGGCCCTCGATTTTTTTGTCATCCGGTTCCTTCGGTCACGACGAATAGATATCAGCTCGACCGAGCCGTACTCTACGGCCTAGCGCTCGTCGCCCGAATAGGTGTGGGCCGTGACCAATGGACGTTTGCAATCGTAAGTGAACATCGGACGCGACCATACATAGCGGCGCCCCTACACCTACCCGTGTGGTCCACACATGCCATATTTTCCGCATAAAACGTCATTTTGGGCTTGTAGGTACTTTTGCATAGCCAAGCCATAGTAATTTTTGCACGTTGCCAAACCATGGTAAATTTCCACGGATGGAGTTTCCCTACTAGTGCGAGTACGAACCATTTTTACATTTTTATGTGGTGGGGCCCTCGATTTTTTTGTCATCTGGTTCCTTCGGTCACGACGAATAGATATCAGCTCGACCGAGCCGTACTCTACGGCCTAGCGCTCATCGCCCTAATAGGTGTGGGCCGTGACCAATGGACGTTTGCAATCGTAAGTGAACATCGGACGCGACCATACATAGCGGCGCTCCTACACCTACCCGTGTGGTCCACACATGCCATATTTTCCGCATAAAACGTCGTTTTGGGCTTGTAGGTACTTTTGCATAGCCAAGCCATAGTAATTTTTGCACGTTGCCAAACCATGGTAAATTTCCACGGATGGAGTTTCCCTACTAGTGCGAGTACGAACCATTTTTACATTTTTATGTGGTGGGGCCCTCGATTTTTTTGTCATCCGGTTCCTTCGGTCACGACGAATAGATATCGCTCGACCGAGCCGTACTCTACGGCCTAGCGCTCGTCGCCCTAATAGGTGTGGGCCGTGACCAATGGACGTTTGCAATCGTAAGTGAACATCGGACGCGACCATACATAGCGGCGCCCTACACCTACCCGTGTGGTCCACACATGCCATATTTTCCGCATAAAACGTCATTTTGGGCTTGTAGGTACTTTTGCATAGCCAAGCCATAGTAATTTTTGCACGTTGCCAAACCATGGTAAATTTCCACGGATGGAGTTTCCCTACTAGTGCGAGTATGAACCATTTTTACATTTTTATGTGGTGGGGCCCTCGATTTTTTTGTCATCCGGTTCCTTCGGTCACGACGAATAGATATCGCTCGACCGAGCCGTACTCTACGGCCTAGCGCTCGTCGCCCTAATAGGTGTGGGCCGTGACCAATGGACGTTTGCAATCGTAAGTGAACATCGGACGCGACCATACATAGCGGCGCCCCTACACCTACCCGTGTGGTCCACACATGCCATATTTTCCGCATAAAACGTCGTTTTGGGCTTGTAGGTACTTTTGCATAGCCAAGCCATAGTAATTTTTGCACGTTGCCAAACCATGGTAAATTTCCACGGATGGAGTTTCCCTACTAGTGAGAGTACGAACCATTTTTACATTTTTATGTGGTGGGGCCCTCGATTTTTTTGTCATCTGGTTCCTTCGGTCACGACGAATAGATATCAGCTCGACCGAGCCGTACTCTACGGCCTAGCGCTCGTCGCCTAATAGGTGTGGGCCGTGACCAATGGACGTTTGCAATCATAAGTGAACATCGGACGCGACCATACATAGCGGCGCCCCTACACCTACCCGTGTGGTCCACACATGCCATATTTTCCGCATAAAACGTCGTTTTGGGCTTGTAGGTACTTTTGCATAGCCAAGCCATAGTAATTTTTGCACGTTGCCAAACCATGGTAAATTTCCACGGATGGAGTTTCCCTACTAGTGCGAGTACGAACCATTTTTACATTTTTATGTGGTGGGGCCCTCGATTTTTTTGTCATCTGGTTCCTTCGGTCACGACGAATAGATATCAGCCGACCGAGCCGTACTCTACGGCCTAGCGCTCGTCGCCCTAATAGGTGTGGGCCGTGACCAATGGACGTTTGCAATCATAAGTGAACATCGGACGCGACCATACATAGCGGCGCCCTACACCTACCCGTGTGGTCCACACATGCCATATTTTCCGCATAAAACGTCGTTTTGGGCTTGTAGGTACTTTTGCATAGCCAAGCCATAGTAATTTTTGCACGTTGCCAAACCATGGTAAATTTCCACGGATGGAGTTTCCCTACTAGTGCGAGTACGAACCATTTTTACATTTTTATGTGGTGGGGCCCTCGATTTTTTTGTCATCCGGTTCCTTCGGTCACGACGAATAGATATCGCCGACCGAGCCGTACTCTACGGCCTAGCGCTCGTCGCCTCTAATAGGTGTGGGCCGTGACCAATGGACGTTTGCAATCGTAAGTGAACATCGGACGCGACCATACATAGCGGCGCCCTACACCTACCCGTGTGGTCCACACATGCCATATTTTCCGCATAAAACGTCGTTTTGGGCTTGTAGGTACTTTTGCATAGCCAAGCCATAGTAATTTTTGCACGTTGCCAAACCATGGTAAATTTCCACGGATGGAGTTTCCCTACTAGTGCGAGTACGAACCATTTTTACATTTTTATGTGGTGGGGCCCTCGATTTTTTTGTCATCCGGTTCCTTCGGTCACGACGAATAGATATCGCTCGACCGAGCCGTACTCTACGGCCTAGCGCTCGTCGCCCTAATAGGTGTGGGCCGTGACCAATGGACGTTTGCAATCGTAAGTGAACATCGGACGCGACCATACATAGCGGCGCCCTACACCTACCCGTGTGGTCCACACATGCCATATTTTCCGCATAAAACGTCGTTTTGGGCTTGTAGGTACTTTTGCATAGCCAAGCCATAGTAATTTTTGCACGCTTGCCAAACCATGGTAAATTTCCACGGATGGAGTTTCCCTACTAGTGTGAGTACGAACCATTTTTACATTTTTATGTGGTGGGGCCCTCGATTTTTTTGTCATCCGGTTCCTTCGGTCACGACGAATAGATATCGCTCGACCGAGCCGTACTCTACGGCCTAGCGCTCGTCGCCCTAATAGGTGTGGGCCGTGACCAATGGACGTTTGCAATCGTAAGTGAACATCGGACGCGACCATACATAGCGGCGCCCCTACACCTACCCGTGTGGTCCACACATGCCATATTTTCCGCATAAAACGTCATTTTGGGCTTGTAGGTACTTTTGCATAGCCAAGCCATAGTAATTTTTGCACGTTGCCAAACCATGGTAAATTTCCACGGATGGAGTTTCCCTACTAGTGCGAGTACGAACCATTTTTACATTTTTATGTGGTGGGGCCCTCGATTTTTTTGTCATCCGGTTCCTTCGGTCACGACGAATAGATATCGGCTCGACCGAGCCGTACTCTACGGCCTAGCGCTCATCGCCTAATAGGTGTGGGCCGTGACCAATGGACGTTTGCAATCGTAAGTGAACATCGGACGCGACCATACATAGCGGCGCCCCTACACCTACCCGTGTGGTCCACACATGCCATATTTTCCGCATAAAACGTCGTTTTGGGCTTGTAGGTACTTTTGCATAGCCAAGCCATAGTAATTTTTGCACGTTGCCAAACCATGGTAAATTTCCACGGATGGAGTTTCCCTACTAGTGCGAGTACGAACCATTTTTACATTTTTATGTGGTGGGGCCCTTGATTTTTTTGTCATCCGGTTCCTTCGGTCACGACGAATAGATATCGCTCGGCCAGACCGAGCCGTACTCTACGGCCTAGCGCTCGTCGCCTAATAGGTGTGGGCCGTGACCAATGGACGTTTGCAATCGTAAGTGAACATCGGACGCGACCATATATAGCGGCGCCCCTACACCTACCCGTGTGGTCCACACATGCCATATTTTCCGCATAAAATGTCATTTTTTGGGCTTGTAGGTACTTTTGCATAGCCAAGCCATAGTAATTTTTGCACGTTGCCAAACCATGGTAAATTTCCACGGATGGAGTTTCCCTACTAGTGCGAGTACGAACCATTTTTACATTTTTATGTGGTGGGGCCCTCGATTTTTTTGTCATCCGGTTCCTTCGGTCACGACGAATAGATATCGCTCGACCGAGCCGTACTCTACGGCCTAGCGCTCATCGCCCTAATAGGTGTGGGCCGTGACCAATGGACGTTTGCAATCGTAAGTGAACATCGGATGCGACCATACATAGCGGCGCCCTACACCTACCCGTGTGGTCCACACATGCCATATTTTCCGCATAAAACGTCGTTTTGGGCTTGTAGGTACTTTTGCATAGCCAAGCCATAGTAATTTTTGCACGTTGCCAAACCATGGTAAATTTCCACGGATGGAGTTTCCCTACTAGTGCGAGTACGAACCATTTTTACATTTTTATGTGGTGGGGCCCTTGATTTTTTTGTCATCCGGTTCCTTCGGTCACGACGAATAGATATCGCCGACCGAGCCGTACTCTACGGCCTAGCGCTCGTCGCCCTAATAGGTGTGGGCCATGAACAATGGACATTTGCAATCGTAAGTGAACATCGGACGCGACCATACATAGCGGCGCCCTACACCTACCCGTGTGGTCCACACATGCCATATTTTCCGCATAAAACGTCGTTTTGGGCTTGTAGGTACTTTTGCATAGCCAAGCCATAGTAATTTTTGCACGTTGCCAAACCATGGTAAATTTCCACGGATGGAGTTTCCCTACTAGTGCGAGTACGAACCATTTTTACATTTTTATGTGGTGGGGCCCTCGATTTTTTTGTCATCCGGTTCCTTCGGTCACGACGAATAGATATCGCTCGACCGAGCCGTACTCTACGGCCTAGCGCTCGTCGCCCTAATAGGTGTGGGCCGTGACCAATGGACGTTTGCAATCGTAAGTGAACATCGGACGTGACCATACATAGCGGCGCCCCTACACCTACCCGTGGTCCACAGATGCCATATTTTCCGCATAAAACGTCATTTTGGGCTTGTAGGTACTTTTGCATAGCCAAGCCATAGTAATTTTTGCACATTGCCAAACCATGGTAAATTTCCACGGATGGAGTTTCCCTACTAGTGCGAGTACGAACCATTTTTACATTTTTATGTGGTGGGGCCCTTGATTTTTTTGTCATCTGGTTCCTTCGGTCACGACGAATAGATATCAGCTCGACCGAGCCGTACTCTACGGCCTAGCGCTCATCGCCCTAATAGGTGTGGGCCGTGACCAATGGACGTTTGCAATCGTAAGTGAACATCGGATGCGACCATACATAGCGGCGCCCTACACCTACCCGTGTGGTCCACACATGCCATATTTTCCGCATAAAACGTCGTTTTGGGCTTGTAGGTACTTTTGCATAGCCAAGCCATAGTAATTTTTGCACGTTGCCAAACCATGGTAAATTTCCACGGATGGAGTTTCCCTACTAGTGCGAGTACGAACCATTTTTACATTTTTATGTGGTGGGGCCCTTGATTTTTTTGTCATCCGGTTCCTTCGGTCATGACGAATAGATATCAGCTCGACCGAGCCGTACTCTACGGCCTAGCGCTCGTCGCCCTAATAGGTGTGGGCCATGAACAATGGACATTTGCAATCGTAAGTGAACATCGGACGCGACCATACATAGCGGCGCCCCTACACCTACCCGTGTGGTCCACACATGCCATATTTTCCGCATAAAACGTCGTTTTGGGCTTGTAGGTACTTTTGCATAGCCAACCATAGTAATTTTTGCACGTTGCCAAACCATGGTAAATTTCCACGGATGGAGTTTCCCTACTAGTGTGAGTACGAACCATTTTTACATTTTTATGTGGTGGGGCCCTCGATTTTTTTGTCATCTGGTTCCTTCGGTCACGACGAATAGATATCGCCGACCGAGCCGTACTCTACGGCCTAGCGCTCGTCGCCTCTAATAGGTGTGGGCCGTGACCAATGGACGTTTGCAATCGTAAGTGAACATCGGACGCGACCATATACATAGCGGCGCCCCTACACCTACCCGTGTGGTCCACACATGCCATATTTTCCGCATAAAACGTCATTTTGGGCTTGTAGGTACTTTTGCATAGCCAAGCCATAGTAATTTTTGCACGTTGCCAAACCATGGTAAATTTCCACGGATGGAGTTTCCCTACTAGTGCGAGTACGAACCATTTTTACATTTTTATGTGGTGGGGCCCTCGATTTTTTTGTCATCCGGTTCCTTCGGTCACGACGAATAGATATCGCCGACCGAGCCGTACTCTACGGCCTAGCGCTCATCGCCTCTAATAGGTGTGGGCCGTGACCAATGGACGTTTGCAATCGTAAGTGAACATCGGACGCGACCATACATAGCGGCGCCCCTACACCTACCCGTGTGGTCCACACATGCCATATTTTCCGCATAAAACGTCGTTTTGGGCTTGTAGGTACTTTTGCATAGCCAAGCCATAGTAATTTTTGCACGTTGCCAAACCATGGTAAATTTCCACGGATGGAGTTTCCCTACTAGTGTGAGTACGAACCATTTTTACATTTTTATGTGGTGGGGCCCTTGATTTTTTTGTCATCTGGTTCCTTCGGTCATGACGAATAGATATCGCCGACCGAGCCGTACTCTACGGCCTAGCGCTCGTCGCCCTAATAGGTGTGGGCCATGAACAATGGACATTTGCAATCGTAAGTGAACATCGGACGCGACCATACATAGCGGCGCCCTACACCTACCCGTGTGGTCCACACATGCCATATTTTCCGCATAAAACGTCGTTTTGGGCTTGTAGGTACTTTTGCATAGCCAACCATAGTAATTTTTGCACGTTGCCAAACCATGGTAAATTTCCACGGATGGAGTTTCCCTACTAGTGCGAGTACGAACCATTTTTACATTTTTATGTGGTGGGGCCCTCGATTTTTTTGTCATCCGGTTCCTTCGGTCACGACGAATAGATATCGCTCGACCGAGCCGTACTCTACGGCCTAGCGCTCGTCGCCCTAATAGGTGTGGGCCGTGACCAATGGACGTTTGCAATCGTAAGTGAACATCGGACGCGACCATACATAGCGGCGCCCCTACACCTACCCATGTGGTCCACACATGCCATATTTTCCGCATAAAACGTCGTTTTGGGCTTGTAGGTACTTTTGCATAGCCAAGCCATAGTAATTTTTGCACGTTGCCAAACCATGGTAAATTTCCACGGATGGAGTTTCCCTACTAGTGCGAGTACGAACCATTTTTACATTTTTATGTGGTGGGGCCCTCGATTTTTTTGTCATCCGGTTCCTTCGGTCACGACGAATAGATATCGCTCGACCGAGCCATACTCTACGGCCTAGCGCTCGTCGCCTAATAGGTGTGGGCCGTGACCAATGGACGTTTGCAATCGTAAGTGAACATCGGACGCGACCATACATAGCGGCGCCCCTACACCTACCCGTGTGGTCCACACATGCCATATTTTCCGCATAAAACGTCGTTTTGGGCTTGTAGGTACTTTTGCATAGCCAAGCCATAGTAATTTTTGCACGTTGCCAAACCATGGTAAATTTCCATGGATGGAGTTTCCCTACTAGTGCGAGTATGAACCATTTTTACATTTTTATGTGGTGGGGCCCTTGATTTTTTGTCATCCGGTTCCTTCGGTCATGACGAATAGATATCGCCGACCGAGCCGTACTCTACGGCCTAGCGCTCGTCGCCCGATAGGTGTGGGCCGTGAACAATGGACATTTGCAATCGTAAGTGAACATCGGACGCGACCATACATAGCGGCGCCCTACACCTACCCGTGTGGTCCACACATGCCATATTTTCCGCATAAAATGTTGTTTTGGGCTTGTAGGTACTTTTGCATAGCCAACCATAGTAATTTTTGCACGTTGCCAAACCATGGTAAATTTCCACGGATGGAGTTTCCCTACTAGTGCGAGTACGAACCATTTTTACATTTTTATGTGGTGGGGCCCTCGATTTTTTTGTCATCTGGTTCCTTCGGTCACGACGAATAGATATCGCTCGACCGAGCCGTACTCTACGGCCTAGCGCTCGTCGCCCGATAGGTGTGGGCCGTGACCAATGGACGTTTGCAATCGTAAGTGAACATCGGACGCGACCATATATAGCGGCGCCCCTACACCTACCCGTGTGGTCCACACATGCCATATTTTCCGCATAAAACGTCATTTTGGGCTTGTAGGTACTTTTGCATAGCCAAGCCATAGTAATTTTTGCACGTTGCCAAACCATGGTAAATTTCCATGGATGGAGTTTCCCTACTAGTGCGAGTACGAACCATTTTTACATTTTTATGTGGTGGGGCCCTCGATTTTTTTGTCATCTCGGTTCCTTCGGTCACGACGAATAGATATCGCTCGACCGAGCCGTACTCTACGGCCTAGCGCTCATCGCCCGAATAGGTGTGGGCCGTGACCAATGGACGTTTGCAATCGTAAGTGAACATCGGATGCGACCATACATAGCGGCGCCCCTACACCTACCCGTGTGGTCCACACATGCCATATTTTCCGCATAAAACGTCGTTTTGGGCTTGTAGGTACTTTTGCATAGCCAAGCCATAGTAATTTTTGCACGTTGCCAAACCATGGTAAATTTCCACGGATGGAGTTTCCCTACTAGTGCGAGTACGAACCATTTTTACATTTTTATGTGGTGGGGCCCTCGATTTTTTTGTCATCCGGTTCCTTCGGTCACGACGAATAGATATCACTCGACCGAGCCATACTCTACGGCCTAGCGCTCGTCGCCTAATAGGTGTGGGCCGTGACCAATGGACGTTTGCAATCGTAAGTGAACATCGGACGCGACCATACATAGCGGCGCCCCTACACCTACCCGTGTGGTCCACACATGCCATATTTTCCGCATAAAACGTCGTTTTGGGCTTGTAGGTACTTTTGCATAGCCAAGCCATAGTAATTTTTGCACGTTGCCAAACCATGGTAAATTTCCATGGATGGAGTTTCCCTACTAGTGCGAGTACGAACCATTTTTACATTTTTATGTGGTGGGGCCCTTGATTTTTTTGTCATCTGGTTCCTTCGGTCACGACGAATAGATATCGCCTCGACCGAGCCGTACTCTACGGCCTAGCGCTCGTCGCCCTATAGGTGTGGGCCGTGAACAATGGACATTTGCAATCGTAAGTGAACATCGGACGCGACCATACATAGCGGCGCCCTACACCTACCCGTGTGGTCCACACATGCCATATTTTCCGCATAAAACGTTGTTTTGGGCTTGTAGGTACTTTTGCATAGCCAACCATAGTAATTTTTGCACGTTGCCAAACCATGGTAAATTTCCACGGATGGAGTTTCCCTACTAGTGCGAGTATGAACCATTTTTACATTTTTATGTGGTGGGGCCCTCGATTTTTTTGTCATCCGGTTCCTTCGGTCACGACGAATAGATATCACTCGACCGAGCCGTACTCTACGGCCTAGCGCTCGTCGCCCTAATAGGTGTGGGCCGTGACCAATGGACGTTTGCAATCGTAAGTGAACATCGGACGCGACCATACATAGCGGCGCCCCTACACCTACCCGTGTGGTCCACACATGCCATATTTTCGCATAAAACGTCATTTTGGGCTTGTAGGTACTTTTGCATAGCCAAGCCATAGTAATTTTTGCACGTTGCCAAACCATGGTAAATTTCCACGGATGGAGTTTCCCTACTAGTGCGAGTACGAACCATTTTTACATTTTTATGTGGTGGGGCCCTCGATTTTTTTGTCATCCGGTTCCTTCGGTCACGACGAATAGATATCGGCTCGACCGAGCCGTACTCTACGGCCTAGCGCTCATCGCCCGAATAGGTGTGGGCCGTGACCAATGGACGTTTGCAATCGTAAGTGAACATCGGATGCGACCATACATAGCGGCGCCCTACACCTACCCGTGTGGTCCACACATGCCATATTTTCCGCATAAAACGTCGTTTTGGGCTTGTAGGTACTTTTGCATAGCCAAGCCATAGTAATTTTTGCACGTTGCCAAACCATGGTAAATTTCCACGGATGGAGTTTCCCTACTAGTGCGAGTACGAACCATTTTTACATTTTTATGTGGTGGGGCCCTTGATTTTTTTGTCATCCGGTTCCTTCGGTCACGACGAATAGATATCAGCTCGACCGAGCCGTACTCTACGGCCTAGCGCTCGTCGCCCTAATAGGTGTGGGCCATGACCAATGGACATTTGCAATCGTAAGTGAACATCGGACGCGACCATACATAGCGGCGCCCCTACACCTACCCGTGTGGTCCACACATGCCATATTTTCCGCATAAAACGTCATTTTGGGCTTGTAGGTACTTTTGCATAGCCAAGCCATAGTAATTTTTGCACGTTGCCAAACCATGGTAAATTTCCACGGATGGAGTTTCCCTACTAGTGCGAGTACGAACCATTTTTACATTTTTATGTGGTGGGGCCCTCGATTTTTTTGTCATCCGGTTCCTTCGGTCACGACGAATAGATATCGCCGACCGAGCCGTACTCTACGGCCTAGCGCTCGTCGCCCGATAGGTGTGGGCCATGACCAATGGACGTTTGCAATCGTAAGTGAACATCGGACGCGACCATACATAGCGGCGCCCCTACACCTACCCGTGTGGTCCACACATGCCATATTTTCCGCATAAAACGTCATTTTGGGCTTGTAGGTACTTTTGCATAGCCAAGCCATAGTAATTTTTGCACGTTGCCAAACCATGGTAAATTTCCACGGATGGAGTTTCCCTACTAGTGCGAGTATGAACCATTTTTACATTTTTATGTGGTGGGGCCCGATTTTTTTGTCATCCGGTTCCTTCGGTCACGACGAATAGATATCGCCGACCGAGCCGTACTCTACGGCCTAGCGCTCATCGCCCTAATAGGTGTGGGCCGTGACCAATGGACGTTTGCAATCGTAAGTGAACATCGGACGCGACCATACATAGCGGCGCCCCTACACCTACCCGTGTGGTCCACACATGCCATATTTTCCGCATAAAACGTCATTTTGGGCTTGTAGGTACTTTTGCATAGCCAAGCCATAGTAATTTTTGCACGTTGCCAAACCATGGTAAATTTCCACGGATGGAGTTTCCCTACTAGTGCGAGTACGAACCATTTTTACATTTTTATGTGGTGGGGCCCTCGATTTTTTTGTCATCTGGTTCCTTCGGTCACGACGAATAGATATCAGCTCGACCGAGCCGTACTCTACGGCCTAGCGCTCGTCGCCCTAATAGGTGTGGCCATGACCAATGGACGTTTGCAATCATAAGTGAACATCGGACGCGACCATACATAGCGGCGCCCCTACACCTACCCGTGTGGTCCACACATGCCATATTTTCCGCATAAAACGTCGTTTTGGGCTTGTAGGTACTTTTGCATAGCCAAGCCATAGTAATTTTTGCACGTTGCCAAACCATGGTAAATTTCCACGGATGGAGTTTCCCTACTAGTGCGAGTACGAACCATTTTTACATTTTTATGTGGTGGGGCCCTTGATTTTTTTGACATCCGATTCCTTCGGTAACGACGAATAGATATCCGCTCGACCGAGCAGTACTCTACGGCCTAGCGCTCGTCGCCCTAATAGGTGTGGGCCATGACCAATGGACGTTTGCAATAGTAAGTGAACATCGGACGCGACCATACATAGCGGCCCCTACACCTACCCGTGTGGTCCACACATGCCATATTTTCCGCATAAAACGTCATTTTGGGCTTGTAGGTACTTTTGCATAGCCAAGCCATAGTAATTTTTGCACGTTGCCAAACCATGGTAAATTTCCACGGATGGAGTTTCCCTACTAGTGCGAGTACGAACCATTTTTACATTTTTATGTGGTGGGGCCCTCGATTTTTTTGTCATCCGGTTCCTTCGGTCACGACGAATAGATATCGCCGACCGAGCCGTACTCTACGGCCTAGCGCTTGTCGCCTCTATAGGTGTGGGCCGTGACCAATGGACGTTTGCAATCGTAAGTGAACATCGGACGCGACCATACATAGCGGCGCCCTACACCTACCCGTGGTCCACATATGCCATATTTTCCGCATAAAACGTCGTTTTGGGCTTGTAGGTACTTTTGCATAGCCAAGCCATAGTAATTTTTGCACGTTGCCAAACCATGGTAAATTTCCACGGATGGAGTTTCCCTACTAGTGCGAGTACAAAACCATTTTTACATTTTTATGTGGTGGGGCCCTTGATTTTTTTGTCATCCGGTTCCTTCGGTCACGACGAATAGATATCGCCGACCGAGCCGTACTCTACGGCCTAGCGCTCGTCGCCCTAATAGGTGTGGGCCGTGACCAATGGACGTTTGCAATCGTAAGTGAACATCGGACGCGACCATACATAGCGGCGCCCTACACCTACCCGTGTGGTCCACACATGCCATATTTTCCGCATAAAACGTCGTTTTGGGCTTGTAGGTACTTTTGCATAGCCAAGCCATAGTAATTTTTGCACGTTGCCAAACCATGGTAAATTTCCACGGATGGAGTTTCCCTACTAGTGCGAGTACGAACCATTTTTACATTTTTATGTGGTGGGGCCCTCGATTTTTTTGTCATCCGGTTCCTTCGGTCACGACGGATAGATATCACCTCGACCGAGCCATACTCTACGGCCTAGCGCTCGTCGCCCTAATAGGTGTGGGCCGTGACCAATGGACGTTTGCAATCGTAAGTGAACATCGGATGCGACCATACATAGCGGCGCCCCTACACCTACCCGTGTGGTCCACACATGCCATATTTTCCGCATAAAACGTCGTTTTGGGCTTGTAGGTACTTTTGCATAGCCAAGCCATAGTAATTTTTGCACGTTGCCAAACCATGGTAAATTTCCACGGATGGAGTTTCCCTACTAGTGCGAGTACGAACCATTTTTACATTTTTATGTGGTGGGGCCCTTGATTTTTTTGTCATCCGGTTCCTTCGGTCACGACGAATAGATATCAACTCGACCGAGCCGTACTCTCTACGGCCTAGCGCTCGTCGCCCTAATAGGTGTGGGCCGTGAACAATGGACATTTGCAATCGTAAGTGAACATCGGACGCGACCATACATAGCGGCGCCCCTACACCTACCCGTGTGGTCCACACATGCCATATTTTCCGCATAAAACGTCGTTTTGGGCTTGTAGGTACTTTTGCATAGCCAACCATAGTAATTTTTGCACATTGCCAAACCATGGTAAATTTCCACGGATGGAGTTTCCCTACTAGTGCGAGTATGAACCATTTTTACATTTTTATGTGGTGGGGCCCTCGATTTTTTTGTCATCTGGTTCCTTCGGTCACGACGAATAGATATCGCCGACCGAGCCGTACTCTACGGCCTAGCGCTCGTCGCCCGATAGGTGTGGGCCGTGACAATGGACGTTTGCAATCGTAAGTGAACATCGGATGCGACCATACATAGCGGCGCCCTACACCTACCCGTGTGGTCCACACATGCCATATTTTCCGCATAAAACGTCATTTTGGGCTTGTAGGTACTTTTGCATAGCCAAGCCATAGTAATTTTTGCACGTTGCCAAACCATGGTAAATTTCCACGGATGGAGTTTCCCTACTAGTGCGAGTACGAACCATTTTTACATTTTTATGTGGTGGGGCCCTCGATTTTTTTGTCATCCGGTTCCTTCGGTCACGACGAATAGATATCGCCGACCGAGCCGTACTCTACGGCCTAGCGCTCGTCGCCCTAATAGGTGTGGGCCGTGACCAATGGACATTTGCAATCGTAAGTGAACATCGGACGCGACCATACATAGCGGCGCCCCCCACACCTACCCGTGTGGTCCACACATGCCATATTTTCCGCATAAAACGTCGTTTTGGGCTTGTAGGTACTTTTGCATAGCCAAGCCATAGTAATTTTTGCACGTTGCCAAACCATGGTAAATTTCCACGGATGGAGTTTCCCTACTAGTGCGAGTACGAACCATTTTTACATTTTTATGTGGTGGGGCCCTGATTTTTTTGTCATCCGGTTCCTTCGGTCATGACGAATAGATATCGCCGACCGAGCCGTACTCTACGGCCTAGCGCTCGTCGCCCTAATAGGTGTGGGCCGTGAACAATGGACATTTGCAATCATAAGTGAACATCGACGCGACCATACATAGCGGCGCCCTACACCTACCTATGTGGTCCACACATGCCATATTTTCCGCATAAAACGTCATTTTGGGCTTGTAGGTACTTTTGCATAGCCAAGCCATAGTAATTTTTGCACGTTGCCAAACCATGGTAAATTTCCACGGATGGAGTTTCCCTACTAGTGCGAGTACGAACCATTTTTACATTTTTATGTGGTGGGGCCCTCGATTTTTTTGTCATCCGGTTCCTTCGGTCACGACGAATAGATATCGCTCGACCGAGCCGTACTCTGGCCTAGCGCTCGTCGCCCGATAGGTGTGGGCCGTGAAGGCAATTGCGATTTAATATCTAATGGGCTGCCACTAAGAAACTTGGGACCTATGGCAGTGCTCAGCACTTACAGTATGCTCTATCATTGTATATGAGCTCAAAGTTGTACTAGCTGTGCACTTTCCTGTCGTGTGCCCATCTGTGCAAGTGATCTGAGAGTGTGTTGGGACTTGGGAGTTTTGGAGCAATCACCAGATTTTGAGACCCGGGGAGTGGAAGAATGAACAAACTCTGGTTCACAGAGATGACAGACGTAGGCGACACTGCTGCACACACTGGCAATCCTGGTGCTCTGGACGTACGCTCTGGAGCAAGAGTGACCACATTTTTCAGCACTGAGAGGGCAGCTGAAGCGTCATTTCTTATTTAGTTGATGAATGCAATTTGTAGAAGCTGGCAGGTGCTAAGGTCCTTAGCAGGATTATTGCCTTAACAAACCACAAGTAATCACTTTAGTTTCTTTCCCCAGATCTTGTGGCGCACATTGCACGCGTCTGATGTAACTATGCTTTCCCTACCTTATTAATATATGCTGGCAAAGCCAGATCTTTCGAAAAAATAAACAAACAAAGTTGTACTAGAAGAGCTATTTGTTTTGACAGAATATAAGCTGCTGAAAATGTGACATGATTAGGCTACAAAAGGACAACTTTCAAGCCTTGTTTTGTATTGTGCTTAGCCAATGCATGTGCTATTTAAGAAATTTGTGTAATGGCAAATATAAGTTGTTACAGAAGCTAGAACAGTACAGTTTTAATTGTAGCCTTACACCTTACTGATTTCTTCTACTTAACAGGTGCTGCTGTCAAACCTTTTGGATCATTTATATCAAACCTTTATGCAAAGACTGGTGATTTGGATATTTCAGTTGATCTCTGGAATGGCTCAAGACATCCTATAAGCAAGAAAATGAAGCAAGATGCCTTGAGAGAACTAATGAAAGCTTTACAAATTAGAGGTAAACCTTTCCTGTCGATCTCTTTTAAAATTCATTGCATGTTCACTATATATTCATGAAATAGCTTCAGGCATTTAACCAGATTGATTTATTTTGTACCGTCATTACTTTTTTTGTGGGAGAATAATAATGTTTGGTAAAAAAATAAATATTATGCACTAATATGTTCTTACTGAGCTATTTCAATAACTTATTCTTATTTTGTGGTTACTTATTAGTTCATGGTTAGTTGCTGTGTTCTGTTGGATTGCCCAGTGGGGATCCTTACATGTTCCAGGTCTTGCTGTTATGGCTTTGGCTTAGTTCTCACATCCAAAACAAATAAAATAAGTTCTTTATAAAAGCAACTGTTTATTGTAAACATAGCATTAGTATGGCACCTTTTGTTGTCTGAAGCCTTGATTTTTATGGACACTCTTCTTTTAACATGATTCTCATTGCTTATTCAGGTGTTGCTAGATGTTTGGAGTTCATTCCTACTGCAAGAGTTCCAATTCTTAAGTACATGAGCAACCACTTTGGTATTTCCTGTGATTTATCAATTAACAACTATCCTGGTCAAATCAAATCGAAAATCTTGTACTGGATCAGTACTATAGATGAGCGCTTCGGTGATATGGTTTTATTGGTGAGCTCTATGTATCCAAGTGATTTTTTTTTTTTTCTTTTTACTGCCACTCAACTTTGGCATGCCCAAGGCTGATATGGGTCGGTATTATTCCTTGCAGGTCAAGGAATGGGCAAAAGCTCAAAACATTAATGACCCAAAAAATGGAACCCTGAACTCCTATTCTCTGTGCTTGCTTGTCATCTTTCATTTTCAGGTCTTATTTCTTACTTAAGATGGTATCTCTAGCTTTTATTTGTATATAGTTCCATCAAATCTATAACCTAGTGCATCTTACCCTCTTTACATTACATCTACCAGACATGTGAGCCTGCAATTTTACCACCTCTGAAGGAGATTTTTGATGGGAAAGCTGCAGAAGGTAAGACTGATTAGTTCTGTCAGTGATGGTTGTGGCATATCCGTGCCTGGTGATTTACCCATATCATTCACATGCAGAATTGATGCTTTATGATAAGAACAGTGTTGATGCTGTTTGCATAACAAATATAGAGAGGTTTCTGCGCCAGAATGCGGGGCACAGAAATCAGAGCTCTCTTTCACACATCCTTGAATCTTTTTTTCTCAAGGTATCTGAACATCCATATTAACAAGTCAGGTTTATGTGTGTCTACTAAATTCCATTTTCAAGTATTACCTTATGTCTTTCAATACGGGTTAACAATAAGCTGTTCACACTTTTACTGCCTTTCCTATTATCTGTACAATAGAAATTACATTTTCTTTGGTACCATGTTTAGGTTGTCATGAGCTCTGTCATATATATTGAACTCAGCATGTGGGATAAATTCCTGGCTTATGTCTGAGCTTAGCTAATCGATTTAGAACTCCTGACAGGGATTCTGAAGCCAAGAAACTGGGAGGGTAAATGTTCTTATGTGGTTTGGCTGTGTTATCAAATTTCTTCAGTCTACTTCCCTTGGTTCTAATTCAATGAAGCCAACTTGTATATAAGTCTAAACTAAGTAAAGCCGTCTGCATTGTCTTACTGTGGGCAAATGAGCTATTTTCTTGACTCACAGAACCACTTCCTTTTTTTGTAGCCCAAGTTATTTTTAGTATAAGTGTGTTTTAGATGATAAAAAAGGCTCAACATGGTTAATTCAAGAACACAGTGTAGTGTACTGATGTCTATGTTTATTTTCTTTGTTCCTTAACCTGAGAAAGCAATGTTAACATATCTTATATTGCCTGTAGTTTTTTAACATCCGGAAACTTTCACACAAAGTGATATCCACTTACACGGGGCGGCTTGAGAAAATCCAGGACAACACAAGTTGGACGGCCAAATCATACAGTTTGTTTGTAAGTATATTTCCTTCATGGTGCAGTGGGTGTACATGTTATGGGTGTATGGCAAGGGGCAGCATTTGAATATTTGATATCCCAAGGATTAGTTAGGCGGCATGCATGCTTATCCTTTAGATTATATTACTAGGATTTGATTGGTTACTTGCATTAGCCTTAGCATGCATTCGGTCTTTTGTAGCATAACCTAAGCCATCATGATTATATTCAGTGTCTAGGTGTTTGGTTGATATTTGATAAATTGTGTTTGGTTTGTTTACATTTTGTTGCATGTGGTCATGTCTATGTTCTAGTTAAGGTCTCATGGTTCTAGTAGAGGTATGGAGGTTGAGAACATTTCATTGTTGTGTGTGCGCATCGGCCTATGCAAACCTGCATTCTAATACGGCAAAATCTTGTGTTGTCTAATACGATTAAATCTAGTTTACTAGCTAATGCAGCATTGGGCCTGCTTTGAGCTCTGTGCAAGCTGGTATAAGCGTATGCATGCAACTAAACACGAGCAATCTGCACTATACAGGCAACCAATCAGACCCTTAGAGTTTAGGGTTGCCTATTAAATGGACAACCAACACTTCATTTGGAATCAAGCAGGATTTAGAAGGAAAAACTTTCTCTCTCGCTCCCCCCTCTCTCCCTTTCAAGTCTCAACCCTAGCCACTACCATAACAGGGTGTCCGTTGTTTTATTTTTTTTAAAAAAATTATTTTATGTGTTCAAATGCTGTCTTTTCACTATTTTTGTTTAGGTCGAAGATCCGTTCGAGAGACCTGATAATGCCTCTAGAGCAGTTAGAGCAGAGGAGCTTGGACGTATTGAGCGGGCTTTCGACTATGTGAGCTATAACTTTGCTTATGGTGAAGTCAACCGGAATGAGCTACTCTCACTGCTGTGTACACCTCGTGTTCAATCTATTATCGCAAAACGTCTAGCCAGTCGTCAGTCAACTATGGCAGCTAGATTTTATGATGATCAACATCACCTGCAAGCCAGATGTTCTACTGGAAGCATATCAAGTTCACAGGGTCATGCTACAGGACGCCAGATGGCACATCCAGACAAGTATCTCAAACAACCACAAGCCTATAATACAGAGCGCATGAAAGCAGGACAATACCAGAGTACCAATCGTCCACAGGTTTATACTACAGGGCTTGAAACAACAGTACCAGTCCAGTATTATAGTCATACAAGTTTGCAAAGGACAGGGAGACGAGCAGTCAGCCAGTACCAGAATCAGCAGCGGAGAAGCGAATACTCACCATACCAGCATTATTCAGGCTCACCATACCAGCATTCAGGCACTAGGAGGTATGACCCTGCTGGCGGACGAGCCTCCACAAGCAATACATCATGGCAAAGGTAGCGTCCGTTCTGTGAAGGCGATAACTACCATCAGCTGACCAACTCTAAGTGTCATGAGGGCAACAGTTCATCTTCATCTTTCGCCTGATGATAAGAATCATTTATGACATTAGCATATCTTTTGCCTGACTATGCATCAACTTATGCGAGCTTAGTTCATGTCGTAACGATGCTAATACCTTGTTTTGGATGTATCCCTTATTGCTGCGAGGCTCTCGCCACTCCAGTAGTCAGTGTAATATGATATACTGAACATGAATGTAAGTTACCCGTCAAGTTATAATTTTCAGCACTGAAGTATCGGCTCATTTACAGAACCCTCTCAGAAACGGCAAAACTTTGCAAGTGCACTGGATACCCGCCAACAAGTAGCGGAGGGTCCCTCCTGCCAGGCCATTGACGGGATTCGACTCCCTCCTGCTCGGCTCATGGCTACTTTGAAAAGAGCGCAAGGGAACTTGTGCGGCGCAGGCGCAATCTTCTACTCGGCTGTGTCAGGGGCACAAGCGTTGGTTAGGTGGCTGCATAACGCTACTTATTGCAAGATGGTTAAATGTAGCTTACTGAGAGTGCCTGCATGCCGACGGCTGTAGCAGAACCTCCTAAGTAATGTGGCCCACATACACTAATCCTCGTCTTAACATCTTACCCCCTTAAGAAAATCTCGTCCCGAGATTTTGAAGCAACAAAATCCCGTGGGGTAAGTAATGGAAAAGGAAATGTGTCAAGCAACTCAACTTGACAGAAGTTCATAGAACAACAAGGTTCGATTCGAGAGTTATAGCCATGAGATGAAAGTGGTTATAATTGACAAGGTATTTAGAGTTTCAAGAGAGTTTCAGTAGTAATTCCCAAGATAAGTTCGAAGAGTAGGGTACATTGTTATGAGACTATAATAGCTCATGCCCACAAATCTTGGTACCTACGCGCACCCAGCGGCAACTTGTGTGCCCGGGTCACACAAGAGACTTTAGGTTCCGTCGTGGCATCAGAGTTACGGAACACGGCACCACTATAAGGCACAACAGCGGTAACCCACTTTTCAAACATTGATAAGGTATCCGAGATCAAAAATCGGTCACGATCACAAGGTATTTAGGGAGTTCAAAGAACAACTTTGAATCCCAAGAATATTCAATAAGTAAAGTACATCCATTGTGATCTACTACGATACCTGTGCATAGCCTGATGAAAACTCATGTGGTTGCGAATCACAGGAGATTTCAGGTTGACACGGCACCATAGTCATGGGTCGAGACACCACTATATAACACATCAAAATGACTTTTGACAAACATTTGTCAAATATCATGATCAAAAGATTAGCATGTTCAAAGAATGAGAACACACTAATTTTTGGATTATAAGGGTTCACGATCATAGACACCGACATTAGCGAACGCCCAGCAGTATTTCCTTATGGTCATGATCCACAGGAGACCCTGGGTTTCGTCGCTGTTTCCCGGTCATAAATCATGGTACCTTAGAGAACACAATCAAGTGACATGAAAGCAAGATATACGTCGTCAAACGACATCAAGGAGATAGCATGTGTCGGAGTTGAAAGAAATCAAGGCAGGACACATACTCAACAAAATTATCAAGAATTCATACCAGGTTTTTTTTTTAGATAATGATGTATATCAAGGTATATTCCACAAATTCCCAAAGATCAGAAATTTATGGAATAAAAGATTCAATTGATAAACCATCCTGGTATATGACGAGATTCAACAATAGAACAGTCATAAAGGAATATAACCGCTCCAACCCTAAGGGGGTGTTTTAACTTCCAAAAGATTTTCATATGATATGCTCGTCCTATACATCCTCACAATGTTAGAAAACTTCGCCTTTACCAAGTTAGTTACTTAGAGGGCTTGTTAGACGAACTGTTAGAAGACACTTCGACGAAGCTTTTGTCGAGGAGGTTGACTTTCTTGTTGACCATCCGAAGAAGTAGCGACGAACTTCTCGAAGTCTTCCGGCAAGAAAGAAAATAGATAAGAGTCTATTTTTAATTTGTTTCTTTCAAAAACTTTTAGATTGTAAACTCATTTTGAAGTTTTTAAAAGTAATGTTGTAGCCGATCCATCGTATGAGCTCGATACCAACCGTAGCAACCTCCTAAGTAATGTGGCCCACATGCACTAATCCTCGTCTTAACGGACCTCGATTACTATGCATGTGTTCCACACGACTTATGAAGCCCCCGTCGATGTTCTTAACGAACACCGATTGAACCACTTTTACACTCATACCCGGGATCAACAATGGAGTAACCACAACATTACAACATTTGTTACAAAAATATATACATCAGAGTGCGGAAGAATGATAACATTAAAAGTTTACAAAATATGGATAAATTAACTTTTACAAACTTAACTTTAATTGCGGAAGAAGAGTAGAACTACAGAAGACAACTTAGGTAGAGCACCTGAGTTGGGAGAGGTCAACCAGATCACGTCGAGCCCAGTGACATAATCATGGTTCAAACACCAGTTATAACCTGCAACAGGGGTTCAACAAACCCTGAGTACGGGAGTACTCAACAAGACTTACCCGACGAAAAAGAGGGGTGAAGACTCGAGGAATGCAGGCTAAAGGGACAAGGTAAGGCTTGCAAGAATTCAAGATTTTTGCAGAAAAGCTTTTGAAAACCAAGTTGTAACTTAACAGCTCTCTTGCCTTAGCTCAAGCTGAACAATTAACACCAATTAAAACCTAATCATTAATTTAGTAGTTACTACGATGATGAACACCGATCGAGTCTCCTTCTCCGAGAAGCACGGCGATTCGAATCCATTTTTACCCAGCTGGGACCTAGATCACCGATATACCGGAGACTCTAACTCCGCTGCATACCAGATCACATGATATACCGGGATAACAACCGCAGCCATATATCAACCACACGATAAGCATATCAATATACATGGGACTCTCAACCCCACAAGTATATCACACCGAAGTGTGTGTGGATTTTCTAGGGTCTCGATATCACCAGTTCACCAACGAACGGGCCTTATAGCATCAACAGACGGAAACACTACAGAGGGACTCCTTTCCCAATGCAAGTTAGCCGTCCGGACTCAAATTAATTACTAACATCGTGATTCCAACAATAAAAGCCATTCTCATCTTTTTCATTCTTGACATTTTGAAAACTTAACTAAATAAGCAGGGCTAAGCAATTCTACGCACTTTCTTAAACAGGTAATGAGGAATACGGAAATAAGACAGGTAATACATTTGGTGGGTTTTCACTCAACTCCTATCCTCTAATGCAACAACTCAAAGTTGAAAGATAAAAACTTTATAAAACCAAGGTAAAGGTTTAATGCATCCGGGGCTTGCCTGTGTTGCAGAGTAGTTAGAATCCCAATATCAAACTTGACATCAACATCATGGCTAGATGACACCAACGCCAAATAGAGATGATTCGACATCATTGGTGGATGCCCTTCTTGAGTTCCACTGTCGGTCGACACCTCTCCGAACTTTGATCAACATAATTCAACTCACTCTCGTATCATCTACACGTAATTAATGATGCGCCTTAGTATGATGAGCTCATGGCATGATGCATTACATTAAGATAAACCAGCAGATCAAGATAATTCATGCAACATCAATTTTCTTCTACCATAAAGCTATAAGATTACTCGCATGAAATAACCTCTAGCAATAAAGTAACAGGGGTCCAAACAGGTAAGCACACACCAAGGGTCATTATGGTTAATGACTAAGGTTACCACTCAATCCTAAAGTCACTCAAGAAAAATCCTAAGGCATTAAAGACTAAATAAGCAACTAAAGATCTATTAAATAACTAGACATAAAATAAAGACAAAATAAAAGGTTGACAAATAAATCTCAAAAATTAAACTTAAGCTCCTCATGATCTGAGAAGGCTACAAAATAATTTTTAAGATTTTTGGAGTAATAAATAAATAACTAAAAATAAAGGAACGAGCATTTTTCAATTAAAGAGACTAATTTTTAAACATAGCAAAAATACTCAAAATAAATATTTAAAATTTCCCTAAGCAGAGAATACCCCAAAGAGCTTTCACAAAAATTTTCAGAATTTTTGGAGCTATGGATAATTTTATATGAAAATAACAAATAGCAACACTATTCATCAAAACAGAAAGAGAATAAAACCTAAAGAAAAAGAAAAAGGTGACCTGGGCCGAATCTGGCCTATTCGGCCCAGTCCTGCTGGAAAGCCGGCCCAACAGGCTCAGCTGGCCCGGTTTGGCCTCGAGTAGGAACAGGCCGGCCCAAGGCGCAAACAGGCCAGCCCACTCGGCCTTGCAGTGTGGGAGGCCGGCCCAATCCGGCCTGCCCGAGCTGGCGGAGGTGGTTTTGCAATTAAGGACTCGTGCTATCGCAAATTCACAAAAACACCCTAGCAACTATTCTTTGAGTCATGTAAATATGCGTCAAGACCCCTGGAACTTTTCAAATTCATGAACACTGGTCCTTGCGTACTTCAACAGGGAATCCGACGGCCCGACCGGCTCGGCCTCGCCGGCGGCGGGTCTCCGGCGGCGTTGCGGCCCTCTATGCGGACTACGCGACACGACGGACCTACAGGGCACCTAAACCCTACGGCGGAGACAGCGGAGCAGGCACCAAGGCGACGGCGGCGGAGCAGCGCGGCGGCGGCTCGACTGGGGAGCTCACCGGAGCAACTCCGGCGACGTTAACGCAAGCAACGGCTGCGGCACAACAGCGCGAACGCACCTAGCCTACCAATTGATCCCTAGCAGCAGCTGACAACGGCAAGGCTCGCGTGCCTGCGGACGCACACGGAGCGACGACAACGACGACCGCGTTCCGGCAGCTTCACGGCGCCTCTAGCCCAACTAACGGCACCTACATGAGCAAGAGACTACGGCGACTCCGATGCGCATGCTAGAAATGACTCGGAGGAGGCGGAGCAGGGTGCTCACCGAGCGCGGGGGCGACGGGGATGGTGGTAGGGCGCGCTCCGGCTGGCAAGGTCGGTGTCACGATCGATTCTGTGCACCAACCCACAAATAAAAAGGAGCATCAACTCCGGGACATGATTGTGAGCAAGACGGCCAAACGAATTTGGAAAATGAGCACGGACGACGATACACGACGACGGCGAACCCTCGGCGGCTTCGGACACCGGTCGCGAGGAAGATGACGACGTGGAGGCGCTGCGGACGTCAAGAACTTGCACTGATTGGCTCAAATGAACCGCAAGGACAAGGCGAAGCTGCTGGCAAAGCAAGACGGCGAGAGGTGGAGCAAGGACGATGAATTTTAACTGCGACGAAGGTTGCCGGCAATGGCGGGCGGCGGTCAGATGAAGAAAAAGAAGAAATGGCGACGACCGACTTCTATTTATAGGATGATGGCGTCGAAGATGAGGGCGACACGACGAGCTAAGAACCTTCGAGTGCGGGAGACGAGCTGGAGAACGGCGCGGCATGGCGGCATGGGCGCCATGGCCACGGCGTCGGGAGGAACAGAGAGGGGAGATGAAGGAGATGACGTCAGCGCTACAGGGTTTTAGGAACTCAAATTAAAAAGATCTCCATTTTCTTCAAAAATTAAATGGAATCTTGAAAAACTCCAAAAACAAACCCCCACTGAATTTTTATGATATACAACTTTTTCCAAAGGAGCATTTTCAAATTCTAAACAGAAATTTGAATTTGAAATCAAATTTGAAAAGGGGACAAAAACCCTAGAATCTAATTTTTGCAATTACTTTTGATTTTTCAACTAAACTTGAAAATCTCCAAAACTATGAAATACTCAACTTTTCAAACTGAACATTTTTCCCAAAAACAATATTTTCAAATTTTGAATAGTTTTTAAAATCTAGTTTAAAAACCAAAAGGGGACAATTGTTGGAAATCTGAATTTTCAAATTTATTTGAAATTCTTTTTGGAAACTTGAAAAACTTTGAATAGCAACCTTGTTGCTCTCATCAAGATGCTCAATAAAGCTTTTTGGACCAACCCCTAATTCTTCACGGATTTTGAACTACAGAAAAGGGGATAAAATAGGGTTTTCTTGAAATTTAGATTTTCGAAAGGAAATTTGAACTCGGCCTAAATTACTTTTCAAAACACATGACAAGGGACTTTAAATAGACTCCAAACATCATCATTCCACATAGTAAACAATGCACCACATCAAGAATAATATTAAAACATGAATGCATTAATGCCATGATGCTCGATGATTAGGCTTTAACAGAGCGTTTAAACAAGTTTTAGTTGTCATTAACATCTAGGATGTTACAACGGCCTTCTCTTAGGGTATCTACGGTTGATCAGGAACGGTTACATGAAACGATTCCCAGCCGGACTGACTGTCAAATTTATGTAACTTTATCAGCGGGAATAATCGAGGGTAGATGAGTGAAATGGACAGGAGATTTATTTACTTATTTAGTCAATTTTAACTATAACTATATTTTTAGCAACAAAAACTGTTTTTAATATAAATTTGGTAGAGAAAACTTTTGGATAAAAATATTGGTAGGGGCTTGCCATGCAACGCTGCACTCGCTACAATAAATTATGACGTCCACTCTCCAACTTAAGGAGATGGTAAATTAGCACTCCTTCTAAGTGCAATGGAGGCTGCTAACCTAGGCCATGAGTCTTTCTGATCACTCATAGACCCTGTCCAGGTAAGTATGGTTCAAGGTTGCATGCCGCTGTTGTTTTCTAGCCTTTCTAACTTACCACTGAGATTAGACAGACAATACGGCACTAAACGGAAACTAACCCCCTACGGCCCTGTCCTTCCTGCGCTGCAAGCTGATTACCGCACTTGCGCGCCATAACAACGTGGCGGGGATCCGTGATGACGTGATGGGGATCCGTGATGACGTGATGATCCAATTAAGGCCTTTTGGTATTCGGCCTGTTGGGCTCCGAAAGCATATTGAAGTTGGTTCAAGTCCGTGGACCAAACGAGTAGAGAATACGGTGGCCAGCCGGCCAGGCAGCCAGCGATGGCGGCGCGGCGCGTGGGACTTGACGTGCCTGTGTTCTGGGCTTCTTTGCAAAGGAGAGGCCGCCGACCGCTGCAACTGCAAGATGGTGCCGCCGTCAGCGTGTCCTGCGAGGCTACGACGCGCGGGGAAGCGGTGGCCGGTAAGGACGAGCTCGCGCTGATGATAAAGAACCCTTGCCCATCACATGGGACCCGCCTCGAGCAATCTTCAGGATGGGAGAGGTAGCAGTAGCAGGTAGCAGCAGCAACTGACCAGTAGCGTTTTATCTTCTGCTTCTACCTAACGATATGCTTGACGTTTAGCGTTACCTTTTGGCTGACTATCTGATTTTTCTTCTTTATCACATACGAGTAGTATTTACATCGATAATATGGTGCCATGGATTGTTAGCCGACCGCGACGATAGATTTCGACTGGAACACTCCAAGAGAACATCAATTGATTTGCGACGCATACAACTGGCTATATTGGATTTTATGCAATAGGATTACAAAGCAATTTACCAGTGAGTTTTACTAAGGGTGAATTTGCGAAGGCCCCCTTTAGGTTTCCACTAAAAAAACGGCTCCTACTAAACAGTCTGGTAAGACTCTTTTAGAGGAGCTGAAGAGAAGCCTTACCAAATAAGGACACCATTTTAGTTTACTTTTGCGGTCTAATGAACTAATGCCTTTTTTAAGATTAATTAAACTTTAGTAGATATAATTTTAGATCACTTTGTTGAAGCCTCAAGAGAAAGTGGTCTAATAAGTTTGGTCCTTTTCATTTTCGAGTAAAATTAAAATCTACTTTTCGGAGTAGGCTTTTTAGCTTAGAATTTGGCATTTCACAACTTTTTAAAACTAGTTAGTGACTAGGTAAATGCCCGTGCGTTGCAACGGGGGTTGTACTTTCCACTTCAGATTTCTCTTCAATATATTTCTTGACATTGCAACATTCCTAGCTTCTATCTTTTCAAGCATTTTATACTATTCACTGTGGGCAGACAAAGGCGTAAGTGCAACATTCAAAATCAATGATCTGCACATTGTGATAGTTGTGTGAGAAATGAAAAAGGAAACAATATGCTACAATTAGAGGCCATGGGTTTTATATTTCCTATAAACTTACAGTGAATTGAAAATTTTCAATGCTATAGGTTCTCACTGGCAACATTGAGTTCTCTTAGTCCTAGTAGGTAAATGTTCCATACAACTATCCCATTGAAATATGAATATCATCAAGGTACACAACCTCCCCTATGTAAGAAACATAAATATGGTTCGTTGCATTTTTGAAGAGTTGATTTACAGTACCCATAATGTGAGACAACATATACATGGATGGTTGTACGGCAAGGTTGTACATTGGAAATAACACACACACCCCACACACACCCCAGAAGCTTGGGACTCTGCCTCGACTTTCATGATCGGCTTGCGGCTTGTATTCATAACTGAAAACCATTTCTTGCCTTGAACATACTGGCAAAATTCAGTTAATCTTAAGATGCTCCTCTTGTGAGTACCCATTGCTAAATGAAGGCATTTATTGTGTCATGCAAACATTTGTAGATATTTTACAATTATAGCCAATTAAACTATGAATGATTGAGACCAAATTATTTGTTCCCAAACTATAGAGTATCAAGCATGAGAAAGATTAAAAGTAGCAAAGGAAAGTAAACTTATCTCGTATGACCGCAAGTCTCGCAAAAGATATCGGTACAAATATTCCTAAGGTTTGCTAAGAAAAAATAGGTGCAATGAAAAAATAGGTGCAAGTGCAACAGAGTTGGAACTTCACTGGTACTAACCAATCTGTAGCCATGTCATCCTCACTGTGCGTCTGTGCCTGAAGTTTGATAAGAAAAAAAGGGTTGACGACCTTTATAGCATCAAAGATAGCTATGTAAGAGTTTCCTTGGAATGGAAAACTGCCCATCAGTGGAACTCGCAGAAGCACAAAGGCAGCCCATGTATCTACCTTTTTTGAGTAATTTTCTAGAACATCAGGTGCCACATATGCAAGACTGCAACAACACCAATCAGTTTCTGACCTCAAGGCTGAGGAACATATTATTGAGCATCAACCTGCAGCAAGTGAAATGGTCAAAGAGATGATTCAAGGGCATCTAGTATTGACTTAGATGCAACTCTAGCCAGAGAACACCGCCTCAAGTGAAAGAGAACCAATATAGTTCTATTAGGAACTGAAACATGAACATATTAATCTTATGTGGCTTTGTGGCAAAATGCTCTTCTATTTAGGAATTGAAAGCTGTAACATATCTTTTAGAATGTACCTGAATGAGGTTGACTGAAACCCATAGTGCAGACACTCCTACAGCACTTAGGTGTCTTCTCTGCACAGCTAAACAAAATCTATCAATCCAAAGCTGCAACATATCTATATCAGCCAAATCATAGGCGTCTTCTGTAGTGTTGAATTGTATTCAGGTTATATTCTTCTGCTACGAAATGAATGCTTAAAGCTGCACTATGAACCACACAAGTTATTGAGCACCCAGAGATCCTATGGCAAGTTCAAAGTTCAAAAGCTACCAATTTCCATCCCAAGTTCAGACTTCAGACTCAGACTACTACTATTATTGAATACCAAACAGTAGGGTTGTGCGCTAGAACACACAGTAAGAGGGATGTCAGCATTCACTGAACTCATACCCACCACTGATTCCTAGCCTCATAATGAGATCACTATCTTGACTCCTGGACAGCATCTGCACACTCTCGAACTACTCTTGTGATATGGCCCAAACACAGAGCAGTAGCATATGACAATAGAGCAAAAAAGTTCCACAAATTCATGGAACTAAAATAAAATAAGCACTGAATAAAACCCAACCAGAGCTGATAGAATGGAATTGACCATGCTTTTATTTCTAAAACGAAACTGATCTGACCTTAGTAATACTCTTTAGAAGTTAAAATGTTCAGATTAAAAGAAAGTGAACCATGGGTAGCATCAGGTAAACCTTACCTACAGTACTGCAAGAAAGTGGATCTTGGGTAGTATTAGGGAACCAATACTTTATTTTGTCTTAATTCTGACAGCACCCATGCTTGGTTAGCCACGTATTATAACCTGAACAAAAGATAATTCATATAACCTGAAAACAACAATTTCTGAATAGTGGGCTCAAAATACCACAAAAATTGGGAACTGATGACATTATTCTAAATCTATAATACATATGTGAATAGAACATTAGTACTGATGTCTCATGCAGGATAAGCAGTTGTTAGGTAATAGATAGAATAGTGGGCTCAAAATAACTCCAATTCCAGCAACCTCTCAACCTAGACAAATCATATGAAGATGGCAGGTATAAATCATTAGTGCCATGAACCATATGACACTGCCAGGTAGATCGCAGGTTCTTAGAGGTAGCACTTGTATTCATGAGTTTCTGATCTTTAGCTAACATAATCCCAACTGTGAATTCCTTTGGTCAGATAACAGAGCAATTCATGCAGGAACACTAACACCTACCTATCCATCTGAAATCTATAAATGCAATGAAGCAAACAGTTTTTCACTTCCTGATGGGCTACTATACGCAGCAAATGTCTAGAATAACAGAGACCTCTAAACATGTGAGTTAAACCCTACAGCACACAATATTCAAGTAGTGACAGGAAAAAAAAAATAAGAATATGATGGTTTACTGAATCACCTGCGCAACCTGCAAGTTGCCCAATCATAGCAGCCAGCAGTGATGTTGGGCGTCCGCGGCGTTGAGGCGTAGCAGGCTGGCGTACGGCCATCCAGCGTCAAATCCGGCGGCAGCGCGGGGTCCTGGGTTGAACAGGAGCAGTTTGGTGGCGTCTGCAGGGCAGTTCGTGGTGGTGTCGCAGCCGGGAGCGTCCGGTGGCGTCGACGGCGGGGGCAGCCCCCAGCCGCACGAATAGATGGGGCGGGAGTGTCCAGCGCACTGTGCCGGGTCGCGGCAGCGTCAAGGTGTGACGAGGTGTTGTGGCTGCAGATGTTTGGCGGCGCAGTCGAGGGGACGTCGGAGCTTCGATGAGGCATGGCACGGCGCAGAGAGGCCGCCGCATTCCGACGGCACGGCGTCCGGCTCATGGGCGAGCGCGCGCGCGCGCCCCGCGCGGCTCGCCCGGCGCGCGGCCCTGGCCCGGCGCGTGACCCGACGTGGGTTCGCCTGGCGCAGGCGCGGCCACCGTCCGCGGCGCGAGGTAACCCGGCGTGTCGCCCCCCACGCGGGCGGCGCGGCACCCGCTGCCGCCCCCAGCGCGGGCGCGCACCCGGGACGCGTGCCGCCCCCCAGCCGCGGGCGCGGGCCGGACGCCGGCACGCCGCCCGGTACTACTCCATGGCGTTCGACCCCGCACTACTCCATGGCACCGCACCTCCACCTCCCACTCCGGCCCGGCAAGGCGCGCGCGGCCCCGCCGCCGACAAGCGCGCACGAGGAAGAAGATGGCGGGCGTCGGCCACCGCGCCGCGAGGAGAAGCGAGGAGCCGGCCTTGCGCGACCTCCGGCCCACGGCGGCACGCGACCCCAGAAGCCATATGGCGGCCGCGCGGCTTCACCCGCGGGGGCGGGCTTCCTTGCTCCTCGCTCCATCGCCGGATGGATCCGCGCCGCCGCCCCTCCTTTCCCTCCTTGCTCCATCGCGACGACGGCGGGATCGCTCGAAGCGGCTCCCGGGCCGAGGCGGGACGGCGCGGCCCGGCGGGCGCGCCCCATCCGGCGGCGCGGGCGAGCGGCGAGCTCCTCGGTCATCCCGCCGCCTCCTCTCTCCTTCCCATTCGAGCCGGCGGAGCTCGGCGGCCGCCATGGTGCCGGCGGCGGGTCCCCGCGAGCTTGCCCACGCGGCGCGCGGGGACCGTGCGGGAAGCGATGGATCGGCGGCGGCGATGGCGCAGCCGGCTGCCGGCGCGGGCGGCCGGCGCTGGGACGACCTCGATGGGCACGAGCGAGGTGAGGTGGGCGGCTTGTGTCCGGGGTGGGCGGGCCCACATGCGCTCGGCGCGGACAGGAGTTACTGCGGCTTCACCACGGGGCGGGCGACGGTCCGTTTCACTCGTTTTAGGTGTAAAGATAAAGAAAAGATGTCTGGTTTCTTCCAAAAAAACAAACAAACAAGTGGGTTACATATAAACTTTTGTTCAATTTAATTTGATGTTGTTTTGGTTTTGTTTTTGTAAGTAGTGTTTTAAAAATATTTTCAACTCCTATATTATATTGAATGATATTCTAGTGATACTAATTTGATATTTTTCTATAATTTTAATGACACTTAAAATATTTTGACTTAGAATATAATTTGATTTATTTGAGATGGAAATTATATTTAAGAAAAAGAGCGTCTTGATATATTGCTGTATTTTTTCTCTTACTGAAAGGTACCAAAAAAAAAAAAAAGGTCAGCGTGTGATCCGCTGATCGCCTGACGAAAACCGACAAGCTTTCTGCAACTTCCCTCGAAGAGACGTGTGCCCAAATACAATCTCGCGCTGACTCGGCGTATATTCTTATCATTGGCGCCATATCTTGGTTTCTCCCCGCACGCGATTTGGATTAAGTCGTTCGTCATCACTAATCTCATTGCCTCGTTTACCTCAATCAAAGGTTGTTTAAAGCTCGTTGCTTCCTTGCCCCGCTCTCATCAGTTGCACCCCGCCGATCACCAGATCTTCACGACGTGGGCTCCGTCTCCTCCACTCCGACCCGCAAAAGCCACCAACCCTTCCGTTCGCGATGGACCCCACGTCGCCGTCGCCGGTGGCCCGGCGCGCCGCCGCCATCGCGCGCCACCTCGCCGGCGCCACCGCCCCCTTCCCGGGGAGCACTCCCCTCGAACCTTCCTGCTGCCTGAGCTACGTCGCGCCGGAGTCCACCGAGCGGCCGGCGGCGTTCGCGCCGGGCGACCTCAGGCTGCTGCTGGACGGGCACGACGTGGCCACGCGCGACTGGCTCTTCCGCGCCATGGAGGAGAGCCCCCTCTTCCGCAGCCCCAGCGCGCGGGCGGGCTCCAGGGTGTTCGTGGGGCCCGACCTCAACGACGGCAAGGAAGGGCAGCGGGAGGCCACCATGCGGCGCATCGCGTACCTCAAGGGCCGCGGCGTGTTCCGCGGGTGGCTCACCGAGGACGGCGCTGAAGTCGAGCTCCGCAAGCTAGCGCTCCTCGATTGCATCGCCATCTTTGACCACTCTCTTGCCATCAAGATTGGCGTCCACTTCTTCCTCTGGTAATTTTTGCTGCAACTTCTTTTCAGCGGGTTCTTCGTGCATACTCCGTACGGCATAACTAAGTGCTTATATGCTTATTATATTCCCAGGCTTGGTTCATGACAAATTGGGAAATTTATATTTCACTTTGCCTTCGATTTAAGTTCCATCCGGTATTTTCGATACACTATGAGCTTCTGATTCTTTTGGGTGGCCTGTGTTGTTTTTTCTTTAAGAAAATGGCAGGAGCTAAACAAAAGAACCCAAAGTTTTGCCTTAACGTTAGAGGCGCCTCAAGAGGCTACAACAAATCCCCAGGCCCCTTGCGATAGACAAACCCCAAAGAAACGGAAACAAAATGCACACAATACTAGTTTTGAAAAGCACGTTGTCCTTGTTCAATTTTCCTCTTTTGTACAATAGATAGAGGCGTGTCCTGTGTTGTGCCACTGTATAAAATTCTTTTCTTTTCCGTGCTTTTGGGACGCTTGGAAGTGCTGCCTGGGCCAGGTAGCTTTTCCAGGGAACAAACCGAACAGGCCGGACTGTGTCTGAGGTTAACGTGTTTATGGAGATCATATCTAAGAGTTTCTTGTGTCTCTTTGGATTAACTTTATCTAAAGTGAATGTTCAGAATCATACTACAGGAATGGTCTTGAAGAAGCCATCATTTTTTTTGGGGGGGTTAGATTTATTTCTTTGACGAGAATGTGTTTATAGTGCAGCAGTAAGCCACCTACTTGTTGTTATTATCAAACAGGGCTTGAACTCTGGTTCTCACAAAACAAGGGGACAACCACATTCTCGCCCAAGGTCTTAGGTGAATGTGTTTGTAGCGCAGTGATAAGTCACTGAGAGGCCTTTAGGGCCTTTTATCAAGGTTAGATGCAATGATTTAGTGGATTATCTTCCCTCAAGGGCTGAACTCTTTTTTTTTATTTCTTTGCCAGTTAATTTTATTTCCTCACATGGAATATCTAGAATCTTAGGTAAAAGAAACTGATACTAACATTTGTTACATCATTTACCACATAGTGTTGTATGGAGTTCTTTTGTTTGCAATCTTCTCATGTTTAGTTTGTTAAATTTCTGTGTGTATTCCAGGGGCAGTGCCATCAAGTTTCTTGGAACAAAGCGCCACCATGACAAGTGGTTGGTTGCCACAGAAAATTATGATCTCATGGGTTGTTTTGCAATGACAGAACTAGGCCATGGAAGCAATGTACGTGCAGAGATTTGGGCTAAGCATTTTTATTATGGTATTACCTCAGTAACTGTGCTGATTAAGTTCTGCTGCTGTTTCTTTATTATTACAAAAGGTGCGAGGAATAGAGACAATAGCAACTTATGATTCAGAAACAAGAGAGTTTATCATAAATACTCCATGTGAATCAGCTCAGAAGTACTGGATTGGTGGAGCTGCTAATGTAAGAAAACATTTCGCTTGCCTAACTGTGTGCATCTGCGCTCTGCATATGGTTACGACTTACTAAAAATTTCCATGCCCTTTTGCTGCATGCAACGCATACAATAGTCTTTTGTCAACTCCATATAAATGGGAGAAATGAAGGAGTCCATGCTTTTGTAGCTCAAATTAGGGATGAAGATGGAACTGTGCTGCCTAATATCCGTATAGCTGACTGTGGCCATAAAATTGGACTGAATGGCGTTGATAATGGGCGGATTTGGTGAGTACTTGTATTTAGCTTTTTTTGTATTATTATATACGTCATTCAGTGTATATCATTTCTTACTTTTGCCTCTATAACAGGTTTCAGAATATACGTGTTCCTCGTGAAAACTTGCTTAATGTGGTTGCTGACGTTTTGCCAGATGGGAAATATGTTAGCATGATAGCTGATCCAGATCAGGTCTCTCTCTCTCTCTCTCTCTCTCTCTCTCTCTCTCTCTCTCTCTCTCGCTCTCGCTCTCTCTCTCGCTCTCTCGCTCTCTCGCTCTTATTATGTGATGAGGATTTCTTGTTCTTCTTTTTCTTAAGAAGTTGCAATGTTGATTTGCAGAGGTTTGCAGCTTTCCTCTCTCCACTTACACTTGGTCGAGTAAACATTGCAGTTGCCTCAGTCTACATTTCAAAGGTGTGTTGCAAGGCATTTTCTTCTCGTGTAAACACAGAAAAAAAGTTTTGCTGATGAATATAACAAATATAGTCCCCCAACCTTGCAGTAATTTGTTTTTAGAATTTAACTAGGTAATCAACTTTGTCCCAGTAAAAGGTAACCGGCCAGCTTGACCGAAGTGGTACATCACTCATTTTGGCAAGGGAAAGATAACAAGTTGAATTGTCTCTCCCAAAACCTAGCTGTAGAGAATAGGAAAAACACCACACCCCCTTACGGTTGGTGATGAGTATAGTGGGGCTGGCTTGTGTTACAAGAAGAGTACAATGCAAGAAGTATACAACTCTATCTCTAATACTACCATATTTGAACAAACAATGAAATTATCTGTGACTTGATTGTTTATTTGAAGGAACTGATTCAACTTTCTGCCAGCAAAGATAGGTTGATTTGTTAAAGAACTAACTTGGACAAGTTTGACCCTTTACTGAGGAATGTGCCTTGTGTTCAGTGTTGAAGCATGGATACAATTGTATTAGAAATAATGACATGCTTTTTTACTTTCCATGCATACAGGTCAGCCTAGCGATTGCTGTGAGATACAGTTTGTCAAGGAGAGCCTTTTCAATAACACCAGATGGCCCTGAAACGTTGTTGCTTGATTATCCCAGTCACCAGCGGCGCCTTCTACCACTTCTAGCAAAAGCGTATGCCTACCTTGCTGTATCTCTAGTTAATATTTAATAATAGTCATAATACAAGTTCTTACTCTCGGTTATTTTTGTGCTAATCTAGTTGCTAAAGTGTGCATTATATTACCTCTTGTGCAAAGCTTCCATACTCTGTAGTTCAAACTAATCCGTATCACTTCTTCCCAACATTTACCATTTCACTATACTTCCTGGTGCAGATGTCTGATGAGTAGTGCTGTTAATTTTATGAAAAAAATGTATGTAAAGAGAACTCCTGAAATGAGCAAAGCCATACACATTTACTCTAGTGCCCTGAAGGCGACACTAACTTGGCAGAATATGATTACGCTTCAGGTATTATTGAGTGTTGAAAAAGGTATTATTATGTTACTTTATTCCAGTTACTATTTCTCACTGGACTTTCTTTTAAATGTACTAGGAGTGTCGTGAGGCCTGTGGAGGTCAAGGTCTAAAGACTGAGAACCGCGTAGGAATTTTCAAAGCTGAATTTGATGTCCAGTCCACATTTGAGGGTGATAATAATGTTCTAATGCAGCAGGTTATTGTTGTTTTCAGTCATGCATCTGTTTTTATCAAAGGTGCTTCATGTGGTTGTGACAATTTAACCATGTTTAGGTAAGCAAAGCACTTTATGCTGAATTTTTGGGTGCACAAAAGAAGAAGAAGCCATTCAAGGGATTGGGTTTGGAACACTTAAATGGCTCAAGCCCTGTTATTCCTGATAAACTGACAAGTAGCATATTAAGGAGCTCCAAGTTCCAGGTAAAGAATCATAATTTAGTTTGTTACTTCTAATATGTCCCTGGCATGACATAAACTCAATCTTTGACTGTCGATTTGTTCACACGAATAGGTGGACCTATTCTGCTTAAGGGAGAGAGATTTACTGAAGCAGTTTGCAGAGGAGGTTTCTCTCCATCTTGCACAAGGTGAAAGCAGAGAAAAGGCTTTGATGCTGGTAAAAATTAGATTTGGCTGTGCACTATTGTCCACTCTTCTATAATTTCTTTGTCATTGATACAAGTGACATTTTCCCAGAGTTATCAACTTGCTGAAGACTTAGCTAGAGCGTTTACTGAGCGTACAATCCTCCAAATATTTTTGGAGGACGAGATGAATGTCCCTTCTGGTTCCCTAAAGGTATATTCACGCTATTGCTTTTAGTCCTCAATTGTATCAGTTGCTAGCTACTACAGTTGAATAACAAAATCTTTCCTTTGATAGTTTCATTTCTGAGTGAATTACACATAATATTTCATTGTAAGGCTTCTGTAATCTTTTGTTATCATTTCCAGGAGGTACTGGGTTTGCTGAGGTCTCTATATGTTATGGTGAACATAGATGAATCCACATCTTTTCTAAGATACGGGCATTTATCACGTGACAATGTAGCCCTTGTGCGGAAAGAAGTCTTGAAACTGTGCGGTGAACTCAGGCCCCACGCGCTTGCTGTTGTCAGTTCTTTCGGAATCCCTGATACCTTCCTTAGTCCACTTGCTTTTGACTGGATTGAGGCAAATGCACTGTCAACCGGGAGCCACTGATCTCAAGTTTCCACATACGAGCCAGGTTATCCAGTGAAAGTGCTGAATATTGATGGCGGAGCATACATACCATATAATATAACTACAGGAGCACTTGATGCTCGCAACAATTGTTGTGAAGTGTATAGCTGGAGAGGCAGATGCTGGTCCGAGATGCAGGTGGTGATTCGTGAATTTCTGTTTTGTATAATAGTTTTCTTGAATATAAGCGAACGTAGCCTTAGGCTATGGTACATGTAATGGGGTTTACAACAGTAATAACTTGCAGTGATGCAATAATCGAGTTGTTGAACAGTAAATAAAGTAAACCTTTAGTGCTGCTACAGGATGTTTCAAGTGCCCCTGAAAAGGAATCGAATAAGCTTGCGTCGATCCGTGTTCAGATTCATGTTGATGTTATTCTTCTGCATATGTTTCCATTATCTTTTTTTTTTTTTCCTTAGGGCCTATTTGGATTCCTTCAGTTTGGAGGAATTTGGCTATTTGTCTTGGAATTTGAGATTCCTCAACTTTCCAAAGTTCACATATAAATCTATCTCAAATTCATAGGGTGGGAGATGGACATGGATTTTATAGATTATCAATGCTATGTTTCTACACTACAAAAATCTGGACTCTTTACGTTAAAGAAAAAATCTGGACTCTGATTCTGCAGAAGGCATACAGCATGGCCCTGTGAAGACCGGTTTCCATTTTGTGCCAGTACAAGCAAAACCGAGAGCAATTGGGCCAGCATACACAATAGCTATGGCAGAGGTGGTGACCGACTACCACACCAGGCATTCCAGAAAATCAAGCTAGATAGATTTTATTATTTTTAGAAAACAGAAAATCACTTTTGAAACCAGCTGGAGGGCCAATTTTGTCCAGTTTCAACTGTGAGAATATCCATTACCAGTATCTTGGAGGTAAAAATGTACTTTACCAATAACATAACAGAGACATCCTGTGTTCAACTCTATGACCAGTCTTCTCTCTGGAAATTCTTTACCGAACTCTATGACCAGTCTTGTCTCTGGAAATTCCTTACCGAACTCTATGACCAGTCTTTTCTCTCTAATATAAAGATACCATTGCTTGCTCTGGAAATTCCTTACCGAGTCAAATCTGAATTAGAGACAAGTTTGAATCATCTCATCTGAGGCATACAAATCCAGTCATGATACTGACATAATAAGCGAAATAAAGGCAATGATTCCATAGGTCACCTCATAGAGTACAAAATGACCATTCTTCTGGAAAAAAAAAATATCTCCTACACTTTTGTAAGGTTTCCATGACAATTATACAACAAAAAAAGGGCATATCTCAGGGATTACACCGATCATCATTGTACAAATGAATGATCAATCGAATCATTACAAATTAGACCTTGACCTACCCTATCTACAGAACAAATGTCAGTCTCAAGCTGTCAGTTCCAAAAAGCGCCTGAAAATTACCCCTGTTTGGCAATTCGAAATTCCAAAGGTATCGTCAGACCTTACCCTGATCACCTAACGCACCATAGGCTTGTCACACATCAAAACTTTCCTACTGGCGTATGCTCCTTCGGCAGTATCACGTATAGTACCACGCCACCCCATGGCGTTCGTTATTTCTTTAATCTCCTGTACAACTTCTTTCCGGTCACGAATATATGCTTTACCACCTGGTCTGAGTATCCGGTCCATCTCCAGCAAGATGCTAGAGATATTACACCTAGAAATATCAAAGCATGTAGTTAGAATTTACATCCTGATCAGCTATCTGGGTAACAGTAGATGTAGACTCACACAAAAGGTTTAAAAAGTACTCATATCCAGAGGTATCTCAACAGATTTAGTTAGCCAAGACTTATGAGATACGGATCTTGAACAAAATTACACTTCGGCTACTATTGTTAAAGCAAACCGAAAAAGTGGTTAATTCTCCCCCCCCCCCCCCCCGGCCACACACACACACACAAAAAGCAACTTCCAGAATTAAATGTGTCGATTGGACGTAAATCAAAAGATCCGTATTAGATTGTGGGACAAAAATCTCCATCTAGCTCTCAAATATTAATTGTCACAAATGTGTCACGTCACTGCTGATGTGGCGCATGTGCTATTGTGGACTCCAAACACCACTGCAACATAATGTGATGCCACTTAGAGCTCATGGTATATATTGTACTGCCTTTGACAGTTAAGGTAAGATTTAAACAGTATGACAGTTGAGGATGAAAATTAGACAAAGGCAGGAGTCCAGGGGCCAAACTGGACTTATTCCAAACTTCCAATGATTAAATAAAGGACATACCTTGTCTGCTCCTTTGAGAAAAGACCAGATGCATGCAGCAGATCATACGTCCTAGGGTATGTATCAAAGGGCTCACACCTACCCATCGAAAAGGCAACATAATATACAATTCAGGGCAGAAAGTTTGATGCTATAAGTTTAATAAAATTACATCAAAACAAATAATAAGCTTGCTGACTATTATAATCAGGCACACTGGTTAAAAATAATCTACGACCACTCATTGTGACTTGTGAATTCTGATAAAAAAGAATTCATAGTGGTCGAGAAATAGAAGAGGCAATCAGGAAATGGTGCAAACGATCACTGTTCTCTATCCAGAACAGATTGATTGCAGTATATAAAATTTAAAGTAAACCATTTTGAATCTAGAATAAATAGAATAATATTTAAAGAACCAAGTATGTACAAAAGAGTACCAGTCATGAGCTACTCCAAGAAGCCCCCGATCAAAAATAACAGGTAATGTATTTGGCTCACTAACAGGAACAACATTCATCACCCACCAATCAAGTTTCCGGCTGATCAATGCAGCTGCAAACCTACATACAAAATGGAAAGTAAAAACAAGACTGACAAAAATAAACAAGATCCGCCTCATCTCCATACATAAGCACAGAAGATTCTGTCTTCTAGATTCTTTTAAGGTAGCCCAACAAGCAAAATAGAAACAAGAACTGATTTCCCAGAATGGATAGGGTTTCACTATAACTATCATAGTTAAAAATATTGAACAATTAGATGCGAAGAGATTCATTTCAAACTAGGTGGGTGATACAAGTAACTTGAGCACACATTTATTTGTACTAAATATATCAAAAAGTTCTCTAATAAAACCTTGTCTTCCCATCCAGAGATGTCCTTGTTCAGCTGATCTTTGTTTTAGTTGCAGACTCCAGCGGTCCAGTCATTCATCCAAAGGTGCCAGTGATTGTGTGTGGGTTGGGGGATTATTTAATTATTACTCCCACAACTGTGCAGATCTCATTAATAAAATAAAATACTTCCTCTGATATAAGTCCACTTAGGTTTGTCTTAAGCAATATTTTTAGATTTGACCATCAATATCCTAAATTTCACATAGGTTGACAGCATAAGGGCTTAATACATAACTCTTTGCTTCAGATAATATATTCACATATATTGCTAGTCAAAATGTCATGTTGGAGACCATGTAGAAGTTCTAATGAACTTATATTTGTGATCAGACATCCAAGGAAGCAAATGAAAGGAAGAGATTTGAAAAAAATACCCTCCAAATCCAGCCCTCATGTCCATTACATTTCGGACTTTGAACTTCCTCCACTTAAAGACACGGATATAACCATCAACTATGTCCTCCCAAAATTTTGTCTCTGCTTTGAAAAGCTCATTCTTTGATGAGTAGGCATCCATTTCAACACCTTGAAGCCTCTTTGGTGGCTCCATTAAGCGTGCAGGCCATTGAACAGGAATTGGTGCTTCGGCATTCTCTGGAAGGCGACTAATACATGCTTTCAGACTAACATACCTGAGGTAAAATAGAATGTAAAGAGTAATTAAATGGGGGGATTGCAGCAGAGGATGCTAAATAATATGTATTCCACATTAATTATAGCAACAGGCTAAATGAGTTAGACAAATACCAGACATCATCTGGGTTGTCATCAGCATCACAAAGTGGAGGTTTGACTGCAGGATCACGATTCATGTAGCAAGAGTTATTTAAGGGTTTCCTCCACATAGCAATATATCCCTCTTTCTTCACAAGCTCCCAACAAAGTCGGGTAGTGAGGTCTTCCATCTCTACGCATGATTTTGTATATAAGCAATAGTTTCCAGACAAACAAAAGATACACAAGTCATTGAACGCATATTGAACTGATGATGCAAAAAATCTAGACAAGAGAAATAATTATCACTGGATATATTCCATAAAATGCTCTCAAATTATAAATAAAATCAAGAGCAACTTCTCTAAACCCTTTAGCATTAAAGGAGTCCTCACTCCTGATAGGTAGCTTTTTCATCTTATATAGATAGAGTTCGGCATGGATATATTATTACGCTCAAAGTTCAGATGTCATCAACAGGTCAATGGATTATCACAATAATGCCTAAAATGGTAAATACCTATCATGTAAATTAACTTATGTGAGGGTACTTAGCATGTTGTGAGAAGGACAAGTTCAAGTAAAAAATACATAAAGTTGAACTTAGGCAAGGAGTTTTAAATGAATGTTAGATATATGTATACAGGAACACTGGCTATTTCAGATCAACAAACACAAACAATACAATTTGCCAGCTATAAGTACTCAGGATAGTAGGCACTACAAGAATGAATTTGATTATTACAAATCTTGAGCATTAAAGAAGAACTACCAAACTCACAAATGAGTTGTATGTTATCGCCCTAACAAAAGAAAAAAGATATAACACAGTAAGTAGAAAATACCTTTCCATGCCTCTTGTTGGGCCTCTTCATGCTTATAAACAGGTTGGGCTGCCCAAGCAAAGTATCCTCCAGCTCTAAGCAATCTATTAACCTCCAGGAGCAGGATACCATCTTCAAATATACAAATACGATAACAAAACTTAGGCAAACTTGGAAAGTACATAGATAAGTGGCATATCATCCTTGCGGTCAAGTTTAAATTAAAAGATATTTTGTTCTTTGAGAATCACGAAATAAAATTCAACATCTAACAATGACAAATATTCTTTGAGATTTGAACAAAATATCATCCCTGCAGACCTAGGCCGAAACACTAGAAAAATTGGGAAAAGAGATAAGTGAGCATTCAGCCTGACTGCAAAGATACAGCATGACAACAAACAAAGAGTGCACTGTTAATTAAAAAATAATTATATAGCAATCACAGCTCACCATCACGAGTCCAATTTATTCGGCAGCGTGAGCAATGAATTATGTCAAACGCTTGGCTTGGATATAATAATCGACGAGTTGCAAATGCTGCTACCATTGCAGGCACACCACGTTCAAGAGCAAACTGTATCTGATTTTCATGAACATCTTTTGGAGCTACGGACAATGTCAGGACGTCACGTGAAAGTAAATATGCACCAAAACTTGCTACTCCACAGCCAACGTCCAGGACAACTCTGGTATGAGATCCAAATGCAACATTAGGTACCATCTGGATGAACAGAGGGAACAGGTTGCTCTAGTCAGAGTCGGGATTAAATTTCAAGCAGTTTGAAGAATATTTGGCATCAAACCTGGGAAATCTGGTCTAGGTATTGATTTGCTCCATGAATGAATTGAGTTCCACCTCCAGGAAATCTGAACTTATCTTTGACCTTGGTGATCCAATTCTGTCCTCCTTTGTCATCAACCAATCTTGTGTGAGGCACATTGCTAAACCAGACCTGCATTCAATCAAGTCATTTAACTTCAAATTTTTGGTTTCTGCAGAATCAGCCAAGTCAGCTAGGTCAAATAGAACAGTTGAATACTTATGCGTTCATCAAATGTCAGCATCAGCATAAATCATGTGTTCATTTCAACTAGCATTTCAGGTTGCTGCAAGATTAGCATTCAACAATGCCTGCCATAGTAAGTAGAACACAAAAATACAGCTTAAGTCCTTGTCGCAAAACCATAAAATTCAAAGAAACACGGTACTTAAAAACAAGGTTTATCGTCAACTTCCACATAGATTATGGATGATGGTTAGCTTACCATATTAGCACTCTATCTTAGTAACATGTAATTCGGGTTGCTACTGAAATGGCAAAGGCCAACACCAATACATGCTCACCTCATCTCTGCTCTGAGGCCAGGGGATGGGCGCCTTGTACCCGTTGGGCGCCGGGACGAGGCAGCTGAGACCCTTGTCCTTGGCAGGGCAGTGCCGCTCAAAGCGCTCCCCGCGCTCCGTCGAGGGCAGCCGCTTGATCTCCTCCTCGTTGTCGAGGCAGGGTATGTACTCCCTCATGCTCTCGGGGCAGACCGGGAACCTCCCAATCCGCACCCTAGGTGGTCCGCCGCTGACTCCCCCGTTGCTAGGCTCCTGCGGCGCGCTCTCGTCGGTAGCCAGATCGGTGTCGTTGGCGCCGACGCTGCCGATGTCGAAGTCGTCCCGCATAGCGCCGTCCTCGCCGACGATGCCGAGGCGCGCTGGTGGCGGAGGCGGGAGGAGGGGAGGCGGCGGCGCCGGAGTCGGCGGCGGCAGTGAGGGCGGGGGCCAGGCATTGGGAGCAGGAGAAGCGGGCGGGGTGGTGGCGGGGGTAGGGATCAGGGACGGGTCGAAGGAGACGTTGGAGTTGGGGGAGAGCGCGACGGCGGGAGAGCGGGAGGAGGAGGACCTGTTGGGTGCCGACGAGGAGGAGGAGGCGGCGGACGAGAAGAAGACGAGGCGCGGGGAGGCGTTGGGCCAGTGGTAGCCGACGAGGAAGGCGAGCGCGACGGCGAAAGCGAGGACGGCGGCGCGGAGGAGGTGCGGGCCGCGGAGCAGGTCGGCGCCGTGCGCCCCCAGGGCCTTCATGGCTGGGCCCTCGGGCAGTCGAGCCTCGCCCTCGCCTCGTGGAGATGTCGGCGCCGTGCCTTGCGTTACTGCGTCCGTCGGGGACGATGCGGAAGGGATGGGATCGCCGAAGGAGTAGTGAACTGGGCCACTGCAGTTCTTCTTTTTTTTTCATCTTTTTTGTCTCGTGGACCCAGCTGTCAGCAAGGCCACAGGTATCTAGGCTGCAACGCAATGCCGTGCTCGGCGGTGAATCGATGATGCTCGTCAAGGAGGGAGGCTTATTCGACGCGCGAGCACCAGTACGCGTCTCGGCGCACGTCCCTCCCTCTCTCTGCTCCTTCCCCCTGTTCATCTTCTCCACTGCGACCCCGCCCCCACCCCCTGTTCATCTTCTCCACTGCGACCCCGCCCCCGCCGCGGGAATGCTAGAGGTTGCCGGAGGGCCGCGGCGGCCTCCCTTTTTCCCCCTCCCCCACCCTGCTTTCGCCGTCGTTCACCAACGTTTGCCCCGCCGCTTACCCATAAGTGCCAAGAGTGTGTGTGTTTGCAGTCGGTCCTGCTACTGTGTCTGTCTGTGTGTAACTTGCATGATTCCAGTATCTAACTTACATGATTTCTTTCTTGTAGATTCAACCTGACTAGAGGCAAGCCATATATCTCTGAAGAAGGCAATAGAAGATAAAATTGCCAAAGGTGAGACGGGTAATCAGGTTTGCTTGGCCACATTTGTTCTGATGCTTGACAACATAAAATTGCCAAGGGCTTTGTGATTGTTGAATCTTTCTGATTGCTGCTATTCTCCATGCCTCCTTGAATCCAAGCCTCATTGAATCCAACCATTTTTATGATTGTTGCTAGTCTCTTATAATGCAAGCAGTTATGCAAAAATGGCTGATTGGAGGAAAATAGTTTGGACTAGTGAATTTGTACTGTTCCAGTTGGAAAATGCTGACCTTCTCCTTTTCTTATTGTTTGATAGGTGCATCCTCTTTCCCACCAAGTCAAGGTTTGCGACTTCGGGAGTGCTAAAATCTTGGTATGTACATGCTCTAATGATAACAGCAAGAAATATGATCTTTTTATTTCAGAACCCTTTTGATAGAATTGAAACTCATAAGACATAAAAGTGAATAAATTTGCACATATGCTAATTTGTATGCCATGAAATGGTTAATGGGACTATAGCATGGATGGTCATGAGTTCCCGACCATGCAGTACATCATAGGTTATGTCTAGCTGCTGCTTTGATCTGCCGTTTAGTCAGTAGGATTTTTACCATATTGTGGCTGCTGGTTTTGACAGTACATTAGATTGCTCAGCGATTGTGTGAGGCTTTAACTTGACTGATGTGATGTGCAAAATATTTTTAGCAGTAACACGAGAGTAAATAATTTGTTCATGTGAGCAGTAGCTAGTTATCATACTTCCTGTACTTGTATATATATATATATATATGTAATATGTAATAATATAGTTTCGGTGTAATACTAGATGGCTTCTTGGGAGGAGCATCTTTGGAACTTCTTGTTGGAAGAGGAAGAAGAAGATGAGGAGTTTTTCTGTTTTCTCCTTCCCGCTCTAATGCCCTTTCTCGGCGAAGAGAAAATACCTGAGCATTGATTTGGCTGAAGTGTCTTGATGAAGTGGACGCGATGGATGGACTTACTGAAGAGGAGAAGGCGTATGCTATGACAATCTTCAAATCTGAGGTAGATAGAGAAGTGTTCATGAAAATGAAAAACAAGAATGTTCGCTTGATTTGGCTAAAACAACAGATCAGGTAATGCTTAGCTACCACTGCTGTCCTGATATTCTTGTTTGCTGTCTTTATTGCTAATGCTTTTCCTTTACATGCAGTGCCATCAGTAGAAGGGATTGAATTGAGAAGAAAATTGGAGAGGTACGTTTCCTTTCTAGTAGACACACAGTTTGAGCCAATGCATAGATGGCGCTCATTTGATGAAGTGATAGTTGAAGTTTCAATCATGAGTTAAAGCTATTAGGGAGTACCTTGTCTGCTTATACTACATGTGCTTATACTACATGCATGCTTTACTTATTCTCTGTTCATTTTCAGTGAAGTATGACAATCAACAATAGAAGGATGCTGACTAAATAGTTTTCATTTTTAATTGACATTAAATTCTACCTGTGACCCACATATTCTCATGTTCAACCTTAGAAAAACACTGGTTCATTAGAAGTACTGCTATGCCCTGTATCTTCACTGAAACTGTAGTTTACTAGGGATCAACAAATCTTTTCTCCACTGCAGCTTCTTGCTACATCAACAACTTGTATCTTCACTGAAACTGAAATGCCCTGTATCTTCACTGAAACTGTAGTTTGCTGCTTCAACCAGAGGATAGAGATCAGCACCTAGAGACTTGGCACTTCTATTTTAGGAGCGTTTGTTTATTATTTCACTGTTTTGATCATTGCCTTGTGGAGTTAGTTTTGTTGTTTAATATGACCAGCATGTTTTCTAGGTTTGCATGTAACTGACCAAGCCATTTTTATCTTAAATTCATGAATTAACCCATAAAATGGTTGCCCATACATTTTTTTTTTCAATTTACACTTATCTGAACCTTTCTTTTCTTTGTTGCTAATGTTTTTCCTTGTGTTTACTTGCAGAGCCCTTGTTGGAAGCAATTTGTGATTTGAAAAGAAAAATGCAGATGCAATGGCGATGAGAAGCTTATGCAAATGTTTTTTTTTCCGTTCGAACGTTGCTTCTGAAAAGGAGTTAACCCATAATTTATTCAGTGCTGAAGTTCTTGGTCAAGAAGTTACCATCTTGTTTTATTTTTCATTGTTTGGCTAAATAGATGGGTGCATGGAGATGACTTGGTGATGAATTGACTAGCTTGGACATTGGGTGCTACTTGAATTAAATTTTCTATGAACTGGACTGTATCTAGAGTAATTTGTCATATTATATTGATGCATGTTTTCTTACGTTACTTTCTCTCATTTTATGGCTTTTTTTAAGCATATGTATCGTTGGAAAAGTGTGGGTATAGTGACAATTTGTAGGTCTGTACGTATATTGCTTGCGTGACAGCGAATACAAAGATTTCGTATTTTCGTGGTGACCCGGTCAACAGCATTATTCTGAGCAGCCCAGGCGCCGTGGCGCTCCTCCCCGGTCTTGCTTCCAAAGGACGGAAGGGAAATTCTCCCTTCGTGGATACCTCCCCCTGGGGTTGGACGGGGATTCGCTTGTCCAAAAATTTCCCTCCCACCCGATCACTTCCCTGGGTTAATCACCCTGTGGCTGCCAAAGTAGGCCTAAGTGTTGTTTTTGCACAGCTACGAGTATGTGTCAACTTATAAGTGTTGTGAAATACTCCTTTGTTCCTAACTGTAGTCCACTTTGATTTTTTTATACATGTATTTAATTATCGGAAAAGGTCTAAATCACCCCCTGAAGTATGAGCATCGGCGAACATAATACCATGTACTACAAAACCGTCTGTTTGGCCCCCTAAAGTTTAATCATGGGTCTAAATAAACCCCTGGGCGGTATTGGAGGGTGGTTTTGCCCACCTGACAGTGGGGCCACATGGCCAAAGCCATCTTCTACCTATCTCCGGCCGGGCGGGGCAGCCCCGTGCACGCGCCGGCGGTGGCCGGGCGGGGCTCCACCTGCTCCGTGCGGCTCCCGCACCCCTGCCCATGAACGAGTCAGTTGCCAAGCGCCCCGGCTCCGTCTGCATGCCTGCATGTCTGCATGCGCCCTGGCTCGATTGGTTGCCAATTGCCAAGCAGGGCGGCGGGTTCGATAGGTTGCCAAGAGGGCGGCGGCGCGCCTGCAAGCATCCCGATCGCGGTGGCTCGGCGGGCGTGGCTCCGGCCGGCGGAGGCAGGGTCACAGCGCACCCTTGCAGGCCTCAGCGACGGCGGTTCCAACTTCCGAGCTTTGCCTCTTCGTGCCTGGCCATTATAGGCGTCGTAGGTCGGTGCCGCACGGGGTTTAGCGGTGCCATTGCAAAATACGTTGCCAGCAGCCTCATCCGCCTGTGCTCGACTGGACGACACGAGCTTTGCGGAGCGGATACGAGCGACCGTGGGAAGCGACAAGGGAGAAAGGCGGTTCGTGCGAAATATCTCCGGCAACCAGCTCACGTCCTCGCGACGGCCAGCGGAGCGGCGACTGTCGACGACACACCAGGTCAGCGAGGAATAGCGAGGCGGGCGGTGCACGGCAGGTCAGCTACTGCCGGAAAATATCCTCGACGTTTTGTTTCACGTGCTCGAGCTGGAAGGCGGCGTCCGCGACATACGCGGTCACTTGGTGACGACGAGGCTGAGTTTTGGACGGGAAGGAGGCAGTACACAGCAGTCCACTGGAGCCTCGCCGGCGCGCCAGCCGGGTCCGCCCAGCCACAGAGAAGGGCAGCGGCGTAGTGGCGGGGACCCGTGCCGCGTTTACTTCCTTGCCGCGGCCGGCTGCAGATGCGCATGGAGCAGGAGGATCGGGATGAGGAGGAGGAGGCGCTCGCCGCGTCGTACCTGCGGGTCTCGGCCGCCACGACGGGGCCAACGACAACCTCTAGCGCGCCGTGCTCGCCGGGCCAACGCGGCTCGAGCGCGTCGGACACCGGCACATGAGATCGGGTTCGGAGGAGGCGAGGGGCGGGGCTCCGGAGCAGTAGCGTCGCCATGCGCAGCAACGACGGCGTAGGCATGGCTCTGACCATGTGGCCCCACTGCCAGGTGGCAAAACCACCCTCCAATACCGCCCATGGGGTTATTTAGACCCATAATCAAACTTTAGGGGGGTAAATAGACGGTTTTATAGTCCAGAGTATTATGTTCACCGATGCTCATACTCCAGGGGGTGATTTAGACTTTTTCCTTTAATTATGTATCTAGATATTATTTATCTAGGTACATTGCTAAATACATGTATCAAAAGAATCAAAGTGAACTACAATTTGAAACAAAAGGAGTAGATGCCTTTGCCAACAGGCACCTCTTCAAGATGCCTAGTATGAATACGGCCACCAAAGAAGCATGCCCTTTGACATAGAGAGTGAGAATGGTTGTCTCGACTTTTTGGGATAGTACATTCTTTCACCCCTCCACTTCATCATGCAGAACTGTCATCATGTATATATTCTATTCTAACATCAGATCAATGCAGTTCAAAAGAGAATTGTGGCAGGGGATAGTACAGAACACAAACAGATATAGTATAAGCTTTATAATGTGCCACCAAAAAGGCCAAATATAGACAAATAATATATAGGCATTTCATCAAAACAGAGTAACAGACACACGAGAATGAGAACATGAAAAAGAAGTCGCTGACAATCAAGCCCCCTCATCCAGATGTTTCCTTGCTGTTTGCTTCAATTCCAGCAATGCGGCATGCCACACTTGGGCTCAGCTAGTGCGTTTGGCTGTCAAAGCTCATCAAAACTGGGGTGCTCCTTTCGTCCCCCAACAATGGTGTGGCCCGACGACCCTATATGGCAAAGAGCTAAACATGCACTTATTTTGTAACCCGCCCCACATGGTCGCCAGCTTGGCAGGGAAGGGACCAAAGAGCACTGATTTGAAGCACACAGAAGCCTAGATCACATGTACCATGACTGACGCCAGACATTTTCGGTCTGAAATCAACCACACCTTGCGCAACAACATTTCTGTCATCATCGACTTGTGAAGCCAACACATCAACCTTCAGCTGTCCACAGGGTTCCACAGAAACAACACATCTTGAAAGCTCAATTACACCATCCTTGTTGAAATTCATCCTGCCATATCGAGAATCTAGTAGCACAATAGCACCATGACTGATCCTGGCTGTACGGGACATGACTCGTCCTCGAAGATGATCCGGCCATGACCCACGAACAACTCTCACACAGAAAGTGGCCTCAACTGATTGAACAAGAAACGCAACTTCAAACTCAACTTTACTTCGTTTGCGGCGGGTATATATTGTAGTTATGAAAGGGGGTTCCTCAAAAGAAACTTTTTTTTAGAAAAGGGAATATATTAATATCCCAGCTTCTGCATCGACTAATGCATATGGCTGTTCATTATTACAAACTTTCACAACTAAATCCAAAGAATCTCAAAAACAAAGTTTTGCGCCATGAAGACAACCAAAATCTAAAAAATGACTAAAGAGCAATTCTATTGCTAAATCGCCAGCCGTGTCTAGCAAACACCTCCAACGCGGCTGTCTCAATAGTCCTACAGCCCGCCTTCATGTAAAGACGGTCCTCCTCCTTCTGAAGTAAGGTCCAATACCTGGTCCAATACATTCCCTTGAAGATAACCTGCAAATAAGACGGTGCTATGGCCTTGTCAAACACAACATCATTTCGAGCTAACCAAAGAGCCCAAAATGGCACTTGCACCAACAAGAATTTGAGACTTCATTTTTCTATTTAACCCTTCCAACCAACCTGTAAACAAATTGTGTACACTCGTTGGGGGTTTCAGGTTAAAGAAAATATGAACAATTCTCCATATAAATTTAGCATAATGACAGTCAAAGAGTAAATGTTGTATGGTCTCATTGGTGGAACATAAACAACACTTCCTATCTCCTTGCCATTGTCGCCTAGCCAAATTATCCTTGGTCAAGATTACGCCCTTGTACAAATACCACATAAAAATTTTAATCTTGAGGGGTAGTTTAAGTTTCCAAATTAAAGTGTTGTAAGGTAAAACTTGTATGTCTAATAATGCCCCGTACATGGAATTAACTGAAAACAACCCGTTCTGATGTAGCCCCCACACAAAACGATCCCTTTGGCTTCTTAATTGTGTCTCTGCAACCATGGCCACTACATTGTGCCATGCTTGTAAATTAACCCCCATAAGAGATCTCCTGAAAGCTACATTTAATGGTGTCGTAGACAAGATGTACGGTCCTAACGATGCATTTTTCTTTCTCACGATGTTATATAATGACGGGAAGAGCATCTTGAAAGGGTGTGGCGTTATCCACGAATCCTCCCAAAAACGCACTTGGGATCCGTCACCTAGATCAAACCTACCCAACGACAGGAACTCATCCTTGACCTTCATAAGGCCAGCCCAAAAATGAGAGTCCCCGGGCATGTATTGAACCTGAGTCAAAGTCTTGTCTCTTAAATATTTATTTTTAAGCAACTGTTGCCAAACCCCATCACCATTAATCATTTTGAAAAGCCACTTACTTAATAGACACTTATTATGGACACCTAAATTAAGGACCCCCAATCCTCCTTGGTCTTTTGGTGTACATACTACTTCCCATTTTGTCAATCTATATTTCTTCTTGTGTTCATCAGTTTGCCAAAAAAACCGAGATCTAAAGTAATCCAATTTTTTCAAAACCCCTCAAAAGAAACTTGATGGCGGTATTCAAAGACACTGAAGTTGAGCACCTTATCCTCAGACTCAGTTTTGTACTTTGCTTTCAATTGAACTTCAAGAGTAACTGGATCAATTAACACCACCGCACGAGAGGGGCCTGTCAACTGCAAAAAGGGATCCGGCAAGCATCACCATTTATCAACTGATTATTACTAGTTCGTTATGTCAATATAAGAATTCCATTATTAATGAGGACAGTCGATCCAATATGAATGAAAATGGAAATTTAGGCTACTTGGACATAGAAAGGCCAGACTTTACATTGCACTCCGTCAATTCCAAACTATAAGACGTTTTGGCTTTTTACATTGCTTATTTTACTATGACATACTAGTGCATATAAAGCTATGAATTAAAAAAAAAAATCTTATAATTCGATGAAAGGGGGGAGTAGCATTTAATATTGTTGTTCACGAATTATCAAACGCAAATAATAATCAATCAACCATTATAAAAAACATTAAATAAAAGTGGAAAAATGCATAGAGAAGCGAGCTAGTAAACATCTAGCACAATAAAGAAAATGGACGAAAAAAAGAAAGAAATTGCCTGGCATGTACCTCTTGAGTTATGATTTGGGAACTATCCCTAGTGCGGTTGAATAGGTTTCGTCTAGGATCTGCGGTGTCCCTGGTGGCAATGGATCCATAAACGTACAGTGGCCAGTGGAGACCTTCCTCCTCTTTAAGTTGGGCGACCTTAATGGAGAAGAACTGCAATCCGCTATAGCATATAGCATTCTTTGGGATGGGTCCAAATGTATAGCGCATGGAGGGCACAGCTGCAACAAGAGGAATCGAGATTAACTAGATGATTAATCGATCTAGGCGAGATAATCGGTCTGGAATAAGATAAAAGTTGGCTCGGCTTACTGATGTCCTCGAAGGAACCGTAGTCACTAGCATAGCAGAGTTCCCATGTTCTACGGAACCCAACGATTTCGGAATCGACCTCCTCCTCATCATCATCATCCTCAAATCGACCTCCGTCGGCCCTCCTCCTTTCGCAGACGGTAGGTGTCCCTGCCTTATCCTGCCCCATCTTGCCTAACTCACGAGCCATCCGACCCGATCCGATCTGGTGGGATTTTAAACCTGGGCTTCACGGAGGATTATAATTTTTTTCACATACAAAAACGCAACATTTGTTGAATAGGGATTATCGCGGTCACTTGCGAAGGATTCGAAGGGAACAGCGGGCAATATAGACAGATCAATCATGGAAGAAGCGGTGGCCGGTGGGTGACCATGGCAGGGGCGGCAGAGTTGATCAGCGACGGTCCGTCGCCACGACTAACGCGTCGCTCATTGTCTGCGGAGGAGGATTTGCGGTGCTTGAATCTGGGCTTGTATCTCGTGAGGAAATTGTGAACAGGCCACAGGCCCATTGGTTATTAGGCCTGTTATACAGGCCCACTGGTTATTAGGCCTATTATACAGGCCCACTAGTTATTAGGCCTATTATACATTTGGCCCAGCCACATATATTCCTTTAGACTTTGCTAAGTGCTGATTTCTGATTGTCATCCTAACGGGTCTGCTTGTTCTACGAAACATCTCGCCGAGTCATCTCCTCTATTAGTTCTGCTCAAAAAAAAAAAAAAAATCTCGTCTATTAGAACAAAAATAAAAATTTACGAACCGTGCCTCAAGGAAAGTGAACTCCTTCCTACTCGGTAACAGATTGTACGGTTACGGTCCTCGCCTTCCAGTGAAGCCACTAGTTTGTTACGCACGCTTGTTTGTGACGAACATAAAACTCTGTAGGACAACGCACCTTTCGTGATCATGACTATTCGTGATGCTAGTCTGTTACGCACGCTTGTCTGTAACGAACATAAAACCCTGTAGGACAAATACACCTTTCGTGATGCGTTCATGCTGTCCCGACTTCCAAGGCATCTCCTACTCCAAAGCAAGCTTATCTTGATCTGATAATTTTCTCTAGCTATCTCTGCCAAAAAGAATAATAAGGAATTCATGCGTATGATCACTCACCAACCGCGCAGCGCAGCTTAATAATAAACTAGTAGTACTAGTACTAACGACAAACGATCAATCGCTCTCACGCCCTATTCGTTTGCTCTTATCAGCGCTTTCAGCTAGCGATTCAACAGTGTTTTTCTCTCACACCAAATCAGCAACAGCGAGAATCAGTCAGCCAGAAACGGCCAAACGAACAGGGCGTCAGTTTCGCCCAACTGCCTCGTGATCAATTTTCGTACTAGCTGGCATTCCACAGCCTGACAGCCGTGTATACCTACCTACACACGTCCCGCTGCCCTGCGTTCCACGTCTCGCCATCACACAAGTGTGTGACAGGAAAGGGAGAAGACCACACAGCTCACAAGTCACAAGTACTCCTATGGCTGCACACTGGCCAGCAAGCGAGCACAACTCCAAGCACAGGCAGCAGAGCCTGAGTGAGGCACGGCCTGAGCAAGTCCTCGGCGCGGCAAAAGTCCATCGCGTGTTTGTGTTTTTTCATCTCCCCTCAGCCTCAGGGCGTGGACGGTACTTGGGCGGCCAGGTGCGTGGCCGCAACAACAAACATCGTACGCGCGTCGCTGTCTCCCTCGCCCGCGCGCCGCGGCCCGCGGCTCTGCTCGTGGCGCATCCGCCGCGCCGTCGCCGTCGGCCGCGCCAAACCCAGGGCTTCGCTACGGTTACAGTAGCGAAGGAGCATGATGTTCCCGCTTGCAGCGCTGTGCCGGGACATTATTGGTAAGCTGACAGTAGATAGGATCGGACGTCGGAGCTGAGGCGGATTCAGAGGACAACATTTTTTCGCTTCTGGGTTCTGGCTTGAGCTGCGTGCCCACGTGAGGAAAGCCGACGCACCCCGGGCACGCGCGGGCGCGTCTGAGAGTTTGGCCAATCGCTACGCACGCAACTACCGCCGCGGCCGGGCCCGCCACAACTGAACGTGGGTGGGGTTGGTTGCGCTCGCGGCTCGTGAAGTCGCGAGTCTTCCCGCCGGCCACCGGGCGACGCGAAGCGCCTCAAATTCTTTCCGTCCTTCGTGATGCTTGGAGAGGGTCCTGGCACGTGATTTGGGGTCGCCTGATTAGACAAACAACTACAGGATAGCCCGTAGAGTAAGCGAGTGTGTGAATTTTGTACGCGTAGCTTTTCATCAAGACGTAATATAATAAGTCCCAATTTTCTGGTCCAATGTGTGTGAGGTCACAGCCTCTATGTACAACTTATTAGTCCACCATCAGACGCTGCTAAGACATGTTGTATTAAACATTATCGCTACCTTAATATAGAGATGTGTATACTTTATGTGTGATCAAAGGAAAAAGAATCATTGGTTCCTTGTTGACCATGTTGAAGATCCCGTAGCATGTGCAATAGAAATAGATATTTGAGACTTTTTTATACCTCGTGTTTCTCTGAACTAATAGATATATTGCAAAATAGATCCTTTTGCTATAGAAATGCTACTAAATTGAAGATGTGTTAATGTAGGGTGAAAATATTGTGTCAACGAATTTATAAACCCTCTAATAATAAATACTATTTTTTCTAGGTATGCTCAAGTTACGTGTTTCCAAACTAGATAAATAGAAGTTTTTGAGTTTGTAAATTAGGAGGATAAATTAGAAAAATATTTGTCACAAATCACCTTCTTGGTGGAAGTATGCTTAAGAGTTTTCAAAAAATGAAGAGAGCACGCAAGATGAAATACATGGAAAAGAAAAGAAAAGGTTGGTGAAGAAAAAAAAAGGCAACGTGCATGCCAGAAAGCTAATTGGACGGTTGGTCGGCCGTGCGTTAGCTGCATCTCAATCTTAAACCCTACTAAAACGTGGTCACTGATTTTTCATCCACTCCGTATAAGCCAAAACAAAAAGAACTTGTGATGTTGAAAGCACTACTACCGCGTACAGTAGTAATAATCGTATCATTTGAGCGTGTAGTATTCAATTTTCTTTCTTTTGCCTATTTGTGTTCAGTTTTTTGTCGAGCACTATTCTATAGTCTTCCCATAGAGAAGTTAAATCTTGTGTTAAAAATGCAAAATAAAAGGACAATGCTGCTCAATAAGAGTAGTACCCAATAGAGCACTAGAGCTAGACAGTTTTGCTTCATATTTGCTCCAGTTATTTCATTACTTGTTAATCTTTGATCTTTTTTGTAAAAAATTATAGCGTCAACGACAAGCTTGAATGGGACCTCACTGTCAGCTGCACATAAACTTGGAGTTTGCAAGGTTGCAAACAGTTCTGTGTTTTGAGTGGTAAGTAATATTTTTCAAACATGTATGATGCTTTTTCAATTGTTTCTTGTTCCTTTTTCAATCTACCTAAGCTGTAGAAATCAATCAGATGGCTATAGTGATTCATGAAAACTGATTTCAGCCCACTCTTTTTTGCTGCTTTCAGAAGATGTAGATGTTCATACCGTGGGCAATGCTGTATCATGGAAAAGAGGCTAAGTTAGCAAACTGTTCTATTAACAAAGGCTAATATCAAGTGTTTGATCTTTGGTGCAAGGTAGCCTGGCCGCCTGGGGTTCTAAAATTCTATGCCGATCCTAATGAAGTTGCTTGTCATTTTGGGTGGTGGTGGGGCCTCAGCTCTTCCCTCTCAGCCATCGGTGCCTCACCACCGTTCTCCGGCATATACTTTACTTACTTTACTCTACTTTAATTGGTGGATGCGGCGAGCTCCGTTGGTCAAATCGCGGCGGCCACGTCTCTCCTCCACCGGCCCTCCCACCCTCTCCTGGCTCCGACCCCTGCGATGTGGCCGCTTCTCCGGGCCGACACGTCCTCGGCCCGCGAGGGCCCTGGGCGTCTGACTTCCAGAACCTTCCTGCCGCTTCCTGGCCACGAACGCCCGTCCCGATCCAGCGGCCCAGCGCGCGCCACGTGTCAGGGCCAGCCACGTCGGCGTCCGATGTGGCGCCCCCGCCCCCGGAGAAACTGATACGGCCCCCGAACCCCGCGGCTCTCAGCCTCACGCTGCGAAAAGCAAGTGGCCGCCGCTGCCCATCCCCGCCGCAACGCAACCAACACCAGCGCCTTGCTCGCTTGCTCCGCTGTCGCCGCAGCCGCCACCGACCGATCGGAATCCGCGGTGGATTCGGGGAGGGCGAGGCTCCCCCGCCTGGAGGAGATGAACGGCAGCGGCGGCGGAGGGGGAGGGGAGGAGGAGATGGAGGAGGACGGCGGCCCCGGCTGCGCGCAGCAGGCGGCGGGGAGTAAGGAGCGGGTGGTGCTGATGTGGGGGTACCTGCCCGGCGTGGCGCCGCAGCGCTCGCCGCTGCTCGGCCCGGTCCCCGTGAGGCTGCCCCCGGCGGCGGCCGCCGGTGATGGGTGGAGGGACGTGTGCGGCGGCGGGTGCGGCTTCGCCATGGCCATCTCTGGTGACGTTGCCTGCTCTCTTCCTCATTGTTCTCGCGCTTATTCTCTGCTGCGCTGCCTTTCAGTTCGTTGGTTGGTTGTTCGCGTGGGATGTGGTAGATCTGTTGGGGGTGTCCGCCTGTGCGGTTTTCGCCCCTGGAATGCGTAGGAATCGTTGACGGAGGGTTTTGGTGAGGGATTCTGGCGAAATTTTGCGAACTGTATACGCTATTAACCCTCGGTTATTGTATTTTAGTTTCTGGGAGAGTTGGTTGATCTGATCCTCTTGAATTGAATCGGTGCTTAAGGCTGAAGCTAAGAGAGGAGAGGTTTCCTTAGTGTGATTTTGCTTTAGGTACAACAGTCTGTTAGGAATGAATTAGGGATTTGGTTATGAGTGGAAAGTGGTTTCAATGCTTAAGGTGAGCTTACAGGAGGCAAAGCAACATTGTTGAGTAAAGTTCCCTTACTTAGTTTTTTTTTTTTCCGAACCTGATTCCTGTTATTCCACGAGGATCAAACAGTAACTGGGGTTCCTACAAAGTAGGGTAAAAAAGGGTCTTGGAATGCCATTGCTTCTTTCTTAACATGGTGAGGTGACAATCCTCCTTGTTTGCTCGTGCTACGTGCCTTGCTGGCCTATCATCTTCCACAAAGTTCATGCAAAGATCAAGTTTCAGATTCAAATAACTAGCTCTAGGCTTGTAGCTACAACTAGAAGACCCCATTTGTCATCGTTTATGCCAAAATGCACATTTCCTTTATTATACTTCCTTAAGTTATAGTAAGTCGTTTAGCTTTGTCAAAAGTCAAACCTGACTAATTTAGATTTAGCTTTTCTTGATAAGAAGTTTTTGCTATGCATTTAGGAGATACATAGTAGAAACAATGTATGATGTATCTAGAAAAGTCAACATGTCTTATAATTTGGAATTAAGGGAGTGCATTATTGAAGAAATACTTGGAACGAAGTTAAAACAACTTACAATTTGGAACATAAGAAGTAGTTTCTAATTTGTTGTCATCCAGTTTGACCAAACTCTGAACCTATTTCGTTTCTTTTTTTTTTTCTCATTTTCTTCAGAGTCTGGAAAACTCCTCACTTGGGGTTCTGCTGATGACATGGGCCAAAGTTATGTGACTGCTGGGAAGCACGAGGTGATATAGGCGTACAGCATTGATGCTTTTTTTGCTTTCCTGAGAAAGCTCTGGACCTATTACTAAAGATAGAATATTATACCTCTCAGGAGACTCCAGAGGCTTTTCCTCTTCCTAGTGGCGTCGCGATAGTGCGGGCAGATGCTGGATGGGCTCACTGTGTTGCAATAACAGGTATTTAGCGATCCAACCTCCTAGGTTTGATCTAAACATTGCTTATAATTGTGGTATTGTTCTTATAGTTGTTTTGCTGGAACAGATGAAGGTGATGTTTATTCATGGGGTTGGAAAGAATGTGTCCCAACTGGAAGGGTTGTTGGAGACCAGTCTTCAGTTGGAACCATGGAGAAGGATGAAAGACAAATGACAATGGCCACTGACCAAGGTGGTAGTGCTTATTTCCTACCCTCATCTGATTCCTGCTTAAAAAATATAAGCTTCTCTACACCAATTGTTTACAGATATAACAAAGGCAACTCCATTACAGTGAGCCCCAGGTCGCAGGTCTCTAGGACAAGCAGCGGAGCAGCATCTGGTCCTTCTGAAAGCAGAGGCACTGATGATAGTACAAAGCGACGAAGGTTGTCTTCAGCAAAACATGGACCTGAGAGCTCGACATCCAGTGATGAAAGTCTTTCAGCACCTCCTTGTGTTGTGACATTTAATACAGGAGTGAAAATAGTGGCTGTAGCTGCTGGTGGTCGTCATACATTAGCACTGTCAGGTAACCTGCATTTGTCATTATGATACTAACATTTGTCCTGTAAGGATATTTACTTACTAAAATAATTTTCTCCGTGGCTTCAGATTTAGGTCAGGTGTGGGGTTGGGGATATGGAGGAGAAGGGCAACTAGGTCTGGGTTCTAGAATCCGAACTGTTTCTTCTCCCCATCCTGTACCGTGCATTGAATCAGCACTATACAGCAAGGATCGGTCAGCTATGAAAGGTAACAAGACTGCTGAAGGACATATCAGTAAAGTCTTGGGAAATTGCGTGAGGGCCATTGCTTGTGGAGGTCGTCATAGTGCTGTAGTAACAGGTCAGTTATATATATTTTTTAGTTTGTTCCTGTCAGTAATTACCATGTTCATGTAGCGACATGTCTGTCATTCTTGATCTCAAGGCTATTTGGAAAGTTAGCTCTATGGAAAACAAGAGATTTCAAATCAACATTTCATTCTGCTCTGTAACAGTATAACCTAGTCTTTGGACAAACACTTTGACTTTCCACGCTAGCAAACATATATTTACCAATCTGCAAGATTGTAGAAAATGCAAGAGCTCAGACAAAAAGGTGTTAAGTAGACAACATACTCCTGGCAGCATTTCTCTCTCTTTTCTTTTAAGAGAATCATATCTTCAGAACGGTTATCACTTGTTTTTTTTACATACAAGAGGAAATATAGTTGTGGAATCTAGTCTGAGGATCTGAGTTGCAACTAAAAGGGCTTTCTCAGTTCAAACCAAAAATATTATTTTTCAAACCACCTGCAACTGCAACTTTTTACTTATCAGATTGTAGCAAGGTTTAGTTTCATTTGAAGTTGAAGTTTTTCTAGTACATATGCAATTGCAGTCAAAATTTGTCCTTATTTTTAACGCTCAAGTCCTGCTTGCAGATTCAGGAGCTCTTCTTACATTTGGATGGGGGCTGTATGGACAGGTTAGCTTTTTCTATCTAGCCAGTTTTAGGTCAAACAAAATTTTGATCCTTTGAACCAAAAACACACATTGAAGTTAGTAACAAAAAAAATATATGCACGGTGAGCAGCACTCTATGTCTTAGTGTTGGGTCAATGATTCAACTAGTTCAATGAAAACGGGAACTAGTTATCAAAAAACTGCCAGATTCATTTGTGTATGGAGAATATAGTAATCTTGATATTCTTTCGAATTGACACATATTTCATAACAAACCAATGTGTTAATTCCTTGGTTCATTCATTATTTGTAGTCTGTATGTATATGTTGAAATTTGTATTATTAAAAGACGATGGGTACCATATTTTCATACTTTTCCTGTTCTGCTGTGTGCATCAATTTCATTTGCTTTATATGTTACATAGGATTGTAGTGAACTGATGTGCTTCATTTGTCACAACCATGCTCTTTCTTCTTCAGTGTGGACAAGGGAATACAGAGGATGTTTTAAGTCCGACGTGTGTATCATCTATCCTGGGGATCAAGATGCAAGACGTTGCCGCAGGTTTGTGGCACACTGTATGTACATCTGTAGATGGTGATGTGTATTCGTTTGGAGGAAACCAGTTTGGGCAACTTGGTACTGGTTCTGATCAAGCTGAGGTATAACCTTTTCGATGTTAATAGATGCCACTACAGTCTTAACACATTTTTGATCCATAGAGACGCCCTTATTAGTTGTGGATGATGTCCACCAACCTGATGACATTTGACATTTTTTTATTTCAATGCAGACTGTTCCAAAATTGGTAGATGCTACAAGCCTGGAGAATAAGAATGCCAGATCTGTTTCTTGTGGAGCTCGCCATAGTGCTATTATAACAGGTAACTTTTAGTTGTTTCTGCAGTCATTTACATATATACATACTGATCCTTCGGGGTTACTGGAAGTAGACCATGGGTAGAACTAAGGCAGTGGGAAAAAAATGTATCAAGAGAACTGGAAAGTGAGTAATTGTATCATCAGGAAATTCTTTTTTTTTCATCTGACAAGGGTTACACACAACTATTGCAGATGAAGGTGAGGTATTCTGCTGGGGATGGAACAAGTATGGCCAGGTGGGTGCCCTTTAACATACCTTTTACATATTGAAATGTAAAATTAGCCGTGGTTTATCGAATTTGTGTGGGCTTATGCAGCTTGGCCTTGGCGACTCAATGGACAGGAACGTGCCTTGCAGTGTTCCTGTGGACGCTTACCACCCACTAAACGTGTCCTGTGGCTGGTGGCATACCTTGGTGCTCGCGGAGTCGCCTACTTGAAACCTGACAGAAATTACCTTAGATTGACAATTTTGCTAGGAACTTGTAGGCTTGTGCAGGTGCTGGTGATGCTGCATTTCATCGTGTACATACATGGCAGTGCATACAGATATGTGCATTCATTCTTTGCGGTGCGCTCTTCAACCTGTGCAACGTTGACAAAGTTTGTCTCGCACTGCGTATACACAGTTTGAGTAGCGTTGACTTACAAATTGTGCTTGAAACTGGGCTCTATAACTCCTGTCAAGAGGTTACGCTGCATCTTCGTTACTAGTGGAAAATTTTTCCACAGGCAAGTCAGGCTAGCCGGTTTACGCAGAACACCGCTGCATCTTTTGTTGTGATATCATCGATTTAAATAAAAAAAATCCTACCAAATGTGGCATACAACGGCTTCTTCTAATCTAAAGGGAAAAAAAACCATGAACCTATTTGGCAGGGCTAAACAGGGAAACCAAGAAAAGCCACGTTTTAGTGGATTCAGCTTGAACAGCTTTGGTTTCACCATTTTTGACTTCAAAAGCCAATCTTATCTCAATCCATTTGATAGAGGCTTCTAGTAAGCCCGTGGAAAAGCTAACAACTACTCAGCCACAGAGGGTCAAAAACTGTGAAGCCAAAGCCGTTTTGGAGCGCAAACAAAAACCACCCATACGTCATCTTTCCAGTTTCTCTGCCAAAGAGGGACCAAGTATTTTTCTGTGTGAGCCCTTTTTCCCCCAAGCCGAAGCGGGCACAATTGCTCAGTAACCAAAAAAAATGACACAAATCTTACACGTCATTAACTTATATAAGTTACATGCACTTTAGTATTTGTTCACCTACATAACAACATCAGAACTGGATAGGATAATGCCCCGTTGCAAAAACATTTATATACAACAGATGGGGGCATTTACAGGCACAAAAAGAAATAAAGTTACATACGACCCCAGGTATCCTGCCGGAGACGATCGGTAAGTCAGCAACTGCTTTCCTGTAAGACACAAGCATCTGCAGTTTGCCACAGATGCTCGCGGATTTATTGTGCTTCCACTTGCTAGCAATCCTTAAGTTAGAGCCTATGGGCTGTTTTCGATGTAGATTGTCATGAAACCTTCAGAAGGCTGTAAGAACAATCAGAACATTCAGTAGCCTGACACTCCACAAAATTTGTAGCATATTATGAAGTTGATTTTGGCTATTCCAATATTCTAATCCTGACATTGTTTGCACATCATATACTAGATAGTTTGGATGCACAAGTTGCTTCAATCTCAAACGAGGATGGGGCTTGTTTTCAACCTTTTGCTACATGGTTGATTAATCTTGAAGTACCATGCATATATAATCCAATAAGTCAAAGTATAAAATGGAAGCAGGTACTGAGATAACGATACTAGTAAACAGGGGTATGAAACTAGTAATCTTGGGCAGTTAAATATTGACATTAAAAACTAGAAAGCACAGTTAGTCACTCTGTAAACTTACAGAAATTTTCCTTCAATATGGAAGAGCAGCGTAAGCCTTAGAAGCGGGGGGCTTTCGATAGCTGGCCCACTGTTGGCATTGCTGAAGGTTCTGCCATAGGAGGTCGTATTTGATGGTTGCCAACCGAGTTATTAGCACCAAGTTTATTGCTTGTTCCTCTGATACCAGTAGCATCACTTTCTGATTGTTGGGGATCTACCAATGGCTTTACCTGTCGCAATTACAATTCAATCAACTTTCTGTTTGACATTCATATGAGTAGAGTCCAGTGGGGCTCTTATTAGCACAAATGCAAAGGCAAAGGAACTGAAGAGAAAACTGTGCCTCTGTGCAAGATAGGTTAATTAAGAAAAATAGTAATGGCAAAGTGATGTGATCTTACAGAATTTCTTTGAGGATTCTTGTCCTCCCTTGAGAAACCAGGAACAGATAAATGCCAATTTCTTTCTACAAGATATCAAATTGAAGATTAATGAGTAAAATAAGAGGTAGTAGCACATGTGTGCATGAGAGTGTGGTGAACCTACTGACCTAAGTGCAGCAACACATCCTTGGCTTCGACAACTGATGATTTCCTGTGCTTTGCCAAGGTACACGCAAATGCAGTCACCTGAACGCAAACCCATGTCAGCTGAATCACAAGATATCTCCACAGATAACATGTGCTCAAACTTAGAAGAGGAAGATGCTCAAATTCTGAATTTGATAGGAAATTATACTCTCTAAACAAATAGCAAAGCAACAACATTACCGAGTCAATGAAGTCATCAGCGATTTCTAGAAGTAAATCCTCCACTTCAGGGTCAACTTTGCCTAGGGGATCCACCTGTAAGAAGACTATTGTTTAAGAACGGACCAAAGTATTATACTCAACTATAAAAATAAGAAACATGTTTCCAATCGAAATAGAGAGTTGATTATGACCAGTGACATTAATTACAACATGACAGTGAAGTTGAGGAGCACAGAAAAGAAAAGAACCAGGTCGTCACCTGTGCAACTAGATCTTGTATTTTTCTTTTCCCAAGAAGTTGGCTAGTTCCCTCAGCTCCCTGACTTGAAGTTCCACCAGTCATAGTTCCAACTGACAAAGGTGTACCCGGCTGTGAGCCTGTAAGGTTCGCAGACTTCTGAGAACCAGATGCTGAAACACGTGGAGATTGCAGCGGTTGCTGCTGCTGAAACTGGTGTAGAAAATGTTGCTGCTGAATCAGCTGTTGGGCACTGAGATGTGGATGCTGTTGTTGGATTTGGAGAAGTTGTTGTTGGGTCAATCCTGTCTTCTGCTGAAGTTGCTGCATCAACATGAGCCTCTGCTGTTGCTGTTGCTGATATTGTTGCTGTGGGGAAACTGGTGAGCCCATGGATGATTGCATTTGCTTCAACCACTGCTGCTGCTGTTGCTGAGGCACAGACATTGCCATCATCTGTCCATTTTGTGATGACCCAGACAGTTGTGAATTTAAAGATGTTATTGATGCTGTCCTCGACAGACCTTGACCAGGCACTTTCTGTAAACCAATAATATGTAAGAAGTTATGGTATTCCCCAGGAGAATAGCAAATACTTGGAAAAATTTAAAAACAACAAGAAGATACATGTAGCAACCTTCAGCATGTACCATGTGCAACTCAGGTTTGTTGAACGATAAATGGGGAACTAGGAATAAAGGCACACTGATCTCAAAATAGTTTTACTAACACAGAGGATTAAAGAAAGACAAGCCATGTTACCAACATACTGCTTATTACATCTTTCAGAATTGGTTGGGACATAAATAAATGTGCTTACAACTAGAATATTAACACACTGCAGCATTCCTTAATACTATTACTAGAGCAGCCAGATGGCCATGCATACGAATTTGTGGAACATTATCTCTTGTATACATAGGCATTAGGCTGTCAGAGTACCTGTGGAGAAAGTACAGGTTGTTGAGATGCTTGTGGCCTCATTTGCGGGTGGGCAAACCTTTGTTGAGCTCCATAGGGAATAGTTCCATTCGGTCTCATCTGGTTCATTCCCATAGAACCCATGACACTCATGGGCTGCATCCCTTGCAGCGCTTGAGCTGTATTAGCATTATTCAATTGTGTGCCTTGTGCCATGCCCTTCTGCCTAGCCTGTGTAACAGGAAAAGTCAATTACTCCACTGGTAGTCTCTAAGAAATGAGGAAAGTAAGAAACAAAATACTCTCCCTGTATTAATTTAAGACCAGCTAGATGTAAGCTACCTCGAAATGGAACACTTTCCTCAAACAGTCAAAATTTGCAAATGTAAACAGGGGACATTATCATTTCTTTTATCAGGCCATCCATTCAATGTGCCATTTTTACCAGTAAATGAAAATTATTGCTAAGAGGTATCATAACCAACTTTAAATAATTTACATTCTTTCACAGTCCACCTTCACATTCAAGAGTAAGAACCATCGGTATTTTTCTATGTCAATGTCATGATCTCACATAAATAATTGAAATTGAAAGAATTAAATATCATGTGGATTCACTACTCATTTTCTTTTAACTGAGCACAGATGGGTAAAGGAAATCCATTCAACTTTTCTTAATAAGCTTTTACTACCGATGTACATTATTTAATGATTCCATTTGTTTAGCTCAGTGGCTTGCAACAAAAAAAAACGAGTGGTTGATTCCATTTGTTTGCTTAATAAGCTTTTATTACATGATTGATTGAAGAGAGTAAAAGGCATGGAATTTCTAAGCACCAAATTCTATCTGAAATTGTTGAGATTGCTTCAATAGCACGAGAAATGTAAAACAGAAGTCTAAAACCCATGGCGTTTGCACGAGGAGATGCAAATTATGCTAACTTGTGGAGGTCCGGCGCCTCCAAATTGAGTAATTCACCTGTGCCATCATCTGCGACTGAAGCCCGAAATGCGCCGCAGATGCCGCATTGCCCTGGCCTTGCAGAATCCCCAGCTGGCCCTGCCCAAGCATGGCAGCACGCCCCGCCAGCTGCTGCTGCTGCTGCTGCTGGCCCACCAGCCCTCCGCCACCCGAGAAGCTCATCTGCCCGCCGTACATCCTCGCCGCGTACTGCTGGAGCTGGGTGGTCGTGGCGAGGCCGGCCGTGGAGAGGCGTGAGGCCGACCCGGAGCGGGGGATCTGGCCAAACCCGGCGGCGCCGGCCCCGCCCTGCGTGGGCGAAGGCGCCTGCATCTGCGGCGGGCGCGGGGGGTACTCCATGGATCCTCCGCCGCCCGAAGCGGCCGCCGCTGCCGCTGCCGCGGCCGCCGGGTCCAGCTGCTGTGGGGACGAGATGTGCGCGGAGAGGTCGGAGACGGTCGGGGACGGGGGGATTTGCGGGGAGAGCAGGGGGTTAGGGTTGGGGTTCTGCGGGGTGGACACGGACGCCAGCTGGTCGGCCTGCGCCGGCGAGGCGGACGCGGCCATGGGCGGCGGATCCGCCATGCCGCGGCGAGGCGCGGGCCGCGGGCGTGTAGGGTTTCGGCGGCGGTGGTGGTCGGACGCGGTTGCGGTTGCTGTTGCGTCGGGGGGCGGGCAGGTACGGGTGCTGTGGAACGGTTGACGTGTGCACCTAGTCTTTTCGCGGTCGAGTCAGAAGAGTGTTAGGCGCAGTTTGGGTCACTGGCTGATGCGCCCCACGGGATCATTCAGCGGATAAGACTACCCGCACTCGTGGTACTCTAAATTTCATCCCCAAAAGGAATATTCTGTCCTAGTCATCGAGATTCTTTACTCCATACCATTTTCTCCCGCACCCATCATCCCCAATATCTCATACTCCATACCAACTTCCAGCAGCAGGGCCCACTTGTAAGGTCCTAGATGGCTAGAGGGGGGGTGAATAGCCTATAAAAATTTCTACAAACTCACTAAGCAAACTTCGTTAGATACACAAACGGCGGAAAGCAAGTTTTGCTTAGCCTACTAGATGTTGCAAGCCTCCTATCCAAACAATTCTAGTAGGTGATCACTAGCACAAACAATAGCTACCACTAGTGATCAAGAGTTCTACCCACGGATTTAATCTACACAAGGAGTGGTTCCCACCGACCACACAAGCAATTCTACCCACGGGATTTAGTCTACACAAGTTGTGGTTCCCGACCGACCACGCAAGCAATTCTACTTTGCAAGAAAGTAATCAAAGTAATACAAGATAGGGTAGGAGCGTGTTATACCAACGCGTAGAGTCGAGGTTGACAATCACCAATAAGATGAACAATCAATCACAATCGGCAACACACAAAGGATGATGACCAATCACCGGGAGATAAGATGAACACAATGATTTATCCCCGGATGTTCACTTGGGCACCGCCAAGCTACGTCACCCGTTGTGTCGACCAACACCTAGATGGTTCCTGGTGTGACCCTCAAGTCACTAGCCCCTCAAGGCTCGCCCGCAAGGCACCGCAAGACACCACTCTCAAGCGAGGTACTCAACGACACGCGCAATCCACTAGGATGCTCTTCGTGATCCCCACGAGGTGAGCTCAAACCTCTCACAAGCAACCGGAGGTGGCCAAGAACAATCACCTTCTCTTGCCAACGCCTCCAACAATCTCCAAGCCGGCTAGGAGCGGTACTCTCCAAGAGTAACAAGAAATCCACCGGCTAAACCACCCACAAGTGCCACTAGATGCCCTCAAGCAATGCAATGCACTAGGTGATCTCTCAATCTCACTTTGGATTCACAATCAAGCAAGAGAGATGAGAGGGAGAGTGTTTCTTCACTCAAAGGATGAATGAATGAGTTGGGAGAGCCAAAAGTGAGAGCCAAGCCCGGCCACCCATCTATTTATAGCCCAAACTCTTCAAACTAGCCGTTGCCCTCGGGCCGGCGGCAACTTCGTCAAGCGCCGGGACGCGTCCGCGCTTCAGCCACGACGACGCGTCCGCGCCTTCCGCGCCACGCGCCCGACCGTTGCTTCGTCTTCGTTTGAATCCACCGAGCGCCGGACGATGAATGCAGTGAACCGCCCGAGTCCGACGAGTGCGTCCGGCGCGTCCGACGGCGAGCCACGCACGAGCACGCGGCCGTAAAAGTTTCGGTGCGCGTCGAGACCGCCGGACGCGCGCCACGCCCGCGTCCGGCGCTCGGCTGCGCTCGAGATCTGCCCGGCCGGCGCCCGACTTTCAAGACGCGGGGACGCGTCCCGCCCGCTGGCTATCCCGGCGTCCGGCGCCCGCGTCCGACGCTCGGCAACGCAGAGCCGCCAACGAGTGCCACGCCACAATGCGCCGGACGCGTCCGGCGCCTGCCCAAGGCGCGTCCGGCGCCTCTTGCAGAAACAGCCTTCGTCGTTTCGTCGCCGCGTCGTGACACCAACTTCTCCAACATGCTATCCAACAAGTATACCAACTTGATCATCATAGATAGCATGATTTCAACCAAATTTTGCATCCGGCGCAATAGAAAATATGCATCCATTTTTCCCAAAAGCGCCGAATCCCGCCTCACAGCTCGGCGGGAGAAGAGGGACCCAAACCCATCTCTACCCCGCAAACCACACCCTAAACGCCACCTTTGTAAATGTGCCAACACCACCAAGTGTACATCTCCATGTGCTTGTGTGTTAGCTTTTTCACAATCATTTCCCAAAGGTTAGGTTAGCTCACTAGGCCCTACATGCAATGCACTTCATGAATTCACCTAGTGGCACCCGTGCGTCGAATAGCCGATAAGACTTCCCCTCTTAATAGTGCGGCTATCGATCCTAAACCACTCACACCCTCTATGGTGTCTTGAGTGCAAAACAAAATGGCCCTAACGGTTATACCTTTGCCTTGAGCCCATTTTGTTCCTCCAAATGATATGAACACTTCACACCATCATGTGACCGTCTCGATCCATCGACCTCGACTTCACTTGCGCTTCACCGTGCATCGGTCCATCGGCGCCTAGTCTTGCCCGAGCTTCACCATCTCATGGTCCTTCACTCCCAAGCCTTGACTAGCCCTTCACCTTCAACACCGGTCCATGGAGCCAAGCATCGTCTTGATCTTCATCTTTGATCACATGACACGTGTCATGCTTCATATGCATTAAGCTCATCATGTGGACAACCTTTCTCTAAATCAACCACTTAGATAAACAAGGTTAGTCCAAGGTTTCATCAATTAGCCAAAACCAAACTAGGGACTTTCAATCTCCCCCTTTTTGGTAATTGATGACAACCTCAACAAAGATGATTTTATAATAAAGATTTTGAACTTGTCATACTTGTCCAATCGTTAAGCTCACAAGAGGAATTTGGACAACTATAGCAAGTTCGGTTTTGGTAGTATTGCTCCCTCTACATATGTGCATAGAGTTTGGATTTGAAGCTTTGCACATATGCATGGATAAGATTGTGGGGAGAGTAATTCTACCAAAATGATGCTAAGGTGTAAGAAATGGACCTTTGAAGCGTGATACCAATCAGAGTTGCAATTTACACCATCCTTAGCACCATGAAGTAACTAGACATCCATCAAAAACTCAAGAATCCCGTGAGATCAACATTATAAGCAAAGTTCTTGAACCACTTGTAAAGCAAGGGGAGCCTAGTTACAACCTATGCATGCTAGTAGATCATTTCATCAATCAAGTTCTATACTAGCATTGCACCACACAAGCAAGGAGACACTACTTGTATAAAACTTTAAAACTAGGTGCCATGAGCAAGTCATATGAGAATGCACAAACAAATGCAACAACTTTGTTCATGAGCTTGCTCCCCTTCTTGTGTGCAACAAAATTTTATTTACCCCTTTATCATGTTCAATCATCTTTTTCTCTCCCCTTTGTCAACAATTGCCCAAAATGGGATCAAATTGTGGAGAGAAAAGGACTTTGATGGAGTAAACAAAACTTTAGTCAAAATTGGTTCAATCTAGACCACTTGCCAAAGACATTTAATTCGGTTTGAACCAAAGACAAGCTTCTTCACACCTCATGACAAGGGTTATCTTGCCTATGTTGAATCAAACACTTGTAGCAAATATTCTAGATTCAACACTAGGATTGCAAGCCCATAAACATGTCATATGTCACCACTAGATCAAGCAAAACATAGAAGCAATAGTGGTAAACATATATACATCAAACACATTTGATTTATCATGAATGCTCCAAATGCACCTTGTATGTCTACATGTGCTACCACAAGTATAATCCTAAGAATGAATGACATGTCAACCAATGGTACCTTGCTTTGTCGAAGGAGAGGCATGTCAAGTAGTGGTGGGGTGCATTCAACACATGTTTGAGAAATCAAGAATGTTCAACTCATTCCTTAGCTTGCAAAACCTTCTTTCATCAAGTGGCTTGGTGAGGATGTCGGCAAGTTGATCATCGGTACCCACACTTTCAATGGAAATGTCACCCTTTTGTTGATGATCTCTAATGAAATGATGCCTTATGTCAATGTGCTTTGTTCTTCCATGTTGAACCGGGTTTTGTGTCATCTTGATTGCACTTTCATTGTCACAAAACAATGGCACATTCTTGAAGTTGATGCCATAATCCTTCAAAGTTGACTTCATCCAAAGTAATTGTGCACAACAACTCCCCGCACTAACATATTCGGCTTCGGCGGTAGAGATTGCCACACTATTTTGTTTCTTTGAGGACCATGACACAAGTGATCTTCCAAGAAGTTGACATGTACCACTTGTGCTCTTTCTATTGATCTTGCAACCACCATAGTCGGAGTCCGAATATCCAATCAATTCAAACTTTGACCCCTTGGGATACCACAATCCAACATCTCTTGTTTGCTTCAAGTACCTCAATATTCTCTTTGCGGCCGTGAGATGACTCTCTCTAGGTGAGGCTTGATATCTAGCACACATGCAAACACTAAACATGACATCCGGTCTTGATGCGGTGACATAGAGTAGGCTTCCAATCAATGACCGATAATCCTTTTGATTCACCATATTGCCATCATGATCACTATCAAGATTCCCATTGGTGCCCATTGGAGTTGAGATTGGCTTTGCATCTTGCATCCCAAATTTCTTCAACATGTCCCTTATGTATTTCCCTTGACTCACAAATGTCCCATTCTTCAATTGCTTGACTTGAAGACCAAGGAAATAACTAAGTTCACCAATCATGGACATCTCAAACTCTTTTGCCATCATTTCACCAAATTCTTCACAATATGCTTGATTGGTTGATCCAAAGATGATATCATCAACATAGATTTGCACAATGAAGAGATCATTACCAATCTTCTTGGTGAATAGAGTAGTATCAACCTTGCCCATAATGAACCCCTTGGAGTGAAGAAAAGTCTTCAATCTCTCATACCATGCTCTAGGTGCTTGCTTCAAGCCATACAAAGCTTTCTTCAATTTGTACACATGGTTGGGTCTCTTCTCATCTTCAAAACCGGAGGTTGCTCAACATATACTAGTTCATTGATGATCCCATTGAGAAATGCACTCTTGACATCCATTTGATATAACTTGATGTTGTGGGCACATGCATAAGCCAATAAAATCCTTATTGCCTCCAATCTTGCCACGGAGCATATGTTTCATCATAGTCAAGACCTTCAACTTGAGTATAGCCTTGTGCAACTAGTCTTGCTTTGTTTCTAATCACAACACCATCTTGATCTTGCTTGTTTTTGAAAACCCATTTGGTTCCAATGACATTGTGATCCTCCGGCCTCTCAACTAACTCCCACACATCATTTCTTGTGAAGTTATTAAGCTCTTCTTGCATTGCCATGATCCAATCGGCATCATCCAAGGCTTCCTCAACTTTCTTTGGCTCTTTGGTTGACACAAATGATGCATACTCACAAATCATAGCCACTCTTGATCTTGTTTGCACACCACTTCTAATATCACCAATAACACTATCAATTGGGTGATCTCTTGCAACATGTTGTGGTTGTAGCACTTGCACTTGATTGCTTGAACTTGGTTGATCACTTGACTTGTCTTCATTTGATGAACTAGCACCATGATCTTGCACTTGAGCATTGCTAGTTTGCCTCAATGGAGAATTGAGCACTTCATCTTTATCATCTTGCACATCAACCACTTGCTTTGCTCTTATGTCACCAATGTCCATGTTCTTCATAGCTTCAACCAATTGAGTTCCACCAACATCTTCTAGATTCTCATCTTCATCTTGTGACCCATTGGTTTCATCAAATTGCACATCATGGACTTCCTCTAATGCCACTTGAATTGTTCCAAACTCTATAAGCCTTGCTTGTAGTTGAATAACCGAGTAAGAACCCTTCATCACATCTCTTTTCAAACTTCCCCAATCTAGTGCCCTTCCTCAAGATATAGCATTTGCAACCAAACACTCTAAAATAGCCAATGTTGGGCTTTCTTCCATGAAGTAACTCATATGGGGTCTTCTCAAGCAAAGTATGACAATAGAGCCTATTGATGTAGTAACATGCCGTGTTGATTGCTTCATCCCAAAATGATTGACTAACATTGTACTCATGAAGCATTGATCTAGCCATATCAAGCAATGTTCTATTTTTCCTCTCAACTAGGCCATTTGATTGTGGAGTGTATTTGGCCGAGAATTGATGACCAATGCCATAGTGATCACACAATTCTTCCATTCTTGTATTCTTGAACTCACTCCCATTGTCACTTCTCACTTTCTTGATTCTCATGTCAAACTCATTGTGAACTCTAGTGAGAAAGGTCTTGAAGGTGTCATACACTTCACTCTTGTCACTAAGAAAGAATACCCATGTAAATCTAGTGAAGTCATCCACTATGACAAACCCATACTTGTTGCCACCAATACTTGTGTATGTAGTTGGGCCAAATAGATCCATGTGCAACAACTCAAATGCCTTGCATGTGCTCATTATGCTCTTCTTTGGATGTGAGCTTCCAACTTGCTTCCCGGCTTGACATGCACTACACAACTTGTCCTTCTCAAATACAACATCTTTCAAGCCTTCAACAAGATTGTGTTGTGTGAGCTTCTTCAATTGTTTCATACCAACATGCCCAAGCCTTCTATGCCAAAGCCAACCCAAACTTGATTTTGATATCAAACATGTTGTCAAAGAAGCTTCACTAGTGTTGAAATCAACAAGATAGAGATTCTCATATCTAAAGCCTTTGAACACCAAGTTGGAGCCATCAAGAGAAACTACCTCAACATCATTTGCCCCAAAAATGCACTTGTAGCCTCGATCACAAATTTGTGCCACGGAGAGAAGATTGAAATCCAAGCTTTCAACTAGCATCACATTGGAGATACTCATGTCATTTGATATTGCAATCTTGCCCAAACCAACAACCTTGCCTTTCTTGTTATTGCCAAAAGTAATTGACTCAATGCCACTATCATTCTTCTCAATTGAATCAAACATTCTTGATGTGCCTAGGTCATGTGTTGAGAACACCCACTATCAATAATCCAATGCCTTCCTCCGGCTTTATAGTTCACCTACAAGCAAATCAATGAAGCTTAGGTACCCATTTTTGCTTGGGTCCTTGTAGGTTAGTGACTAAGCTCTTTGGTACCCAAATTGCCTTCTTCTTTGGGCCAACAATGGGTGTACCAACAAACTTAGCTTGTACACCTTTCACACCCTTGGTAAGCACATAACAAGAATCAAAAGATATAGCATTGTCAAGTTTCTTATTTTGTTGCTTCTTGTTGCAATTTTGCTCTAGGTGCCCAACTTGCTTGCATCTATAGCAAAACCGACCATTGCTCTTCACAAAGCTAGGCCTTGGAGTTGCAAAGGCCGACTTGCCATTCTTGGGGGTATAGCCCAATCCCTCTTTGTTAAGAGAGAACCTTTGGCTACCCAAGCACTTTAGCAAGCGGGCCTCACCACCATAGGCTTTGCCTAAGGCATGAGTGAGCTCATCCACCTCCTTCTTGAGAGTCTCATTCTCAACCATAAGTGTAGCATCACAAGTGAAACCATCACTAGTAGTAGAGATAGAGTCGGTGGTGGTAGTGGATGTTGTGCTACAAGAAGGGTTAGCATTTGTCATGATGATAGGTTGATAAAATGACTCATCAATGATGTCACAAGTAAGACCTATATCACATGATGCAACCACCACTTTCTTTGCTTGTTGCTCAAGTAGAAGTGAGTGAGCCTTTTTAAGCTTAGAGTGAGCATCACCAAGTTTCTCATGGTCTTCCACTAGACACTCATGAGTGGTCATAAGCTCACCTAGGGCTTTCTCAAGTATTGCTACTTTCATTGAAAGCTTCTTGCACTCCTTTTCCTTGGCAATAGCTATATCTCTAGTTTCTTGCATCAAGTCATATAATTGATCCTTAGAAGGTTCATCATCATCATCAATATTATCAACATCGTGAGCATATTCCATCTCACTATCATCATCACTATCATCATATTGTACCTTGGTTTCCTTGGCCATGAAGCACGATGGTGATGAAGAGAATAATGAAGGCTTCTTGTTGATGGCGATGGAAGCCATAGCCTTGTTGCTTGTTTCTTCATCTTCATCATCATTGTCACTCTCCCAAGTGACCACAAATGCACCATTCTTGCCCTTCTTGAGTGTCATCTTGGCCTCATGCTTCTTCTTCTCAAACTTGCCCTTGTTGTAGTTCTTCTTCTTCTCATATGGGCATTCGGCTTGTAGATGCTCGGTGCTATCACAATTGAAGCACTTTCTTGGTTGCTCTTGCTTCTTGAAGTTGTTTCTCTTGAAGCCTCTTCTCTTGATGAACATGTGTCCCATCTTCTTCACCACAAGAGCAAGTGCCTCATCATCAATCTCAAAGTCACCATCTTCCTCATTGGTTTCTTCTTCTTCAAAGATTGGTGCTTTGCCCTTGGAGGATGTGGCTTGGAATGCCACGGTCTTCTTCTTCTTCTCCTCTTCCACCTTCTCATCATCTTGATCAAACTTATCATATGTCAAGACTTCACCAAGCAAATCATTTGGCTTCTTGCCTTCAAGCCCATCTCTTTGTAGCATAAGCTTCAACATCTTGAAGCTCCTCGGCAAGCAAATCAAGAACTTATGACAAAAGTCTTCATCTTTTGTCTTGTGCCCCAAACTCTTGAGATCATTCACAATTACTTGTAAGCGATGAAACACTTCAATGATTGTTTCATCCTCTTTCTTCTTGAAGTTCTCGAACTCACTTTTGAGTCCATATAACTTGGCACTCTTCACAACCTTGGTGCCCTCGTAGGTCTCACCCAACCTTGTCCACACTTCACTTGCACGCTCCAAGTCCTTGATCCCCTCAAACACCTTTGTATCAATGCCATTGTATAAGGTGTTGAGAGCCATTCTATTGCATGTTGTGTTGGCTCTATCTTCATCGGTGAGATGATCATTATCAAGAATAGCATAGTCATGCAATGTAACTTGCAAGACTCTCTCTTGAATTGAACCGAGATACATGATCATCTTTCTCTTCCAATGATCAAAAGAACTAACTCCATCAAACATAGGCGGTTTGCCCCCAACATGGTTGAACACAATTTGAGCCATCTTAACACCGTAGGATGTTAAGCCTTGCACAAAAACGGTGACCTCGGCTCCGATACCACTTGTAAGGTCCTAGATGGCTAGAGGGGGTGAATAGCCTATAAAAATTTCTACAAACTCACTAAGCAAACTTCGTTAGATACACAAACGGCGGAAAGCAAGTTTTGCTTAGCCTACTAGATGTTGCAAGCCTCCTATCCAAACAATTCTAGTAGGTGATCACTAGCACAAACAATAGCTACCACTAGTGATCAAGAGTTCTACCCACGGGATTTAATCTACACAAGGAGTGGTTCCCGACCGACCACACAAGCAATTCTACCCACGGGATTTAGTCTACACAAGTTGTGGTTCCCGACCGACCACGCAAGCAATTCTACTTTGCAAGAAAGTAATCAAAGTAATACAAGATAGGGTAGGAGCGTGTTATACCAACGCGTAGAGTCGAGGTTGACAATCACCAATAAGATGAACAATCAATCACAATCGGCAACACACAAAGGATGATGACCAATCACCGGGAGATAAGATGAACACAATGATTTATCCCCGGATGTTCACTTGGGCACCGCCAAGCTACGTCACCCGTTGTGTCGACCAACACCTAGATGGTTCCTCGGTGTGACCCTCAAGTCACTAGCCCTCAAGGCTCGCCCGCAAGGCACCGCAAGACACCACTCTCAAGCGAGGTACTCAACGACACGCGCAATCCACTAGGATGCTCTTCGTGATCCCCACGAGGTGAGCTCAAACCTCTCACAAGCAACCGGAGGTGGCCAAGAACAATCACCTTCTCTTGCCAACGCCTCCAACAATCTCCAAGCCGGCTAGGAGCGGTACTCTCCAAGAGTAACAAGAAATCCACCGGCTAAACCACCCACAAGTGCCACTAGATGCCCTCAAGCAATGCAATGCACTAGGTGATCTCTCAATCTCACTTTGGATTCACAATCAAGCAAGAGAGATGAGAGGGAGAGTGTTTCTTCAGCTCAAAGGATGAATGAATGAGTTGGGAGAGCCAAAAGTGAGAGCCAAGCCCGGCCACCCATCTATTTATAGCCCAAACTCTTCAAACTAGCCGTTGCCCTCGGGGCAACCGTCAAGCGCCGGACGCGTCCGGCGCCGGGCCCGGCGGACGCGTCCGCCGCTCGCAACTCGCCGCGCCACGTCGCCCGACCGTTGCTTCGTCTTCGTTTGAATCCACCGAGCGCGGACGATGAACAGCGGAACCGCCCGAGTCCGACGAGTGCGTCCGGGCGCGCGTCTCGACGGCGAGCCACGCACGAGCACGCGGCCGTAAAGTTTCGTGCGCGTCGAGACCAGCCGGACGCGCCACGCGCCCGTCCGCGCTCCTGCGCCGATCTGCCCGGCCGCGCCGGCGCGATTTTCGCACGCGCGGACGCGTCCGCCCCGCTTCGCCGCGTCCGCGCCCGCGTCCGCGCCTTCGGCAACGCAGCCGCCAACGAGTGCCACGCCACAATGCGCCGGACGCGTCCGGCGCTTTTATAGCGCGTCCCGGCGCCTCTTTGCGTAAATGAGCCTTCGTCGTTTCGTCGCCGCGTCGTGACACCAACTTCTCCAACATGCTATCCAACAAGTATACCAACTTGATCATCATAGATAGCATGATTTCAACCAAATTTTGCATCCGGCGCAATAGAAAATATGCATCCATTTTTCCCAAAAGCGCCGAATCCCGCCTCACAGGCTCGGCGGGAGGAAGAGAGGGACCCAAACCCATCTCTACCCTGCAAACCACAGCGCGCCTAAACGCCACCTTTGTAAATGTGCCAACACCACCAAGTGTACATCTCCATGTGCTTGTGTGTTAGCTTTTTCACAATCATTTCCCAAAGGTTAGGTTAGCTCACTAGGCCCTACATGCAATGCACTTCATGAATTCACCTAGTGGCACCCGTGCGTCGAATAGCCGATAAGACTTCCCCTCTTAATAGTGCGGCTATCGATCCTAAACCACTCACACCCTCTATGGTGTCTTGAGTGCAAAACAAAATGGCCCTAACGGTTATACCTTTGCCTTGAGCCCATTTTGTTCCTCCAAATGATATGAACACTTCACACCATCATGTGACCGTCTCGATCCATCGACCTCGACTTCACTTGCCCTTCACCGTGCATCGGTCCATCGGCGCCTAGTCTTGCCCGAGCTTCACCATCTCATGGTCCTTCACTCCCAAGCCTTGACTAGCCCTTCACCTTCAACACCGGTCCATGGAGCCAAGCATCGTCTTGATCTTCATCTTTGATCACATGACACGTGTCATGCTTCATATGCATTAAGCTCATCATGTGGACAACCTTTCTCTAAATCAACCACTTAGATAAACAAGGTTAGTCCAAGGTTTCATCAATTAGCCAAAACCAAACTAGGGACTTTCACCACTATTTTATTTTATTTTATTTTTCTCTCCCCTCGCATGTCATTCTCTCTCCTCATCCAGAACCACCGGCCGTCCGGGAGGAGCTCGCGCTCGCGCCTCCGCGCTCGTTCGTTGCCGCGCGGGCGGACCTCGCCGCCACGCTCGCGTTCGGGATGGGCGGAGACGAGGACGTGCGGCGGCGCCGGCGACCGCCTGCTCCGGGCGAGGGCGTGCCGGCGAGCTCCGGGCGCCGGCGGCCTGGAGCTCCTCCGGCGGGCACGAGGCGAGGGCGGGCCGCACGAGGGGCGAGCGCCGGCCGGCGGCGCGCGCCGACCTTCCTCCTCCACCGGCGCGCGCGGGCTTCCTCCTCCACCGGCGGGCGGAGCTCCTCACGAGCTCGACGGCGGGCGGAGGCCTGCACCCCGGCGCGCGAAAATCTCCTCGCCCCGCCCCTGCTCCGGCTCGGCGCGGCCCCGGCGTGCACGCGGCCCTGGCGAGCTCGACGGCGGTCGGCGCTCCTCGCGAGCTCGGCGGCGGGCGGCGCTCCTCGCGAGCTCGGCGGCGGGCGGAGCACGGCGCCGGTCACTCTCCCTCCCCACGAGCGCGGGCCCCGCGTGTGTGTGATTCCGGATGCTCCGTATGTACGCTCGCTGTCCCGTACCGGGCGCTCGTCCGCGTGGTTCAGGGACGTTTCCCGTATGCCGCTGCAGCGATTTTTCATACTCCAGTAAGGTTTTGGGGATGCCGCTGCAGATAGTCTAAGAGCCCGGATCGAGCCTGTCATCTGATGATTTGAGCAACTTTTTGGGTTTAATGGTGAGATACCGTAGTACCGACTACTAGCACAGCGTGGCGGCAGCCGGCAGCAGCACCTCTCGTGATCTCGTAAAAAAATGACGTTCTGCTTTACTACGTGTACGTATCGGGGTCAGACACGACATTCGCGCAAAGTGCAACAGTGCAAGGCTGAATACAGCACCCACTGTACTATCTCTGTATCCGAGAGGCCGTGTAACCGTGTTCGACAACGTAGCACGGGACGGGAGCGTCAAGGAGCATTTTCGAGCGCACATGAACGGTTACGTCAGAGGCACCGGTGAACATGTCGTCAAGAAACCGACTGATCAATGGACACCGAATCGAACATCATCGGCAGATCGAAGCGTCCTCGGTCGGTCGTGCGCTGGGGGGCACGGCTGCCTTCTTTTTCCCGGTCCCGGCTGCCGACTACTATACTACCTTTACCTGCCCCTCCGTGGCATAGCGAAGCACGGCACGTCGCGTCATGACCAATTCACCGCCGCCGTCGAAATCAGCCATCGGGGCCCCGCCAGAGACCGGCGCCGGCGCCCGGCGGGACCGGGTAAAAAGCCTGGGCCAAGAAAGCCGCAAAAGGTCGACGCGTCACGCCTGCACGGCGCCAGTGCACCTGTGTCAACAAGGCCTTGGCGGGGCCAGTGGCATCGCGCGACCAGTACCACGACTCTGCTCAGTGCTCACGCTGGCGGCTGAACTCCGCAGCCAAAGAAGTCAGCCGAGTGAAGTGAGCCCGGGCCTCTTTTCCATCCCCGTCCCGGCGCGTCATCAGAATCGAATTCGTCGCCTGCGCCAACCGAAACCCGCGGCCGCTCCCTGGATGATTTTGCTTTTTGTCTGCCTGGGTCAAAAATTCGTTCCAACGAACCTCCGAAAGCACTTGGCCACGCTCATCGATCCTGCTGGAAACTCTGCGACACCGTGTTGATAAGCTTCACTCTCCTATTCAGAGGGGAGAAAAGGACTTGCAACCGGGTCCGTCTCCAGCTAATAATTCGCTGGATTCCAGTGGATTACGCCGCCCCGCAGTAGAAACTTTCCACAGCAGGGGCATCATCACCTGGATATATTCCATCCACCGATCGACATCGAAATAATGATTCTGAAACGGTCTTCTTCTCCAGCGGAGCAGGTAAGCTGTAGATTTCCGTCAGCTGAAAACGTGTACAACCGATATGATCACCGTCCAATCGGAAGCTCGTCGAGTAATTTGACTACGCAACGTAGGCAACCATTTTCTTGATTTCTTCCAAAGTTCCAAGTGATCGATCCAAGGATATGAACTGCCCCAAATAAAACCCGTTGGCTGTCCATTCCGCGGCGATGAAATTAGCACAAACCAAATCCATAGCTGTCCATCTATCCGAAGCAGTCTTGTCAAGGTTCAGAGCGGTATTGGGTTGTTTGGGTTCCAGTCGGTCTCAGTTCAAACAGTCCCAAAGCCTTCTGGGATAATGGATTAGTTGTTCTTGTTCACGTCCCTTTCCATGGCGACTTTGCACTGCCTGCCCCTTTTTATACCCCCTCGTCTCAAACGTCCTTGGCCACACTACTACTCATCATCCTATAGCCACCTCCTTGCTCCCTCAATTCACAAGTCACACAGGGACAACAGCTAGCTTCTGAGATTTTTCGAAGTCACTCCAGTAGTGCTCTAGCCTCTTTCAAGTTCAACCCATGGAAGGCATCATCCCGTTTATCTTCAAGGTCGTAGCGCAGTACAGAGAAGAAGGGCAGGCCGCCTCCTTCGGTGGCATGGCCTCCGACGATTCTGTCGAACCCTCCTCGGTGTCGTCGTCCTACGTGCTCCTGCCTGGTGACTCCGACGGGCACCACTGCGGCGACGAGAGGGACGACGGCCGGCAGCTCTGGCCGACGTCAGTGGACTCCGCCGTCACCGCCTGCACCGCGAGATCGTCTCCACTCGGATGCTCGACGCTGCGCCGGCGAGCATAGGACGGTGGATTTTGCAGGTTTGGTAACACCAAGCGGTGCCTCGCAAGTCGCAAGATAACCAACATAAGTTTCAACTACTGTATCACTGTATGCATCTCTTTAGTTTTTTTTTTTTTGTGGCCTTTTTTCTTACTCTGTGAAAGGAGCCTTTTGTGCCTCGCTAATGAGGCACAACAGCACAAGCACAAGTCTCAAAGGAGGCTTTTGTAGCGTGAAAAATAAACAGGCAGCCAATAGCCGGCATGTGCGCAACAGCATCTGAGGCATGTAATATATCATGGTTGCAGGAACCGTTGTACTTCCATATGATGATTATGTCATCACTCAGTACCATTTTTCTTTTTTTTTTGAATCTCACTCAGTACCATTTTTACTGTGCAGGACTTCATTTCTTCTTCTTTTTGGGTGGAAATTCAGTCATTTTATCTTTCTGTCCCACGACGCATATTTGCTGGCCCAATTGAAAGCATGTGTCCGATTCCTAACGCGTAACAAAGTTAAGCCCAATGGGCCATGAGTCCGTATATAAGAGATTAAACTCTTAAACTAAACGGAGCTGTTTCTGAGTCCATCCATATACAGAGAGAAGAAGATACAGAAGCTGCACACCAAGACCTGTGAAAGAAGCCCATTGTTTGGTTAGCAACCTCAAATTTGGAGTCATATTTAAGAAAAAATAATAAAAAAGAAGCCTATTGTTGCTAAATCTTTGTTGCATACAAATTAACTTTTGTTTCCTCAAAAAAGATATAGCTTTGTTTAAATTCTGATAACCCTCGAAATTTCACCACATGAGACCTAGTCGAGTGAAACAAAAACCGCGGCACACCTAATTTGTACACCATCAAAGTAGAGCATCTCCAAGAGCTCAAAAAACAACTTGGTATTCTATAAATTTTGGCAAAAACACAAATTTTGTTCTCCAACAGCCCCCAATACTAACTTGGTAAAATACCAACCGCGGAAAAACACCCTCCGCGCGCGTAAAGATCCGCGCGCGGAGGGCGCGCGCATCGCTACTCGCAGAGCCGCTGGCCCGCAGATCGCACCGCCGCTGGCCGCTCGCGCGCTGCTCGCTGGACGCTCGCCGGCCGCTCGCGCGCCGCTGGCCCGCCGCTAGCGCTCCGCTCGCAGTCGTTCGCCTGCTGCTGCGCGCCACTGTATACTTCGAGATCGAGTACCTACGGTGCTCAATATTTTGATGGGAAATACTTAAAAGTTTCGTTTTTAAATTACGATCGCGTAGGATCAAACCTCATCCGATTTGGCGCGGCCCTTGTCGAGAAATCGCCGGTCAAAGGCGCCGTGTGGCTCCGTAGGGAGTAATCCTATGATAGATTTTCTTTGCGACTTTTCTCGAAAAAGTACCAGGACACAAAGAATTATAAATATGCCTTTGGTTGATTTCGGGAAAGTTTGTGGACTAAATTGCAAAGTGGTCATCACGGGATTTACTGCAAGTGGGTTTAGGAAGTTGTTGGAGATGCACTTTTTTTCACTTGGAAAATAAAATACAAAGTTCTTATAACGTGATTTACCAAGTGAGTTTTTGGGAGCTCTTGGAGATGGAATTGGAAGAGCCGGTCAAACTAAGAAATACTAACTGACTGTCTTCCCTTTACAACAAGACATGCCATATTTCTGCATATTCACTCGTGATACCAGCACATTAAAGTTGGTCTGAGTGTCTGACAGAGCTCAAAGAGAAGGAACGCAAGTAATTCAGCTAAGTATTTCAGAGTTCAGGCCTCGGGCTATGGCGCAACCGCAACGCAAGTAATACAATGCTTTAGAATTCAGCAGAAACATGGGCAGTAAATCAGTCGGTCGCAGATCGTGCTTGCAATCTGCAAGCAACCCGGCCCCCGTTCCTTGGATTCACCGACACTGCAGCAGGGTTGACCTGAAAAGGCCAGAGATCTGCCGGGTTTCGCGACGCATCACAAGGTGCGTGCATGGCGTATCGCGAGCTGCACGGATAAGATAATCACAGCCCCAAACAGGTGGTCCATGTCCGTGGCGTCGTCGAGGCATCAGCTGCTAGAATATGCCGAAACCATTGGCGGACTCGTAGCACTTCGCTGTCATCAGATCAGAATCAGAAAAAAGAAAACCCGGGCGCTTGTTCAGCACTTCAGCTCGACTTCACTCTAGCTTGCTTTTGCACATGCACAGACAGACAGGCGACTCGGTGCCTTGGGCTCGGGAAAGTAGCAATGGCAACCTGGACCTGAAGAAGAAGCAAGCGCCTGCTTTCCCGACGACGAAGGAATGTGTGTGATGCCTCCGGCTGACCGGCCGGCGGAGCCCGGAGAACACAAGCTAGCATAGTACAGTATTTCCGACGGACAGAAGAGGCATGCCAGTGCTTGCTTCGGCGCGAAGCCGGCGATGTCGCCTCGACGGCCCAGGTCAGCTGCGAATGACAGCCACGGAAGATGAGCGACGGGAAAAAAGAAAAAGAAAAGTGACAGCATTGCAGACGGTGTCCGACGTGCGACGAGCGGAGAGGGTAGTGCCAGCGCTGCACCGCGCTGACGTGGACGCCACGAGTGGGGTCAACAGGGCGGGGCGACCGTGGGCCCTATATAGCGGACCCTCTCGCTGGAGCTGGGCCTCCGAGCCCAACCGTTGAGGAGGAGAAGCCGAAGCCAAGCCTATCTCGCCAGAAGCGGCAAGCGGCAGCCCCGCGCAGCGGTCTGGTATCTTCGCCGGTGGCCGGAAGGGGAGCGGGAAGCCGGAGGGCGCTCAAGGAGAGGCCGGCGTCCCCAAATCGCACTTCTGCCGTCCCCTTGCCCCTTGGTACTTCTCTTCTTCAGCCCTGGACCCTCTCCTCCGTTTCAGTTGGTCCCGAATTTGTTTAGCCTCCCTAGGCGCGCGAGATCGATCGGTCTCGGTTGGCGCCATAGGATTTGGTACTCAGGGCGTGGGGGGCTTTACTTATACCAAACTAATCTGAAGGGTTCAGCTAGGCCCCTTGCAGATCGATTGTTCCCATTTTCCGATTCCTTTCGTTTTGTTCTGATGCAGATTTCACAGCATGATGCTCTGTCTTTCTTATATCTGGCTTGTGATGTGTGGCAACAGGGATTGAGGGAGGAAGGAAAGGAGGTGCGTCACCATGAAGGCGCTCATTCTTGTTGGGGGTTTCGGAACCCGCCTTCGGCCTTTGACTCTTAGCTTCCCCAAGCCCCTTGTGGATTTTGCAAACAAGCCTATGATTCTGCATCAGGTAAGGATACTCGTTTTAAGCTGATACAGCATGAGCATTCTAGTACTTTTTTACAGCAGGAATGAGCATTGTGATACGATATCACTATATGTACTGCTTGTACCGTCACCAATTTTCTTTGTAATATGTTATCAGTGGGCTCGGAAGTAATACTGAGCTCAATTTGAGTAGATATGATTACATATTTATAGCCGATTTGGTGTTTCTTAACCCAGGACCACATCATGTCAGCATCCATCATTAGTATTTTGTTGTTGTTGTTGTGCCAGAAGTTAGCTTAGGAACAATTTAGCCATTCAACTATTACTTTCCTTAGTAGTCACCTCTTTTTTATTTATAAGACTTATCATCAAATTAGGCAAATCACTATAAATGTATCATGTAACTTCCTTTCTTCATTCTTTTCCATAAAAATAAATGTGAAAGTGAAACGAAATAGAATTGTCTAGGAATTTTGCTTTGTGCCCAAGTACATATACATATTTAAACATCAACCGAGTGTTCTCTTTTATGTGTCTGTGGCTGGAAGAATTAAAACTTATTCATCCCGCGCAGATCGAAGCTTTGAAAGAAGTTGGGGTCACAGAGGTGGTTTTGGCCATCAACTACCGCCCAGAGGTAGAAATAACAGACCAATCATCCTTTCTATTGTTGACTTGGGTCTGGCTTCTATGGTTTAATTGGTGTGTCATATATCTTCCAGGTAATGATTAATTTCTTGAAGGACTTTGAGGATAAGCTTGGCATCACAATTACATGCTCCCAAGAGACTGAGCCCTTAGGAACTGCTGGCCCTCTTGCTCTAGCAAGGGACAAGCTTGCGGATGGATCTGGCGAGCCATTCTTTGTCCTCAACAGCGATGTCATAAGCGAATACCCATTTGCTGAACTCATCAAATTCCACAAGTGTCATGGTGGTGAGGCTACAATTATGGTCACTAAGGTAAATCCTTTTGGACATTTTCTTGTGGAATCAGCCCGTATATCTGAACTGAGTTTTCTTTTCATATAGGTGGATGAACCATCAAAATATGGTGTTGTGGTTATGGAGGAGGCAACTGGCATGGTGGAAAGGTTTGTTGAGAAACCAAAAATATTTGTGGGCAACAAAATCAATGCTGGGATTTACTTACTGAACCCATCTGTCCTTGACCGCATTGAACTGAGGCCAACATCAATTGAGAAAGAGGTTTTTCCTCAAATTGCAGCCGATCAGAAGCTCTATGCAATGGTCCTTCCAGGTTTTTGGATGGATGTTGGTCAGCCAAGGGACTACATTACTGGCTTGCGTCTTTATCTGGACTCACTTAGGAAGAAATCAGCTGCCAGGCTAGCTACAGGAGCACATTTTGTTGGCAATGTGCTGGTGCATGAGAGCGCAAAGATTGGGGAAGGTTGTCTGATTGGTCCTGATGTCGCCATTGGACCTGGATGTATTGTGGAGGATGGCGTGAGGCTTTCCCGCTGCACTGTCATGCGTGGTGTGCGTATCAAGAAGCATGCTTGCATCTCAAACAGCATTATCGGGTGGCACTCAACTGTTGGACAATGGGCACGGATAGAGAATATGACTATCCTAGGTGAGGATGTTCATGTGTGTGATGAGGTATACAGCAATGGCGGTGTTGTTCTCCCACATAAGGAGATCAAGTCAAGCATTCTGAAGCCTGAGATCGTCATGTGAGAGCTCTCCAGTTTTAGCTACAGTACATTCTTAAGTTCTTTGACAAATGGAGGATTGCAGATCCCCTTCTATAAACAATATTGCTAAGTATCTTCGGCCTAATGCAAACAGCTTCATACATGTCGGCTTGTTAAGCTATTGACAATGTATCCTTGTTCTTTGTTAAAAAGTCTAGTACTTTAGTGTCAGTCATATTTCACAATTGATTGTGATATACTGAGCTTGGAGGTTTTGGATCCTTGATCTGCAGAAGTTCAATACAATTGCAAGAATAAGTTAAAAAAACTGTGGTCCAAGGTAACTTTCAGTAGTACTGTTTGTGAGCCAAATGCTCTTCCGGAGAAGTGTGCACACATAAGCCCATGTGTGTTGTAACTTAATATTGTTCGTATTTAATCTTGTACCAATGAATATACTGTGGGTCTCTGTCTCTTACCAACGAATATACTATCGGTCTGCTATTTTTCCGTGGCTCGCAACTCTTAGTTACTAGTACTTTCTTTAATTTTAAAAATATTTTTGGCAGGAGCAGGCTAGTGGTGAGCATAGAGGTAGGTAGGTCCTGTTTTGGTCCGGCGCCTGAGGTCTGAATCCTGAGGGTTATATTCAACCCTATCTGTCTAATCGCGTTTTCAGTTTGAATAACCATGGCATTAATGCATTATGCATGGGTTCCTTCGCTATGTTTTCCCTCTATATTGGTGACTGGTTCTATCTAAGGATGAAAACGGAAATGAAAATCCCCGACCGAATCGCATCGTTTTCTACATTTGATCCGATCGTTTTCACTTTTCTCGGAATAATTCGAATACGGTACGAAATTCGGTAGAAAAATTCAAAAACGGTGCGGAATTCGGTATGGAGTTATTTCGACCGATTTCTACTTTTCTACATTATATTCGGTATGTAACCGTATTCGAAATTCGGTAGAAATTCGGTAGAGACGAAAAAAATATATTTTCTATTCCCATATCTTTTTATTTATAGCTCCAAATATAACAAATAATATATGCATTTTGATCAGCATGATGAGAGCTTCGCAATGGTGCAGTCTATTTCATTGTTTGAGATACTTTTATTTCATGAAATAATATGTTGCCTATAAAACAAGTTTGAAAACCAAAACTCGTGGAACTTGTTAGATAAATAATATATTTGCTATGATACACTATGAATTTGGTCATTTTGCATTACTTTGGCGGTCAAATTATATGCAATAAGGAGTGCCAATAATAACCCTAGACACCACCACTCCTGTATCCCACCACCACTCTCGTATCGCCTTCCCTCCACTCACGTATTGCGGCGCCGCACGGTCGTGAGTCAGTGACTCCGTCCTCCACTGCGTATTGCGGAGCCACGAGGAAGAAAATGACATGGAAAATGATCCTGACATCATGGAGGATGTCGATGAACTGTAGATGTTCATGTCCTATTGATTCCTATTGACTCCTTGTTCTAGACTTGTATTTGTGTGTTGGCGACTACGTCATGCACCCTTATTGTATTATGTGCACTTGAACTAAATCATGCACGTGTTAGTTTGGTTATGCACATCTTTAAAGTGGGTTGGTATTTCGTTTTGAATTTTCGTACGCTGACCGTTTCCGACATAATTCCGCTCGAATTGGTTCGTTTTCGAAATACCGTAAGTTCGTTTTCGTTTTCGTTTCCGACTATACCGTTTTCGTTTTCGCGTTCGTATTTAAATATAAATGTAGAAAATAATAGAGGAGTTTTTCGGCCGATTTCGACCGTTTTCATCCTTAGTTCTATCATCGTCTCCGTCATAGTCTCTTTAAATCATGCTAATATAGTCTGGAATTATTGTGCCGAAAGAGTGATGGATTGTTGGTTCTGAGCTAGTCAAACAGTCAATCATGCAATTGTGGCCGACAAAATGGGAACCATACTTGGGTTTCATATCGTGCTACTTGTCCATCTATAAACCTCAGAAAAATCGAGTGGATTGGAACTGGTTTGCTCCAATTTTTTCTAGATATATTCTAGAATTAGTTATAGACATTATAACATGGCCTAGAGACGTGCGTGCAGTGGACTGAGTACGAAAAACAACACCATAAATTTGTATCCCTTTCACCTATTTTCTTGTTGGGATAAATGCCTATCATGATATAATCATACAATATTTATGCGGTAGAAAGTTGAAATAACATCTCTTTCGGTTGCAGTCCTCGTCTTTGGGCCCTTCGGAAGACCTGCTAAGATCTCAATGTCCCTATCACCATATCAAATCATCCAAGGATTTCTGCTGACATGGGGAATCGATGGTTCAAGAAGAGCAGCAATCACCAACTCCATGAAGATGTAGCGCTTAGGTACCATACCGTGAGCAGATGCCGCCGTGACCAGTTATACTCCCCCAGCAACAAGCTATTATTTTGCCAAAGCATTAGGAACAAATGTTTACGGTTGGGCAACATGGCTAATGGAACATGGAACTCAAGTCCCAGAATTTTTAGAAATTCTAGTGTGTGGTCAGCTAAAAAAATGAGCTTAACTACAGCATGTTCGAGATATAGAAAAGAGAGCATTACAAACAGCTTACACAAGGTCGTTATTCACAAGGAAGCAAGCAGCCAAAACATTACCAGAGCAGATGCAGCACTAAATGTACAACAAAGAAATGCAAATGCAGCAGCAACTTCGAATCTTCCACAGGGGAGTTGAGGATCCCTTCTGCAGAAGTGTGCATCCCTTTCGAAAAGTACAACTACACCTGCAGCTGAGCATGCAGCAGCAAATGAAAGAATTGCCGTTACCTGCATCATATAGTGCAACCAGTCAGAACTTCACAAAGCCACATTTCAAAAGTACAACATCAGAGATATAATGTTCTTCATAAAACAATGTCCAATATGGTTATGTCTTTGATCCTAACATTGAAAAAAAAAAACCTTCCATGTAAAAATCATAGAAATTACTTGAAGTTTACAACTTCACATATTGTTTCAGTCAGGCTCAAATTGGTAATGATCAAGGTGACACCAAAAATACTAACAAAACTAGGAATAACAGTGTACCTAATATTTGACATGTCTGCAACAATTGAACAGAAATGGAATAATTTTACAGTCACTTATATAATATATATAATGTGAAACATGAACTGAAACAAAATAAAGCACGAATGCATGGAATACTCAACATGTTTCCAAGTGCTGCAGGGATATTTTACATCCAGGTGACAAATTTTATAGATTGAAAATGCTAGGGAAAAAGGGTGCTCAATTTAGTTGTAGGATGCAGTAATTGATGACTTTGGATGGTAGCAGAAACAAACAAGGTTCAGTGATATACAACATGAATAAAAAGATGCCTTAAATAATTTACCCAATCACCAACAACAAATAAGCTCATGAGAAAAGCTTGCTGAAGATCTCTTTTCAATATCAAGGCATAGCAATCAAGACATCCAAGCCCCAAGCTCCATAGTGCTTGTAGTCCCATAGATGCAATCAAGTAGCTGAAATTTGGTAGAAGCGGCAAAGATGGGTTAGGCCAATTTCTACACATAACAGAGATGAAACAAAGGCCATTTATCAAGCTGAATGAAATAGACAACAATATACAAAACAATATAACAGTTGAGAAGAATACACATTTGCCTTCTCATATAGTTAACAAAGACAAATCTTCAATGGAAAAAGTCTACTTAACCCCCTGAAGTATTGGTCAGTGTCTAATATACACCATGAACTATAAAACCGGGTTTTTTCCACACTAAACTTTTGCAAACCATGCAAATGACCCCCTAGGGTGGTTTGGAAGGGTTGTTTTGCCAACGTGGCAGTGGTTTTGCTTATGTGGTTGTCCAGATTGGATAGATTGGACAGGCTGGCATTTGGGCCCACTCATCAAATGACTCTGTGTTCCCAAATGCGAACGCCCGGCTTCTATCGCCGAGCTGGCGCGGCCTTGCTGGGCGGACGCGGCCTGCAGGCGGCGCGACGGCGGAGCTCTGGCGGACGTGACCTCTCCATGCGGATGTGGATCTGACGGGCTGAACCTCGCGGGCGGGCGAAGCTCAGCCCCATGCCGTCCTGCGTATCCAGGCTGCGCCGCTGCGGGTGTACAAGCGCATTCCCCGCCGTCGCGCCGCGAACAAAAGCACAGGCCGCCGCCCAACCAACCCTTTCCTTTCCCGGCCCTTTGTTCCCGCGCTTCGTCACCAACTGCGATTGGTCCAAGTGCTCAGGGTCACCACCATGTGCTCTGGGTCGCCAATTGTGTCACAGTTCGTCAGTATGGCGACGACGATGGAAAAACACCCACAACAGCCATTACCTTGGACGAAACTGAGTGAGGCCAGGCCTTGTATGTAGAGAGGCTCAAGGTGAAGCTATGGTTACGACTAATTTGGGAATGATGCAGTGGAGCTAGCGAATTTTGGCCGCCGGCGGTACGGTTACTGCTCTCCATGACGGCGGTTCTGTACGCGCGACGGCATGCAACGAACGAAATCTTCGAGAAACTGGCCACGTTCTGGCTGGTGGCCAACATGATCCTGTACATCACCGAGCGGTACCTCATGTCCAATGCTTTGGCCACCGTCGTCCTCAACTTCTGGAACGCCCGTCGTGCTCATAGTCACCGCGCTGGCCACGACGATCTCCAGTGGCATGAGCCACACGTTGTGGAGCTGGTGCGAGACGTCGGCGCGCGACCTCTTGGACGTCCTCCTCCATGTAGTCCACGATGGCGCCGATGCCGTGCGAGGCCCGCGCCGGTAGACAGCCGCAGCGACTTGCAATACACGGCGGCGAGCTGGAGCCCCTCTGTGAGCTCCCCGCCGTATCGCATGATTCCAACTAATCGGTCCACGAGCGATGGGCCGATGTACATGATGGACAGGTGCACCGAGCACGGCGGTGGGAAGGAACTGCGGGCCGAAGGAGCGTAGCAGCGAAGAGCGCGGCCGTGGCTAGCCAGAAGAGCCTAAGGTGGACCAGGTGGTCTCGCGCGGGTGGCACTGGCGCCCCAGCAGCCCTGTTGTTCTTTGCCGCGACGACCCAAGCGGCCGCGAGGTGCGCGATGGCGTGCGCATCTACGAACGTGCAGTCCGCCATGACCAGCCCCGCCGTCCTCCCGCTGCGGCGCCGTAGCACGACGGGGAGGTGGGACTCCCGCACGCGGTGGTCGAGGCCGAGGCCGAGGTCCAGACCATAGTCGGCGTTGTGTCGGGCACGAGATGCGGCGGGCGCGAAGGGCGACGGCGAGCGCAGCGATGAGGAATAGGGGGTCGAGGGCGGCGAGAAGCGCGTGCTGCTGGCACGGGTGTCAAACCGCATCCAGGCTGGCGGCCACGTAGGCAAAAACAGCCTCCCAAACCACCCTGGGGGGTCATTTGCATGGTTTGCAAAAGTTTAGTGTGGAAAAAACCCGGTTTTATAGTTCATGGTGTATATTAGACACTGACCAATACTTCAGGGGGTTAAGTAGACTTTTTCCGATCTTCAATCTAATACCACTATAAGAAAATGATGCAGTATAGAGCAAAAATGGTTGGAGAGAGTCAATAAATTCATGTGGGTATACCTACATACTGGAGATGGCTACCTCCTAGTGATGGCCAATCAACTCATAGGTTCATTTGCAGGAATGCTGGTCGGCCAATGTTTAAGGTAAAGACATGTTTTCGTTTCAATTTCCCCAAATGCATAAACAGCATCAGTAAACAGGGTGTCTTGCGAATAAATAGTACAGTTCTGAACAAGAATATCTGAAGAACACGTCTACACTCCACAGTCCACAGGGAACCCTCCATATCCCATAACACGGCAGCCAGTTGAACGCAGACAACAAAGCAAGTAATCAGGCAAAATAATCATGCTACACGCAGATACGGGGCAGATCCCAATCCCATGACCACACTATAATCCTAAACGCAGATTCGGAACAGAGATCACAGTGCTCACGAGCAGAGCGCCGCCATATAGCCAAAGCAATCAGAGATTCAGGGTTTCAGGGGACACAGGTCGCAAGCAGTCTGGGACGGTACCAGAAGGCTGTGTAGTTGGTGAAGCCGGGCGCGGAGGCCATGGCGCAGATGGACGCGGCGGCGAAGACGAACTGGCCCGCCCGCAGCGCCAGGCCGCCCGACGTCCCGGGGCGGCCGGCCAGTTCCGTCATCTGGCCGGCAGCAGGCCCTCCAGCCGCCGCTTCCTCTCAAAAGACGCCGCTTTGTTGGCCGGCGACCATGGCGCGGGTCTCGGTGGGCGGCGGAGCGGCTTGCGCGAAAGAGCGGCGCAAAGCTGGTGCTTTCGGCGCTGGGGACTCAGGAGGATTTGGGGACTTTCAACTTTCAAGGTGGCGGATGGGTGACCACCAGGAACTTTGCCGAGCAGGCGTTGGTGAAAGCCTAACAAAGGCTTCCTCGGTCAAGGGTTATTTGATCCCTGCCATTACAATTTTCGTACTTTGAAAAAATGCTATTACTATTCACCTATTTTGAAGCTCACCATTATAATTCTTGCTATATTTGAAATATGCCACTATATACGTATGAAGAGGCTTTGGGCCCAACTGCAGTGTACACGACGTCATTGTATTTTCATAGAGACAAAATTACCCCTTCCATCTGTCACTTACATGCGGACCCCACTGGTCATCTTCTTCCTCCTTCCTTGTCTTCTCCTCAACAGCTTGCTCCCAACTCCATGGCGACCAAGTGGGTTGTGGGCGTCGGCCGCCGTCATGCCCCTCGGCCATGGCAGCACCAAGATCCCGCGCGGCCATGTGCAAGCAGCAGTAGCAGTTCCGTATGGCATGGGCAAGCAGCATCAGCATCTACGTGCCAGCACCTCGGTACACCATGGGCAAGCAGCAGCAGCACCTTGTGGCCATGGGCAAGCAGCAGTAGCAGTTCCGTACGCCATGGGCAGCGCAGCCATGGGCAAGCAGCAGCTCCAAGCTTCTTCTCATGGCGGTCGAAGCCGGAGGCGAGCCCGTCGTCAACCTCGTCCGCGGAGCCGGCGCTCCGTCGTTTGGAGCGTCGCCCCTGGGGCTGCTGCTTCTCCCCCTCCTGGATCTGCAGCTGGCGCAGGAGCTTCGGCTTGCCATGGCCGCGCAGGAGCTCCGGCCACCATGGCCGCGTGGGAGCTCCAGGCGGAGAAGCTCCGCCCGCAATGGCCGCTTAGGAGCTTGAGGTGGAGGAACTACGTCCTGCCACGGCCGTGTGGGAGCCCCGTCCACCCATGGCTGAGAGGCCCGACGGCGGCCATGACCCACTTGGTCGCCAACTCGCCATGGGAGTTGGGAGCAAGCTGTCAGGAAGAAGACAAGGAGGAAGAAGATGACTAGTGGGGTCCGCACGTAAGTGATACAGAGAGAGTAAAATGGAAGGGGTAATTTTGTCCCTACGAAAATACGATGACGACGTGTACGCCTGCAGTTGGGTCCCATGCCTCTCCGTACGTATATAGTGGCATATTTCAAATATAGTAAGAATTATAATGGTGAGGTTCAGAATAGGTGAATTGTAATGGCATTTTTCCAAAGTGAAAAAATTGTAATGGCACCGATAAAAAAACCCTTGGGTCAAGGGCCGATCGGTTAACCGCCGGCCGATCGGCGATCACGCAGGTAGCGAATGCTGACTTGCTTCAGTTTAATGATCTGGGTGCATCTCTCGGTCAACTGAGATTGAGAGTGACATTTGTCTCGTCAGCCAGCCAGTCAATCTGTCAGTTCACGCTCAACTTGGCATATCTATCGATGGAGTAGAGAAGAGAATGACAACCGCATCAGCACAAATCTTGGCGCAAAATCCAAGGGCGAGCAAAAATGGCTGGCAGTTTACTTGTTTCAAGTTTAAAATCAAGCATGTCACATCTATAAACCTTCTTTGTTACTGGTGAAAGGGTGGTATGTTTCAAGAACTGGGATTGTGGGATGCATTAAGCAAACTGGTGTGATGTTTTCATCGAACTGAAATTTGAGCAAGGTGTAGGAAAAATGTGTTGGTGTGGGTAATTTTGGACATACGGGCGTGCTCGAGCTGCGCAGGGAAACCACACTGCAAACGCTGGGCGTGCCACCACCTGCTTGACTCGACCTCGACTGGTCTGCGTACTACTCCCTACTACATGCGCAGGCAAGTTTGGCACAAATTCATATCTCGGTCGATCGCAGGGAGGACGAAGGAAGGATGCCGAAATCGATGGCGATCCATCATCCGTGGTTGGTTGCTCTGTGAGTCTCCCAGTCCCATAGATGCTGTGATGCACGCAGCCACTTCTGACTCATGCTCAGACTCCAACACACTAGTGCTCCAGCGTCGGCGACAGGGTGACGGACGGGCACGGCCGAGACTACGGTGATTTTGTCGTCACTGCTTAGTGCTTACGCTGGTGATGCCTCTAGTTAATATGCCTATTGTCACCATCACCGGTTTGCTCGGGTCTGAACCTAAGGAGCATACACCTGAACCTGAAAAGCCTGAAGATACTGAAGAGTGAAGACGCTAATGGAGGAGATTCAGAAGAGCATCAGGTGGTGAAACGGACCAGAAGGGCCTGGTGGACGACTGAGAACGTGAACTCGTCGTTCTTGCTAAAAAAAAGAGAGAGAGAACGTGGACTCGACACGAATTGAACCTAGCCGTTGGGCGTCGGCGGCGAGCTTAGCCGATCGCCGGAGTCTCGAATTCGAGTATCCCAGTGCTGGATAGCGTTAATTCTGTCTGGTTCGGTTACACCTATACACGTCGACAAAATTCCGACTCGTGATATGCCGTGCATCGCCTGTGTCTGTGTTCTTTGTTGATTCGTTTACACCATCAACATAACGCGCAACGCCATGTTCGTTTGGTCGTTTTTGGCTGATTGATTCTTGCTGCTGCTGATTTATTGTGAGAGAAAAACGCTGTTGAATCGCTGGCTGAAAGCGCTGATAAGTTCAAACGAACAGTGCGCTGGATTCACTAAGCCGTCTGTCCACTACCTCATCATCAAATAATTATTATGGATGCAGGTTCCGTCTTATGCGTTCGGCGCCTTGCATATTCATCAACGTATTTTCCATATTGACAAGGAAAAAAAAGATTGTTCTCTTTGTTCTTCAGCTCCACGTACGACGGAGGCGCCGATCAAATCCAGGGGACGGCACGACGGACAAGAGTAAGCAGCCGTAATTAATCATATGTGTGCCGTGCACGAACGCCAGGAACTTTACCCTTTTTCTTAGGACTTGTTTAGATTCCAAATTTTACTCCAAATTCCACTATCGTGAATTCTATTAAAATCACATTAAAATGTTTACGTATCATAGATCTTAAATGTAGATGAAATCAAAAACTAATTGCACAGTTTTATTGTCTTTCATGCGAGACGAACATTTTGAGGCACTAATTAATCAAGATTTGGACAATTTTTTGCCTTAAAAGCCAAAACGGTGAACGGTGCTCGGGGGTGGCACTTGTGCAAATCGGCCACCTCCGAATCTGGCATCTAAACATGGCCTTAGTGAAACTTCCAACCTTTTCCTTTTGATAGGAAATTCAGATTAGGCCTTGTTTAGTTCCCCAAAATTGGGGGTTCTTGCCAATTGCTAAGACAAAGAAAAGATTCCCCATCACATCAAAAATGTCGGCATTGTCGTAGTACTAAATTTAGATGAAATTAAAAACTAATTACACAGTTTAGTTGTACTTTGCGAGATGAATCTTTTGAGCCTAATTAGTCAATATTTGGATAATATTTCATAAATACAAACGAAATCTTTACGGTCTTCTACTGATGCCAACGCCAAATTGACAACCCCCAATTTGGAGGAACCAAACAAGGCCTTAGCTGCTAGTATATCGTCGTCGCCGCCGCTCTTTTGTCACGCTGCGTGGCACTGGTGACGAGCCTAGTAATAACTGCCACCACCGCGGAGCCCCGATCGAACGCCCACCACTCTGACTGTGCTTCCGAGTTTGCGACGAAGCGGAGTCTGTCTCAGTGTGTGTTTGTGTGTGTGAGGCGGAGGAGATGGCGAGGCGCTTCGTGCTCAACACCGGCGCCGAGATCCCCTCGGTGGGGTACGGCACCTGGCAGTCCAAGCCGGACGTGGTCGGGGACTCCGTCTACGCCGCCGTCAAGGTTTCGCACGGCCGCGCCTTCCACTCGCCCCTACCCCTACCTCCTCTCTGTACCTCACGCTCTTTGATTTCTTCTTATCATCATTCCCCCGCCGCCCTAGTTCCTTTTCTGAAATTTTTGGGCCTCCGCGAGAATCACGGATGTGAAATTGTTTTCGGATCGTGCAGGCAGGGTACCGACACATCGATTGCGCCAGGGCGTACCGCAATGAGAAGGAGGTAGAGTAATAATCACTTCTGCAATCAAGCATCACCCCCTTATATAACTCACGAGCATGTCTACAGCTTCAACGCTAGATATGCTTGTGTGCAATGATATTGTCTGGATTCAAATTGAGTGCATTACAATTATTGGAGTAAGGAAAGAGTAACATCCACTTTTGTTCGGATTTTCCAGATTGGTTTGGCGCTGCAGAAGCTATTCGAAGAGGGTGTGGTGAAGCGTGAAGAATTGTTTATCACCTCTAAGCTATGGTATGCTGTCGACACACCTCATCCACCATCGAGCCAAGAAGAAGCACGGCCCAGGAAGAGCTCAAGGAAGAAGCCCAAGAACAAGAATGTTTCTGGCCCAGAGTGGGTTTGCAAGACTTGTGTGTGTAGCCCGAGTGGCTGAGGGTAGAAATGTAACTCGGAGAGAGAGTGAGAGGACATCATCATTGTAAACCCTAAACGGAATTCCCCTCCGCCGTCAAGCACATCCGGCGGGCGAGAAGTTATCGGAGGCGAGAGAGAGAGAGGTTCTAGCTATCCGTGCTCGTCGGGCGTCGCCGCTTGTGCCGAGCGTCGACATTGGTATCAGCTCCGTCGAGCCTCGGCGGTCTTCGCGCGCTGGAGTCGGCTCCGGCGGCGCACCACCACTACACCCGCAGCCAGAGCGCGAGAGGAGTCATGGAGCCCAACGTTCGTCAGACTTTCGACGAGATGCTGAAGAAGGTTGAGGAAATCGACGCTCGGTCGGCGCAGCGCTGGGAGCAGCTGGACCGTCGGGTCGACGATGCGGAGTCGGCGCTCCGCGAGAGGGAGCTCGCCGTCGACGAGCGGCTCTTCACTCGGGCGGTTGCGTCCTCCCAGTACTCCGCCGCCGTCGTAGCGGACAACTGGGGGGGTGAATTCGAGGTTCGCCTCTCGGATCTGGCGGGTCGCGTGGAGGAGCTGGAGCAGATCCGCTGGGTCGAGTGCCGGGACGAGCGCGACGAGCGTGTGGAGCGTTGGAGTCGGCCGTCGGCTTCCTCCCGGGAGTGGCGGATGGGGCCGACGCCCACATCGACGACCTTCACCACGACTGCGCCACATCCGTCGCTCCTACCACCGGCGTCACGGCAACCCCCGGCGTCGGCGCCAACGATGTCGGCCGCCGAGCGCCCGCTGCCGGGGAACCGGTCGACGGGCCCAACGGGCACCGCGATGCATCGATTCCACGGGCTCGGTATCACGGGTTCGTCACGGCCGTGATACCAAACCCGGCCAATGGTACGTCCTTCCACCCTTCGTTCATCCTCCCGGTTCCAATTGGCATGTTCCTCAACCCTCCCCCAACAATCATCATCCGCACCCGGCTCGAAATCCTTCCCACCACAATCCCCATCCACCTCCCGTCCAGCCAAACCACGACCCCCACCCACCTCCAGTCCAGCCAAACTACACCATTCCGCTCCATCCCAATTCCTCGCCTCACTACCAGCACAATTCCCACCCATCCAGCTACCATAATCACCATGGCCATCTTCCTAAGATGCCTTTTCCACAGTTCGATGGCTCCACGCCTCAGCTATGGATTACCCAAGCCCAATCCTATTTTGACATGTATTCGGTCGATCCCCTGATGTGGGTGACAGTAGCCACCATGAATTTCCAAGCTGCTGCAAAGCGTTGGCTCCAATCTATCAACCATCGCATTGGCCGGGAAAACACTAGGCAATGGGCCGCCTTGTGTATCATGATCCGCGAGCGCTTTTGCCGCGATCGGCCTGGCACTTCTTCGCCAACACTATGCAATTAAGATGACGGGCTCTGTTCAGGAGTACGTCGACAAGTTCATCGACCTCGTAGAACAGCTCGCAGCCTATACCCCAAACCCAGACAAACTAGGCTATGTCACCCGCTTCCTTGACGGCCTTCGAGATGATATTCGCGCAGTCATTATGGTTCATAGTCCTTCGGACCTCGATATCGCACCGCAAGCTTGCGGCTGTTGCGGGAGGAAGCGGCGGAGCCGTTTCGTCGGAAGGACAACGAGCGCCCGGGAGGGCGGGGCTATTCACGGTTCTCTTCAAACCGTGGATCGGGCCGCCACCGCGTCGCCCCATCTTCGTCAAGAGCCGCCCACCGGTGCTTTTGCTTCAACCGATGACAGCGCGGAAGATCGTCGCCATGAGCGAGCGCCGTCCGTCCGTCGACGACAGTGCTGCAATCTGCGCGACTACCGCAAGGCCCGTGGCTTGTGCATGCGGCGCGGAGAGCCGTGGCGCGCGGCCACAAGTGCGCCCCCGCTCCCGGCTCCACGCCCTCCGGGAGGTTTGGTCAATATGCGAAGATATTTTCTCTTGTGATGAGCGATCGGACTCTCCTCATTCGAAACTTGAACTTCTTTGCGGATCAGTCCTTCATGCTTCTTTCAGCTGCGAGTTACACATTACGTGCATCCACTCACTCTGCGGTTTCGGGGCTTCATTCGGGGTCATCCAATTAATATCTTCTTTGGATTCGGGCGGCACTAATTCTTTTCTTGATGACAAGTTTGCTGCTCGATTATACGGGATTACACCTTTGGATGCTCCAACTACGTCCGGGTTCTTGATGGCGGTACGGTTCCCTTTGTTCGATGCAGATCCAGGTGAATGGTCCATTCGGGTTACAAGTTCCACTCAACACTTTGAAGCTTCTCCCCATTGGCGGCTACGAAATGATACTTGGAATGGATTGGTTACGAGGCCTTCTCCCCAATGAAGATACATTGGTTGCGGCGTTGGGTGCAGATTACTTATGGGTTGACCAATGTGATGCTCTTTGGGGTCAATTCTACTCGGCCTCATACCTCCTTCATTCGGCTCCATCTTCTCGAGGAGGAGGTTCTGTCCAAGACCAAGTTCCGAAATCCAAGCTATCCTTGGCTGATTCAAGCACTGTTCCGGTTGCCCAAGGAGGCTGCCTCCACGTCGGTCTGTGACCATACAATCCCACTAATTCAAGGTGCTCGGCTGTTTCGTCGAGACCCTACGAGATACTCCCCAGCCACGAAATCGGAGATTGAAGCTCAAGTTAATGAGATCTTTGCAATCGGTGTCATCGAGGCCAAGCGCAAGCGCTTTTTCTTCCCGGTCTTTTGTTGGTCAAGAAAAAGGACAACACTTGGCGCTTACGTGTTGATTACCGGCGGTTGAATGCCCTCACCCTCAAGAGTAAATTCCCAATACCGGTGATTGATGAGTTGTTGGATGAACTCTGCGGAGCTAGATGGTTCTCTTGCCTTGACCTTCGCTCCGGTTTTAACCGAATCGAGATTGGCGCCGGGAGGAGCACAAGACGGCCTTTCAAACTCACTTTGGGGCCACTTTGAGTACACCGTGATGTCCTTTGGCTGACGGGGCCCCAAATTCGTTTCAAGGTGCCATGAACTCCACACTATACCTCTCCTCCGACAATGTGCCATAGTCTTCTTCGATGATATCTTGGTCTATAGTGCCACTTTTGAGGAGCACCTCAAGCACCTCGAACAAGTGTTTGAGCTCCCCGTCCAAAGACCAATGGCCGGTGAAGTTCTCCAAGTGTCGGTTTGCTCGGCGGTCAATTGACTACCTCGGCCATGTGATCGGCGCTCGGGGTGTAGCCACCGATCCAAGCAAAGTTTCTGCACGGTCCGTGATTGGCGATTCCGGTGGATGTCAAGCGGTGCGGCTTCTTAGGGTTGGTGGCTACTATCGTAAATTTGTGCAGCACTATGCGATTATTGCTCGTCCTCCATGACCTTCTCAAGAAGGGATCATTCTTCATTTGGACGACTAGGCACACCGAGGCTTTTACGGCACTCAAATGCTGCTCTCACAGCCCCGGTCCTCGCACTTCACGACTTCTCCAAGCCATTTCGAGGCCGGAGACCGATGCCGGCGACCATGGCGTCGGGGCCGTCCTCTTACAAGACGGCCACCCACTGGCCTTCATCAGCAAGTCATTGGGTCCTCGCACCAGTGGCCTATCTACATACGAGAAAGAATACTTGGCCATCCTCATCGCAGTTGAGCAGTGGCGCTCATACTTGCAACATGGAGAGTTCATCATTTTCACAGACCAGCGCAGCTTAATGCATGTTACGGAGCAGCGCCTGCAGACTCCCTGGCAGAAGAAGCTTTATACCAAGATGGTCGGGCTGCAGTTCAAGGTGGTGTATAAACCACAGGTTTCCAACTTAGCGGCCCAGACGCCTTGTCTCGCCATCCCGCTCCTCCGGAACGATTCTTGCCGGCTGTCTCTTCTCCTTCCCCAACTTGGTTGTCGAGATGTGGTGGTGGTTATGATGCGAGATCCGGTCTCAACTAAGCTCTGCGCAGGAATTGGCGTGAATCCTCTTAGTCACCCTCCCTATACTTTGCGCAAGGGTGTGATATTCTTGAATGACAGGATCTGGATTGGGGATAACAAGGACCTTCAGCAGAAGATCATTGACGCTCTGCACGCTAGCGCCGTCGGCGGCCACTCGGGGTTTCCTGTAACCTATGCTCGCATCAAGCGACTCTTTGCCTGGAAAGGTATGAAGTCCGACATCAAAGTTTCTCTGAGTTCATGCACTGTCTGCATCCAAGCGAAGCCAGATCACGCGAAGTACCGGGTCTCCTTTCTCCATTGCCGATACCTAAAGAAACTTGGCGGGTTGTGTCTCTGGACTTCATCGAAGGGTTACCCGTCTGCAGTTCGCTAACTTGCATTCTTGTGATTGTTGATAAGTTCAGCAAATATGCTCATTTCGTTCCACTTGCTTCACCCGTTCTACTGCTGCTCAAGTGGCTCGGGTTTTCCATGATATCATCTTACGTCGGCATGGGTTGCCGTCACACATAATCTCGATCGGGACCGTATCTTCACCAGTGGGTTCTGGAAGGAGTTCTTCCGTTTGGCCGGTTCCACCCTATGCATGAGCTCGGCTTATCACCCGGAATCAGACGGTCAGACCGAAAGGGTAAACCAGTGCTTGGAACAATACCTCCGCTGCTTCGTCCACTCTTGCCCTAAGCAATGGCTCAAATGGCTGCGCCTCGCCGAGGATGCAGTACAATACCGGTAAACATTCTCGCTTCCGAATACTTCTCCCTTTGAGGTGATGTATGGACACCCCCTCGTCATTTTGGACTGTCGCCTCCCGAAGAGTCTACGGTGCCGGATGTGGAGTCATCTCTGCCGCGCGCCACTATCTTTGGACCCGTACGTCAACACCTCCTTCGTGCCCAAGAGCGTATGAAGCGCAACAACGACAAGGCTGCGCTCGGAGCGGTCTTTCAAAGTCGGCGACAAAGTCTACACTGAAGCTTCAACCATACGTCCGGTCTTCACTGGCCCCGCGTGCGCACCAGAAGCTGGCATTCCGGTATTTTGGCCCCTATACAATCCTGGCCAAGATCGGAAATGTCGCCTACAAGCTTGATCTCCCGGATTCTTCATCAGTGCACCCGGTATTTCATGTCTCGCTCCTTAAGCTTCCTGCTCCTTCAACAAAATACCCCCTTTGTTTGCGGCTGTTCCCGAGTGTCCCGGGAGGGCCACCGGGTTCCGGTGTCGGTCTTTGCGCCGTCGTCTTCATCCTCGACGTGATGGTGCTTTCCTCGAGGCTGGCTGGTCGAGTGGTCGGCTTGGGACCCGACAGGCAACTTGGGAGGATGAGCTCGCCATCAAGCGCGCTTCCCTACGCGCCGGCATGGGGGCATGCCGTTTCCCAAGGAGGGGGGAATGTCGACACACCTCATCCACCATCGAGCCAAGAAGAAGCACGGCCCAGGAAGAGCTCAAGGAAGAAGCCCAAGAACAAGAATGTTTCTGGCCCAGAGTGGGTTTGCAAGACTTGTGTGTGTAGCCCGAGTGGCTGAGGGTAGAAATGTAACTCGGAGAGAGAGTGAGAGGACATCATCATTGTAAACCCTAAACAGAATTCCCCTCCGCCGTCAAGCCTGTCCGGCGGGCGAGAGAAGTTATCGGAGGCGAGAGAGAGAGAGAGGTTCTAGCTATCCGTGCTCCGATCGGCGTCGCCGCAGCGAGCGGCGTCGACATATGCTCAAAGCTCTATGGCTGAGTATCCAGATGTTTATGAATTTACTTTCTTGCAGGAATTTCTTTGCAGTTTGAGTTTAGCGAGTATCCAGATGCTTGTTTGGAGGTTTCGGTCCATCATGTCTAATTTATCCTTGATTATGTTTCAGGCATGATCATCATGCTCCGGAAGATGTGCCGGAGTCACTCGACAAAACCCTGAGCGAATTGCAGCTTGAGTACTTGGATCTTTACCTTGTACGCATCTTCCATTTCAGAGTCATATTTCATTACCTATTTGCCTTTGTCTTATCACTATTTGTTACTATTTCACTCTTTGTATTACATTGAGATTTCTACTCTACTTTTAGATGCTCCTTTTTTCTTCGTTATTATTATTTACTAATAAAGTAATAAGGCACCTCAGCAAGCGAGGGGTATTGATCTGGATCAGACTACAATAAACCTAAGATTTTACAAAAATTTATCGATACATATGTGTTATCCATGCCAGTCCATTGCTTAGTAATGGTTCTTACTTTTTTTGGATCAATCAATAATTCTTTAGTTTTAATCTGGAAACCTGATTCTATTATACATGTGGGTTCTGATTCGTGCAATCTAGTCACACGTCCACATCCAACTCAATGATTTATGTTCAAGTACCCACCATTTAACACCCATACATTTTTCACAAAAAAAAGAAAAAAAAACATACATGTTTCTCCATATGGTTTGCTATTGATTTTAATATTTTATTAGTTTTACTCTTGGTGTGCATTTTTTTATTATCTAAAGGTTTCTCTGGGCATTATGTTTGGCTTCTTGAATACATTATAGAAAAGATATTATCTGTTTGGTGAATTTTACCACTTTGTTTCAATTGAATTATGTTTTTCTTCCAGGGAGAGTTAGATATTAGCTATTGGAGCTATTTAACATTGTTTTAAAGAATATTTCTAAAAAAATAATTGTGAGTAATTTTGTAGATACATTGGCCATTGAGACTCAAGAAGGGGACCGACTTGAGTAGCCCTGATAACTTTCTTCCACCTGACATCCCAGCTACTTGGGGAGCAATGGAAAAATTATATGATGCTGGCAAAGCTCACGCAATCGGTGTGAGTAACTTCTCAACAAAGAAATTGGGTGACCTGCTTGCCATAGCTCGTGTACGCCCAGCTGTTAATCAGGTGGAATGTCATCCGGGTTGGCAGCAAACTAAGCTACATAGCTTTTGTCAGTCAACTGGTATTCATCTCTCTGTAAGTCTGCAGCACACTTAAGGGAATGGCTTGCTTATGTTAAAGGGCTAGTTTGTTCTTATTCTTACTGACTTTGTGTCTGCATTTTTGCAGGCGTACTCGCCACTAGGCTCACCTGGCTCAGCTTGGTTGAAGGGTAACGTCCTGAATGAACCAGTCCTCACCTCGATAGCAGAAAAACTTGGGAAATCTCCTGCACAGGTGGCCCTGCGCTGGAACATTCAGATGGGTCACAGTGTACTACCAAAGAGCCTGAATGAGGGAAGGATAAAGCAAAATCTTGATGTCTATGATTGGTCTATTCCAGATGACTTGCTTGCAAAGTTCTCTGAGATTAAACAGGTTTGTGATACTCTTTATAGTACTTATTAAATGGGGACAATCTTGCATTGACATTTTTTATGACGGTTGGACATCTTTTATAGGATAGAATTATATCTTGAAATTTCACCATGTGAAAAATCATAGGATTTGACTCTACCCTGACAACTGACAAAGAAATCCATGTGTTAATTCTGTGCTTGGTTGGAGGCTTGCAGAATGATAATTTGGTACAATCAAATCTCTGCATAGCTCATTTTTTGTTGCTTGATCATGATGAAAAAAGCATCTTCAGTTCTTGACCCTGTGTGTTACCAATTGCTTCGTTGAAGAATAGCGGTAACACCATTTTCCAAATGTTTGATGTAGCCTTCGGTAGTGCCGTGCAGTTCTTTTTCCAATCAATTTTGTTCAAAAATAAGATAAACATTTTCAAAAATTGTGTGTGTGTGTGTGTGTGTGTGTGTGGTTGTTGGGTGGGGGGTGTGGGGGCTCTTCAGAGGTCCGTTTTGCATTTTTCTAGTTATTTAAAGCAACTCATAACACTATTATTTACTTTATCAGAGTGGTGGTTTTCTTTTTCATATTGCAGACTCTGCAGAGCGCATCTGACTACCTTATTTTGTGTCCATCAGGTTAGGCTGGTCAGAGGCGACTTCACGGTTAATCCACAGAGCGTTTACAAGACCATTGAGGAGCTCTGGGATGGTGAAATTTAGCATCGGTAGTTTATCGTGAGCAGTGAGAAACCTATATTAGTGTCGGGCACTTGTCAATTGTCATACACCATTACCTAGCACTTGTTACGAGTCACGAGCTAATAAGCGCTCTCATCCCAAGTCCCAAGTATCACCTTGGATATTGATTTTCTTGTTTTGAGCGATGAAGCAGCTAATCACCCTGGCAGATGGCTGCATTTTATCCGATCCTGTGCTACCAGTGCGTATCTGCATTGTACAATTGACATCGCCTATCTGTACACAAGTACTATCTACTATCTACTTATATGCAAGGATAACTTGTTTGTCCTGTGAATATGATTAGCACATTACCACTGTTGTGCCTGTGCTGTGCGCAGCATCTAGCATTGCACAATTTGCACAAAACGATTGCTCGTTTCGAATAATGCTGGCGTCGGCGTGTTTCGTCACTGGCCTGTGATTCCGTCAAGCCCAATCCAAAGCCACGCACAAGCAGTCAAGCAGAGCATCGGCCCAGCTGATGGGAACGGCGTGAGGAAAGATTCAGAACTTTCCCTTTCGGATTGTTTAATCAAAGAAAGAAAAAGCATCACTTTCCGCTTCCATTCCACGCGGAAAAAATTCAGACGAAACGCGAAGCTCCGGCAGTAGTGGGGGCCTTTGTACTCGAAAGGCTCGCCGAGCAAATTCCCGAAGAGAACCAACCGAGCGAGCAACCGAGCGAGGCGACGTGTTTATGCCAAAATTGCCAAGTTTCAGCCGAACGAACAGCGGTTTGGTCCACTGATCTGCCGATTCCTCCATGATGTTGAACAAACAGGAAAGCCTCATCAGAACTCGGAACCGAGAGCCGAGAGGGTGAACCTCGAAAGCCCCATGCATCGGCATCGCACTATCGCCCGACGGTGGGTGATCGTCAACATGTGCCAGTGGCTGCGTGGCCGCTTCCAGGCCCAACGTACCCGTGAGTGACTCCGGTGCGCACAGACCGCAGAGACACAGCATAAGGCAGATACACGTTGCCATCGGTGAGTACGTTTCAGGGAAAAGGAAAGGGCGAACTTGTGATCCCGTCACTGCTTACGCTCGTAAGTCGTGATTACCGACGATTTTCCAATCCCAATTGAGGACCTATAGTGGAAGTGGACACAGTGCTCATCTTCTGCGTTGCCGCATTGGCTGGCTCCTGGACCCGTGGACGGACTCGCTCTTTGTCGTTGGCCCTCCATGAATCATGAATGCTGACGTCATTCGTCTTAGTGCGGATGATGATGTTACATGGTCAAAGAGCTCTATAACGATTGAGGACAAGAAGGTTTCTCCACTTCACCTCCTTCTCTAGATGCCAAAAGAAGACCCCGGGACACGGCTTTGTCCTCGTGCGTGCCACACAAATGACAATAATTTTAGACCCCGTTTATACAAGTAGCTACTCGTACTAACTATTCCCTCCGTTATAATTATAAGTTATTTCAAGAATCTCGAGAGTAAAAGCACCTTAAGTTTGATTTATAATTTAGGATGGAGGAAGTACTCGTATTAAGTGTTATTTGGAATTCTTGATCCACCAGCTAAAACTAGATGTATTTGTGGTTTTATCTATCTTCAATTTCTATTTGTTTTTGGAAGAGCACATATGTAACTAAACCTATAAGAGCGTCCGCAATGTCTAGCTATTTGGCTATCTAATGGCAAGAAAAAAACAGGAGAGAGTGCTCACTAGCTATAAGCAAATAGTCTATCTATTTCACGTGGCCCAAGAATATGTGAGATAAGCATATGGGCCCATTGGTATAAAATAATCTTTTCTCTTACCTCTCACCTCCACATCAGCTCACTAAATAGCTAGTGCTATCTAGGCCTTGTTTGGATGGCCAAAAGTTAGAAATTTTCTAACTGTAACACTTTCGTTTGTATTTGACAAATATTGTCCTATTATGGACTAACTAGGCTCAAAAGATTCGTCTCGTGATGTACAACTAAACTGTGCAATTTGTTACTTTTTTTACCTATATTTACTGCTCCATGCAGAGGTCCAAAAATTGATGTGATGGAGAGAGAGTGAAAAAAGTTGAAAGTTTGCTTGAATCCAAACAAGGCCCTATTACCATTGCGGACGCCCTAAGAACAAAAGTGTCTTTTTACAATATATTGTTGTGACAATGCATTTAAATGTCTCCATTACAATATTGTTCAATGCATGTAGACACACGTATTGTCTAGGATGGATGGAGTCATTATTATTAGTCGGACGGAGTCCAAGTTTTGGATGAAGATGAATTTCAATGTGAGCAATACAATGCAAAGCCATGTGTGTAAGGGGAAAGTCTACGAAGTACGACGATTCAAATCACAATCACCTTACCAAAAGGAAATCACAGCACTGGAATGCTCCGGAGAGGCGAAAAACAGAATGCTCTCTTTCAGGCAGTCAAAGATCCGATCCCACGCCCATGCTGACACGCATGCTGTCTCAGTACTCACCAGTAGCATCGCCCGTGGCCGAATCCGGTCGTTTTCATGGCACGGCCGCGAACCAGAAAATCAGAAACCCCGGCAAGCCACTTGGCGCATCCGCACCTACTCGGAACGAGAAGGCCCCCGAACGAGCGAGGCCACCGGCCGGTTCCCGACGCCCCGCGCCCCGCGCAGCCTGGCCTCGCCGACTGGGCCCACTGCCGCTGCCCTATATAGGCACCACTGACCACCGCTGCTGCGCCCGCCCCCTCTGCGTTCCCCCATTTCCGGTGCTGCTGCCGTGTGACAGTGCGCTCAGTGACCGAGAGAGAGCCAGAGAGGCGGCGATGGCGCGGCACTTCGTGCTCAACACCGGCGCCAAGATCCCCTCCGTGGGCCTCGGCACCTGGCAGTCTGACCCCGGCGTCGTCGGCAACGCCGTCTACGCCGCCGTCAAGGTCCGCATACACCCGCGCCCGCCTCCTGTTTTCTCCCAACTCCCTTCACTGTTCAAGATTACATTTTTTTTGGCTCCCTGTTTACAATCCCTTTGTGCAATCCTGTTTCCTGGGTTGTGGGAGATCCTTCTTCTCCGAGGAATTTCACATGATTGCTTCCGGATCGTGCAGGCGGGTTACCGACACATCGATTGTGCCAGATGTTACGGCAATGAAAAGGAGGTAACAATTTTGTACTCCCCCGTTCCGAAGTCCAAACTGTAGGCTTTTTTGGGTACTGGTACATAGCTTTTGATTGGTCACTCACGCCATGCGTTCAAAGCGTATCGGCTTTCACTTCCTTGTTGTTCCGGGTTTTTTTCCCTACCGTATGACTTCTCCTGCACATGCATCTAGAAACGACAATAGTACAAGTACTGCAATCTAGGAGTACAAACCATAGAGGAAATTCCTCCATGTGAGAACCATATCGTTATAAATTTCTTCTGTCCATATATTCTAGCATTTACATTTGCAAAATATCTGTTCAGTATGGGCTTATAGTGAGCCTGACGTCCTGACTCAGGGTATAAATAAAGGCCCAATTAAGCACTATTCTGAAGCTTAGTAGCCATTAGCCAAGTTGACATGGCTTTATGTCATGCATAGCTCACAAGCAGCATTTACCCCTATTATGATAAGACATGTGTTGCCTACAATATTGTCTCGATTCATATTGCATAACAGTTGGAGCAACGAAAGCCTGATATCCATTTTTGTATTGTCCAGATTGGTGTGGCACTGAAGAAGCTATTTGAAGAGGGTGTAGTGAAGCGAGAAGATCTGTTTATCACCTCTAAGCTATGGTATGCTCAAATCTCTGGTGATATTCCGATATTTATGTCATGCATCTCAAGTTGAGTATATTGATGCCTATTTGAAGTTTTCAATCATTCATGTCAACCTGATCTGGGGATGGCTTATGTTTCCAGGAATGATCATCATGCTCCTGAAGATGTGCCTGAGGCACTGGATGAAAGCCTGAATGACTTGCAGCTTGACTACTTGGATCTTTACCTTGTGCGCATCTCCTATATTTCAATGCCTGATTTCCTCTATTCTTGCCTCTATACCATTAACATCTCCCTTTGTGTGTGTTGATATAGCTACTGCTGTATATCTTCATTTATTTTTCATCAAGAGAAGTCTCCTTGTCAAGCTGAACTAATTTATGCTTAAATGTTAATCATAGTTACTGGCAAAATTATATATCCAAGCCAGTCTATTGCGTGTTATGTCTATGAAAAAAGGTTAGCCATATTACATCCATGGGTGTTCCTCCATCGTATTTGGTATGGATTGACGTGGTGTTCTTGATTTCTGGTGTAAAATTGTTTATTGTTTCAAGGTAACTTCTGCTGTTTGGCATCTGGAGTACATTCCAGAGAATATTGTGTATGTTTGATGATTTTTGTCTTTTATGTTGTGCAACATTTTTTTATGTGGTACCTTTGGATTATCATTTGATGATTACGTTTGAAAGTTCAAACTGTTTAGTTAAGCATGTCGTCTACGAATGATTCAATTAAAACCTCTGATCATCCGTATATTTTGTAGATTCACTGGCCATTTAGAGTCAAGAAGGGAACAAACCACAGTCCTGAAAATTTTGTTACACCTGACATCCCTGCTACTTGGGGGGCAATGGAAAAGTTATATGATGCTGGCAAAGCTCGTGCTCTTGGTGTGAGTAACTTCTCCTCAAAGAAATTGGGTGACTTGCTTGCTGTAGCTCGTGTTCCTCCAGCTGTTGATCAGGTGGAATGTCATCCTGGTTGGCAGCAAACTAAGCTCCATAGCTTTTGTCAGTCAACTGGTGTTCACCTTAGTGTAAGTCTGATTATCGCTCATATTTCTCTTTATCGCTAAACATGCTAGATTACTTTTGCTAAACAAAATTTTTTCTGTTGTTTTTTAAATTGTATGTATGTTGCAGGCTTACTCACCACTAGGTTCACCTGGTACATCTTGGATGAATAGTAATACCCTTAAAGAACCAACACTCATCTCAATAGCTGAGAAACTTGGGAAAACTCCAGCACAAGTGGCTCTGCGCTGGAACATTCAGATGGGTCACAGTGTACTTCCAAAGAGCACAAATGAAGAAAGGATAAAGCAAAACCTTGATGTTTATGATTGGTCAATTCCAGATGACTTGCTTGCAAAGTTCTCTGAGATTAAGCAGGTATATGTGTACTGAGTACCCTGCACAATACTTTAATGAGGATACAATTGCACTGATATTTGTTGATGATAGTTAAACATCTTCATAGGATAATGCACATTTCAAAACGTTACCTTGTGCCCTTGTTATGCTCCTTCAAAATTCATATGATTTGGATTTATTCTGATAAAAAACACTTGGATGATTCTAAATTGCTAAGTTGAGTAGCACCTGTACTTTTTGTTAGCTTTCTTGGAGCTCGAAGCGCCAGCGGTGCTGTGACAGGAATCTAGTAGCACATGCATAGAAATAACCACAGCTGCAACAATAATTACTATAAACATAGCATTATACATTTAAGTTATATAAACATAGCATTATACATTTAAGTCGAATTATGTTTCAGCGAGATGCTGTCCCCCGCACGCTAGCTGAAAATTTGGCCTGGTGCTGTAGTCAGTTAGTCGCAGTTCTCTGGCATCCTAGGATCCTTTCCAATATTAAGATCATCAACCCCATGACCGTATTGCCCTTTATATTCTTTTCATAGCCATGCTCAACCTTGATATATGGTGCTCTATGTACAAACTCCATGAGAACAAATATTGCATCACATCTTATATCTGTACCCCCCAAGCCCCCTTGTTTGTGGCTCGCTAATTCTTTCTTGAAATGCTGCCAAAAGATTTACTTATGCTTCATGCCTTGATTACTATAAGGTAGGAACCTTTCCCTCTAAGATAATTAAGAAAAGAAAAGAAAGATGTGTGAGTTCAAGAATACTTGCTGTAAGATTTATATAAACATCTCTATAACAGTGGATTTTTGAATACTGTGATGCTTACCTGGCATGAAATCCTTGTAGATGTCCAGCTTTAGGTGCTAACACATGACCAGTCTGGATAGAGTGTTGTTTAGTCTGGATAAGTGTTGTTTCATGCCTAATTATTCACCTTAGGTAGAATAGAAGCCAATCAATGCCATCATTGTCCAATTTCATTTTTGCTTGTTGTATAGGGCAAAGCTTATGTCCCTTTCTATATTGTTCAATGTAAACCACTTGTCCATTAGGGATGAAAACGAAAATGGTAATCTCCGATTTCCGAAAATCGTTTTTGAGCTTTTTTCAATTTTTGGACATAAATGGTAATGGTAATGGTAATCGAGAAAACAAAAATGATAATGGTAAAAATAATTGGAACTGAAAGTGAAAATGATTTAGCCCTCTTCCAACCGTTTCCGAAGATTTCCATATTTAACCGGTAATTTACCATTGGTAATTAACGATACAACACATACTTTTGGTCTAATTAGCCCACATCTAAGTATGCCCAAGTGGCCAAGCCCATTGATCGACACACGCAAGCACCAAAACACATAAGGTATTTTTTTATTATTGGAAAGGAACTAAAGATTAGGGAACTGTTTGGTGCGTATAGAAATAATGAACCAAACAGGCAGGCAACAATCACGTCAACTTAGAACTTGATAATTTATTTGTGTCATAGTCTAAGAACTTTGTGCTTTTGCAAGGTTTGCCACTATTTGAGACTAAGATTAGTATGAACTGTGTGGTTTTAGCTCTATGGTTTGGTATGTTTATCATTTTTTACTATATCGTTTTTGTCAATTTCGACCGTTATCGTTGTGTTTTCCGATCGACAATATCGTTTTCGAAATTACCGCAATACCGACGCCGTATTCATTTCCGACAATATCGTACCGATTTCGTTTTCGAAAAAATTATAAAAGTGAAAGTGCTTTAGCCTCCTTCCGATCGTTTCCGACCGTTTTCATCCCTATTGTCCATATACACGAAAGGTTATCTCGACCTCTGTCATCAATTGTTTTGCTAGAAGAATATCAGTAAAAATTTCTGAACCTTTTTCATGCATTCCAATTCATTAATCAATAGTATCGAACTATTAATTTGCATGCATCTTCTTCTCCTTTAAGACCCTTGCATAGCGTGAGTGAATGCATCTGACAATTTTATTTTGTGATCTTCAGGCTAGGCTACTTAGAGGCAACTTCATTGTTAATCCGGCGAGTGTTTACAAGACCCATGAGGATCTCTGGGATGGTGAACTTTAGGAAGGACACCGTTGTTCATCCTGAGCAGGGATCAGCGTTCCATTAGGGCCTGTCAGATTATTTATCTCCAAATTTGCTCTTCTGAAATGGAAATGAAGGTTCAGTGCTCGGAAGCTCTGATGTCATCCTGTATCACGAACTGGTTCGGAAATTTGTTGGCCGTTTTACTTTGTACTACGGGATGTGCTGCTGCAGTCCATCTATATATCACTTGATTTTTCTGGTAAACTGTGACCAAAGAAGTTAATTCGCCAGGCATCATCAGTCTGTATTGGAATTTCATCGCTTTATCTCCACACTATTTGTTATGCTCCATTTATTCTCTCTTGAGTTTGGTGAACGTGCTAACTTGCGTATCATATAAACAAATGTGCATTCAACGTATGAATTTGCTGCTTAGCATAAATACATGTCGCCTGATTCCCCATCTATTTTGTGCGGGGCAAACTTACGTTCAAAGAAAAAAAAAATTGCTGGGCAAACAGTTCTCGATCGTTCCTGCTACCATGCAGAGCACTAGATTCTGTGCACAGTCTTGTTCAAAAAAAAAAAAAAAAAGATTCCGTGCACAATCGACAAAGGCGTGTGTGCAGGCTAGGCTCGACTGAAATGGGGCCGCGGTTTCGGCATCTTCAGCTCGCTTTTTCTTGGCACGCGCGCTCGACTGAGCGGGACACCGGACACGTGTGTCCGTGGCACTCCCCGTCGCGATGCGCCGTTGCTCAAACCGTATCCTTTCCTTGGCATCCAGCACGAGTGCACGACTCTCCCACCACCATACCGTCGCTCTCGACGTCGACGAGACCGAGACAGCGACGTGTTCCCAGATTGGCGTTGCTCTAAACAAGCTATTTGGTGATGGCGTCGTCAAGCGAGACCTGTTCATCACTTCAAAGATATGGTACTACCTTGGTCTTTGGATACTGTTTCTGCTTTAGCCATTTGCTCGTGTCCATCAGTCTCGTAACAACAGGAGAGCCAAGCTATGCAGGTGCAGCGACCTCGCCCCTGAAGACGTCCCGTTGGCCATCGACAGCACTCTGAATGATCTGCAGCTGGATTATCTTGACCTGTACCTGGTAACCTGAATGTGCACACTGCAAGAGTGGACAGATAAAGTTTTCCCTTTCTTCTACGACTAGTGACAAGCTCAGTGATGATTTTTGGGATCTTCGTAGATTCATTGGCCGTTTCAGATCAAGAAAGGCAGCGAACTCAGTCCAGAAAACTTTGTCCAGCTTGACATGCCCAAGACCTGGCAGGCAATGGAGAAGCTGTACGGTTCAGGCAAAGCTCGTGCAGTAGGCGTAAGCAATTTTTCGACCAAGAAGCTGGCCGATTTGCTTGCCGTAGCCCGTGTCCCTCCAGCTGTTGATCAGGTGGAGTGCCACCCCGGCTGGCAACAGGCCAAGCTCAGAGCGTTCTGCCACTCCAATGGAGTTCATTTCTCTGTAAGTCAACATGGTTTTAAGCCTGGCGTGTACTATGATTCCAGGAAATTTGCTCATGATCTTTCTGCAGGCGTATGCGCCACTAGGCAGGATGAAAGCCGTTGCCAATAATCCGGTGGTTGCATCGGTATCCAAGGGATTGGGGAAAACGCCGGCACAGATTGCTCTGCGATGGGGTATCCAGCAGGGTCAGAGCGTGCTTCCCAAAAGTGCCAATGAGTCAAGGTTAAAGGAGAACATTGACCTGTTTGGTTGGTCCATTCCTGAAGAGTTGTGTGCCACGTTTTCTGAAATTGAACAGGTGCAGAATCTCTTTTTTTTTTTTTCAGTTAACCGTGAGGCAGTGAGTGCAGGAAATGATGTTTGACCTTTTTCTTTTTTTTTTATAGAAAATGTTGACCTTTTTCTTGATATACATAGAGATGCATCAAGTTTGCATATACAGATATAGGTTGACTGTCATTTGTCTTTGCAATAATGCCTCTAGCCATCTACCCATATGCACTCATCTTTTTTTCATTTTTTTTGGCAAAAAAATGCACTCATTGTTTCTTATATACTTGATGACTCATTGGCACTTTTGTGTTCTTTTTTCCTGGTGAACAGATTAAGCAAATCAGAAATGATGCATTTGTGCACCCTCAGAGTATTTACAAAACAATTGATGAACTCTGGGATGGTGAGATCTAAAATTCTAAATGAAGATCATTTCCGGTATGCAATCAATCTCTGACCAGAGTTGAAATTTACACCAAAAGGCAGGGACACTTTTGTCACACAGAAGGTGGGCAAAAAAATAAAATAAAAAAATGCATCACCCCGTTCTGGTGAAGCAGCAGCGGGAATTGTGTTGCATTTTTGTCAGGGCTAGGTAACGTCAGCATATTGTTGCTGGCAGAAGATCTAGTGAAGAGCCCCCCGGACGCACAATTTTCTTGTTAAAGTAATAAAAATAAAGAAACAGGCATCATGTTGTGATTTTGTTGTCGTTTTCTTTTGGGACCGGACTATGTGACTCAGCATATAGTCCGTGGACGAAATGCTTTTGCGCATAGCATAGCTCTTCACTTTATTCGAGAAACAGCAAAGACACGCGGGACACGCTGAGCACGCGCGCAGGCATCGAAATCGAAAGGCAACGCTTATTTCTTCGCTGATGAGAAGCGGTCCGCGAAGGCAAGCTAGCTAGCTAGCTAATCAGTCGACGTTGCCGCCGGCTGCATCCGATCAGATGGCCGCCGGCCGCCCCCAGAAACATCAGGCTCATCAGGCGCGCAGCGGCGGTCGCAGTAGCTGTAGAGGAAGTCCGCGCACCGGTAAGGGCCCTTTTGGAACACAGGAACGCAAAACAGAGGAATGGTAGGAAGCGTAGGAATAGAGGAAAGTGAAAAGTGGAAAACTATAGGAATGGAAACCACAGGAATGAAAAATTTGGACCGTTTGGATTGCAGGAAATAAACTATAGGATTGTAGGAAAATTTGAACCACTTCAATAAACTATTTGCTTCTCCTTCGAACTATCTGCTTCTCATTCAAATTATTTCAACCATAGGTAATCCGTACACACAGTTGCATCTACTTCAGTTATTAGAAAAAAAATGAGAATCTTCTCAACGTGAAGGCGTTCACATATCAAAGTGAGAAAACGAAAACAAACAAACTAATCCGCCGGCACAGCTAGCAGCAGCCAGGCAGAGCTTGACCCCGCAGGCCCGCACAACTCGCCGCAGCCGGCAACCGGCAGCCGGGACAGAGCTCGCATGCAGCACCTCGCGGCGGCCGGGACGGAGACTCGTCCCCGCGCAGCTCGCGGCGGTCGGGATGGAGACTCACCTGCAGCAGTTTGGGTCGATCGGGACGGAGATTCGTGCATCTTGCGGCGGCCGGGGTGGAGATCCACTGGCGCAGCTCATGGCGGCTGAGGCGGAGCTCGCCCCCGCGCAGTTCGAGACAGCCAGGGCAGAGATTAGAGAGCGAGCAAATCCGTTTCCTTCATTCCCTTGGCTCAGAGTAGATTTTCTCATTCCTGTGTTTTGTGTGCATGTAGTTTCCTTTTTACAGGAATGGTAGGAAATGTTCCTGCGTTCCAAACGCCATCTCTCTTTTCCTTTCCTCTGAAATGGTTTCCTCCAAAATTCCTATGACTTTCCTTTGATCCAAACGGGGCCTAAACCGGCGGCTCGTGGACGCTGCCGGTGGTGATGAACATGAGGCAGTTCCTGCACGCCGGGTGGCACCCGCCCCGCGAGAAATCTAGGCAATCGCACTGTGGCGGGTACCCGGGGTACGGCGACCCGAGGCACACGCCGCATTTGTCGCAGCACGGCCACGCCTGGTTCGCATCATCCGTCTTGACGAGTGTGATCCCTCCTCCGTCCTCCTCCTCTCCTGCTGCTGCGGCGAAGAAACATGAGTCGTCTCATCTAGTTGTTGGGCCAAACTGAAGGCACAAAGCAGAGAAGGATTCACCTTTGCTGAGTGGCAGAGCAGCGAGGACGCCGAGAACGGCGAGTGTGACGAATAGCACGACCTGAGGTCTCATGTTTTTCTTCTCAAGAACTGGAGGCACGTCGATGTCAATCAGTTGCTTTAGATTTCCCTGCTAAGTCGAGGCTTCTTATAGGAGGACGGTTGCCCGTCGCAGCACTGTGTGTCGTCCACGGTCCACGTGCTTGCGCACTGAACAGAGAGCAAAATGACAAGTAGAAAAATGATGAGTACACACGTCGACAGTTGACACGAGCAACAATGGAACGATGCACTGCATCGTCATTCCTTATCCACCCGTCGGCCCTGTGTCACTTTGGTCTTTTTATCTAGAGGCGAGAGAAGCCACACTGTGTTGTGTTTGGTTTGAGAATGAGGTGGTCCATTTTCTTCTTACTCCTCAATCTTCTTATTTGGTTTGTGAAATGGAATGGGTGATCCATCATCACCTCATTCCCCGTAAGTTAATAATTAGTGTATATATATATATATATATGAGGAACACACACACACACACGAGGAACGAGTTGATTCCACCAAATTTTATAAGATGAACTTGTGATGCATCGATCACCTTTTGAAGCATGAGGTGACTCCACAAACCAAATACGCCATAATCATATCTTCTCAAATGCGTCAAATTTTGTACATCAAATTTGACTGCTAGTGCTCCATACCCTAACCCCTGAGGCATTTTATCATAATGTTTACCGTACACAACCTAGATTTTGGTTCTTACCTCAATTTTGGAACGGAGGAAGACAGGGAGTATATAGTTTTCACTTTTGTTGAAGCCCTTGAGCGTACCCTCACTGGCAGTCCTCACCTTCAACAAGTTTCTTCACGATGTTGTCGCTTTTCCACTTATCTTCTTTCGTCGTTTTCGATAGCTCCTAATGATGCACTTTCGTTTCCACCCATCTTCTTTCGTCTCTCACGATGACCTTAAAACGACACTATTCATACAATGTGTCGCATGAGTCACCGTGAGCCCAATCCACCCTTATAAAAAAAAGTCTAGTGATTATCACGTCCAAACACGATATAGAGGCCTTGTTTAGTTGAGGGCTAAAGTTGAAATTTGTTCACTCTCTCTCCATCACATCAATCTTTACACATACATGAAACATTAAATAGAAATAAAAAATAACTAATTACACATTTTAGTTATAAATTACGAGACAAAGAAATCAAACAAGGTGTCACAAAGTTGAAGCAAATAAACAATAATATTGTTCGTTGGTTAAATATGATGGCTCTTACAACCAAGTTCACATAACATCAGCCAGAGCAAGGACACAAAAGTTTGAAAGCTCAAAAAGTAAAGCATGGTCTGCGTGCAATTAAAACTTGATCAACAAAAGAAGGCTACTATCATGAGCAGCTACTACACACATCCAGTCTGCAAACATGTCAATATGTCATAACCCATAATGCTCGGGGACTCGGTTTTCCTCTTCTATTGCCCAATGTATGCCAGAATTTGTCGTCCAACTCTAAAGTGAGGAAACGTAGCAGGAGTTTCTGAGAGTATATAGAAACAGTATCTTTCTTTGTTCACTCGAGAATAGCTGTACACGACTTTAACTCCTTTTCCCCAAAATCTAGAAATGAATATCAAATTATAGACATGCTTATCTAGGGGGTGGGCACTGAGATATATTACCAATTCACCATCTAATGATATATAATACATATGTGAATTAAATAGGGAACCAAAACGACCTTGGTGAAATCTCCCTCGAGGCCCACAAACAACAATCAAGTTTTGGAACTTGGCTGATCAATCTCTTGTGACGAAAACCTGCATGCCAAAGGGAAACAAAATAACAGCAACCAAGCCGATGCAGATCTCACATCATGTACCATTTACAAATCCAGGTGTTCAACATGCAGATTTGCAAGGGTGTACTCAATTTAAATGTTACTGCAGCATACACCATGCAGCATTTTCAGGTAACCAACTAACAAGTAGCCAAGATTGTAGGAGAGTAGGAGAGCACTCACATGGGACAAACCAGACATTTACAGCTCACTGTAGTTCCGCCATACTGCTCGAAATTCCTCCCTGAATGTGTTCAGACGTGCCTTCAGATTAGGTGTTCTGAAGCTAGCATGTAGCAAGGTTGCTGCAAGGCAGGAATTCAGTTATTAGACAGTGATTGTAGATGCATATTTTAATTATTTAACTAAAAAAATTCCATGCTCCTAGTTGGCCTTACCAAGTAGACCAATAAGTAGTGCCCACAGAACTGTGAGGAGGCTGCAGGAGGTCAACCAGAGCACACAACTAACTGAAACATAACAGCAGTCAAGTTTTTTTGGGCCATCGTGACTGAATATATTCAGAGTGCAAAATGGTATGTCTAGAGGAAGGTGTTCTACCAACCTGCAGAAAACAACAGGACAAAGATCCAGCGAGGTCGGCCACATATATGAATTGATCTTCTTTTACTTGGTCGCCCTCGGATGACAGGCCTGAAAAATGTCATATGTAAAGCGTTAGTGTATCCTCTGTGGGTTCATGGTAAAAGAAGGATATCAAAGAGATATTAGAGGGGAGGGAGATCCTCACGTTATGGGTGGCCTCATCTTTGCAGCTAAGTGTGGTGAAAATTGTCTGACACTCCTTGTGATTCTCTCATTGAAAGTAACTGCAAAACTGCAATCTCAGACGTGAGAAGTGGCTGACAACAATGATCCTGATGGTAATTGTCATCATTTCGAGTGTTTAAGAGCATTATATATAGAGGGAAAGTAAATAATTTAAAGAGTAAAATGTATGTTTAGGCCAATAACTTGTACCCCTGTGTCGGATTGGGCCATCAACTTCAAAACTGCATTTTCGGGGCCAAATTCTTCATTTGACGTGCCAAATTAGGCCAAATCCCATTGGTCAGCCGTTTTTGCCGACGTGGACCGAACGCCGTGCCGTCACGCGCGCGTGCAGGGCACGTGAGGCTGGTGGGCCGCGGGATTTTTGCAAAAAAAACCCTGTACTCCGTCCTCCTCTCATTCCCCAGTCCTCGCATCCTCTCTCTTTCTCTTGCCCTATCCCGAATCGAGCAGGCGGCGGCGGCGGCGGCGACGACGACAACGGTGGCGGCGCAGGGAGAGCAGCGGACAGTGGAGGCTGTGGAGTTGGTAAGGGAGGGCTCGAGGCGCTAGGTCCCGCGGCTGCCGCGGTGAACCTGCGCCATGGTGGCGACCCTGCGCCTGGCCACGGATGGGCCGCCGCTTTACGGTAAGTGATGAACTCTCAGTTTGTTTTTGATCGGAGGTAGTATGTTGGTCGATTGTACTGTGGCTAGGTTCATTTAGGTAGTATGTTGGTCGATTTGTATTGGTTAGGGTTTGATGATGTTGGTAGTTTCACTGTTCTGAACTTTTAGGGTTAGAGAATTTCGGATTCGTAGTAATGTTGATCTGTGTTGCTAATGTAGGGGATGATAATGAAGAGTTTACAATTGAGTTGCATCATGGTGGATTTTTTTTTGGGTCTGGTTCGAACAAGTCCTATCTTGGTGGCAAGGTCAGCCATTTCGACCACTGTGTTGTCGATACCTGGTCCCTAGTTTGGATAGATGACTTTCTGGATCTCCTGGAGTACCCCAAGCAGCCAATGAAAAAAGTGTGGTGGCTTCTACCAGGCAAACCTTTCCCAGGGGGGCTTAGAGTTATTTGTGAAGATTCTGATGTTATAGTTATGCAATCAATGGTTCATGCAGTCAAGAACTTTGTCATTTACATTGAACATGATGACAGCCTAGCTGGGCTTGATGGGTTTGATTGGGATGACATTGTTGTTAATCCAGTTGCAACATTGCCTAAGGTTTTTAGCCCACAGAAAGTTGTCAATGAAGAAAGGATTGAGGGTGAGAAGCTACCATCATTCTACTCTAACTTGAAGAGGGAACATGCAGTTGTGGATGAAGAAAATGGGAATGATGAGGCTAGTGGAGATGAAGATGACCCTGATTTTGTGGACTCAGACTATGAGGTAGATGATGGGGATGATGACCTCTTTGCTGACAATGTTGATGAGGGAGTTATAGATGAAGGAGTGGTGCCAGTCAAGAAATTTGTAAAATCCACAGATCCAGATGAGGTTGACACAACTGATGATGAACAGACTCTACACTTACCTGATTCAGATGGGGAGGGTGAGGTGAACATGGGTTTTCAGGCTTTCAAAGACAGTGACATGACCAATCCTAGATTCAAGGTGGGGATGGTCTTTAATTCAGCTGTGGAAGTGAGGAAGGCTTTGACTGAGTATAGTGTGAAGGAGAGGGTTGACATCAGTTATGCTAGGAATCATAAGGATAGGCTGCATGCAATTTGTGCAAAGGGCTGCCCATGGGACTTATATGGATCAGTTGATGGTAGGAATCCTGGCATAGTTATCAAGAGGTACTGTGGTGAACATAAATGCTCAAGGCAGTGGGTTGTCAAGAGGTGTACCTCCAATTGGCTTGCTGACAAGTACCTTGAATGTTTTAGAGCTGATCAGAAGATGTCCTTGACAAATTTCAGTAGGACAGTACAGAAAGAGTGGAACTTGACACCATCAAGGTCCAAGCTTGCTAGAGCTAAAAGGATGGCCATGAAGAGAGTAAATGGAGATGCGGACAAGCAATACACTTTGTTGTGGAACTATGCACATGAAATTAGGAGGAGCAACCCTGGTTCTAGCTGTTTCATCAACCTAAATGGTAACCTGTTCAGCAGTCTGTACATGTCTTTGGATGCTTGTAAGAGAGGGTTCTTGGCTGGTTGCAGACCCATAATATGTTTGGATGGATCCCATTTGAAAACCAAGTATGGTGGTATAATTCTTACGGCTGTTGGTGTAGATCCAAATATTTGCATCTTCCCATTGCTTGGGCCATAGTTGAAGTTGAGTCCTTTGGGTCATGGAAGTGGTTCCTGAGACACTTAAGGAAGACCTCCAAATTGAGAACACTACTCCATGGACACTTATGACAGATAAGCAAAAGGTAAGAGCTACTACTTTTTTCACATTGCAGTAGATTACCAAATTCTTCCATTGTTTAAAGCATCTAACTTTTCACACTGTTTTTACTTGACAGGGATTGATACCAGCAGTCCAACAAGTGTTCCCAGATTCAGAGCATCGATTTTGTGTGAGGCATCTGTACAACAACTTCCAACAACACTTCAAAGGTGAGAATCTAAAGAATCAGCTGTGGAAGTGTGCTAGGTCTAGTTCAGTTAGCCAGTGGAATAGGAACATGGATAAGATGAAGGTATTAGATCAGAAAGCATTTGAATGGCTTGAGAAGATGCCACCACAAACTTGGTGTAGGGCATTCTTTAGTACTTTTCCCAAGTGTGACATCCTGTTGAACAATGCATGTGAGGTTTTTAACAACTACATTCTGGAGGCTAGGGAGATGCCTATACTTAGTATGCTGGAATCAGTTAGATGCAAGCTTATGTCTAGGTTCTACCACAAGGAGAAAGAAGTTGGAAAAGATTGGTATGGGGCTATTTGTCCTAAGATAAGGAAGAAAGTTCGGAAAAACTTGGGTGGTCAAATACTTGCTATGCGGTGCCATCGGGACGGGGCATTTTCCGAGTTTCAGCTTATGACTACACTTTCATTGTCGACCTTGATGCCAAAACATGTTCCTGTAGGAGGTGGGAGTTGACGGGTATCCCATGTCCTCATGCAATATCTTGTGCGAGACATGAAAGGGTGGCGGTTAGTCGGTGCTACCACATTGCTACTCAACGCAACTTACTTGATTGTTTATAGACGAGACCATTTGGCCGATGAAGGATGCAAGTGAATGGGAGCGAGATCACAGGCAACTAACATTACGCCTCCGAGTGTATGAAAAAAGGGCTGGTAGACCTCGTAAGTCTAGAAGGAAACAACCAGTTGAGATACAAGGACCCAATGGACCCAGACTATCAAAACATGGGGTTTCAATGACTTGCACTTACTACCATAAAAAAGGACACAACAAGAGAGGATGTCCCTGGAAGAAAGCAGGAATCATACCAGAGATGGTTCCCAACCAAGGTGCTGGTCCTTCCAGCCAAGATGCTGGACCTTCCAGCCAAGCTGCTGGACCTTCCAGCCAAGCTGCTGCTCCTTCCAATCCACATGATGAGTATGATGAACCTGCCCAGGTAACCACATTATACACTATGCCCAGGTAATCACATCATCACTTCATACTAACATTTCATTCTATTGTAGACTGTCATGTACTTTGATGCTTCACAGCCTCCACCCCTAAGCCAGCTGACTGATACAATGTTATCACAGATGGAGAGTGAGGTAATCTGTACAACAATCTTGAATCGCATTCACTAGAGACTTTAACCTATGTTGACTAAAACAATCTCAATTGCAGGAAGCATTCACTAGAGACTTTAACCTAGGTTCTCTACCAGACTCTGCCTTCATTGCAAGCAACAAGCCACAAGCAAGGCCAACTCCACCAACAACTGCAACCAGAGTACGCACACAGACCACCAAGGCCAAAGAAGCAGCAGAACAGAAGAAAGCAGCAGCTGCAAAGAAGGCTGGAGGCTTGAAGAGAAAGAAGTGACCTGACATTTGTGTTGTGCTCTGTGATGCTTTTGTGCAGCAGCAACAAACTCACCTAATATTTTGTGTAGCAGCAACATAACCTTATATGTGATGTTGCTCTCACCTTTTGTAAAGGCTAATATGATAGGAATTATAGCTTATATGGTACAAACCTGTAGGTACCAGTGGAAGCATTACCCTTTTGGATATATATGAGCATAGGATAGCTCAGGGCTGAAAGCCAAATGGTCATGTGACCAAAACAATGCATTTGGTCATATCATCCTTTTGGATGTGGTCAGTACCAAACACTGTGAAAGGAACAAATTATGGTTATCTATGTCATTTCATCTCAATCATTTTATCTGTGCCATTTACTTCATTATGTGTGTCATTTCATCTCAATCATGCACAAACAAGCACAAATGGAAATTAAACAATGCAAAATGATACTCAATTCATCCATCACCCAAAAGCCTCAATCCATTCATACATCTGTTCTGGTCACTTCCTGACCATAATCACAAACACCATAACCACCAGAACAAAGAGGATACAAAGGGACAATACACACTGAATTTTCATCAGTTTAACTAGTTCACTCACTACCACTACAACTGCCCTATTATCATTGCTCTGATCAGCTTCAACAAGCAAACTGATGGCATCCTGCATCATCTTCATGTTGTTGAAGAACCACCAGGTACTCATAGTCCCACTTGAAGTAAGGACAGCCTTCACCATTGCTCTGCACGAGCACAAACCATCTATCAGAAGCAAGGAAGCAACTTCAACTGAAAAAATGAAGCACAAACATCAATTTTACCTTGTGCGCCGGGCAACAGTAAAAAACTTGGCCGAAACTCCATGGCTTCTTGGAAACCCGCCTCACCACTTTGAACCGGCGGCACATTCGGCAAGTGACACAAGGAAGGGGACCTATCCCACCGGTGCCTGCTGCCACCGCCGCAGATCCACCAGCCGTCACCGTAGACCCACCAGCCGCCGCCGCAGAACCACCAATTCCAAGAAGACGGCGAGGATCCATGCCTACCTTGCTCGCCTGCTGCCACGATACGGATCCGGTGCACCACCGGACCGTGGACGCTCTCCCTGCGCCGCCACCGTCGTCGTCGCCGCCGCCGCCGCCGCCTGCTCGATTCGGGATAGGGCAAGAGAAAGAGAGAGGGTGCGAGGACTGGGGAATGAGAGGAGGACGGAGTACAGGGTTTCTTTTGCTAAAATCCCGTGGCCCGCCAGCCTCACGTGCCGTGCACGCGCGCGTGACCGCACAGCGTTCGGTCCACGTCGGCAAAAACGGCTGACCAATGGGATTTGGCCTAATTTGGCACGTCAAATGAAGAATTTGGCCCCAAAAATGCAGTTTTGAAGTTGATGGCCCAATCCGGCACAGGGGTACAAGTTCTTGGCCTAAACATACATTTTACTCTAATTTAAAATAGAAACACAGTTGGACAAATTTTGGGAACCACTGGTTGATAACACGGAGACTTTATAGGAAGTAAAACTTGCAGATAACATAATCCTATTTCAGCTGTCAATGATAAAAGGAAACTTGCAGGAGAAGGGAAATACTAAGACAACACTTATGCTCTTCTTAGTTGGAATGAAAGAGAATTAACAAAAATAAAGAGAAGAATCAGGAATGTTACAGCAGCATATCAATCAGTTAAACAATACTGGTAAGTAAGAGAAAGAGGTAATCATTAATCTGAAACATCAGAGGCTTTAACTACTAAAGTCAAACAATAAGTATAGAAGAAGTAGAAGAAAACACAAGTTCAACACTTCAGATTGTCTTGAATTCTGCTTAACAGATGAACAAGTCATGGCCATTAGCAACAACTAGTGTATGCGGCATCCTAGTCATTTGAGCATGAAATTATACTGAAGTTTGTATCTGAACCAGGAATTCTGTACCGAAAGTAATAAGAAAATAACCATAATGTATCTCAAGTAAATTGTAATAATATCAGCACAAACAAGTTATTGTGCTCTCTTTAACATCTGATTCAATCGCAAAAACAGAGTTTCTAGTACATCTGAGCCTTTTTTTTAGGCAATGTACAAGGCTACAAGCTATGTTTGACCAGGGACGGGCCAAGGGGAGTGCAAGCAGTGTGAGGGAACAGGGCCCTCCAATTGTCAGGGGACCCATTTTCTGATGGATTTATCAGCCATCACTTCACCATCAGTTCCTGTGTGTGATTGAACTGCTAGTGACTATGTGTGCAAACTGCTAGTGATTACCAGCTTAGGCCTAGCTAGGGATCAATTGAAGCCCATGCTATTAAGTTCGTGATGGATTAGCACTGAACACAGGCAAAAATGAGTTAGGAGTGCAGGAGCAGGACCAGTAAGCCTGAAGCCAACGACAACAGGCAAGCATGAGTTAGGAGTGCAGGAGCAGGAGCAGTAAGCCTAAAGCCAACGACAACTCCTAAGGTAGTTTTAATCTTTCCCTTCGATTTGAATTCTAATATTCTCCATATCATTATATGAACCATTTTTTTTGGCAATCATTACATGAACTGTAACTATCCTTCATATGACTACGTCTGGTGTTCCAAGATTAACACATGTGTAAGATATGTATGTAGAATTGATAATTACTATAATCTTGTTTATCAAGGAATAAGGCCTCATCTTATAGTTTGGTACACGGCCCCAAATTTTGCCGGTTCTGTCATATGTTTCACATCTAAATAAACATAGGGGCATGCTTCATGAATGGCCATAATCAATTTTGATTGAGAGAATACAGAGAGAGGGAGGGAGGGAGACTAATATTCGGAGCCTACAGACTCATATATTCAAAAAATTTACATGAATTTGATGTTTTGCTTTTTGACATAGTACGAAGACATATAGAAATGCATAAGCAAATGGCATCAAGTCACAAGAACCTAAATATATGGCAATTATGAACTGAGATTTGTAATACCAGCTCACCCTACTCAGTTGAGACTTGAGAGTGAATTTCTGAATATGAATATGCTTTCAGACTTTCCAGGTCATGGTGAGAATAGAATTATGAATGCTCTGCAAACCATAGTGTAAGCATAATATGAACATTTCGACTCAAGTTAAAATCACCTGTCATTCAGAAACGCAATGCTGAGGCCAGTTGCTAGAGCTGCAAGGATGGCAACTGGCTTTCTAAGAAAGCCCATTCCTGCATATACAAGAGGTAGAAGATATGAAAAAAAGAGCAAAATCCAGCCTAAATAACTGAAGAACTGTTCTGGCACATATAGGCATTGTTACCTACCAAGAAGGAATATTACCAAGATGAAGTAGTTCGTCCGATAGCTGCAAGCAGGCAAAGGTGGAAAGAAGACTTGATAAGATACAAATGGAATGGTAGAAATATACTCTACAAATCAGTTCATACTTTAAACTAGACTGGCAAATTCCCAAGCCTCCTCCATGTATCTCATGGTATGGTTAAGAATGACTTCTAATTGTCCATCAACATAATTGCACACATCCCCCGATTATTGAAGTACATGCTTACTAATAAAACAGCATGCAGTAAAAATAAAAATATGAACATATCTGCATAAACTTCTTATGACAAGTAGTTGAAGTTCCACCTAATTGTAAGTATCAAATTAAAATCTCCAGCTGGCCAGCAGCCATACCACACAAATGGAGTATAATTAGGTGTAAATCGACATGTGGAGATCTCCAGCTGGCCAGCAGCCATACCACACTCCAAACAGTGCATCGGCTGAAAGCAGATCGACGCCAACCATAAATCGAGGTACAGCACTCCACGGGGTACAGCCTACAGCTGTCATGCCATCATTCCATATACACTAACAAGGGTTTGAAGCTCGTCGTCGACCCTGGTCTGATAGCCTCATCGTGAGTCCGCGACCCAACTCTGAATCACCCAAAATAAGAGGAGAAAAACCAATCTACCTCGCCAATTCTTCAATTGGTGATTGGATAGGCATCAAAGCATACAAGAGGGCGAGATTAGAGTGGCGGATCGTACTAGTAGAGGTTGCACTTGAGGCGACTGGTCCACTTGGAGTAGGATCGGGGAGCGGTGAAGCGGGAGAAGAATTCGGAGACGGGGCGCGGCGGTGTTGACCAGTCCACCTCCCGCAGCGCGTCCACGAGGTCCTCCGCCGTCACAGAACTCCAGTCCATCGCTGCTGCCGCCGCCGACGAGGCTACGTGCTCGCCGTCGACAACGAACTCCAGACCCGCAAGCAGAAGACGGCGCTTCTAGATGGAAGGTTGGGTCCGTCGAAGCCGGTCGGTGGTTCGGCTTCGACCGGTCGGGAACTCCGACGGTCCGACCGAAGGGAGAACCACATCTTGTGTTTCTGGCCGTCCGATGTCAATCGGTTCAGATGGAAGGTCAATTTAGATCGAGGGTGCATCAGTCTGCATAACTGACTAGAAACCTTGTATTATGTGAAGCTCGTAAAAGAAAACAATAGTGATTTGTGAGAAGGACCAATAGGACGAGAAGTTTAGTGCGGATAAATCCGAGATTGGATTTGTGATTGCTGAAGCAAAAGAACTCATCCAACTCCGAATGGAAGCCAGTTCAGTGAAGACAAAATATAGCTAAGGACCTGATTAGATGCAAAGTATTTTTTTTTTGAGTTTTAGAAAAAGGATGCAGCTAACGCCCGCACGGGGTGCATTAGCGCTATAGCACGCACAGCTAAAAGTGGAAAGTTAAAAAACAGTATGCTTTCCGTTCTAGGAAAGCAAAGTGCATGTCAGGGTGCACAGCCCGCACGGTGTGGCCCCTCCCCTGGACTGGAGCCTTCCCCCATGTCCCTGTTTCTCCCATTTTTGCATTTTCCTGCCCATTTTTGCGTTTCCTTTCTAGCAAGTAACAGAGGGTGTCCAAACAAAAAATTCACAAATTCATCGAACACAAAACAGCAAAATTACATTCCCCCTCTCCGTAGAAAACAACATGATACATCTACCTAGAGAAAAACACACATTTGCCCGGCTTCTCTTATACATTTCCTGCATTTTGCTCCTTTGTACATGATTTGCATCCTACATGTTAAGAAAAGATAACATATGTCATTAATTTGTTGTCGGATGACCTTTTTCACTAGTAAGAAAAGGCTAAATTACCTATTCAAAAGCACTTTATTGCCTATCAAAATCACACTTATACTTTGCCTAAGAAAATGCAATGGTGCCAACATGGGTCTGTTAGGAAAAGATAGGCGACACCCGATTCCTCATCTTCGTGTGTTGTCATTAACCTTTTCGCTTGCCCATATATATATCTCCACTTGACCATAGATGGCCCCGCCGCTTGCAACCGCAGCTCCACCCCGCCTTAACTTTGCTCGTATCTAGCAAAGGAGGCAAAGAGGACACCGATTAGCCATTCGAACAACCGGAAGGCAACACAAAAACTGCACAAAAAGGATGGTCTTGTTCAATTTACAAAGCCCAGGGGCATAACACTGATCTAAAAAAAATGATGAAGTACACAGACAAACTTGCCTGACCATTGATATTAAATTGCTACAAGAGTACTAATAACTTGCCTAACCAATGATATTAAATTGCTTACTAGATTACTACTAAATTTTTTGACTAATAAATTTCTCTTTGATGCGATGCGACCTAGTATCCTACCGCACGTACTATTTTTTAGCATGATGTTAGGCAGTGAACATTCTAAAATTCTAATGAATAGCAGCACAATGAATATTCAAGTCATGTTTAGTCAAGGAAAAATTGCAACACCTACTCCTCCTTCCCCAAACTAGCCACACCGTTTAACCAGTACTAGACCAAAACCAATCCCATGTATAGCAGCAGTAGCCCCAAACGATGCAAATTCAACCAGTCGCTAGGCCGACAAACCGGCACAATCTCGGGCAACCCAAGGTTATTACAGGAAAAGGTAAAAACGATGGCAGATTTGAGGGCAGACACTTTTAACAAAGCAAGCCAGTTGATTCTGCATCACCTGACATTAGATCTGTTGCTAAAAGCAAATTTGACAAACCGATAAAGCAATTCGGTTCTTATGCATAATAAATTCAATTGTTTTGCATAATCAAATTAGTTGTTGCTAGCAACACTGTAGTGTATTATAATTTCTTTTAGGCATGGCACCCATAGGCATACTAAGAAATGAAAAACACCACAAGTGGCCTATCTATGTCACATGCAAATGAGCAGCCAGCCAAACATTCTAATCCACTGGTGTCCTTGTCTAGCATTATGTACCATAGCTCCCACCAACCAGAGCGATCAAGAAATCAACTCTTAAGACAATCATGAGTCAAAGTTCCTCTACGCTACTTATGCTAGTATGCACATTGCAGCCATCAAAAGGACCAGACCAAGCGCCCCCTACCAATTTGCATGGGATAGTCACCAGAGAAATGCCCAGATAAAAAGATTACCTTAGGGACCGCTGAAGATGAAGAAGCATCGTTTTGCCCTCCTCTATCCATGGCCTAACACAAAGCAACACCTAAAAACCCAGATTGGATGAAAGGTTCAACTCATTTGATATAAATATAGGTAATTCAATAATTTCAATAATTTTAGAAAAACAATTCAATAATTTCAGAAAGGCAATTCAACAATTTCGGAAAAAGCAGTTCAATAAGTTCATAAAAGCAGTTCAATAAATTCAGAAAAACCAGTTCAATACAAAATTCACTACAAGCTGCCATTCAGAGTACACGTTTCAAAAACCCCAATGATTGGACTAATGTATGGAAATACTCAGTGCACTAAAACAAAGCAGGGAGTGAAACGGTAGGTATATAGATTAAAGTGACGAATTAATACTCCGTTTTGAATATATGGTGTTTAGGACAAACTAATTAGTTCAAATAAAAAAGCAATGTATTTAAATACATAGAGAGTGCTTAACTTTTGTTCCTCCTAGTTCAAAGTAAACACTACTAAAAACTGAAGGGAGAACAAAAAGAGGATAGGTAAAAGTTCTTCAATGTTATGCCGGCAAAAATATCATTTGCGAAGCAGCGACGGTACCTTTGTTTCCACAATTCACGTTAAATTGGCAAATGGAAGCACTGCTGAAAGATCACTAAAGCTAGCACAAATTTCCCACCCCATGCCTGATGACAGTTTCAACTTTCAATAAAAGCCCACGACAAGAGTCACATTTGCTCCCAATCCATACAAAAGGCGCGCGACAGGAGCAACTAAGGGCAATTCTCGACAAACGAGTTCGATTGCTTGCTCGCTGGGGCATACCAAGTTCCTTCTGTGCAAAAGGACCAACAAATGAAAAGCGAGAAACTACATTAACCGTCTACCAAACCCAAGTAACCCCTGTTTGGGCTTTATGCTTTTAGATTAGACACGTTTGAATCTAAGAACGACAATTGGTTCCTCAAAACCTTCAACGTCTCAGTAGATTTCACACTACGATAATCTCTAAACTCTAAAGCATCAAGAGTTCAGCCGACAACAAATCAACATCCCTATATCAGCAAGATTGCTACAATACAGCTACCAAAAAACAGGCAAGGCAAGGCGAGCCATCAAACTCCCAGCAAAAAAATCAAGTGCTATAAACTAACTGTATTATTTACAGATGTGTTCTCTAAATTAAAGTACTAAACTATTGAACTTATATCTCTAGTCTAGAAATATCGTCTTCTAAAGTGAATGTTGGTCGCCAAGCACAGCAAGCTAAAATGAAACAAAAGAACATTGAAAAAAGCATGGCTATAACATAGGTTGTTCACGTAAAAAGGACCCTTCTTACCTTCCTGTGCCTCGAAGGAATGCTCCTTGCTTGAACATATCGGAGGATGACAACAGCTCTGTAGAATAACAGGCACCCCGGTTCACATGCATGAAAACTGAGGAGATGGCCCATGGAGCGTATCCTCTTCACGGGTTCTCTGTCATTAGGCGCGCAGCACCCGAATTTCAGCAACAGAGGCGAGATCAAAATCCATTCACATATATGTATGAGAGAGGGTGAGATCCGAACCTGAACGACACCAGTTGAGATGGGCGCTGCGGTGGGAACACCTCCAGATGCAGCTCCTCCATCAATAGCCACGACCAGGTGGTGGAGGCCGGAGCCAGCATACTGGCGCGCGGAGGCGAGGCGGTCGTGACGTTGCGGTCGCGGGTAAGAGCACACGCGGCGCAGCTTAGCGCGGGCGGATGGGGTCACGCCGTCGCGGGACCCGGGCCACCACGAGGAGGGACGGACGGAGGCGCAGATCTGAGGCAAGCTTACGTTAGGGTTGGGGAACTCGGTCTTGCACATCAGGAAAGGAAAAGGATGGCAGGGTGGACGAACCTGGTGGGTGCTCGTCGACGGCGAGGGGCCAAAGGCCCAGCGAACACCAAGCATATGGTGGGGGCGGCGGTCCCCAAATCTCCGGCGGATCCACCGTCGCCGGCACGAGTGGGGGCGGGAGGAGCTCGGCATGGGCATAGGTAGGTGGTGGGGCGCGGCGCATGAGGAGGTCGCCGTGGATGTGCTCGCCAGTCGTCGCTCGCTAGTCGCCGGCGCGGGGAAGGAGCTCACCGAGAGAGAGAGAGAGAGAGAGAGAGAGAGAGAGAGAGAGAGAGAGAGAGAGAAAGAGAGGTGTGTAGTGGGTAGGAGGAAGACGGAGAATGTGGACCAAATGAGTGGATGAGGTGTCGGATAAAACGCCATTAGCAAGCCAGCCCTTGAATGATGGATGGACGGCCGAGCATGCATGCGTGCAAGAAGACAAACGCACAAATGGTGAAAAATAGTCATTACCAAAAATACCATAGTTTTATGGAATATTTTGATTTTACAATGCGATAAAGTATTTGGATGAAACAAACTTTATGGTTTTTAAAAACACAATATCATAGTTTTGTTTAGAGTTTTATAAACTCCACTCTAGAACTTCTTTCCCTGTACTATGGTTTTTACTCATGCGTAGATACACTATAGTTCACTAATGTTTCTAAATACTACTCCCCCATCCAAATTAAAAACAGTATAATTATCATTTATTAGAACTCAAACAGCCTAAATTTTAACTAATCTTATATTAAAAAGTACAAACATCTATAATACTAGAAGAATTCCCCGCGCATTGCTGCGTGTATTCCAGTAGAATTTAATTGTATAGAGAATAAATTTAATTAGAATAGAAAGAGATTTACTTTGATATTGTTAGGTGTGCTATATATTGGTCCAAATCATAGAGAAATATACAAAAAAATTACTAATGAGAGATCAAAAGTTTTGTTTCATAGATTATAGATTAGATAATATAGTTAAAAAGGAATAGTACATGCGTATAACATGTGAGAGAACACACATGAAAAAACGAAGGATTCTCATAGCAATTACTTGACGCATGTAGGATTCTCATAGCAATTACTTGACGCATGTCTTAGGGGGGAAGCGCAAGGGCCAATATGCATTGATGCTTGTTCCTGTTATTAGAAGTAACTGATTTTGGTGGGGTCCTCTTGATGACATGGCTTAAGGAGATGCGAGAGAATTAGTTAGTGGGTTTTATCTTTATAAGAAATACAGATAAAATAAGTACCATTAAATTAGCTACAGAACATATTTTTATAATAAACTTATTTGAAGGCATAAATGCTACTTCATAGTCGCAACTTGAAGTAATACTTTACTATAAACTTGGTCAAATTTATGCAATCGACCGGCATGGATACCGTAGTTGTATTTTCTTTATGGACCAAGGGAGTACAATATTTCAACAAAGTGTAACTAGCAAATGGTTTAGCTGCTTTAGCTTAGACGGCACAAACTTTGTTGGAGAAAAGCACCTTCACATGTGTTATCATCAATGCCGATTGTTATGCCTTATATTTATTATAATACTACTCTCTCCGTCCTAAATTAAAGAGCATTCTAGCTATTTCAAGACAAAATAAGAGAGATGACGATAGACGCATATACCCCTCACTTGACTTCCTAATATAATCAAATCTGATCCGATTCTGCATGACTGTTGGGAGCAATCTACGTTTCCTCATACAAAATATGGAAACAACAATCAGCCACAATCATGCACTATTTTTATTAAGGAAAAAAATATCATCATGTCTCCTCAATGCACTATATTTAGGGACACCAACCAAAAGCCAGGATGCTCTTTAATTCAGGATGGAGGGAGTATATGTGTAGGTGTTGTGAGGGTCTAAGTCTAAAAAAATGTATTGTCCAGAGATGTGTCCAAAGTACTTTTTAAAAAAGCTCTTCCAATAATTTGCTTCCTAAAACTGATGCTGTTAGAAAATGACAGGACTGACAGCGATAGGTTGGTACTGTAGCGTCCAGAAGTAGCTCAACCGGCCAGTGCTAGGACGTAACAAAGGGAAAGACAACAAATACAAATTCACTAGATCAGAAAAAAATGTCCATAAAGAATACGACTAACTTATGAATAACTTATGGGGCCCTTAGCCTCTTACTTCTAGGTGTATTATCCTAAAATAGAGCGAAAAGATGCATGATTGACAATTGACATTCAATTGGTGTATTATCCTAAAATAGAGCGAAAAGATGCATGATTGACAATTGACATTCAATTTCAGGGAAATGAATGAAAAAAAATGCATGATTGACAATTGACATTCAATTGGTGTATTATCCTAAAATAGAGCGAAAAGATGCATGATTGACAATTGACATTCAATTTCAGGGAAATGAAAAAAAAAAGTTTCATTGAACACATTCAGTTTCAGAGAAATAAAAAAAAAAACCATGTCTGAGCCCAGGTTCGAACTGGGGACCTTTAGTGTGTGAGACTAACGTGACACTACACCACCCAGAGTTTCGTGTTGAGCAATTCACTAAAAATTTTAAATCCAAAAATCTCTATGAAGGTATCCCAGTACAAAATGATTCCTTTTTCCTAGATCCTACCTTAGTTCCTGCTACCGTTTGCTGTCCTCTACCTGTCTACCATCAAAATATCAAAACGCAGATCACGGGTGAATGCGTCAGTCTGTGTGAAAGGTCCTTGCTACCTCCCAAAATCCACTTGTCACCAGGTACGCGAGCAACCTTTCCCTGGTTTCCCGCGTAGCCAGACGGCGCTTGATCCTTCCGAGTCCCGCGTGAGGCAACGTGGTTGGTGCAGCGCGCATGTGCACTGTGCACAACGGCTCTGGGCCTCTGACGTCCTGGAATCCACCACGGTAGAAAACAACAGAAGATGACCTGAGCCGAGGCACCAGATATTTTCAGGCTGATCGCCGCCATGTTAGTTTAGGAGGCCGCCTTATTAATTTACCATGGTTGGTGACGATGTTCTCTCCATGATTAGTAGTGGACCACAAAGTAGCTTATCTTGGTACTAATAAATGAGTGATGCCTTCAAAGTTCACATGAACTCCAAAAACATAGTTTTGGCTACTTTTTGTTATAGAATATCTATAACACAGAGCTAGAAACGAAATAATTTTATATAAAAACAAATAATACTCATGTTATTTTCTAATATCCAAACTCAACATATAAAAAATACACCTTTCATTCCAAACTATAAGACGTTTTGGCTTTTGTAGATTTTTGTGTGACTTAAGATGCACAGTGTTTAGATAAACGTATAAAAATAGTGAATCTAGACATCTATCCTAAAAGAAATGTCATTCCAGCAATGAATCTGGACAATTGTCTGTCCAGATGTTTGACCATTCAAATAAGGCCAGTCTCACAAATGCCACAAGTTCCTCCCAACCGCATACCAACTACATGCATGCATGCAGTGATGCATCAATTAATCTTGCCAAATACCTACTCCTACCATCCCAAAATAGTTGCATGTCTTCATTCTCGAGGATTCGAACTTATATAAGTTTGACTAGCTTTATAGAATATAGAAATAATATCAATATTTATATCCACAAATAAATTTATTATAAAATATATGCCATGATTAATCTATTGATATTTATGATTACAAATATGAGCATTTTGTTATATATTTTAGGCCTCGCAGTAGCCAGGATTGCAATTAACAAATAGGGGCATTCATGGTCATTTCGTCTCTTACTAGTAAATGCTAGACTTCGAGAAAAATAAATTGCTCCGTGGACCATTCAACCTCCTAGAGATTGATTCGTTTCTAGACAAATTTTGAGCTAGAAATTTATTTATTATTTAGGCAGACAAGGAGTACATTTGTCTATTGACTTCAAGATTGAAGAGCTAATGTAGTTGTTGCAATATTATCACTCTTTAGTCTTTACTCAGCTTAGGGCAGTCCCAATGGCAATTAAGAGGTGGTTTCTATCTGCATTAAAGAGGTCTCCACGTAAGCGAAATGTTGACATGGCATCTCAATTAATGAGGAAAGAGAGGAAAAAACGACGTCGTTTCTTTGGAAAGAAATCGCGTCTTCCCTCGCAACGAGGAAGGAAGAAACGGTGATTTCGCCACTGGGAAGAAACCGGTAGTTTCTAGGCTGATCACCGAACACCAGCCATCACGCTCGCGTCCACTCTCTCGTCGGGTGCCGCGGCTGCTCGCCTACGATGCGCGCGCTCGCCTACATCGCGCGCTGGCCCGCTGACCGCCAGCCGCCGCGCTCGCGTCTACGCGCACGCCGACTGCCGCGGCTGCTCGCCCGCGTCGCGCGCTCGCCTGCGCAGCCGAGCTCCACTGCGCGGCTCTCCTGCCGAGGCCACTCCGTTTCGACGACGCTCGCGAGTTCGCGGCCCACCACGACATGGTGGAGGTAGGCCAAGGCCCGTCCGCGCAAGCTGCAGTCGCTCGCCCGTCCGCCAGGACGCGCTGCCGTGCTCGTCTGTGCCTTGCTAGCGCACAGCATCCCCTCCAGCTGCTCGTCCTTTTTTTAGTTGAAGAAGACAAGATGTGCTAATCCTTCTCACCGTGCACATAGATCACTCAGCAATCAGCGCCGCTATCATGTGATTCGATCGTGTCGTGGCCTGCAGCTCTCGCTGGCCGCTGCGCTCACCCGCTACCGCTTGCCCGCCGGTCGCCGTGCACTCGCGAGCCAGCAGCGCCGCTCGCCAGCAACTCTCGTGCCGATGCTGCTCGCGTTCTGCTATGTGAGATTGGGAGAGAGTATCAGATGGAGAGAGTTAATGACGTATTTATTAAACTTAGACTCTAACCGTTGGGAGAGAGACTTTCTACAGGTGATTTTTAACCACACATTCCAGCCGGGCAAGAATAAAAAAAAGACTTGGAGCATGCAGACGTGTTCTCGTTCCTTCGCCAAGGATCCATCGGACTTCGTCTTCCTACATGTTGAGATATTAGTAGACGCTTCAAAACACAAGATAAATACTGTAGATAAACATTGCAATGATTCTCTAAAGAACTAATGTTTCTTTGATATATACACAACCATAGGAGTAACAACCTTTGATGAAACTCATGCAGATGGAGTGCGAACCTTCAAACTCATGATAATCTCATCTATAGTAAATTCATATGACGTGTTTTTGTTGGGACTCGTCTCAACAATCATTAATCTGCCTATTCCTATAAACATGTCAGAGCTGTTGGAAGGTTTGTCTCTCTCCCACTATCTCATTCCTAATAGGGATTGGCATCTTAGTTTATTAGCTTCTTTTCTCCCTGATGATGAGGTGGTGCGATAAATTTCAGCTGTATCAATTCCTAGAAGCATCTGTTCTGATACTTTGACATGGGGTCTTCTGTTCACTCTGACGATTAGGATGAAGGAAGTATACTGGGAGGTCCGCCAGCCATTTAATGAGGAAGGTGGTCTTCATTTCTCTTGCGTATGGAAGCTTGTTGAACTTCTCTTTCGTACACTTTACACGTCGTACAAAGGCCTTGTATAGTATGTCATGTTATAAAATGAATTTTCATTAAGACGTCGCGGTAGTACTAATAATATTTTTTTTTTTTTTTGCGAAAACAAGTAGGAGAGTATTATTTGCTGGTTTACAGAGGTGGTACTCGGATGCCTGCGTACACCGAACCACAATGTTTCCATCGCACACCAGTTAGAATTACCTCTGGCCCATGGCAAAGAAACGAATGACGACGATGCAGTACAAGTAGCGATCCAGAATTCCGGATGCATCCATGCCCGCGCACAGCCCTTTGTGCGTGCGAACCAATCGTCGGTCACGCATGCCGACTCGCGCGTCAGAGCAATGAGCAGAGGGCTCAGTTGCTCTTGGAATATTGGATTCATTATACTGTCAGGTTCTCGGCGGCGCGGGATCGATAGCTGTCGTGCACACTCCGCGCTCGCGGCCAACAATGGCCAATGCTACATTTTTCCATCTGAATGCCGGTTCTTGTAGCTGATTTCCATTCCATCCATCCAACCAGATGCGTCCAGGTGCAGGCACAGCCGCCGCACGAGGAGAACGCCCGCCCGCCGCCGCCGGTGATCTTTTCTTGACAATCCAGGCAAAACCAGCCCATGGATTGATAAATGCATACTACTACTCTACATGGAAGTGGAACAACGAGTTTCCTCGATCAGTTGCTGATGCCAAAAGGCAAAAACGACACAGGCGCGGAAGAAAGGAACCGAAAGACAGTGACGTGTTGGTATAAAGGAGAAGGGTCAGGAATTGCGGTCACGAGCTCACTCCAAACTCCTCAGCAGTGCACTGATTCACTGAACGAAAAGCATAGGGCGCAGGCAGGCAGGCACCCTGTGAGTTGTGATTGTGATGGTGAGATGAACCTACAAATAAACTGCTCTTTCTCTGTACTAGCTCTTGAGTTATTTATATCAGTAAATAAATTTATTATAAAAATATATGCCCTGATAAATCAAATGATATTTATTACTATGTATTACGAATATTAGCATTTTTGTTATGTATTTTATTATGAACTTAAAAATCTTTTGAGTTCTCACAAAACGAGATACGAAATGCTTTTTGGATGAAAGGATTGCATTAACAAATAGGGCATTCATGGTCATTTCGTCTCTTACTCGTGGTCATGTCGTCTCTTACTCGTAAATGCTAGGAGACTTTGAGAAAAATAAATTGCTCAGTGGACCATTCAACCTCCTAGAGATTGATTCATTTATAGACAAATTTTGAGCTAGGAATTTATTTATTATTTGGGCACGCAGGGAGTACTCTTTGCTTTGCTACATTTGTCTGTTGACTTCAAGATTGAAAGTGTAGTTGTTGCAATATACAATATTATCACTCTTTACCCAGCTTAGGCGCTTCAAAACACAAGATAAATACCGCTGATGGTACCATGTTAGCGGGCACAAGTAGTCATATTGCAATCTATTCTATAAAGAACTAACATTTCTGTGATATACACAACCACAAACGAAGTAGGAGGAACAACCTTTGATGACTCATGCAAGAGGGAGTGCGAACCTTCAAACTCATGATTAAATTCATATGACGTGTTTTTGTTGGGACTCGTCTCAACACACAATCATTAACCATATAATGACACGCTTGCCGTGTAGTAGTTGAGTTTCTCTTTCGTGTACCTTGACACGTTGTACAAAGGCCTTACTGATCGAGTTATATATAGGAGTATATGAATTTTCATTCAGACGTCGTGGTACAATCATTAACCACGGGTTACCGTCTCCTACCGTTGTTGTATTTATTAAACTCTATTCTGCTTAATGAAAAACGCGTATAGGCGTGTTCGCAAAAAAAAAAAAATCATTCAGACGTTGCGGTACTAATAATATTATTACAAGTAGGGTGAGTTTTGTTTGTGGGAATCGAATATATATTTTATACTCTATCTACCGTACAAAATAGTTTTTTATTGGTGTATATTGTTTCTCTTGTATAAAATAAAAGAGTTACGATATGAGAGCTACATTTTCCTTTTACATCTCATGAACGATTACCACTTACCGAGTGACAGCTCAACCCGAGAAAGTGAAACAAAAAAAAAGCTCTATATATATTATACATCATGTTAGGTGTGACAGCACATAGCATGCTGAAGTTCAAACAGCTGTGCCCTCTGAATTTTCCTAGCTAGTGCTCCACATCTTGACAGCCATTTAAAAAAGTGAAGTTGCTCGACTAAGTTGGTGAGATATCTAGCATGCATATGTTTCATGTCTGCAAAAAATAAACAGAAATGTTTATTATTCCCGGTCGTGCGGGATCTAGTGGTGCGGCACGCACACAATTGCGGCCATTCGATTCACGCTTGGCCGTCCATGTGCCTGTCCGATTCGCGTCCGGGCGCCAGAGCTCAACCGCACCAAAGAAGACGACGCTCGATCACAACAAAGAAGAAGGCCGCCATCGAAGAAGAAGAAGACGCTAGGGTTTTAGCACTCGCTACCCCCTTCTTCCCCAACTCTGGCGGCCTAGAAGGAATGGGTTAGGGGTAGGCAGGCTAGCCAAGTGGTGGGGATGCTGGCGGGCGGTTTAGGACCCTGGTGGCGATGAAAGCGGTAGAGCCAAGTCGGCAGTGGCAGAGCCATGATTTCATAGTAGGGTATTTCATATAAAAAAACTGAATGCAAGTACTTCCTCTGTCCCTTATTTATTGTCGTTGTGGCATTGAAGCTGATGCATGCGAGGCGCTTTGGACCTGGCCCTGCTTCCGTCTAGTTGCAAGCAAAAGACAATGAATCGAGACTGTGTACAGCCATGCCAAAACGACAGACAAAACGGGACAGAGGGAGCATGCATTATAGTAATAAGCAAAGTACAAAATACAATAAGCCAATATGCGATAGTAATAAAAAGAATTATGCAATAGTGCTTAGCAAAGTATCTAAGTTACAAATGCAATGAAAAAAAATAGAAAAATGAAATGTTCAATTCTCATTTTGACCTTCTGAAGAATGTATCTACACGTGTTTTGCGTTCACCTTTCTTCAAGCTAGAACTGGGAGCGGGGTTGAGAGGGAGGACTTGTCGTCTCGAGACCGAAATGGTATTGATGTTTTGCTATAGTCCGACGTTGTTGGCAACTCCTTTTTGCCGGCACGGTTCGACGCTGACCACTGGGCACATGTAATTGTGTGTGCAGGGCACTGGTTTGTCAACATCAGGGCCTAATGGGCACAGTTGAGCGAAGCTAAGAGGAGGGGTGAGGGGGAGCTGAGGAGGAGAGGTGTTTTCATGCTTCCAGTCTGTGTGCCACCTTCCGTTGCCGCTGTTTTTGGTCGATAGCTCGATGGTAGCGGCACACAAGATCATAGGACCATCGAGCGTTGGCACATGTTTACGGGTGTTTCTGCCTTTTTGGAGTCTATGGCTTTGCGGGCAGCTACTGCTAGTTATTTTCCTTTTCTTAGTTATGTAAGTTACAAATACAATGCAAAAAAGAGAAAATAAAATTATTTTCCTTTTCTTAGATGAAGAAGAAGGGTGCTGCTAGCATATTTGCACTTTGCTTAGCACTCTTGCATATTTCCTTTTATTATTATTGCATATTTGCTTATTGCATTGTGTACTTTGTTGGTTACTATTGCACATTTGCATTCAAATTTTTTGTACATAAAGTACCCTGCTATGAAAATCATGGCTCCGCCACTGTCGACTGGGCCCAACCGCCTCCACGGCCACAGGGCCCCTAAACCACCTATTGGCATCTCCATCACCTAGCTGGGCTACCTCCTCCCGATCCCTTCCTTCTAAGGCCGCCAAGTTGGGAAAGAAGGGGTAGCAAGCACCAAAACCATAGCTTCATCCTCTTCTCCGGCAATCTCTTTCTTCCCCTCCCCGCTAGCGGTGGGAGGTGGTAGAGGTGGGGGTGTTGTTGCAGGATATGGATGGAGTTGAGGGCGACATCATCAGATTTGGAGGGAGTTGAGGGCGGCGGTGTCGGAGCCGGGCGGGGTGAGGTGCGAGGGGTGGAAGTGTGCGGGAGGAAGAAGATGGGGCGACAGGCTGCAAGTCAAAGTATGCGTGCTAGCGGAATTTAATTTCCGCCCCTTGGTGCGTAGGGTAGTAAAGTCCAAAGATGAAATAACATTGTGATGGGTTCACCTAATTCTCACGGCTTGGAGCGAGAACAAACTCCTATATTCAAGAATGGATCTAGGGGTGTTACGTGTTCACCTTTTTTCAAGCTAGATCTAGGAGTGGGGCTAAGAGGGAGGGCTTGTTGACCAGAGCCCAAAAGAGTGTTGCTACTTTGCTATAGCCTGTCGTTGGTGGTAGCTCCCTTTTGTTGGAGGGCTTCGACGCTATGCGTGTAGGGCACTGATTGCCAGCATTAGGGCCTAATAGGCGCAGTTGAGCGGATCTAGGAGGGGTGAGGGGGAGCGGTGGAGAGGTGTGTGTCGCCTTCCATCGCCACCATTTTTGGTCGATGGCTCGATGCTAGCGACATACAAGATCACATGGCCATTGAGCGTCGGACGATGTTCATGGGTGTTTCTGCCTTCTGGAGTATGTGGCTTTGTGGGCAGCAACTATTAGTTATTTCTCTTTTCTTAGTTATCCAAGTACCAAATACAATGCAAAAAAAATATAAAAATGAAATTATTTTCCTTTTCTTAGATGAAGAAGAAGGGTGCCAGCATATTTGCACTTTGCTTAGCAATGCTTATTTTCCTTTTATTACTATTGCATATTTTCTTATTGCATTTTGAACTTTGTTGGTTACTATTGAACATTTACATTCAATTTTTTTTACATGAAATACCCTGGTATCAAATCATGGCTCCGCCACTGCCGACTAGGCCTGGCTGCCTCTACCGCCACCAAGGCCCCTAAACCGCCCGTTGGCATCCCCACCACCCAGCTGGCCTACCCCTCGATCCCTTCCTTCTAAGCCACCGGAGTTTGGGAAGAAGGAGGTGGCGAGCACCAGAACCATAGTGTCATCCTCTTCGCCGGCAATCTCCTTCTTCCCCTCCCTGCTAGTGGTGGGAGGCGATATAGGTGGGGGTGTCGTCGCTGGATATGGAAGAAGTTGAGGGCGGCATCTCCAGATCTGGAGGGAGTCGAGGGCGGCATCACCGGAGCCAGGTCGGGTGAGGTACGACGGGCGGAAGTCTGCGGGAGGAAGAAGATGGGGCGACAAGCTAGAGACATGCAATCGTGAGCGATTTCGGCCCCCTGCGCATGTGTAGGGTAGTAAAAACCAAAAACAAAATAACATTGTGATGGGTTCACCTAATTCTCACGGCTTGGTGCGAGAACAAACTCCTATATTGGAGAAGAAAGATTTATAGCAAGTACTATTACTATTTAGATTTCATGTGTAAATCTTAAAGCTCTTATATGTGCCAAAGTTGGACAACTAGGGAGGTCCCTGCACCAAGCAACCTTGCCTAGATAGGAACCATACAAGCCCTACATGTCATAAGCCCACCAAGACTGCAAGTAGAGACCGCGCCTAGGTTAATCCCGTCCGCTCCTAGATCTACTCGTTTGTTTGTTGATGAAATATCTACAATATTTGGGTAAAATATTGGTACCTATGTTTTATGGTACTATGATCCTCTCGATTTTTTCTCTCGAACATTTTTTTAGATAATGGATAAGCATATTTTCTCTCGAACATGCCCCACGTTGGTCTGTGTTTATTATGTCGATCTCATAAAAAACATAGGATGGCTAGACATGTCTGTGATGACTCTCATTAGAGATGTGACTAGAACAAGATGTATAAAAGCATGTTATTGTCTGTTGAAATCATAGGCAAAATTCTTTCTTATATGTTTTTTTGGGGGAAATTCTTTCTTATATGTCTCGCTCTGATAAAGGTTGAGCCACATCTCAAATAAGCGAATGAGACCCTGCCGTAGACCGATCCAATCTTGCCAATGAAAGACACATAATTCTTTTTTCATGGTAAGAATTCAATCTTTGCCAATCAATTTTATAGTCACCACAAAATCATGACATCTGTTCATCGAGAGTCCATATGACCATATCTATTGTGACTCATGGTTTTGGTACGTACGAACTTACGATCACTTGGATGATTCGATCATCGCGTGGCCCTATAGTGTTGAAACCACATGCCATATTTATCCATAGAACGGGTTCATATCTAATAATGCGGCGTGTAGTTTGTTGTAAACGTGAAACCAATAATAGTGTGCGAACACCAAATCGACATATGTACAAGCTTCCAAATGCTTAATTTCGTAAACAAGCAGCAAATATATATAAAAAATGACAATTCATACCACAAGTAGCTTGCATCTTTATCTCTTCCCATTGTAACTTGTGGTCGTGTGGCTCGTTGTTGGAGCACTCATTCATTCCCTCTTGTATGTTTGTGCCGATCTGTAGCTAGGTGGTGTTTTGAGACGCGACCTCCGATCGAATGGGCTTGCAACAGGTCACCACAGAGGACGCGTCTGGCACTTTGGCTGGTGCCTGGTGGGATCAGAAACCATCAAAGCCCTGCTGCGATGCGTTGCGAGGCCGTAACACAACCACCTACCCCTATATCGCCGCTGGGAACCGATGATATTTTAGGCAATGCGCTGGCCAATTCCACAGGCCGCGCCACACGTGGTGCGGCTCGTATCGTATCCTCCTGACCTAGCGGGGCCGCGCCGCGCTTAGCGGGCGACGCTGACGGGCCGTCACGGGCCCTGCCCGCCGCAGACGATCCAGGAGCCATGCGGCGCGGCGCGCGGGGGATCTCGCCACGCCACGCCACCATATGCTGCGAGGGGAGGCGGAAGAGGGAAGGGGCGACGCGACGCGGCTCTATAAAACGGAGCCTCCCACCAGTATTCCTATTACCCCCGGCACCTCTTCTGTGTTCGCACCAGCGCCGGCACAGGCAACGCGCAGCCACCGCACCGAGCCACCACTTAGAGAGGGAGCAGCCTCCGCCTCCACGGCGACGAGAGAATGGGGAGAGGAGGGATCGGAGGCGCGGCGGCCATGGCCATGGAGAACGCCGATTCCGCCCGCGCATTCGTCAGGGACGTCAAGCGAATCGTTGTCAAGGTGATTGGTCTATCTGTCTCGTTGTTCTATAAGAGTATATGTTTTTTTTTTTATATCGTTATTCTATAGAAGTAGGGTTTTTTTTTTATCGTGTCGTCTTTCGAGAATGCAGAGACGTTTTTCAGTCCGGTTGCTCTTCGTGCCGGCCATGTTTTCAGTGAGATCTCTGTGAGGTGGATTGCGAGGGTAGAGATTTCGACTTCGATCTGATTTCGTGTTAGTTCCGCGGCGTGTCTAAAACTCTATTTTTTTAAAGTAAAAATCGGCGCTGAATGTCTTTTTGCAAGTAGAAATCGGTGCTGAATGTCTTTTCGTCCCAAACTCAGAGCGTTGTTCGCTTGGGATCTGCGACCTGAAAGTGTTTTCCTTGGAAAGGGAGAACCTTTTGGTGTTTCTGACGTGCTATTGTTTTAGTATAGTGTTTGGCATATTCCCTTTATATGTTAGGTCCCGCTGATTGGCATCTGAGGGAGGGGGAAAACACTCCAGATGTTCCGGATTTTTTTATATGAGTGGCAGGACCCTCGTTTCAGTTTCAGTTGAATATTGGCATACTGCTTTTTTAGGATTCCTCACTAAGGAAGGGACAAAAAAAAACTGCGAGTTTTGTTCACAACAAATAAAATAGTCACCGGATTTTGTCGTTATGTTTGCTGGCTTCACATTTACTATGCCCTGTTAACAGGTGGGCACAGCTGTTGTTACTGGGCAGAATGGACGATTGGCAATGGGCAGGCTCGGTTCTCTCTGTGAACAGGTAATAAATAAATATATAATGGAGGAAAACTTTAAAAACCTAAACCTATTGTGAGAATATGTATACAGAAACATCTCTGTGACCACATAACAATGTGACCCACATGTCAGCCTCATGGCATGCAACATGGTTCCATGAGGCTAACATGTGGGGCCTCATTGTCATGTTGTTACAAGGGCTTCAGATTTTTGAAACTATGTATATCAAAGTAGCTGTAGCCTCTTTTTCATATATATACAAATGCCAACACAGTTCTAGGTTTTAAAATTTAATCTTAATATCATGCTTTCACCCATGTAGTTTTTGGTTTCAATATCATTAAATAGCTAACTTGCTTCCATATGCAGTTGAAGCAACTGAATTTTCAAGGGTATGAAGTGATTCTGGTAACCTCAGGAGCTGTTGGTGTTGGGAGGCAGAGGCTCCAATACCGTAAGCTTATCCATAGCAGGTACACAGAGTTTGGCTTACATTCTCATGACAGTTTGCAAGTGTTTTCTGTATATCTTGCTGACCATTCTCCTTGCTTGCAGCTTTGCGGATCTGCAAAATCCTCAGATGAACTTTGATGGAAAGGCCTGTGCTGCTGTTGGTCAAAGTGGCCTGATGGCCATCTATGACACATTATTTAGCCAAGTGAGTCATGCCCGACAAATTTGTATCCTAGCGGTAAAAAGAGTTTGGTGTTACCTGTGTTCTAATAGGATGTTTATATGATCACAGCTTGATGTAACGTCATCTCAACTTCTTGTAACGGATCGTGATTTCAAGGATCCAACTTTTGGGGACCAGCTCCGCGAGACTGTTTTTTCACTATTAGATCTTAAAGTAATACCAGTATTTAATGAGAATGATGCCATCAGTACCCGGAGACGAAAAGATGAGGTCTGTTTTATTAATTGTTTCTGTACAGTTGTACATCAACCTTCCAATCTAATAACCGTGGGCCCTTAGTCGTGTTCCTACTTACTACTGATTGTAATAATGGATTTAATTTACAGGATTCATCTGGTATATTCTGGGATAATGACAGTCTAGCAGCTCTGTTGGCAGCAGAACTTAATGCTGATCTTCTTGTTATGCTTAGTGATGTCGAGGGACTCTATAGTGGTCCACCAAGTGATCCTCAGTCGAAGATTATCCACACATATGTCAATGAAAAGCACGGGAAGCTAATTAGTTTTGGAGAGAAGTCTAATGTTGGAAGAGGTGGCATGCAAGCTAAAGTGGCTGCTGCTGCTAATGCTGCATCAAAAGGTGTACCTGTTGTCATTGCAAGGTGAGATGAACATTTATTATGTTATTTTATAATAAAATGGAAAATTATTTATAGAAACTAATATGCCACACTACTTCCCATAGACCCATTGTAGCAAGAATCATATTTGGTACCTGATTGTAATTATGGCCTGTCAACTGCAGATAATCTGATATAAACTCAATCATTTAATTAACAGCGTGTTTTAAATGTACTTTATTGCAAAAGTTGGTAACTATCATGGTGTGCCTACATATTTGCGTTACATGATCCAATGGCTCCCCAACTTTGTCATTGTATCACTCGCAGCATGATGATTGCTTTGTTAAAGAGATGATCTACCAAACCCTTATTCATTATGTAGGATAACTTGTTGTGTTTTCTTATCCTTAATCGATGTTAACTCCCTACATAGCCTTCTGTGATAACACAAAATCTAGCAATAGTTTACTTCTATATAGAACTCTTAGAACTACTTGTAACTTTGTTACTCTCTATGAAGTGGATTTGCAACGGATAGCATCATTAAAGTTCTGAAAGGAGAAAAGATTGGTACACTTTTCCACAATGAAGCAAATTTGTGGGAATGTTCCAAGGGAGCCACAGCCCGAGAGATGGCAGTTGCGGCAAGAGATTGTTCAAGACGTCTACAGGTTTTCTTTTCCTTCAAACATGCAACTATTTAAAATACCCAATCACCATAACTAATTTGTTGTGTTGCATGTTGCCACCTAAACAGAAATTATCATCAGAGGAACGCAAAAAGATTTTGCTCGATATTGCTGATGCTCTGGAAGCAAATGAGGATGCAATTAGGTCTGAAAATGAAGCTGATATTATGGCAGCACAAGGTGCTGGTTATGAAAAGTCGTTGGTTGCTAGGATGACTCTAAAGCCAGGAAAGGTAGTTCTTTGTTTCTCATACCCTAGTTTGTTATGTTCATTGTCTTCTTAATTTTACTAATGTTTGATTGATATATTTCTGTAGATAACAAACCTTGCAAGGTCGATTCGTGCAATTGCTGACATGGAGGACCCTATTTCTCATACATTGAAAAGAACAGAGGTGATTGTTATGGATCACATTTTGATATCTAAAGGGGAAAGAGATACATGCCGTGATATGTGGTTTACTGATAGTTCCTGTAACTCCTAGTTTTTAACCAATCAAGGACTTCTTTTGCAGGTTGCTAAAGATCTGGTTTTTGAAAAAGCATATTGCCCATTGGGGGTTCTGCTTATTATTTTCGAGTCTCGTCCTGATGCATTGGTCCAGGTAACATTTGATCCAGAAGCAAAGTATATATACAATATCTACAAGATCAGTGATTACTTGTGATTGATATTATTATTGTACAGATTGCTTCTCTGGCAATCCGAAGTGGTAATGGTCTTCTTTTGAAAGGAGGAAAAGAAGCTATGAGATCAAATGCAATATTACACAAGGTAGTATGGAACTAGCTTTCTTGATTATCTAATAGTATGTAACAATATGTTTCTTTGCTTACATGAGCTGTGTTTTTTCCCTTTAGGTCATAACTGGGGTCATTCCAGATATTGTCGGTAAAAAGCTCATAGGCCATGTGACTAGCAAAGATGAAATTGCTGATTTGCTAGCGGTAAGTATGTAACGTAATTCTTTCAATGGTAATTAAGTGCATAAATATGTCTAAACTCTAAAACTTTGCAGCTTGATGATGTAATTGATCTTGTGATTCCGAGAGGTAGTAAGAATCTAGTCTCCCAAATCAAAGCAACAACTAAGATTCCAGTTCTAGGCCATGCTGGTAAGCTTCTTTTTTAACAGTTTCAGTAAAAATGTGGTTATGTTAATTCTTAAGTTAGTACCTGTAATTCTTTCTGATTTTAGCAATACTAAATTATGTTTTCCAATTCTGTTCAGATGGTATCTGCCATGTTTACATTGACAAATCAGCGGATATGGATATGGCAAAACGAATAGTATTGGACGCTAAGGTTGATTATCCAGCAGCATGTAATGCAATGGTATATTTCTAATTTAGTAGCTAATAATGATGTCACAATACATGTTTCATTTAGTGCACTTTGGTGAGCACAAAATTTTCCAAGGCCATATTCCTTCACTAGACTAGTTTAATAATTTATTATTTCCCAATAGTCACTTTCCTGAGGAAGTAATTCACAGCCACACTAATATATGGTCTTTCTTGTTTGTTGAAACCTTTTCCTTTGCTATTACATAGCTGTCTACGTTTTGGTTTACTCTTTTTATAATTCCCCTTTGAAACATAGTGTAATATTTGATTTTTTTGTGGCCTTTTCTTATAACATATTCACTAAATAACATTTTATTATTTTCAAATGCAACAAACTATGTAACCACCTAAATGGACTCTTCTTAAAGTTATGTATGATGAAGTTGAATTACCTACTGTACCTCATAACAATTAATTTAAAGAGTTTTTATCATTTTATTTAGGAGAAATAGTTTTACTGAACCTATTAGTTTATTTATAATGTGATACAGGTTAAGTAATTTCTTTGTGCAGGAAACACTACTTGTTCATAAAGATCTTAGCAAGAGCGAGGGCCTTGATGATCTATTAGTGGAACTTGAAAAAGAAGGTTAGAACTCAAAATCTCTTAGTCTTTCATTTGTTTAGTAATTGGTTTACAAAAAATGACTTTTACACACTAGTGAATACTTAGTAGTTACAATCACCTCACCTTTACTTTGAGTTTCATATTGCAGGAGTAGTTATTTATGGTGGGCCTGTTGCACATGACAAATTGAAAGTACCAAAGGTTGAATCATTTCGTCACGAGTATAGCTCAATGGCATGCACTCTTGAATTTGTTGATGATGTGCAGTCCGCTATCGATCACATAAATCGTTATGGAAGGTAAGGAATTTTTCTTTTAAGCGATCATATAACTACAATAGGCTACTTTTGACAAAAAAAATGTTCTTTTCAGTGCGCACACAGACTGTATCATCACAACTGATGAAAGTGCTGCAGAGGCTTTTCTGCAGCAAGTCGATAGGTATTGAAACCTTCTTTCCGCCATTCTTGTGGTTGAACTTTGTTATGGAAGTATTATTTGTTACTGATTTGTTTGATTATACTGCTGGTCTATGATGCTTTTGGACCTAATGACATGACATTTTTGTTGAACGGCAACAGTGCTGCTGTGTTTCATAATGCAAGCACAAGGTTTTGTGATGGGACGCGCTTTGGGTTTGGTGCAGAGGTACTTCCTTTGGCCATATGTTTTCTGTACATTTTTTTTCTTGTCACTTTATATCATGATGGACAGTTTGGCTTTAGAAGTGTAGATCATTTATTTGAATTCCTTGCGCTAGCTACCATTGATTTGCTTGAAGCCTTGATGGATGATGGCGCGAATCATTTATTAAGTTAATGCGTTTTGTGCTTAAAGCCTTAACAATCAAACCAATTGAGTGTTAGTAGTTTGTATGTCTACTGAATATTCAAAATGTACCTCTTGGTAGAAGCATAGTGAGGTATAAATTAAACTGCTGAGAGAACAGTAGTGTGGTCAAATTGAACCATGGACTCGTGTTACTTGGATTGTTCAGGAAACAACAGCATGTAATTTACTTGGGTATGCATTGTTCTACAGGCAACAATGCCTTCATGGTCATTTTATATTATAACAGATGTCAAATTTGTAATCTAAAAGTTTATTATAAGCTGCCCAATACTAAAATGTTTTCAATTACAGTATTGACACTTTAACTTCAAATACCTTATCAAATCTTTTCTAATGGTTTGCAAAGGTTGGCATAAGTACAGGGCGCATACATGCCCGTGGACCTGTTGGAGTTGATGGACTTCTGACTACTCGCTGGTACATTTTTTATCACTTGAAAAATGTAGTATTTCTTATTTCCTCTTCGTCACCTCATGACAGATTCCCTTTGCTCCGATTCTTTATTTGTCCGTTGGGAAGATCCCACTTTTGCTCACACAATTATTATGTTCATGTCATACTTATGATTTTTTTGCCAAATGTAGCATTTTACGCGGTAGTGGACAAGTGGTGAATGGTGACAAGGGAGTGGTTTACACCCACAAGGATCTTCCTTTGCAATGAGGCAAGTAATGGTTCACACTGCTTGAAAAGTTTTTTTTTTATATACGACAGTTACTAACTTATCTCTCTTTGCTGCAGGCAAAGGACCTCTGTTGTAGAACAATTGCTCGTAACGAATGGCTGAACTCCTAAGTACCCTTTTCTTTATTCCATTCCATGCAACAAAGATAGGTGTCGTAACAAGCAGAAGGGACTGATACTTTCTCGGCGGTGCCTATTTATTAGACAATGATGTATTCAGACCATTTTGGTACGAGGCTTGTAAGCTGTGTTTGTCGTTGTGTTCTTGTCGTATAAGCCCTAAAACTTCCGAGACATCTGTATTAGAGGCGTAGTAGCTGGTTGATATGCGATGGTTTTGGATGAAAGTTGAATCTGTTCCCATGCAATGATAATGCATGTGTGATGAGATCCTAAAAACCTGTAATGGTCTGTGATTTTACCTGCTGCTTGGTAGTAGGAGGTGTTGGTTCATGTGGGAATTGGAATTGGCTCAAAAAATTGTCTTGCAAAACGAGGTTGCTGCCCTGGGTGTTCCTTGACATCAGTTGCATTAAAAATCCATCAATCATTGGCACAAAATACTACAGAGAATCAGCCCTTACCTCTGATCAGTGGTTAAGCAATGGACAGAAAAAAGAACTGTCTATTGGTCACCTTTCAAAACGCAGGGATCAGTGGTTACCCGATGGAGAATGGACAGTAGAAATAAACTGTCTAAATGATCTGTACCCACATATTACAGGTACAGGCGTACAGCAGGTTAGTTGGCACATACAAACATCGCCTATATCACAGGTACAGGCGTACAGCAGATTAGTTGGCACATACAAGGCGATGTCCATGCACTGTTGCAGGTTTACTATTGCAAAGCATGACATGGACAGTGTCATCCAAATCAATGTTGATCTCATCCTGCCTCCTACAGCTTGTCCATGGCCTTGTTTAGTTCCCCAACTTTGAGGCCAAGTATCAATGACGGGGCCTCTGACATTGCCACCACCATAAGCTACAACCATCACATCACGTCTCTTCCCATGTATAAATATGTAATATCAAACAACATCAATAAAGCAATTAATCATTTATTCTCATTCTTGTCTCGAGTTTGATCTCTTTACATTTAAACATGGGTGGGGCATATGGGCATCTTCACAAGCGTGTCAAAATTGTTTGTCAGGTATGAGTTCCACCTTTCTCCAGACTCAGTAATCAATCTGAGGCCCCTCCTGAAAAGCTATCACCACGCCTAGTCTAATGAATTATGTTAGGCTGTACATAATGGATTGAAGGAACACCAGCTACTACTTCAGTTATCATCCAGTATAATCAGTAAAGGTAACTAAAATCAGGAGTTTGCAGCATCTTCACCAATAATCCCTGCACGAGCAAAGTCCATCCCTGAAGTGGTGAAATCGATTCACGTCCCTCACAACAATCTCCCGATTTGTGAATTTGGAGATGAACTTGGTGACTGAATGACAGTCCTCACAAAGCCTGAGGTTCTTTGTGATCCTGATAACTTCTCCACTGCCAGTGTTAATAAGACCGAAAGCAACAGCCAACTTCTCACTGTGGCCAAGCAAAATCCTCTCCTTCTCCTCTTCTTCAATATCATACAGAACGGATCCTGTGTCAGGGACATAGCCCTCATTTTTCATCTGTGTCACAAACTCACCGATCAATGCTTGCAGCTCCTCCAACTGTGGGATCTTGTTGTCAACTGAAACAAATGAGTACAGCTTCTTCTTCACCTCTATCCAGCTACAGCCTGGCACCTTCTCCAGTGCATGCTCCTCAAGTAACTCCTTTAGTACATCAACTTGGTCCTGCAACTTAGCTCGGGCATAAATATCTGCCAGGAGAACATAGTTTCCAGCATTCCGGGGCTCAAGATCAAAGAGATGAGAGCACGCCATCTCAGCATACTCAACATGACCATGAATTCTGCAAGCTCCAAGAAGTGAGCCCCAAACTTGTGGGCTTGGTTGAATGCGCATGCTCTGTATCAGCTCCACAGCTTCATCCAGGCGCCCAGCCCGACCAAGAAGGTCAACCATGCAAGCATAGTGCTCAGCACGAGGTGTGACATTGTACTCCACCATTGATTCGAATAGCTTCTTTCCCTGCTCCACCAGTCCAGCATGGCTACAGGCCCCAAGGACGCTGATAAATGTGATGATACTTGGCGAAATGCCTTCCTGAATCATCTTCTCAAACACCTGGACTGACTCAGAACCAAAGCCATGCATTCCATACCCAGATATAAGTGAATTCCATGACACGACATTCCTTCTGCGTCCTATCCAATTGAAGATATAGCGCCCAATCTCAAGGCACCCACATTTCATGTACATTGCCATCAGCGCATTCAGCACCGAAACAAGTGAGTCAAAACCCCTCCGAAGGATATATGCATGCAGTACTTTGCCCTGACCGAGTGCATTTACCCCAGCACAGGCATGCAAGATGCTAACAATTGTGATCGAGTTTGGTACCAGGTCTGCATCAGAAGCCATCATCTCCTGGAAGATCTGAATCGCATCACCAGGACGCTCATTCTTGGCATAGCACCCAATCATGGCACTCCAGGACACAAGATTCCGATCAGGCATTGAAGCGAACACACGCTCAGCATAGCTGACCATCCCAAGCTTTCCATAGCAGTCAATAAGAGTGGTGGCAACATGCGTGTGTAACCCATAGCCACGACGGATGGCATGAGCATGCACCTCCCGTACACGGGCAGAGGCCGGCACATGCGACGCTGACGCCGCAATGCAGGCCTTAAGACCGTGCGCGTAGCTGTAGCTGTCGACGGGGACACCGAGCCGGCCCATGTCAGCAAGGCACGCGAGAGCCTCCTCTCCATGGTCGGCGAGCGCGAGCGCCTTGAGCATCGCGTTCCACACGAAGATGTTCTTCGCGGGCGCCTCGTCGAACACCTGGCGCGCGGCCGGGAGCGCGCGGAGCGCGGCATAGGCCTCGATGAGGCGGGTCGACAGGAAGGGGTCCGAGCGGAACACCGGGTCCGCCTCGAGCCTGCGGTGCACGGCCGCGGCGAGCGCGGCGTCCCCCGCCCGCGCGGCGGCGAGCAGGAGCGACTCGTAGGTGCGCTGCGTCGGCGCGGGGAGCCCCTGCAGGAGCGCCGCGGCCCGGGCGAGGCGCCCGTGGGCGCAGAGCGTCTGTATGAGGTGGTCCTCGTTCGCCGGCGAAGCGCCCGGTGATGGCCCCGGCGCGAGCGACGCGAGGCACCTGAGGCGCGTCAGCCTCGGCCGCCGGGGCCCGAACGGGCGGTGGGGGAGGTGGAGGAGGGAGGTGTGCGGGGAGGCAGTGGCGGACATGGGGATGGGGGCGGGGCGGGGGCGGGGGCGGAGGCGGCGGCGGCGGAAGGCGATGAGGGGCGTCACCGTGAGGCGGCGCGGGAGAGGGGGATATTTCGGGTGGGTTGGGTCGGTCGGACGTCGGAGCTCGGACGGCAGCTGGAAGCCTGCAAAAGTGGAAAAGCAGCGGCGAGGCGGGACTGAGTGGGCAGCGCCGCGCGGAGACGGAGAAGATCGGGGATTTTTTTGCGGGATTTTGGTGGCTTGGCAGAATTGTGGGCCCGTTTTCTAGAGCGGCCTGGCGTGTTGGTTGGGCTTATTAGTGGGCCAACATAGATTACCCATTTTGCCGTTGTGGATGGACAGCCCAAACGACACTGCTTTGCTCTAGACTTAAAAAGTGCTGCCAATGTCTCCATGGGCCATGGCATCACAACCAGCAGAAAAGAAGAGAGAAACAACCAGTATAATAAATCTAAAAAAAAAACCAGAATAATGGAACGTGGTTATATGATCAATGACTAAGGAGAGAGGTCCTACTGAGCCGGTGAAAAGTCGGCAGAATTCAACTTATTTCTTCTCACAAATTACCGTTGAATCTGCCAAAATTTGCCGACTTTTCAATCGACTGAACATGACCAGACAATATTGTCATGTCACTAAACATCATCAGTATAGAAATTAGTCTCAACAATTGCAAGATGTGAAGAAATCGGCTCAACGACCTTGCTAACATAGATTATGTATTGGTACTAACTTAAATATCTAATCCACCTTTTAAGCATGAGGTGCTAAAGATATGGTAAAAGAATCGCCAAGCACTTTCTCTAAGCAATCCCATTGTTTGTTTGGTTTCGAAACCTCAAGCAATCCCATTGTTGTGCATTGCTCTTATGGCCAAGAATTTCATCATGAATTTTACAGAAGGTGTTCAATTTCAAACGAAAAACATAGGAACATGAAAACTTTCCCGCATTTTAAACAAACATTTAGGCTGAAAAATTGCATCCATGCCCCATGAGGTGAAATGTTTTGGGAGTGTCGTTTCTAAGTTCTGTTTAACAGCAAACCTCAATTTTTCAGCGCCTTCTGTTGATGCTCCCTAGTCCCTACCATTTGAAAACCCCATTCAGACCGTCAATTCCTCGTTCGGACATTCAATCAAGTGACTACTCCAATCAAGCGACTACTCCTAGAAAGCACCGAGTGCAGGCAAGTACTCCTACGACGAGGCTACCCGGCGATGTGCCGATGACATAGCCGGATTAGCTCATCATTGGTGAACACCTGAAAAGAGCACGAGGCAGGTCACAACACAGCCCGCTGTCCCCAGCGGCAGTCCGCACTAGCAGTAGCACTACCAGTCCGTGCGTGATGGGAAAGCGATGGTGCCGATGCATCCAGACGTTCCGTGTCATTATTCTTCTAATGCTGCAAAACAGTATGAGCCTGCCATTTCCGAGACAAAAGCAGGTGATGTGCCAGTGCCAGTGGCGCGTAGTGGTAGGAGCTACGGCCGCGGCAGAGCGAGCATCGGCAGCTGCACCACTGGCTTGTTTGCAACTGGACCGGATTGGCCGAGGGCATTTTTTTAAAGCCATTCCAAATCCAAACGGGGATCGGATCAGCCATATCTTAGCGTGGAGACAGGCATATGCTTAACGAGAATCAGCCAGGCAATTGGATTAGGGAGAGCCCACTCTCCACTTGGCAGCTGCACCTCTCGCTTTTTATCATGTGCATGTGTGGCTGCTCGTGCCCACGCTGCCTATGGTGTGCTGCCTGGCTCTGGAGGCTCCCGGTCGGAGATACTCCTGCTGTGTACGTGCACAGAAAAGGTAATTACGGGGGACAAAACAAAGCCTTGCTTTCGAGAGGCATGTACCTGGACAAGGAAGCAAATGGTGGTGAGCGAGAGAGCTGAAAGATAACCCTATTACTAATCCACCAATCAATTCATGCCGCAACTCCAGTTTCATGCTAATCTAGTCTGCTGATGCGGAGAACGTTTCTTTCTGCAGTATCTTTGTACTGGGAGTGGACAAATGTCACTGTTACTGCAATAGCCGTTTATAAATTCTATGCATCTTCTATCTTCTCCTTTTCTACCCCACTTAACAAATGCCACCACTTCTCACAGATGAAGTTGTCATTTTTAAACGGAATTTTCGTACACTTACTTTCTCCGTTCTTATAAATATTTTAAATTTGACCAAATATATATATAAGTAAATACTTATTAATTAGTGTCATCGTTGGATTATTCAATAAAAATTAGTATCATTAAATGAGTCAAAAAATATACTCATAATAAACTTATTTAGAAATATAAAAAATTTATAATATTTTCTTACAAATATAGTCAAACTATTAAAAAAACTAAGCATTAAATAGAGACACTCAGACTCAGGGAGTACATGCAAGATAAGATCAAAGGACATTACCGGACCCATGCGGCCATGCCCGACCTCAGACGTTCAAAAGGACACAAACAGTAACTCTTTTTAAATATGAACAGTACACCGTAGCTTGCCCCAGCAGCTCCTTCCATTTCTTTTGACAGCTCCTTCCATTTCTTTTGACAGGGTCCTCGGCTCCTCGCAGCTCTCCCAGACGTGCATGGATTCCTTCCAAGCAAGAAAACATCGTGCGGCATGGAGCCAGCCACACAAGCCTAGCTCCAGGTACAATTCTATATTGGCCAAAATCAAAAGTGTCTCGTGGATCTTGGAGAGAGCATAATAAACCAAAAATATAGAAGCTATAGGTATAAAGTAGGACAACACCAACACCAATGTCTCATCCAAGACTTGTAATATAAGGAAAGAATTAGGATGGAAACTCTTATTACACTTAATTGTTATAAACGACAACAATCAATAGTTCCAAAGGATCTAATATGGTTGGGAGAGAGCAACACGTCTAGTACAACATCATCATCTAGGGTATTCTATCAACTTCGTTTTGGTATGTGCAAGCTCGTGTCATACTCACAATGTTCTTTCAAAGATCCAAAGATTGTTGCGCATAATTAGGGGTATCATATTAACAAAACCAAGAACCGGAATTAGGTCCCTTTGGAACGGTTTCTCTCATGTTCACTACATTTTTTATAAAAAAATGATTCATATGAAAATTTCAGCATTTTTCATAAAATGGTTGCATTCTAAAGAAAAATTCGATGAAAATTAAAATTGTTATTCCCTCCATTTCGAAACAGTTAATTTTATTGATTTTAGATTTTGTCCGGTAGTTCCCAATACACATTTCTCTTCTCTCAATATATCTTTCTTCTTCTCCTAGTATATCTTTATTTTAGTTTCTCTATTTCTGTCCTTGTTTTCTATAAATCATACCTTTCTGCTTCTAAATTCTAAGGTCCAAAAACGACAAATATTATGGGATTGGATGAGTACACAGGATTTCTGTGAGATTTAGTTTTTTTTTTAAAGGAATCTTGCTATGACACATGATAGGCTGCATGGTTTGCTTTGTCCAAGATCAAGACAAAGCAGGATCCATCAGATCTTTGCCATCTGAGGTGCTGTTAGTTGCAATAATTTAACCCATAGATCAGGAGGCAAGCCAATCATCACCTGACAGACCCAACATAGTTTGTTAACGTCACAAACCGGCCTAGTAAGCGTTAACAAGTGACCAAATCATACTTTTGTCCAAGCTTTAAGAGTCTACCCCATACAAGGATACAAGATGCACCCAAACGTCTGCATGCTTACTAGTTTAATATACACAAAAGGCTACCAAATCAAAGCAGAAACACCAAGGCCAGTTGGTCATGTTCTACGGCTACGGGGACAACTAAAAAGCTTCAGCATATATAGTAGTACTACAGTAGCAGCTTCCACACTTATTATCATAATAAAACAGGATCTACCGGGGAACACTTTGACTGCACTGTGCTTAAGGAGATAATGTATTCATCTTAGTTAAATCTCAATTCAGACCAAACAGGATCTCTATTAGCCTAGGAAGGTAAGTCAAATAGCATTTGACAGCAATGTTTTTCACCATTCTCCAAAGAAATTGATTCAAACTGATCAAGCCAAAGCCACCAAGTGATACACTTATATACCATTCTAACATACTAGTAGTGGTACAAATACATGCGTGTGCACCATCAGCAAGCTGAGCTCATCTCAGCTAACCATAAGGAACAATGGCAGCAGCAGCCATGTCAGCCAACAAAATCATGCACCAAATGGCCACCAATGTCCTTGCCGAAATGCCGGTCCTGGTTTCCGAAAGATCCCATCATGTAGGGGTCACTGACCTCCTCCAGCCCAAAACGGTGAGCGAGGTTGGGAGGGAGGGACGCCGGGAGTGGCTCAGCCATGCAGACTCTGTTGTTCTGGTGGAGACCAAGGGTGAGGGAGACGCCACCGTTCCCTGCACCACCGATGCCGCTCATTGGCCTTGCCTGCTGGTGGTGCTGTGACGAAGCGAGGCTGTGGTGTGGCGTCGAAAGCCCATTGTATGCAAAGGTTACCTGTTGCTGCTGAATAGAGTGGGACATCTCGGAGAGCTCATCTGCAAAGCCCTGCGACGCAGGGATGTTGTGGTTCCTAGTGATGCTGCTGCTTTGGCCGAGCTGAGAGTCGGAAGGATCAGAGGGCTTTCCACTGCTCTCAGACGAATGCTGGGTTTGGTGATTCAACGTGTGCTGGCCCTTGTCGAGAACAGGGTGTTTGTGCACCTGCCTCATCTCGAGGTTGTGGATTTCTTCCACCATTGGCTTCCAAAGACGAACCCTTGCATTAATAAACCAGTTTGATACCTGGACGAAGATTACAATAGGCCATCAGAAAGTTTTAAAGATAAAAATACAAGAGATCCACCAAACCTAGTACAAGTGTACAGCAATCACTGCAACAAAGAAAACATAAGCACCTTGTCTATTTACCTGGTTCCGTGTTAAACCCGTCTGTTTAGCAAGCATTTGCTTGTCTCCATCAGTAGGATATCTGGATAATTGGACAATCAAAATGTGACTGATACAGTACTAATAAATTACTAATCAATAGTCGGCAAAGGTGTACAAAAACAACAACACGCAATTTGACAATGTACAAGAAACTGAAATGAAACAACACGAAGATTAGTTCAGTACAACAAAGACTACTGTTGTGGTCAAGTTCTTCTCATTGCTACATTATTTCCACGATTGAGCAATGTGATATGACGAAGCTGACAAAAGCTAGAACTGATTGATATGGGATCTAAACAAAGGACAAAATTGACTAACTGTGGATGGGAAACCTTTTTCGACCATAGGCCAGGAAGGAATGGTAGCAATAATTAAACAACTGACTGAACTCCAGATACTGGCTCTAAAGTGACAAATTATCAGCAATTCAACATCTAGAGGTTGTACCAATCAATTCGATGTAACGGTTGATACATAATTTCCAACTTTTAGATCATACATCATGTGAAAGGATTGTACTATGAAAACTAGACTTAATCTGCAGATCAAACTAATAAATCATAGCATTTAGCGTAGGTTGGTGCTCTATTAATTTGGTTGCAAGTAACCCTCACTTCGAAGTTATGGATGATTGTGCTACAAGAACAAGACGCTTTATGATGCTTCGAGTCATGAGTACTATCTAACAAAGATTGCAGCGGCGGCCTTAGATCCTGGCATTCCAGCATATTTATGATGTGTACAGCAAAAAATGCAGCTCACGCACAGGTATAAAGTCTGATAGTCCATCATGTTACAAACTCCATCGTAATGATTTGGAAGCCACGCATTCTATCACGCAAGTTCAACACAATGATTCAGACAAACAGGAATGCTTTGCAGTGTAGTCACCAAAACATCTAATCCCATACTCTCCATGCATGTATCAAATCACATATCATCGTTTTAGAATGCATCATGGCACCATGTTCAACAAACAGCAACTCATCATGAATGGTAATCCCAACCAATACCCCATCAGTAATTAGCATCGTCTCCAATACCCCATCAGTCATCTAAAATAGATATTGAGCTCTAATCCCAACCATCCATGAAACTAGTAATTAGCAAGCAACAATAATCATCCTTTTAGCCATGATCGTCTTGAAACAAGTACAGGTTATAGTAGATAATCATGTCCTAATGGCATTCGGATTAAAGAAGCAGTTAAAACGGGGAAGGCGACTTACGGGTGGAGGAAGTGTTCGAAGAGCCAAGCGCGGAGGACAGACACTGCGCGCTCCGGCAGCCCTCTCTGTGGCCGCCAGATGTTGTGCGGCTGGCCGAAGGCAACCACGCTGTTAGCTCTGTGGAGGGCGGCCTGGCTGCCGCCTGCAAGCCCGAACAGGACGATGTCTTTGCTGATGGCCTCCTTGCCAGCAGCCGCCTTGGTGGTGTTGCGCAGCTGGCTCAGTATCATGCTCTTCAGGCACTTGAAGTGCTTCGCCATGGCTCTCAGCGCCATCGCCGCGAACGGGGCCGCGTTGCTGAACCCGGCGACGGTCTCGAACGAGTTGATCACCGTCTGAACCTGCTGGTAGTATAGCCTGTACCTCTTGCAAACCTAGAAAAAAAAAAGTATTTTTAATCATTGCAATCACAACTTAGTGGAGAGGTTGAATCAGACAGCTTTTAATCAAACAAAGAAGAAACTCCAAGTTAGGAAAATATAGCAGGGCGCTTTTGCTTGCATGAAGACATGACATCAACAAAGCAGGCCTGCTTCCCAATTATGGAAGCGAGATGCCATTAAAGAACTCTGCAAAAAACCAATCGCCTATTCAGGATTCCAAAAATAGAAGCTAGACACATTTGTACGTGGAAGCTTGCTGCCCTGCTTGCGGTCGCAGGGGCTACGACGAGCCAAGCCACGACGAATCATCACAAGACATTAGAGGTGACGCCAGTTTTATCGTCGCGTGACATTAGAAAGAGAGTTTAATGCAGTCAACCTCTTTTTGCTCCTATAATTTCATGCAGATTAACATTATAGTACCTCGGAAGCAATTCCTACTGCTAGACAGCCGATCAAAGCAATCAATATTTGTAGAACGAACGACTGTTATGAACAGTTCGAACTGTAAAAGCTCACAACCACGTACTAGTAGTGAGGATAGAGAAAAAAATCTTGGAAAAGATGTACCGCGAGTATCAACAGCAGAGGAAATCATCATCAAATCAAAAGCACATGCAACTACAGTGAAGAAAAGCAGGCCACAACTGCAGTGGCGATGTGACCTGTATAAGCAAGATTCTTCTCCACCGAGAGCGAGCGATAATTGCAATTCCGAAACAAGCGAAGAAAAGATGGACACACCATGGAGGCATCGAGGATAGATAGATAGCAGATAGCACGAGAAACCTGTAAGGAGCCAGCACAAGGAAGCAAGGCAGCCGGAGAGAGCTCACTCACCTCTTCCATCATGGAGATGAGCCGAGTCTTCTTCCACTGCTGCTCGGCGCCGGAGATCGGGCCAGCGTCGGAGGCGGCGCGGTCGACGCCGTCCATGTCGTGATCGATGGCTTCCATCGGATCAGCGTCAAGCAGGCCCTGGTCAGAGGCGCTGCGGTCGACGTGCGAGGCGGCGCCCCCGACGTCGCAGATCTCCTCGAGCAGCTTCTCCGCGGGGCCGAGGAAGCGGGACCGCCCGAGCACAGCCGCGTAGCCGGTGAACGGCCCGAGGGGCGCCGTGGGCGCGGCGTGCGCCCTCCTCGGCGGGGCCGGCGGCGGGTTCGAGGACGAGGACGAGAGCGAGAGCGCGAAGTTCTGCGTCGGGATCTGCGACGCGAGCGGCGGCGGCGGGGCGAGGCCGTGGCCGTGCGCGTGCGCCACGACGAGCTGCGCCTGCGCCTGCTGCGCCAGCGTGGGGCTGTGCGGCGAGTAGGACGACGTGGAGGACGACGCGTAGGAGTAGAACCCTGGCGGCGGCGGCGGCGGCCAGGCCACCCCGGCGGCGTGCTGCTGGTGCGGGGCGGCGGAAGCGGAGGCGTGGTGCGGTGGCGAGTCGTCCGGCGGGAACCGCAGCTTCTCGCGGCGGCTGTGCTGCGGCACGTGGTAGAGCTGCTGCTGCGCCTGCGCGGCGACGTGCTGTGCATGGTGGTGCAGCATGAAGTCGCCGTGGCCGTGGCAGTGGGGCTCCGCGCCGCTCCCCGCTCCGCCGCCGCCGTACCCGCCCGCCGCGGACGACATGGCGAGCACGCGCGCGCGATCAAGCGCGCGAGGCGTCGGGAATCGCGCGCGCTCGCCTAGCAGCGACGCGATCGGGAGCACCACCTGGCGTGGACGTGGGCTGAGTGGACGGAGGCAAGTAGAGCTGAGCTGCTCGTAGAGGGGGGAAACGGCTCCGCACTTTCCGAGCGGCGGTCCTCTGCGCTCTGCTGCCTTCCTGCCCTCCTGCCCTGCCGCCGCTGTAGCCTTCTCGCCTCCCTCCCCCGCCTTTTTATTCCGCCCCCCTATTCCTCCTTTTCATCCTCTCGCAGCCAGCTTTGCCCCGGCCCGTCCCCCTCCCAGACTCGACTGCTGCCGCTGGCTGCCGCTGTCGTTGGGTTCCGGGTGCCTTTCTTTCGGGCAAAGCCGAGACCGGGAACTGAACTCGACCGGCGGGAGGAGGTGAAAAAGAAGAGGGCGGAGGCTAGCTAGCTGCGGCCTGTGCTCGCTGCAGGGGTAGGGCGATGGTGAGCAGCCGCCGTGAAAGCGAAAGGAGAGACCAGACCAGGTGAAGGCGTGAGGTGCGAGCACGACGGCGGCACAGGTAAAAATAGACACCGCCCGCCCGGCTCTTGGCGTGGCGTCCGGGAAGTGGGCGCCCATGCCAACGCGAGTACGTGCCCGCCCTTAGACAGCGCCCGCCCGGCTCTTGGCGTGGCGTCCGGGAAGTGGGCGCCCATGCCAACGCGAGTACGTGCCCGCCCCTCTCCGTCCTTGTGTCTCCGTCCTTCGTGACCTGGCCGGTTAATCCGTCCGTGCCTTGGCGCGGCCTCCGGGCGGGAGACGGTTTTTACCGCGGCCTGCTCGGAGGAGGCGGACGCTAGTGGTAGTGGGCTGGGGATGGTAGTACTCGGTTTGACCATTCCGGCCGGGGAGCAGGAGTAGAGACATTCCATGTGCAGCGCGATTAAGCCGCTTAATAAATGGAACACGTACTAGAACGAACTGGCCGCCACAGTGGCGTTCCCACTTCCCAGCCCCCAGCTACTGCAGCTGCACGACCGCCTCTGCTGCGTGCTCCTAAATGCGAAAATCAATGTGCCCGTGCGGCACACATGACAGCCTCTACTACGGAGCAGTACTAAACAGGACTACGGAGTAAACATAACAGTAATTCTCAAAAACAGAAGGCTTTGCACGACTAGTATCAGTTTTCACCAAACCTGGAGCCGCGATCGATCGATCGATCGATCAACCAAACCAAGAGAACTGTTCCCTTTGGCTGCTTGCGTGGGAGTCCTACTACGGGTAGTACAGCCAGCCAGCTTTTCTTGTTCTTGCCCTTTGCCGTGACGCGAGCTGCGAACAGCAGGATGGCACTGTAGCAGCGGTAGGAGAGGAGAGGAGAGCAGCAAATCATGTATCGCGCCCTTCAATGCGCTGCCGCCCTCCCAACCAAACCCAAGTACCCAACACGCCCATTGGGCAGAGGGCGCCCGGGCCCACGGGTCACTCATAATTGAGCCCGCGAACAAGCAATCAACCCCTCATGGGGCCCCGCCCGCGACAAGACCGAACATAGCACTGCCTCCTGGCCCGCGGTCCAGTCTCCCGGACGCCGACGCCTCCGCGTCCCCGCCCGCTACAGCTACAAGAGGGCGAGACGCCGACCGGCGGGGCCGCGCCCACCGGCCCCGGGATACGGGGGTGCCGGATCTCCCTCCTGCCGTTCCAGGCCTCGATCCACAGCTACGGTAGGCAACGTCAGCTGGCTGCGACGCGTCGCTTCGGGATAGGAATATCCGGCGCGATTAGGGCGCCGCTGCGTAATGGCGCAGGGTTGGGAGTGACGAGGGCGTGATGCGCTGCTGTGCCTGTGCGGCAGGGCAGGGCTATGCTAGGCCTGCCCGGGGAATATCTGATGACGTGGCTGTTACCCTTGCCCATAAACTTCACATCCACTGATCCACCCGTCCGTCTGTTCCGTATGATTCAGAGACCACAGCCCTTGTGATGGGAGTGCAAGACCACAGACGGTCCCTGACTGACTGAAGCAACCACTCCTCCGGGCCGGTGCTTTTGTTGTTACTGTAGGGCCTCGTAGAACCCTGGACCCTAGTAGACTGGATAGCTGTAGCATCTGCGTGATCAACAGGTGAAAGTGGGAACACCGGGCGCACAGTAGAAGCACAGCTGCACAGTGATCCCTTTGGCGCGGGGGGGTGGGCCCGCCAGGCAGTGTCGCTTTAGGGCACTGTGCAATCTTTCGTGTGAGCACATGAGCACAGGTGAAAGTAAAGTTGTACTGCCGCAACAGTACGTACTGCTAGACTCGCACGTTTTCGCTGGCTGCGCGGCTGTCACGTGGGGCGCGAGAGCGAGCGAGGTGAAAGTTCAGATGCCGAGGTGAAACTTGAGATCTTTTGGCGCTTTATGGCACAATGAACTCTCTTCTTCCCCCGCCAACCAACAAATCAGCTGTGGCGGACGCGCGCATAGCGCGGTGGTGGAGACTCCCGTCGTGGAGCGCACCTGTCCGGGTTCGATCCCAGTCTGGGACGAATTTACGGGTGCTGCACCGGAGACTGTTCCCCAGAAATAATTCCGTGAAGCCTCTCACGCGTGGAGCCACAATGGGATCGCGACGTGCCCGTCGTCTACGGAGTATTCCGGTGATCTTAAGAAGGACGCGGTTTCAGATCTGAGTGTAGTTGTAGGTTTGTTTGTACACGGGGTGGTGTAAGTGGTGTGCGTGTGTTGAGTGGGTGTGCGTGTGTACGAACAGATATTACAGCTGTACCCAGATGAGAGGCGTCAAAAAAAAAAAATCAGCTGTGAAACCACGTCGTAGTTTTTACTACAGTATGTAGTTTTATCATTATATTAATCATTTCTCCGTTATTTCAAGTGTCTAAATTTTAAGACGATTCCGAGCAACCACTATTATTTGTCTTTGTATTGGTTCAGGGAACCTCAAAAATAGAATGTATTGGTTCAAATTTAATGTATTTCATGAGGATGGACAGGCAAGAAGTCAAGTTTATAGTCGGTGAATGATATGATAATCAGAAAAACAAACCTCTTTGGTTCCATTTGGAAACTATCATGGTCGTGGCATTCAGCTGGTTGGAAAATCGATAGATTTCAATAAATTCAACAGTGGTTTGTGAGAGGAAAAATAAACTGAAATCTAAGTCTAGAAATTAGCAGACCGCTAATGTTAGTGATAGTTTAATAAATTGTTCAAATACAACCAATTAGCGTTGGTGTTGTGATAAATATGTACATATAGTATAAGCTTATTGCAATTTGAAGTTTCCAAGAAGGGCAAAGAATCAAAAATTTTGTGAGAGATTTGAACAATGATTGCTCATCAAACAACTAAGGGTTGTCTGGGTCTAGCTATTGTAAAATCTAAATCTAAATTTTGAACAATGATTGTATAGAGTCCAGCAAACCACTAAAGTTTGTCGTATATAGCTATTGTAAAATCAGAAATCTGCTATTACAACTTATAATGGTTGTAATAAAAAAAGCTAGGTCCACACGCGCGATTTGCTTAAATGATTTTGTAAAATTCGTCGTAATATAAATTTATGATGCACCACACCGTGAAACCTGATTTGTTTGATTCTAGAAAAAAAAAACACACAAGTTGTGTACAGGGTGACGCTGTAGGCATCCATCTGCGTATGTACGCACCCGTCCTAGCTGTCTTCAGGTGCTGCGGTAGAAATATCCGGACCATGAGCCGCAGCCTGGTGTTGCCAGTTCGCCACCATCATATCATTGCTGTATTTTTGCTCGCCGTCACGACGTGCGGTGTGCATCGGAAACCGCTCACGGGCTGGCCAAGCTAGCGAGGCAAATGCATGAAGGCACTGCTGCCCTTCTGCAGTGCCCCCGCTGTTGCGCGCACCGATCGATGTGGTCATTCACGGCAGCTGACCAGATGCGCCAGGGCGCGGGCCTCCCCTTTGTTTTCTTACCCCGCCCAGCACCGGAAGTCCAGTGCCATGGACCGGAGTAAGGGAAGGGAAGTGCCATGGACCGTACGCGCTGTTCCGCCTGGCACCGCTGAGCAAAGGCTCGCACGGAGCCACGGACACGTGTGTCTTACGCCTGCCACTGCATGTCTGCATGCATGGGATACATCTCCGTGGACGCTAGCGACCTGCGCGGCCTGCGACGTGATCTTTTGCTTCGTGAGCGCGAGCCGCAGGCCGAGATCACGGAGAGAGAGAGCGAAAAAGGGCTGCCAGCCCAGCGCGCATCAGTGCGTCGTGCATGGATCATCGCTTGGTGGCTGCTGCTTGCAGGCAGGCAGGCTGCGCGGCCTTCGCGTTCCATCGGGCCAAAGCCGTCGCGAGCTTCGAGGAAAGCATGCATTGCTGATGAAGACGGGAGTCTTATCCGGACGCCATCCATCAGGTGCTCCCGTCTCCTCTATGGGCGACGCTGTGGTGTGCTCGGCTCGCGCCTGGCTCGCCGGATGCCGGCGGCCGGTCCGGCGGTCCCCTCCCCACGCCCGTGCGTGCGGCGAGGCACTGTGCGAGCAAACCTGGCGGCCGGGGCGGGGCGCCGCGCTTTCCTGTTCCGCTCGCAGCACGTGCTAGCTGCCTACAGCTTCCGAACGCAACGCACTCCGGGCGCGACTAGGCACCGCACGCCCGCCCCGGCGCCGACGAGAGCGGCACTGCAATCATGCAGGCACTCGGCACGGCGAGGTCGCACATGCGTACGACGGACCATGGACAGCCGTGCTACAGGGCTATGCGAACAAGGGACCCTACCGGCTACTGTATGGAGTGTGGCATGCAGAGATGACTACATGCATGTCAAGCAGGAAAGGCAGCTTCATGGCGCGGTATGGCGCGCTAGCTGTGCATAACCCTGGCCATGGCTCTCTGGGAGCCAATCTGGCTTGTTTGGTTGCCTGCATAACCTCCGGAGCCTGGCTTATTCTAGCCAGCCGTACGCTCTTAGCCTGGCTAGACCTGAACGCCCAAATCGGCCGTTCAATCCTGGCCAGGCCAGGGCTAGCCTCGCGCTGCTCTGCTGCTCACCGCCCGATGCCCGTGCGATTCCTCACCGGCCATGCTTCTCGTTCTCCACCACCGGTGCTCCTCCTTCTCCACCACCGGTGCTCCTCCTCCACCCCGCCGTGCCTCAGGTCTCGCCGCCCTCGATTCTCGGGTCTCGTCGTGCCGTCGTGCCTCAAAGCCGCGGATCCAGATCCGCTGTTCCTCCGATTGGGTACTCTTCCCTCCCTCCGACGTCGGTCCTGTAGCGTGGCGGCGTCGTTGGGCACCTTTTCGCCGGACAGGAAGGAGAGCTCCGCCTCCACCGTGGAGACGCCGTTGGGCACCCCCAGCTGCTTCCCCACCTGCAACCTCGTCGGAGGTAAAGGGAGCACAGCTGGCCATGGTGCTCCCCTTGCTCGTTGCCATGGCGCTGCTCGATGGCGTGCTCCCGGTCCCGGATCGAGCCGCAGTTTTCCGCCTACGGCGTGGGGGACGCGGCGGGAGCACGGGGAAACATGCTGCGTCCGTGCGTTAGAGGAGAGTCGGTACACGCGCGGACCGGCTACCATGGCGGAGCGCAGGGACGACGGACACCTCCGTCTTCCCGTCGGCCAATGCGGCCACGGTGGCGGCGACGGCGAGCCCCACGATAGCCTTGCCCACGAGCGTGGCGGCGGCCGAGGACGGCTTGGGCGCAGCAGTGGGCATGGACACGTTGGGCAGCTCGCCGTCGGTGGATGACCCCGCGGGCGTCAGGAGCCGGCGCGGGGGCCGGGGTCGGGGCGACGCTCCTCTTGTGGCGGGGCTTGGTCGACTTGGCGGGGGCCGGCGCGGTGACCGCAGCGGCGGCGACGGTGACCTCGAGCTTCATGCCCGCGCGATGAGAGACAGGGCGCCATGGTGGCACCGAACACAGGCCACATCGGCAGAGTTGGTGCGCCTGCTTGGCGATCTCCGGCGGGGTGTAGAGCGGGTTCACGTGGTGGTGGCGGCACCGAGGCTGGGAGCAGCAGTATCACCGTGCCCCCGCTGCGGACGACGAGCGAGGCGCGCATCCCATCCGCGGCGCGGCGTGACAGCCGGTCCATGTCGCCGAACGTGAGCGTCTCGCCCATGGCGCCGTCGACGAGGCACGAGCGGTCGCGGCGCTCCGCAAATCCGTCGGCGAGATGGTCAGAACCTTGGGCTTGTCATGCTCGTGCATACACGTCGTGCTCCAACGCTAGTTGTTTTCATCGTCTTGCTTTGCTATGCTGCCGTGCTCTGTTGTTGTCATGTGCTGCTCGTATGTCCACCGTTTGTTCGATGAAATTCCTCAAAGAAGGTAAACTTACCAAATCAGAGAAGAGGTGACTGCATCGAAAGAAACCAGGCAACCAAACATGCTCTAGTGCTAGCCAGACTAACATTATACAGACAACCAAACAAGCAGAGGTTGGCTTGATGGAGGCAGGCTAAGTCTAACCAGACTTAGTTTTGCTAGCCAGACTAGACTGGGAAACAAACCAAACACACCCATGTTTCCACAGGGCGTCCTCATAGTCGTAGGCCCGCACGCTCCAATGATTTGAAGACAATGTTTAGAGGGGTGTAGCTGGTGTGGTACCGTGGTTGTAGTATCGGTTGACTGGTTTGTTTGCGATATCCAATGATTTCACGTACTGCCTCATCTTCGAGTTCTGAGGCTCAAATTCATTAACCACTACAACTGTATTTTTAGGCTGAAACAGTCAAATCCTCTATAGTTATGTAACCAACACATAGTCCTGTCAGTAAGGATATGTAACACTTCAAACTATTTTTTGTGCTCTCAGCTTCGTATTCTTTATATGGGCGTGTTTGGTTCACTTCGTGTTTGTTAAGAGCATGCACAGTGGTTGTGTTTGGTTATTGCACTTACGAAGCTTGGCTGGAGGGACATCTCGTTTGGTTCCTTGCATACAAGGATCGCTTGTCTCACTGACATGCACGGCTGCATGCTTCTTGCGCTCGTGCGAGTCTGGCCGCGATGAAACGTCCATTTCGAGCGTATGAGCTCAGCCTGGCTCAGGAAGATATCTTGTGTCGTATGGGACAGGCTCTAACCTTCAAGCAGGTAACCACACGCTCGACAGCTGCATGTGCGGAGCCTGGCCGCGGCGTATGCGGGCAACCAAATACACTCTATAAAAATTGGTCTTAGTAGATAGCCAAGCGTATAAAACATAATTCAATTCCGACGGTGGTCCCACAACAACCGCTTCATGTCCTACTTACAAGCTACTCCCTCCGGTCCCCTTTGTAAGGCGTTTCCTCATTTTATATTTAGGCAGGTATATTAGGCGTCGACGGTAAATAAGGGTGCGCTGTGTGGAACTCAAAGCGTTTGCATGCTGCATTTACTAATTTTGTACTATGCATGCATGCAAGCCTGCAAATTAGGGAACTCCTGACCAATCCTAGAGCACGTCCAAGCACGTGGACCCGCAGTTAATCACGACTGGAGCTGTAATTAATCACCGCACACATATTTCTATAGCTCTTCTTGGTATCTGGACTTTTCTTTGTTACGCCTTACAAATCAGCCCAGAGGGAGTAGGAACCAAAGGAAACAATCCACCCTCTCGCATTATTAGCTTAGAATAACTTTGACTTAACGTGTCATGTCCTGATGTGCTTTCCTACTCACTTGAACTTATCAGCTCAACTTATCATGGTACATTGTTTCTCTCTCATAATAAAACAACATCAACTGATTTTCACGCACAGAAACCATCAACCGAACACAGGATTATGGTTGAGTAAAACAACCTCTCCCATGGACATAAAGTTCTAGATTAATATGAGCAAAATATAAATAATTGTAACTATGTGATTCTCGTTGCCATAAAAAATATGAGGAAGTTTAAAGTTGTTATACCGGATTTACCATTGAAGCTAGTATAAATATATAACACGCTTGCGCAAAGTTGCTTACGTAGAAGCTTGCCATCAAACCGAGGGCATTTGTTAAGCCATGTCGCTTGAATTTATCAACCTAAATTATTAACCATGGTATATTGTTCTCTCACAGCAAATTAGCACATAGTATTTTCAGCCACCTTTTTAACAAAACGAGTAGGGCTAGTTCTTAGTGAATTAAAGTTTAGTAGTAGGCTACCCAATTTGGTGGATTAATGGGTGAACTAGTCCACTTATTAACAAAGGGGACTTAATTAAAGTACACTAATAGTACTAGCTACCAGAAAATATATCCAAATAATACGGGCCTACTGTAAACTTTAGTCACCTAATAATTACTCTAGTCCTAACTACATTTTGGATCCTTAACTTTGACCGATCGAGTTTCTTCTTTATCCATTCCCTCCTCCCTGAGTCCGTCCATCCTCTCGCGCTGACGCTCACCCGTCGCCATGGCCTGCGCATGGCCCAAGTTCGATCCGCATTTTTTGGACGCGGCAAGCCAGAGCCGTCGCAAGCCATGCGCATACTGAATCCCTGTCCGCGCACGCACAGCATGCATGCGGGACCAAGACGTCGAGGTGGTATACTCGTACGTAGTGTTAGGCGGCGGGTTGGGTTCCGGCCTTCGGGGACGGCGGATTCAGGGGCAATGACGGTGCCGTCCATGTACTGTACGTACTTCCATGCTAGCAGTACTACGCCGCAGTATTTCATTCAAATTTACTCCCTGGAGTCCAGGACTGGCCTGTGAAACGTGTGATGGCTGCAATATTGATTGACAACGACCAGAACAGCTGTGGGCAGCAGCAATGTGTGGCTGCGTGCAGCAGCAATGCCGTGCATACGTAGGTGACGTGCAGTACAAGTCCCCCCATGATGAGATCATGAGGTGCCCATGTCATTAGAGTGACCCGTGATTTGATACCGGCGGCGGCAGCCTGGTAATGCGATATCTGAAGGCGCCCTTGCACGGAGGACACTGAACGTACGGAATACGCATGCAGGTACAGTGAACAGTTACAGTGTCCGTTGTTGTGTGTGGCTTTGTAGCTACAGTTTGGTGGTCGCTGTGGTGACGTTAGCATGTGTTGTACGCACGCCACTGGCAGTCAGTCACTCCATCGATCGTTGACCTGATGTTCTCATGTTCTGACTTCGGAGGGCCGGGTTACGTGCTGCTGTCCGCGCCGGAAGCAGGTCGCCAGTGCTCCTGAGTTCATCTTCACCGAGCACTGCACTGAACACCGGCCAGCCAAAACATGAACACACGCGCGCCGTTTGAGAAGCTTTGACTCTTCAAGATTGCATTGCTAATCTAACTCTTTTATCCAAACATCATAAGAACATAGAGTTAGTTTAGAGGTAGAGTTAGAGTTAAAAACTAAATCTAACTCTAAATGAGCTAGAGGGATCCAAACAGAACCAATGTAGAGGCTTATTTAGTTCCCCCTCAAATTCTAAAATTTTCACTCTCTCCATCGTGTCAGTTTTTACATCCATATATGGAGCGTTAGATATAGATAAAAATTAATTAATTATGACCGCGGCTACGTACGTACACCTACATTCTGCGTCGTGTGTCATGACCGCGACCAGCCTCGCAAGTCGCAAAATGCGGCAACGTGATCATTTGCAACCGGGAGGTGCCGCTAGGTGCTTTGCATTTGCAACGCATGCATGGGCACGAAACTTCAGCTCATGATCGATTGTTGCATGGGCGCTGGGCCTGGGAGCGGCCCCCGTCCTGCATGGGCGCACACACGCAAGCCACACTGTACCCCATCGAGTTTAAAAATTTGGAGATCACCGATCATATCCCACGAGTAGCGAGGCAACTCTCGCCTCTCGGGTCGCGCTCTCGGGGTGGGGTTCAGCGATCATACTAGTACTTCCTAACTTCCACCTACTGTACGTCTAAAATGGATGCAATTTTAGATTTAGATTAGATCAAGTTTTAAAGTTTGACTAAATCTATAAAAAATATTTTAATATAATTTAGTGTTAATTTAGTTACGATATTGTAAATATTACGGCCTTTTTAAAAAAAAAGAAACTCCTCATAATGTGAAATTGTTCAACTTGTTTTTTATTTCAATACGAGGATCATTACCCTATTTCCATTATATCTCAAACGGAAATACATTGTTGGAGTTTTAAAGAAGCAAAGCAAAAAGTCAGGGGATGACCCCTACCTTGGCCGAAACGAGCAACAAGCACTCGCGAAAGAGTTCAAATGACCAAGTTTCTAGCAACTAACACAAGTTTGATGCTGAGAGCCAGACCAGCAAAGTAAAAAAACATCACCTAGGGACAAACAGAGCATCAATTCATCCAGAAAATCACTGTCTTCAATGTTGATCTTGGTCAGTAGCTTATTCCAGCAACGGGCAGTCCTGCTTCTGCTTCCTCTTGGCCACCAGCCTTGTCGCAATAGCTAACGTTGCATTCACCCCTTCGATCATGGTTTCTTTATCCTCCTCCATAAGCAACCTTGTCCAGTAACCCATAAGTGAACAAGCATAACAAACAATGCTAGCTAGTTCATTTACAACTTTTCCTTCGAAACAAATAGCATTACGAGTTTTCCACAAAGCCTAGCAAATGGCAACTATACCAAGAGTTTAAAACCTGGACCCAGATGGGAGCCATTTGTCACACCAATTCCACATTGGTTCAAGTTTCTTGGTATATTATCAGCACCAATAGCATGTGTAACAACTGCCTAGACAGCCTTAGCTATAGAACAGTCAAAAAACAAATGATTCACACTCTCATTATTATCACAAAAATAACAAGTAGGAGAGCCAATCTATTTTCTATGAATCATAGTATATTTAGTTAACAGGGCGTTATTCATCATAAGCCAAAGAAATATTTTGATCTTAGGGGTGTTTTTTCGCTTCCAAATCTTTTTATGGAAGGGCCCAACTTCATTTTTTGTCATGGCAGCATAAGTGGATTTGACTGAAAATTTTCCACTACAACCAAATCTCCATTCAACCAGGTCATGCCCATCAATAACCTGGATATTAGCCAGACTAAATTGAATAAGCTCCCAACCAACCTTCAAATCATCTAACAACCCTCTAGTAAAAGTAACATTGATCAGACCACTCTTAGCATGAGCAATGGAAATGTCTGTCTGTTTACATATCTTAAAAGGTTAGGAAACACATCACATAGGGGTTTATCATAAAGCCAAGGATCTTTCCACAGATGGGTACCCTCACCATTTCTGTTTTTCATCTTTCTACCTCGAAGGTAAACACTTTTAATTTTCAACAAGTCATACCACAGTGCAGAGTCAGATTGTCTATGCCCCACTCTGGTAACTGTTCTTACATGTAGATATTTATGTGTTTATGATAGTTTGCCACGAACCATCCTCAAATTCCAACTTCCACCACCACTTGCACAAGAGGCTTACATTCATTTTTCTTATGTCTTTGATGCCCAATCCCCTTTTTTTCTTGTGTTTGCAAATTTTTGTCCATCTCATGAGGTGGTACTTCCTCTTAGTCCCACCTTCTTGCCAAATGAATTTCCTTCTGTTTTTATCCTAGTTATTAATGACTATTTTAGGCAATAGGTATATGGACATATGATATATATAGGGGCATTATTCAAGCTTGAATTAATCAAGATAGTTCTACCAGCAATGGACATGCAACTTCCTTGCCTTACACTTAATTTTTTTGGCACTTTTTTCCATCAATGGTAACCAATCACTCACATTGATTGACTTGTTGAAAAGCAAAAATTTATGTTTTTTGAATTTACCATCTCCAAATGAAATAAAAACCCTGTATGCCGAGGAGTTGAACAGTACCAGATATTAGCTAAATAAATACATAAAAAATAGTACAATTAATAAAGATTATTGACTCTCTCACCTGAAGCTAAGGATTTCTTTTCTGTCGCTTGACACTCTAGTTTGTAGTGCAGGATCTACTAGCGACTGATCTGGATAGAAAGCGGGCTAATAATGGAACAACATAGACATGCCACCACTTTGGTTGAAGTGGCCTAATGTGACATGTCGTGAGTACATGCCATGCCATTTGTCAATGACTCGTACACAAAAGTTGGTCCCATACAACCAACCCTCCCGGCCCCTTACGAAAATCAAATAAGTGTGCGAGCCTAGTGAAGAAAGAAGCAACCGTACATATTGCGCCTAAAATATGAAGAACATGCACAAAAAAGGTACTCGATGAATTGAAAGTGTGTTCAAGGATAGGGATTAGCACAGGTTCTCTGCTGTGTTAGGGCCCCGGCCAAGAACACATTCCAAGCAGAAAAGAGATAGAAAGTTGAAGCGTGTGCTCAAACGATCCAAGTTGCAAATTGTAGCCTTAGCATAGCCCCGGCCCACCGTTTTGTTTGTGTCGCTGTTGGTCACTGACAGCGACTTCAGCAGTAGTATCAGGTCTATCAGCGATCCAGCGAGCGATCGACAGGCAATCACAAGGTCTCACCTATAAAAGGAGGCATGGGCATAATTCAGGATGAAGTACGGCAGATTTCAATAGAAAAATAAGCATCGCCATGGCCTTATGTGGCTTAGAATCGTCAACCAAACAAATAAATAAGCTATGTTCCAGGTGCTCTCACATCCCCTTCTGCGTAACATACTTCTAATAACATCTCTTTTGGTGTGCTACTTTTGTTACTATAAAACCGGGATGAACCAAGCAGAGCGCCAAGCAAAGCAGCTGTAGTGTGGAGGATGCATACATGGAGGTCGGCAGGGTGGTAGGCCATGCAGTTGTTACTCATGGTCACGTCCGCAAATCCAATCCAAGAAGGAGGCGTGAACCACCGCGCAAGCGATCGACGGATTTGAGGCGGAAAGAAAGAAGAGTGTACGCAGTGGATGCAAGTGGTTGCGGGGAGGCCATCGCCCAGCAGCCGATGCCCAAGTCCACCGTAACACGGCTGGAGCACGGGCACGGATCAAGGAACAGAGGCCGCGATGGCAATGGCATCTACGGAACGGGCCCTACGTGGCTGCTGGTGTCGTCGTTGCCGTCGGAGTCCCCGCTGCGGCTGCTGGTGTGGGCGCTGGCGGACTACGACGCCGGGGAGTGGGCGCTCACTGCGTTTTTTTTACCGGTCGGTTTACCGCGGTTACCGAGGTAACCGGGCCGGTCCGGTTCTGGTTCGGTCCGGTTCGGACCGGCCCAAATTTGAAATTTGAAGTTTGAAAAAAATATGCTGAAAAAATTCCAAAAAATAGCTGATGAATTATGGAACCCAATGGTGTAAAAAGTTTTGAAATTGGAGCTCGTATGATATGAAAAAATTTGAATTTGAGTTGGTTTAAAAAAAAACGGCGCGGCCGGTTAAGGCCCATTAGGCCCAATAGGCGCCAGAGGGCGCATAAGGCGCCGACGCCCCCAGAAAGCCAATCCGAACCCCCCCGCTGTCTCTCCGCCCGTGGCCGCCGCGCTCCGCCGCCCCGGCGAACTGTAACATCCCAGATGTTAATTACAACTAAAACCTGTTTAAGAGTTCTGTTACAACTTAATTGTCGAGCATCATGGCATAAATGCATCTATATTTTAATGTTGTTTTGATGTGATGCTTTGTCTTACATATGAAATGATGCTTGTTCATGCTTTTGATAGCCTAGAGGTGTGTCGGCTAGATCGAACTCGATTTCGTTTCAAAAACCCTCGTTTCCGACAAACTCCGTTTTACCCTTTTTTCTTTAATTCAAAATCTACCAAGAATTTGGGGTTGGTCCAAAAACAAGATTGTAGGGCTTGATGAGACCTACAATGTTGGTGAACAAAGTTTTTCAATTTTCCAAAAAGAATTTCAAATTATTTTGAAAATACCGTTTTTCGACAATTGTCCCCTTTTGGTTTTTAAACTGGATTTCAAAAACTATGCAAAATCTTGAAAAGTTGTTTATAGAGAAAATGTTCAGTTTGAAAAGTGGAGTATTTCATAGTTTTGGAGATTTTCAAGTTTAGTTGAAAAATCAAAATTAATTGCAAAAATTAGATTCTAGGGTTTTGTCCCCTTTTCAAATTTGGTTTCAAATTCAAATTTCTGTTTAGAATTTGAAAATACTCCTTTTGACAAAGTTGTAGATCATGAAAAATCAGTGGGGGTTTGTTTTTGGAGTTTTTGGTGATTCCATTTAATTTTTGGAGAAAATGGAGATCTTTTCTACTGTGTTCTGGAATTACTGTAGCGCTGACGTCACCTTCTTCATCTCCCCTCGCTGCTCATCGCCGTCGCCGTGGCCGCCCGGCCATGCCGCCCTGCCTCCGCCGCCAGCTCGCCCTCTCGAGCTCGAAGCTTCATCGTAGACGTGTCAGCTGCTCCTACCTTGCCTTCGCGCTATAAATAGGAGACGATGGACGCCGTTTCTCCTCTTTTCTTCCCTGTCCGCCATTGCCGCCGACCGAGCTCCACACCTCGCCAAAATTCATCGTCGTAGTTCCACCTCTCGCCGTCTTGTTTTGCCAGCAGCGTCGCCTTGCCCTTGCGGTTCATTTGAGCTAATCAGTGCAAGCCCTTGATGCCCATAGCACCTCCACGCCGTCGTCGTACGCCTTAGTCGACGATCATTTTCTCAATTCCTTTTGTCTCTGAGCTCGCCTTGATGTCCTCGTTATGATGCTCTCTTTGGTTTCCGTTTTGGTGCACAGGAGCAGTCGTGACGCGGACCTCGCCATCGGTTCACGCTTCGGAGCACGATACCGCCATTCCCGCTCGCGGTGAGAACCATGCTCCGCCACCTTTTACTCCCCATTAGCATGCGCATCAGGGTCGTCTTGACCACTTGCTTGCGCCGGTGTAAACAATTAGAGCCTAGCGGTCCTATCACGGTCAGAACGCGGTCGCCGCCGTCGCAGCTCCATGCGCGTCCGCTGGCACGCGGGTCGAGCTGTCGTCGGTCGATGCTAGGGTTCTATTGGTAGTCTAGACGCGTTCGCGCCGTCGTCTTCAGCATTCCGTTTTGCGCTAACGTCGCCGGAGTCGCTCCGACGAGCTTTGCGGCCGAGCCGCCGCCGCGGCGCCGTTCCGCCGTCGTCGGCAAGATGCCTTGTTCGCCGCGCCGTTGTAGCTTTTAGTGGTCCAGTAGGTGCGCCGTGTCGCGCTAGTCAAGTAGGTGGTCTCAGCGTCGCCGGGGACCTCACCGCGGCGAGGCCGAGCCGGTCGACCGTCGGATTCCCCGTTGAAGCTCGCGAGGACCATGTTCCGAGAATTGGAAGAAGTCTAGGGACCTTGGTGCAAGATGACATGACTCGGGGAATAGTGGCAAGTATCGCTTGCGATTTCATAAAACGTCGAGGGCCTTTTTGCAAAATTTGCCAGGCCAGGCCTCGGCCAGGCCGAGTGGGCCGAACTGCTCGCGCTCCTGGGCCGGCCTGCACGCGAGCCTGCTCCCGCGCGCGTAGCGAGCCGGGCTGGCTGGGCCTAGTGGGCCGACTCCGGCCGATGGGTCGTTTTTCTTTTTAAGAATGTTTTATTCTTTTCCTGATTTGATGAATAGTGGTTCAATTTGTTATTTTCATAGGAAAATGTTTATAGCTCCAAAAATCCTGAAAATTTTTGTGAAAGCTCTTTGGGGTATTCTCTGCTCAGGAAAATTTTAAATATTTATTTTGAGTACTTTTACTATGTTTAAAAATTAGTCTCTTTAATTGAAAAATGCTCCTTCCTTTATTTTTAGTTATTTATTTATGGTTCCAAAAATCTTGAAAATTATTTTGTAGCCTTCTTAAGGCATGAGAGGCTTAAGTTTAGTTTTTGAGGTTTGTTTGATAATATTTTATTTAGTCTTTATTTTATATTTAGTTTTTAATAGATCTTTAATTGCTTATTTAGTTCTTCATGACTTAGGATTTTCTTGAGTGACTTTGGGATTGATTGAAGACCTTAGGTCATTAACTTTAGTGACCTTGGGCACTTTGATGACTTGTATGAATTATCTTGATCTCTGGTTGTCGTAACTAGGGTGGCTTCACCTATGTAACCCTAGGTTTTGTTTAATTAATGTTGTTAGAGTACAACCGTATCGCGAAGGAAAGTTGTACTCAAGTGATCAAGTTGTTATGCTTTCATCCATTTGTCATCATGCATCATTCCATGAGCTCATCGTTCTAAAGCACGCTTCATTAATTACGTGTAGTTGTTTCGAGAGTGAGGTGGATTGTGTTGATCGACGTTCGGAAAGATGTCGTCCGACGGGGTACTCGAGAAGGTGTCATCCATGGTGTTGATGTCAACTCGATAATTGAAATCTAACTTCACCGCAACGAGCAAGCCCCGAGCATGCAACCCCTTCCTATTTATGCAAATGTTTTATTACACCTTAAGTCTAGTGTAATGTGCATTAAGTTAATAGGAGTTGGTTGATACCATTGCCGCATATCTACCTTGATTTACTTTCATACTATGTTATCCCACTAGTATGTGTAGGTCGATTCCTTATGCTTAGCCATGCTTAGACTTCGGTAGAAGTTGTAGGCTGATAATTTTGATCATGAGTTACCAGTTTATATTTGTTTCTCTAGACCTAAAGATGGGTCACGAGAACATATGGATATGGTGATAAGAAATTGAGACCGGTCGGGTAACTTGCATCGGGAATGGAGTCTTGATGTAGTGCTTCCGATTGTGTCGGTTAAGGACCGTTCGTTGTTGGCCCTTGGATCAAGACCTTGCAACTACTCACATACCCTGCGGGGCAAGTTCTTGCTTAGGAGATTTCATTACTAGGACGGCAAACCCACGCACTGGGAGTGGTGAGATGGCGGGAGTAGCGGATACCCTCGGGGGACAAGGTCTCGGGTTCGAGGGGGACCGTATTCTCGGGTGGCGTGGAAGCTGCGGCTAGTTTTGTGACATCCGAAGCTAAGAATTGATATAATTGTGGACGAGAGTCTCCTTATATCGTGTGTTTAGGAATCCTCACCGAGTAAATCGTTTCGAAATGTCGTGCTCCTCGGTTATGGAGACTTGATCCTCGCACTGCATCGTAGTTCTCAAGCGAAATATGGAAGAATTGGTTCATGGTGGACTCTTGGTTTCAAGAAGAAGGAAATTTGAAGGATAATTTCAAGTGTAATGCCTAATATGATTGCTGCAAATAGAACAGGTGCTAATCTAGCTTTAGTAGGTTGAATTAAACTGATGTTTTTATCCTGTTTAAAACATTGAAAGTAAGGTTTCAAGATTAGTAATGCTTTTTTGCAAAACTCCCCTTTTCTAGCTCCACTACTCAAAAGGCCAGCATATCCTTGAGAGTCTTTTACTTTTAGTCGGGTAAGTCTTGCGGAGTACCTTGAATGTACTCAGAGTTTGTTCTACCCCTCGTTGCGTGTGCCGATCTTTGTTTGCTCCTAACCATGGTTGTGTCGCTGGGCTCGACATGATTTGGTTGCCTCTCGCGACTTAGGTGTCCTACCTAAGTTGTCTTCTGTATCTCTACTCTACTTCCACATTTAAGTTAAGTTTATAAAATGTTAACTTATTCATTATTGTAAACTTTTTAATGTTATCATTCTTCCGCACTCTGATATATATATATATTTTGTAACAAATGTTGTAATGTTGTGGTTACTCCATTGTTGATCCCGGTATGAGTTTAATTGTGGTTCAATCGGGTTCTTTAAGGACACCCGACAGGCTTTATAAGTCGTGTGGAACACATGCATAGTAATCCGAGGTCCGTTAAGACGAAGATTAGTGCATGTGGGCCACATTACTTAGAAGGTTCTCGCCACGTTTGGTATCGAGCCTATACTTTGGATCGGCTACAACATTACATTTGAAAACTTCAAAATGATTTTACTATATAAAAGTTTTTGAAGTTAACAAATTAAAAATGGATCCTTATCTATTTTCTTTCTGCCGAAAGACTTTGAGATGTTTCTCGGTACTTCTTCAAATGGTCAACATGGAAGTCAACTTCCTCAACAAAAGCTTCGCTGAAGTGTCTTTTAACAGTTCGGTTAACAAGCCCTCTAATTCACTAACTTGGTGAAGGTGAAGTTTTCTAACATTGTGAGGACGTATAGGACGAGCATTTCATATGAAAATCTTTTGGAAGTTAAAAGATCCCCTTAAGGTTGGAATGGTTATATTCCTTTATGATTGTTCTATTGTTAAATCTCGCCATGTACCAGGATTGTTTACCAATTGAATCTTTTATTTCATAAATTTCGATCTTTGGGAATTTGTGAAATATACCTTGATATACATCATTATCTTAAAGATGAAACCTGGTATAAATTCTTGATTCTTTTGTTGAGTATGTGCCATGCCTTGATTCTTTTCAACTCCGACACATACTATCTCCTTGGTGTCATTTGATGACATATATCTCATTTGTTCATAACTTGATTATGTTCTCTAAGGTACCATGATCTATGACCGGGAAATAGCGATGAAACCTGGGGTCTCCTGTGGCTTATGACCATAAGGAATTACTGCCGGGCGTTCACTAATGTCGGGGTCTATGATCATGAAACCTTATAATCCACAATTAGTGTGTTCACATTCTTTGAACATGCTAATCTCTTGACCTTCATATCCGACAAATGTTTGTCGAAAGTCATTATGATGTGATCTATGGTGGTGCTTACAATTCCCTCCCTATGTTTGAAGAACAGTTACATCCTTTATAATTGTTCCATTGCTTTGAATCTCGTCTTATACCAGGTTTTTATCACCATTTAATAATCCCGTACTCCATAAGTTCCCGATCCTTGGGAATTTGTGGAATATGCCCCGAAGTACACTATTACCTTGAAAACTGAAACTGGTGTGAATCCTTAAATTCTTTTGCTGAGTATGTGTTATACTTTGATTCCTTTCAACTCTGACCTGCGCTATCTCCTTGATGTCATTTGACGACATATATCTCACTTGTATATCGCTATGGATATGTCTTCTAGGGTATCATGACTTATGACTTGGAAACATCGCCGAACCCGAGTGTTCGTCGTTATCCGGTCAATGATCATGGTCCTCTTGGGTGCAAAATCCTTGTTTGCACATTCTAATTTCTTGACCTTGATATCCGACTTTGTTGGCCAAGAGTCATATTGATTGTATTCTAGTGGTGTCTCGACCGTAACTATGGTGCCGTGTCAACCTGGAATCTCCCGTGATTCGCGACCACATGAGTTTTCGCCAAGTCGTGCACTTGGTATCATAGTCGGTGCTCCCGAACTATTATAGTTCATACTTAATGTGCTATCGATCATTCAACATTCCCTAGGGATTCAAAGTTGTTCTTTGAGTTCCTAAACACCGTGTGGTTGTGACCGACTTCGATCCCTAAGCTTCGTATCAATGTTTCAAAATGTGGGTTACTTGTTGTTGTGCCCTATAGTGGTGCCGTGTTCCGTAACCCCGGTGCCGCGACGGAACCTAGGGTCTCTTGTGTGACCCGGCACACAAGTTGCCGCCGGGTGCGCGTAGGTACCAAGATTTGTGAGCATGAGCCATTATAGTCTCATGACAATGTATCCTACTCTTCGAACTTATCTTAGGAATTACTGCTGAAACTTCCTTGCAACTCTAAATACCTTGTCAGTTGTAACCACTTTCATCTCATGGTTGCAAATCTCGAATCGAACCTTGATGATCTATGAACTTCTGTCAAGTTGATTTGCTTGACACATTTCCCTTTCCATTACTTACCCCACGGGATTTTGTCGCTCCAAAAATCTCGGGACGAGATTTCTTTAAGGGGGTAAGGTTGTAACATCCCAGATGTTAATTACAACTAAAACCTGTTTAAGAGTTCTGTTACAACTTAATCGTCGAGCATCATGGCATAAATGCATCTATATTTTAATGTTGTTTTGATGTGATGCTTTGTCTTACATATGAAATGATGCTTGTTCATGCTTTTGATAGCCTAGAGGTGTGTCGGCTAGATCGAACTCGATTTCGTTTCAAAAACCCTGTTTCCGACAAACTCCGTTTTACCCTTTTTTCTTTAATTCAAAATCTACCAAGAATTTGGGGTTGGTCCAAAAAGCAAGATTGTAGGGCTTGATGAGACCTACAATGTTGGTGAACAAAGTTTTTCAAGTTTCCAAAAAGAATTTCAAATTATTTTGAAAATACCGTTTTTCGACAATTGTCCCCTTTTGGTTTTTAAACTGGATTTCAAAAACTATGCAAAATCTTGAAAAGTTGTTTATAGAGAAAATGTTCAGTTTGAAAAGTGGAGTATTTCATAGTTTTGGAGATTTTCAAGTTTAGTTGAAAAATCAAAATTAATTGCAAAAATTAGATTCTAGGGTTTTGTCCCCTTTTCAAATTTGGTTTCAAATTCAAATTTCTGTTTAGAATTTGAAAATACTCCTTTTGACAAAGTTGTAGATCATGAAAAATCAGTGGGGGTTTATTTTTGGAGTTTTTGGTGATTCCATTTAATTTTTGGAGAAAATGGAGATCTTTTCTACCGTGTTCGAATTACCGTAGCGCGACGTCACCTTCTTCATCTCCCCTCGCCGCTTGCTCATCGCCGTCGCCGTGGCCGCCCGGCCATGCCGCCCGCCTCCGCCGCCCGCGCTCGCCCTCTCGAGCTCGAAGCTTCATCGTAGACGTGTCGGCCTGCTCCTACCTTGCCTTCGCTATAAATAGGAGACGATGGACGCCGTTTCTCCTCTTTTCTTCCCTGTCCGCCATTGCCGCCGACCGAGCTCCACCCCTCGCCAAAATTCATCGTCGTAGTTCCACCTCTCGCCGTCTTGTTTTGCCGGCAGCGTCGCCTTGCCCTTGCGGTTCATTTGAGCTAATCAGTGCAAGCCCTTGACGCCCATAGCACCTCCACGCCGTCGTCTTCTTCGCGACCGGTGTCCGGTGCCGCCGCCCCTTCGCCGTCGTCGTACGCCTTAGTCGACGATCATTTTCTCAATTCCTTTTGTCTCTGAGCTCGCCTTGATGTCCTCGTTATGATGCTCTCTTTGGTTTCCGTTTTGGTGCACAGGAGCAGTCGTGACGCGGACCTCGCCATCGGCTCACGCTTCGGAGCACGACACCGCCATTCCCGCTCGCGGTGAGAACCATGCTCCGCCACCTTTTACTCCCCATTAGCATGCGCATCAGGGTCGTCTTGACCTCTTGCTTGCGCCGGTGTAAACAATTAGAGCCTAGCGGTCCTATCACGGTCAGAACGCGGTCGCCGCCGTCGCAGCTCCATGCGCGTCCGCTGGCACGCGGGTCGAGCTGTCGTCGGTCGATGCTAGGGTTCTATTGGTAGTCTAGACGCGTTCGCGCTGTCGTGCTGCAGCTGTTGCTTGCGCTAACGTCGCCGGAGTCGCTCCGACGAGCTTTGCAGCCGAGCCGCCGCAGCGCCGTTCCGCCGTCGTCGGCAAGATGCCTTGTTCGCCGCGCCGTTGTAGCTTTTAGTGGTCCAGTAGGTGCGCCGTGTCGCGCTAGTCAAGTAGGTGGTCTCAGCGTCGCCGGGGACCTCACCGCCGGCGAGGCCGAGCCGGTCGAATCGTCGGATTCCCTGCTGAAGCTCGCGAGGACCATGTTCCGAGAATTGGAAGAAGTCTAGGGACCTTGGTGCAAGATGACATGACTCAGGGAATAGTGGCAAGTATCAGTTTGCGATTTCATAAAACGTCGAGGGCCTTTTTGCAAAATTTGCCAGGCCAGGCCTCGGCCAGGCCGAGTGGGCCGAACTGCTCGCGCTCCTGGGCCGGCCTGCACGCGAGCCTGCTCCCGCGCGCGTAGCGAGCCGGGCTGGCTGGGCCTAGTGGGCCGACTCCGGCCGATGGGTCGTTTTTCTTTTTAAGAATGTTTTATTCTTTTCCTGATTTGATGAATAGTGGTTCAATTTGTTATTTTCATAGGAAAATGTTTATAGCTCCAAAAATCCTGAAAATTTTTGTGAAAGCTCTTTGGGGTATTCTCTGCTCAGGAAAATTTTAAATATTTATTTTGAGTACTTTTACTATGTTTAAAAATTAGTCTCTTTAATTGAAAAATGCTCCTTCCTTTATTTTTAGTTATTTATTTATGGTTCCAAAAATCTTGAAAATTATTTTGTAGCCTTCTTAAGGCATGAGAGGCTTAAGTTTAGTTTTTGAGGTTTGTTTGATAATATTTTATTTAGTCTTTATTTTATATTTAGTTTTTAATAGATCTTTAATTGCTTATTTAGTTCTTCATGACTTAGGATTTTCTTGAGTGACTTTGGGATTGATTGAAGACCTTAGGTCATTAACTTTAGTGACCTTGGGCACTTTGATGACTTGTATGAATTATCTTGATCTGCTGGTTGTCGTAACTAGGGTGGCTTCACCTATGTAACCCTAGGTTTTGTTTAATTAATGTTGTTAGAGTACAACTGTATCGCGAAGGAAAGTTGTACTCAAGTGATCAAGTTGTTATGCTTTCATCCATTTGTCATCATGCATCATTCCATGAGCTCATCGTTCTAAAGCACGCTTCATTAATTACGTGTAGTTGTTTCGAGAGTGAGGTGGATTGTGTTGATCGACGTTCGGAAAGATGTCGTCCGACAGTGGTACTCGAGAAGGTGTCATCCATGGTGTTGATGTCAACTCTGATAATTGAAATCTAACTTCACTGCAACGCAGGCAAGCCCCGGAGCATGCAACCCCTTCCTATTTATGCAAATGTTTTATTACACCTTAAGTCTAGTGTAATGTGCATTAAGTTAATAGGAGTTGGTTGATACCATTGCCGCATATCTACCTTGATTTACTTTCATACTATGTTATCCCACTAGTATGTGTAGGTCGATTCCTTATGCTTAGCCATGCTTAGACTTCGGTAGAAGTTGTAGGCTGATAATTTTGATCATGAGTTACCAGTTTATATTTGTTTCTCTAGACCTAAAGATGGGTCACGAGAACATATGGATATGGTGATAAGAAATTGAGACCGGTCGGGTAACTTGCATCGGGAATGGAGTCTTGATGTAGTGCTTCCGACTTGTCGGTTAAGGACCGTTCGTTGTTGGCCCTTGGATCAAGACCTTGCAACTACTCACATACCTACGGGGCAAGTTCTTGCTTAGGAGATTTCATTACTAGGACGGCAAACCCACGCACCGGGAGTGGTGAGATGGCGGGAGTAGCGGATACCCTCGGGGACAAGGTCTCGGGTTCGAGGGGACCGTATTCTCGGGTGGCGTGGAAAGCCGCGGCTAGTTTTGTGACATCCGAAGCTAAGAATTGATATAATTGTGGACGAGAGTCTCCTTATATCGTGTGTTTAGGAATCCTCAGCTGAGTAAATCGTTTCGAAATGTCGTGCTCCTCGGTTATGGAGACTTGATCCTCGCACCTGCATCGTAGTTCTCAAGCGAAATATGGAAGAATTGGTTCATGGTGGACTCTTGGTTTCAAGAAGGAAGCAAATGAAGGATAATTTCAAGTGTAATGCCTAATATGATTGCTTTGAAATAGAACAAAGGTGCTAATCTAGCTTTAGTAGGTTGAATTAAACCGATGTTTTTATCCTGTTTAAAACATTGAAAGTAAGGTTTCAAGATTAGTAATGCTTTTTTGCAAAACTCCCCTTTTCTAGCTCCACTACTCAAAAGGCCAGCATATCCTTGAGAGTCTTTTACTTTTAGTCGGGTAAGTCTTGCGGAGTACCTTGAATGTACTCAGAGTTTGTTCTACCCCTGTTGCAGGTGCTGACTGTTGCTCCTAACCATGGTTGTGTCGCTGGGCTCGACATGATTTGGTTGCCTCTCGCGACTTAGGTGTCCTACCTAAGTTGTCTTCTGTATCTCTACTCTACTTCCACATTTAAGTTAAGTTTATAAAATGTTAACTTATTCATTATTGTAAACTTTTTAATGTTATCATTCTTCCGCACTCTGATATATATATATATTTTGTAACAAATGTTGTAATGTTGTGGTTACTCCATTGTTGATCCCGGGTATGAGTTTAATTGTGGTTCAATCGGGGTTCTTTAAGGACACCGACGGGGCTTTATAAGTCGTGTGGAACACATGCATAGTAATCCGAGGTCCGTTAAGACGAAGATTAGTGCATGTGGGCCACATTACTTAGAAGGTTCTCGCCACACGAACGAATCCGCCATGGTCGGGCGATAAACACCGCTCCGGGAGGGGGCGGTAAGCCGCGCCTAAGGACCGGTGCGGCCCAAATTTGAAATTTGAAGTTTGAAAAAAATGCTGGACCGCCCCGGTCGACCTCGGTTTAAATTTGACATCGTCTTGGCCCATGAGGCCCAGCGGTTTACCGAGCGGCTCGGGCGGTTAGCCGCCGGGGTAGGTAAGTTTATTTTTTTTGTTTTTTTTGTTAGAGTACTTTTAGCTCTAGGATTTAGGTAGGATATGCTTGTAGGGTATGATTTTGGGCCCGATCTATGATTTAGGTAGGATTTTATAGTGTAGGGTATAATCTAGGTAGGATTTGGGGTAGAATGCATGTATTTTTTTGTTTTATATTATTGAGATACATTGAATTTAGGTGTGACTTAGTGACTTAGTCACTTGATATATATTCTTGACATACATTTTGTGCACTTAGTGTATTTATATATTGGTATGTGTATGTTGTTGTTCATGCAGGTAGACAATGTCGGGCAGACCCCACGATCCTGTATGGGAGCATGGTCAAAACCTGGCCCTGGATGGTATTGCAATTACTGTAAAGTGACGAAACATGGCGGTGGTTGCACTAGATTCAAGCAGCATTTGGCAGGGCGCGGGGCGGATGTCGTGCATTGCAACAGAGTGCCACCAGATGTGCGTGCCTACTATCGACGAGAGCTTGACAGAACTACGGAAAGAACCAATGAGCGGGCATGAGTAAAGCTGGCACAGGAGGCGGCTGCACAACAGGGAAACCAGCCCCTTGGTGATGAGGAATATGAGGCTCAGATGCAGGCAGCAATGAACATGTCGAGAACACAATATGACTACGAACAAACTGTTCGACAGAGAGGAGGTCACTACGAGCATGGAGGGGGTAGTGGTAGTGGCGGTGGTGGTGGTGGTGGTGGTTCGCGTGGGGGGAATCCTATTCAGAGGATGTTTAGTAGAAGAGCAGGATCACAGAGGGAGACTCCTGTGGTGGTGGACGACTATAATGCGGCAATGGTGGGAGTAGAGGAATGTACCAACCAAGGATTGATACTGGCAAGTGGACACATAAGGGGAAAAATGCAAAGGAAGCAATTGGTAAAGCTTGGTCAAAGTGGTTCCATTACATAGGAATCCCAGGAAGAAATGCAGACAATCCCTACTTTATCGGTACGGTCCGAGAGACACAGAAGCATGGTAAGTACCTATAGTTGTAGATTCGGCATTTTTTATCTTTGCATATTCTCATTATTTGCCTATGGTTTCGGGTGAAGGCATCATGTCACCCACCGGAAGGGAGATTGATGGCAAGTACCTCGATCGAATGAGAAAGACTTGCGATTAGGTACGCAAAGTTTCGGACCGAGTGGCCCACCTTTGGCATCACGTTGATGTGTGATTCGTGGACCGGCCCCACTAGAATGAGTGTCATAAACTTTCGATATATTGCAATGGGATCACATGGTTTCACAAATCTATTGATGCAACTGGATTAACTCAAGATGCGGACTATCTGTACTCGGTACCTCCTAAACATTATTGTGCTTCTTATCCATTTTTCTGCGGATACGTACAAGAGGCTAATATGTTGTGCTTCTTTTTCAGGAGATTCGCAAGGTGGTGCTTGAGATTGGCGCCGAGCATATTGTCCATGTGGTCACCGACAATGGTTCCAACTTCAAGAAAGCTTGCAACGCTCTGAAAGATGAGTTTGAACACATTGTTTGGACACCTTGTCTGGCACACACCATCAACTTGATGTTGAAGGATATTGGTAAAAGGGACGATCATGCGGGTATGATAAAATCATGCAAGCGAATTTCAACTTGGTTGCACAACCATAATAAGTTGAATGCAATGATGAGGAAAGAAATCGGCGGTGAGTTGGTCAAGTGGTGTGCCACTAGATTTGGGACCAACTACATGTTTCTACAGAGCATTTATAGTAAACGTTCAGAGTTCATGCAGTGGATGGCATCACCTGAGTTTTTGTCAAGCAAGTGGGCAAGTACAGATGAAGGTCGGTATGCTCAGCACAGGATGACAAACGTGCAGTGGTGGGAAGGATTGGGATACATCATCGAGACAGTTGCACCAATTTACAGGTTCCTTCGCTTCGCCGATAAAGACAAGGAGGCCAACATGTGTCAAGTGGTGTACCATTACCAGAACTGCAAACTTGAGTTGCGGTCGTTCTTTGGAAGAAATGAGCACACATGGAAAGAGTATCTTGCTATAATGGACCGAAGGATTCGTGACGTGTACATAGGGACGTATGTGGGTCCGGTATGATATAAACGACTTATATTTATTTCTCCCGCTATATATGTTCAACATGTTGCTTATTTGACTCAATATGTTGCAAATTTCTTGTTCTAAATCCAAAGGTTGCATACACTATGGAACCAACTCGACGATGTTTTCTCGGACTCAAGGAGGCTTTTCGAAAATGACGGATGTGAACACCGCCATGCGGGCGTTGCGGGGAGTGCGAGCTTTTTCGACAAAAGGTTGGTGAGTTTGGCACGAACGGCGACTAAAATGGCACGGATTACGGACCTCCCCATGTAAGAGTACTCTCGACACCTTGTTGGTTTCCTATATTTCGATATATAGCTAACATGCTTTGTTCCACTTGCAGCCCAGTGGTGGACGATATTTGGGAGAAATACTCCTAATTTGCAGCGCCTTGCTTTGCGGCTTGTTTCACAATGTATCTCCTCAAGTGGATGCGAGCGGAACTGGAGTACTTTTGCCTTGCTGCATACGAAGGTTCGCAATAGGTTGTCCCATAAGAAATTAAACAAGCTTGTTTATGTTCAGTACAACCTTCGCCTGCGACTTGCGGATGTGACCCCAACAAGGCATGATCAAGTAGATTTTATTGACCAGTTCGCCGAAATCTCAGTCTATGACCGTAGAAATCCGATTAGGGAATGGATGGAGTATGGTAGATCCAACAAGTGATCCGGTTCTTGATGAGGATTCGACGAAGTCGACGTCCCTCCGCCATCACAAGTTGTCGTGTACGTTATATATATATATAAATGTCTCGTGTTGAGTATATATGACATCATGGATTTTTACTTGCGTGATCGATTTGTTTGTGTTGGCGGTGACCACATAGACACGGACGATCTACGTCGGGCTACGGGGCATGAAAACATCGGTGATTGGGCCCGACACAATGTGGGTTCCAAATCACCTTGGGAAGAGAAAGATGCACATGTCGCCTCCTAAGGGTCAACGAAAAGAAAAAAAAAAACGAAAGCCGGTGACCGGCGACACGAGACCGAGGATGAGCAGCGGAGCCAGCCATACTATTCTGAGGATAGCCAGGCTCGTGCTAGTGGTGACTCTGACAGTACTGACGATGACAGTGACGGTGGCGGTGGGAGTGGCAGTGGTGGTGGGTATGCTGGTGGTGGTGGTGGCTATGAAGGTGGTGGTGGTGGTGGTAGTGATGCTGGTGATCCTCGTTACGCAGGTCTTCATTTCACAGGTATCCATTGCACCTACATTCGCACAGTTTTTTCTGTCAATGCCTACTAATTATGGCTGATTGCAGGCGAGATCGACTTCACACATGCTACTCAAGACCATGACCATGGGCAACCGTCATCGCAGAGGAGATCATATGCACCGACGGACTACGACACCCCACAGTACTCTTTTTTCTCCTACAGTGATACCTCACAGCCTACTTATAGCTATCCCATTCCCGACGTGAGCGTGCGGCACTGCTAATAAATGGGTGTTTGAATGGGAAGACCCCGAGTTTTATAGAACATTAGTTCGGGATTGGGAGACAACAAAGAAGATGGACGGGCCAAACTTGGCAACAATACAAGGCTGAACCGCCCGGAGCGGGGTATCTCTCTTATGTCCACCGCCGAATATCAAGTGTCGTGCCGATATGGGGTCTTCCCATACATCCTCCAGAGTGAATGAGACTATGTGGTTGTGTTTGTATGCGACGATGTGGTTGTATTTGTATGCGACGATTTATTTGTATGAGACTACGTTATCGGTTTGTAGTTGTAACCGACTATGTATTTGTATTCGACTAAATATTGTTGCTTTAGTGACTTATGCTATTTAGTACCGCATTGTGTTGTATGTGAACATTAATATGTGCCAAAAAACTACCCAAAAAAGTGTTTATTCAAGCAAAAAAAACCGGTTTGCAGCGGTTACCGGAAAAACCGGCCGGTAACCGCCACAAACCGGCCGGTTTATCGACCGGAAACCGAACCACAGCGCGTTCAAATTCAAATTTGCCCGGTTTCCGGCCGGTAACCGGACTTACCGGCCGGTAAACCGAGTCCGGCCTCGTCCGGTTTGTTGCCTCCGGTCGGTAAAAAAAACGCAGGGCGCTCAAGCACGCCGTGGCGTTCCCGGAGCTGTTCGGGCCGGGGCGGATCGCATGCCGGTTCCGCGTGGACTACAGCGTCGTCGCCGTGCACCCGGATGGGAGCTGGGTGTTCTTCGTCCGGCGCTGGGACCGGAAGCTCGTCGCGTACGACATGGATCGCAGGGACGTCCGTGTCGTTGCGGTTTCATGGACCACCAGCGATAAAAAACACTGGTGAACGGGTCAGTATCATAGCGTAACACACAGGGCTGTCTACAGTAGTTTGTGGAGTCCCACCGTTGCAAGCTGTGTGTGGGCTTCTGTCTAATATATCACGTCTACCCAACAGCTTTCAAAGGTTTTGCACAGCAGGAGCGGCATTCTGCATTACTCTGACGTGCCAAACTGGGATCACATCAGCCGGGTCGTCCAAATGGAGATTATTATTGCCACCATCAGGAAAAGAATGTGTTACAGAGTACATACAGAATGCCCTTCGATCCGTCCAAGTATACAAGTATAAGTTAAACATCAAATGCAACAGGAATATGCTTCGATTTGATAGGTTACATGTAGTATATGATGCTAGAGGAGGTTCCTTGTGATAAAGAATCGAATCACCAGTCAATCAATGGCTTTGGAAGGCACAAGGCAGGCAGATAATGCAAGGCGATGTACAACCTACACGCAGCTGATGTGCCGCTCGGCCGAAACGAACCGCCCGAAACCTGTCTTGTTCCGTCGGAAGCAGCTCTTCAGCTAGAACAGCACGAGCCTTTTGTGGCGGCCGATGATTCACCGACGTTAATGGTGGTTCCGCTCATCGACCGCCCGTTGGCGGATGCAGACTCTTGCGCGGCGAGCGCCTTCTTGCTTACCGTCTGATGAATCTCGCCTAAGATGGTGTGGAACGCCTTCTCGACGTTTATCGCCTCCAGAGCAGAGGTCTCGAGGAAGGACAGGCCTTCCTTCTCTGAATATGCTTGGCCGTCTTCCTCCGGGACCGACCTTAGGTGGTTCAGATCCGACTTGTTACCAACCAGCATAACAACAATGTTGGCGTCTGCGTGATCCCGGAGCTCTCGGAGCCATCTCTGAACATTGTCGAAGGTTTGCTTCTTTGTGATGTCGTAGGCGAGAAGCGCTCCAACTGCGCCCCTGTAGTAAGCGCTAGTGATAGCGCGGTACCTCTCCTGCCCAGCCGTGTCCCATATCTGTGCCTTGACAGTCTTCCCCTCTATCTGCCTCAAAGAAAAGAGAAAAGGAACTTGTGCTGAGATGATGCATAGCACGGACAGCTTCAGAAGGCAACACCATCAGATAACACGAACAGCTTCAGAAAGCAACAACATCAGATAAAACTTCAGAAGGCAACGCCCAACACCATCAGTAAGGAAGGAATTCCAACTCTTGATGCACAATGACAGTGAACAATGAGCAGAGCAGTAATATTTTTGTATGTCCTAAACATCAAGACATCTACTGATATAAAGGGTAAATTGAGTGCCGAGTTCATAGCTTATTCTGTGAGAAGTAGGCAAGGCAAACTCATAGCTTATTCTGTGAAGTAGGCGAGGCAAACTCAAACTCTGACCTACCTGAGCTTAAGCACATAGCCATATAATCAGTAAAGAGAACCAATCAAAGGAAAATCCCTATCATTATAAAATCTCATGACACCAGTTTTCAACCAAACAACAAACACGTCTAAAAGCCAAATTAAACTAAAGAAAAGATATAACTCCAAAATTTCAGAGGATATCTTCACCATGTATTAAAAAGAATGGCTTCAGATCTCATGTCACTCTCTAACTACACTCCGACCTTCATCATTCTTTTATCAAATTCTATTATGAACTAGATAAAGTATTTGTGACAGCGAAAACTTCCACAGCACATAGAAATGAAGTGCAAATAATTGTGCCTTAGTGCCCCATTGTACAACTCACTATTCAATTCAATAAAACCAAGATTGGAAATGACTAGTGAAAGAGACTATAAAGGCCATCCCTATTAATAGCGCTACCTGAAGGAATTAGTACCAAAAATCATATGGCTGACAATTCAGGGGATCGCACATGACTATACATGACTGATCTTTGTCGTGCTGGCACCAACACTTCTTCATGATCTGTGCCAGCAGGTGGATACTAACCCTCATATATAGTCCAATTTTGTGGGATGAAATTTTACTTTTCTCAAGGCTGATTTTACTTTTCCCCTACTTATACTGAGGGAGGTACCTTCCCAGCTTCCCTATCACTTCACCTTTCACCTTGTGGAGCAATACCGATGCAATACCTCCGTCCCAAAAATAATAATACAAATGTTGCTTTTCAAGGGTCATCAATCTCAAGTCTGACTAAATATATACGCAAGTTACTAATATTTATGATGTGTAATTAGTATTACTTAGATTAATTGTAAAATGCACTCTCATAATAAATTTTTTCGGAGATAAAGTATCGATACTATTTTCTATAAACTTTGTCAAAATTGAGATTGATCATGGCCTAATAGGCAATATTTGCATTCTGTTAGGACAGAAGGATACCTTACAGCATTTCTAACCAAGCAAGCAAACCTTACAGCATTTCTAACCTTCCCTTGTGCTGTCACTGTCATGCCAATTAGCTGAGGTGAGGGCAAGCTTGCCTACAACCAAGCACACCTTACAGCATTTCTAACATTCTCTCGTGGCGACATACAAATTAAACATGTGGTGCTTCGCACATTGCATTGCGCCATCGTCCTCAAAACCATAACAGGAAGAGAACAATCGGTCTTGAGAGTCAAAACATAAAACAGAGATCATTCAACTATTAATCTCGTCTCTTAATGATTAAGAGTGAGAAATCGAGCGTGACGTAGTACTTGCACGAGGCACGGCCAAAATGTAGCAGCCCAAACACCAATTGACACAATAAGATCTCAAAATCAAAAGACAGACGCGTCATGCATGGCGGCAAACGGCGCCGGAGTAGGCCGGACGGACGCCAGCACGCAAAATTCTGCCCCACATTGCCACATTGGGGCGCGCGATCAGATCGGGGTTGAGGTATATGGGGGTACGTACCTGCAGGGTGCGGGTGGCGAACTCGACGCCGATGGTGGACTTGGACTCGAGGCAGAACTCGTTGCGCGTGAAGCGCGAGAGGATGTTGGACTTGCCGACGCCGGAGTCGCCGATGAGCACGATCTTGAACAGGTAGTCGTACTCGTTGTCCACCCGGTGCGCCATGTCTGGTCGTCGATCGATCGAGCGAGACCCAAGCCCCGAAGCAAAAGCTTAGCCTCACGGACGCCGCTCGCTGCCTCGCTCGCTCGCCGAACGGGAAGGGATTCGATTCGCCCGCGTGGGGATTTGAAACGGCGGGGGTGCAGCAGATCCGAGGCGGGGATGGAGGCAGGGGAGGACCGGAAGAGGGAGGAAACGGAATGGGCGGCGACCGTGGAGGCGGAGGCGGAGGGAGGGGCCGTGGGCTGAGCTGGACGTGCTTGGCGGTTGATTTGGCCGTATCTGGCGACGACCAGCCAATGGACGGCTGGCGCGTCGCTGGCAGTTGTTGGCTTTGCCCCCGCCTAGGCTCGGCGCGTGGCGGAAGATCTGGCAGATCAGATCTGGGACGGAGGGGCAATGTGTCGTGCACATGGTTAATGTGCCGTGCCCGTGGTTGAATTCGAATCGCTACGAATGTGTTTGGTTAGTGGGCCTGGGCCCAATAACTTTGGGCCTGAATGGGCCTATGATGGCGGGTGTTCTCATTTTTCCCTATGGGCCAAGCAAGAGTGGAAGACTAAAATAGCCGGCTATCCATTAGCATTTGTCAAAAAAAAAAAAAAATTGTGAAAATAATACGTATTCAACACTATCTATCTTTTCATTTGGGGTCCATTGCAACATACGGTTACCAAACAATGTGCTATCTCCATCTTGAAAAAATAAATCCAAAGGCGTGTGGAGGCTCCAGGGGCACTACCATGAGAGAGAAAAGAAGACAAGAAAATATAGCCCTGTGATTTCAATAGTTGATCCATAGTTACATGGGTATCTTTAACTATAGTATGTGCTATTGTTTACTTCACAATGTTGAGTCAAGCCATATAGCCCAGTGATCTCTTTTGCACATATTGTGACCGCTCTTAAGAGAAACTCAAATTTGATTACACTTTACGACGGCCTGAGACCCTGAATATAATGCATTGCAGCATGGATAGAGAAGGTCAATCGAGTTATGTTTCAACACGTTTCAATTCTTTCCTATGGAAAAACAAAAAACTGTCTCGGAACATTTGTGCAAGTCTTCTTTTTTACATCACGAATCTTTGTTTTAACACTTTTGCTATTCTACGGTCGCCTAAGATCTGTGGCTCTGTTTCAGGCAACGCCCGCCCGCACGAGCACGAGTTGCTTGCAACGAAGTGCAGGCCCATGCGCACTGTGGCGGTGCCGCTCTGCCTCTGCCCCCTTGGTGCGCATGCACGCATGCACAGCTTCGTCCCGCGGGCAGCGACGGGACCAGTTCGGGACGGGGAAGAAAACGTGCGGACATATGAAAATTAATAGTGCGCGCGATCATAGCCACATGAGGATGATCTAATATTTCTCCTTCGTCGCGTGGGAGGAAGTTATTTTTCCAGGCGACTGTGTTGTAGCAATTCCCTTGTTTTAATAAAGAAGAAGCAAACAACTATACAAAACCGAATTCATTGGAATCTGATTCAGATGTGGCACGAGAGTATTAGGATGGTATCAGTCCCGATTCCCAAACAGCCAAACAGGTTAGAGAGGGCAGAGGTTTCATTTCCAGTCATTCAACAATCTACCAAAAAAAATGAAACAGGAAAAAGAAAAGTCTTCTCCTCAATACTCAATGGTGTGCTACAAACCTACTACTACTATGCTCCAAGTAGATACCACCAAACTTGAAGACCACAGACAACATGAGAATCTACACAAAGGGCGTCTAGAATGCCACGAACACCACAAAGTCTCAGCACCATACCGTACATTCACGATTCAACCATTTAAGCAGGCGGTAGCTCTATGTTTGGCTGATGAGAGCTGCCGCTCCGACTCTGATTATTCTTACTGATCCTGACGAAGCACGACAGCACCACATGGATCACAAAATAGCCTAGCACGGCGATGACGAGCGCGGAGACATATCCAGAGGTCTTCCACGATCGGCTGGAGCCGGCGGCGTAGGCGATCAGGAGGCCGAGGAGGTCCAGCACGATCGTCGTGTTCATCACGCCGAGCCACCAGTCGTCATTCCACCACTTCTCGGACGCTGTTGCCGGGGTCTGCTGCGTCCCCTCCTCGGACGCTGGTGCTGGGGTCTGCAGCGACTCCTCGTCGGACGCTGGTGCTGACCCCCTCACGGACGCTGGTGCTGGGGTCTGTGGCGAACCCGACCCCTTCTCGGACGCTGGTGCCGGGGTCTGCAGCGACCCCGGCAGCAGAAGGACGATGACCACGATGGACGCGACGAAGGAGGCGGAGTTGCTGTAGAAGAAGGCAAGGTACCGGTGCCTCCTGATGTCGTGCATCACCGGGTCGCCCGGCTCGTACCCGTCGTCGTTGCTCTGCCAGACCCCGCCGGGCGGTGCCAGACCGGCCTGGTAGGTGATGCCCGCCACCAGGATTCCAAGCAGCATCAGATACTTGCGTTTGGCATGAAGCTTCTTCTGATCCGTATCTGATCCGGTTTTTGGTGCTTCGGGATCGGCATCCGTGGGATTTCCGGTGTCAGCATCTTCCGACCTGCCTTCCCGGGCTGCCTCATCTGCCACCCTGTCTTTCTGGGCTGACTCATCTGCCACCCTGTCTTTCTGGGCTGACTCATCTGCCACCCTGTCTTTCTGGGTTGACTCATCTGCCGTTTTTCTCTTCTTGATGAAGAAGAACAGCACAACCAGTATGATAACTACCAAGAGAACGAACCCCGCCAACGCGAAGATGTAGATGGATGTCTTCCGATGCTGCGTGCTGCCGGCAGCATAGGCACCCATAATCCCCATCATACCCACCGCCGTGCAAACAGAGAGCGCATTGCTCTGGATGGCCGGCCGGTACAGGTTTGGGTTCACGAGCAGGATGATGAGCGCAATGGACAGCATGAAGCTCACCGAGTTGCAGTAGAAGAATGCCGTGTAACGGCGTGGGAAGTTGTTGAGCAGGACGGGGTCGCCGGCGTGGTCCCCGGCTACCAGGAAGCCGCTCGGCGGCGTCAGCCCGGCTTGGTAAGTGATGGTCGCCGCCAAGATCGCGAAGAGGAGCAGCCGCTTGCGCCGCTTCTTCACCAAGTCGTCGGCATCCTTTTTCTCCTTCGCTGCATCTGCAGTGCTACCGCCGTCGTTGTGGTCGAGCGTGAATAAAACGACATGGATCACGACGTAGACGAGAACAGCACCAGCCAAGGCCACGGCGTAGATGGAAGTGCTCACATCCCGGCAGCTCCCGGCGGCGTATGCGCCAATGAGGCCAAACAGGTCCAGTATCATGGCGGTCTCCAGCGCGTTGTGGTGGTGCAAGGCCTGTATCCTGACCAAGACAATGGCCACCAGGGAGGCCACGAAGGCGACCGAGTTGCAGTAGTAGAAGGCCTTGTATCGCCTGGGGCTCATGGTTAACAGGATCGGGTCGCCGGCCTTGTACCCGACGCCGTCGGGGGCGTCGGCCTGCCAGAGCCCGCCCGGCGGGTTCAGCCCCGCTTGGTAGGTGATGGCCGCTGCGAGAGTGGCGAGCAGCAGAACAAGAGAGCGAGCATTCTCCAGTTGCTGCTTAACACTGACAAATTACACGGGAAAACAGGGATTAATTCCAATACTGATACAAATTGACAGAGGGGGAAAAGGAAGGATATGTGCTCTGTTATTAGTACCTGGCATCGTCATTAGTGTCCAGATCTTGAGTGGTCTTCCCCAAACAACATTGCCTTATTCGATGCAGCCATCCTGACTCTTCACCATGGGTGCTTCCAGTTACAGGTCGCTTCCACAAGCAGCTATTCTCTGTGGCTGCTTTCCAGAACTTCTTTATGGCTTCTTTGTAAAAGTAAATAGCAGCCGCTTGAAGAAGAATGCAGGCAATGACGGCACCAATCAGAGAGTTGACATAGATGGTAGTATCAACCTGCCGGCAGCTGCCGGCGGAGTATGCCCCAACGAGGCCGATGAGCGTGACGGCGATGAACACGTAGAGCTCAACCGACCGCACTTTATTGCTGAATGTCAGCTTCTTGTCTAGGAGAATGATGATGATGAGCAGGGACGCGACGAAGGCGGTGGTGTTGAAGACGAAGAACGCCTTGAGGCGCGCGTCGTGGCGGCTGCCCTTGAGGACGGCGTCGCCCGGGTTGTGGTCGCCCTCGACGCGGTCCCGGAAGCCACCGGGCGCGCTGAGCCCGGCCACGTACGTGACGCTGACCGCGAACGTGGCGAGCACCATGAGCACCTTGCGGAGCCTATCGGGAGCACTGTCCTTCTTCGTGGCCTTGTTCAAGACCATCACCATGTGGACCGCCTTGCGGAACTTCTTGGGCGCGCCGTCCTGCTTCGTGTCATCGTGCAAGGCCAGCGCCATCTGGGGCGCGGCGTCCTCCTTCCTGTCCTCGTGCAAGGCCAGCGCCATCTGGAACGCGAGGTAGAGGACGACGCCGGTCAGCAGGACCAGCGAATAGATGGCCGTGAGCTTGTCCCGGAACGCGCCGGCGGCGTAGGCGCCCATGAGGCTGAACAGATCCAGCACCATGACGACGCGGAGGATGTGGAGCGGCGCCAGGCTGGTGCGGTGCCTCTCGTGCAGCACGGCGAGGATGAGGACGAGGACGATGACCACGAGCGAGAGCGCGAACGCGGTGGCGTTGGTGTAGAAGAAGGCCAGGTAGCGGCGGTAGTTGATGTCGCGGATGATGGGGTCGCCGGCGATGCGGTCGTGGTCGGGATCGGCGTCCTGCCAGACGCCGCCCGGCGGGTTGAACGCCGCGCCGTACGTCACCGTGGCCACGAGCATGGCCAGCAGCAGGAGGTACTTGCGGAGCCTGTACTCCCACGAGTCCCCGCTGTCGTCGGCCTTGGCCTTCGTCTTGGCCATCGCCGGACAGCACGACCCGCTTTCCATGCCGGCCACCACGAGCGCGCTCGCTGCCTCACTCCCACAGGTGGCCGTGGGCTTGAGCTTACTTTAAGGTGGCCGCCGGCAGGTGACGCGCAAGGGGCGTTCAGATGCAGAGGTTTTTTATGACCTTCACAAAGACTTGACTCGGTTGACCTCGCACTCTCGCTGGTGATGAAGCTGCCTGGCTGCCTGCCTCGTTGGCTCTGGTTTCCTGCCATGAAACTTCCCTCTCCGACGGGTCCCCGTGGCCGTACCCGGTGGCGGTACCCGGGCGTGGACTTGACCCCGAACTGGCACCTCGTCAAGTCGTCGTGTGCCTCTCTCACCAGTCCAGCTCGGACCACCTCTGAGCTGGATGTGTAGTACCGGGGCGGCCTTAAACTCCAGGTCCCCATCTGTATGAACGCATGCCTGTGGTGCTGTGGGTTACACTAGTTTAGGCGTGAAAACAACATGTGCAAACTCCAAGAACGGCATACTGTTGTTTTCACGCCTACCGTCATGTGCAAACTCCAAGAACGGTAGTAGAGATTAGAGAGTACCTACCGTCAGCATACGAAAGCACCACGTAGACTTTGAGCTCGACAGCTAGATCCAAAGAGACAACACGTGTGGAGAACTCAACTGAACCCCAGCGGCGACAGGCATTCTTCCTTCCATTTCCATCTCAAGAATCCAACCACCAGGATGTCCGTGAGGTCGATGCTGGTCTCGTGTGGGAAACGGTCAGACCTCAAGAGATGATACCCGCATGATCCCACAACACCACCGGCCAAGACAGCCAAGATGGTGGCCTCGATTCATCGAACGAGTGCAGAAAATGCAAAGCTAAAAGTTTGCTGAAAAACAAAACGAGATGTGCCTGATAACGCCAAAAAGGAATCCTGCAAACATCAGCATCGATAACATTTTAGTAGTATTTGATTTGTACTCTAGCTAACTGGCTATTGATATCTGGTTTCTTGCAGACTGACAAGGAGGCGAATATGTTAATGACAACTAGGAAAGCCATTCCGCGGCAACGTCACGCGTTTGTAGGCCTTTCCCTGACGTACCTACTACCAAAAAGATCTCACCTAACTGCCCTTGCAAAATTTGTAATAGTTTTCACCTTTAGTTTATTGCCCTTACATTCTGCTGTCGCCGATATTATTGATGATTGAGGAAGCTGTTCTATTCTACCTTTGCGAATGGAGAATTGGTCAAAAGTTCCTTGTTGGAGAAAACCAGCCTACGGATCTTTGTTGGTTTGCATAGAGGCCATGGGCTATTGGTGTTATCGACGCATTATGATATCTCAATGGTTCGTACTGCCAAGCACTGAGGAGATGGATTCTAATGGATTGAACCAAGTCATCAAGATATGCAGAGAGATGAGTATCTTGCACTAGAGTCATCATTGGGCTTTACAGATATAGTAATGACAGCATGAGTCATGTAACGTAAAGAACAAAGAAAAGAGATAATAATATAATATTGTGATCAGTTGTGCTTGCGACATGTTTTATGCTTTCAACGGTCAATTATGCCCGTCTATATCCTAATGCTGAGTAGCACTGGTTAGTAAGAATAAAGAAGAACATTAATCTTTCTCTCTCTCTTTCTTATCCCTTCTGTCTTTTCAACTGTTGGCTTTTAGAAATATTTTAGCCGTTGAATATCAGTCCCATGGTTGTCCTTGTCATTTAGTTCTTTTTTTACTCACAAATATGCTGATACATGTAACACATCAAAGAATCCAAGAACTAATATGATCTGTTTTCATATTAATTCTGAATTGTTTTCAATTAAATAGCTAAGTAAGTATGGACCTGTGTTGCACTTACTGGATAAGGTGAGTGGAGTTACCTTGATAATGCTTGCTATAATGAAGGTCACTGCAGTGCCAAAAAAGAAATAAACAATATTACATAAACATCATCAAAACCTGGTAATTGGATACATAGGGAAAAAAAACATAGGACTGCACTAGGTACAGAAATCATTAAAATCAGTTTTAGGATTTAGCAGTGCTTCATCCTCAGGGGGAAAAGTGTCATCCTCAGGGACAAAACTCATTAGTAACTGGATCTTTTGAAGGAACGTAACAAACTTTTGTAGAATTACTAACTCTTTGCAAAATCAGGATCACCACAGGCAGCAAATTTTGAGATGTGAGTAGTTAGATTGAGCAAAACATCAGTGGCATATGTGATCCATTCAAATTTGTAGCAGCCAGTGCGTATACAGTTATCAGTAAGTTCATGGGGTCCTTCAACAAGTAGAAACAATAGTCCTTTTAACGTCTTCATGGCCACATATTTCAAGTGGCAAAACTCTGATTCCTAATCTCAAAGTTCCTTTTGTTTTCATTGTATACTGGATTATTGTTTCAGGCTGATGCATACATCATTGCTTAGCTGCAGCTTTTGCTTCATGCATTGGAAGTGGCAGTAGAGATATTATGCCAAGTTTTTGTTTTCCATCAGCTGAGCCCTCAAACTGGTTGATGAGGGAACTATGCATTCAAAACTAAAATAAGCACTCTAGCTACAAGTAATTCTTTGGCAAACATAGACAAAGTTAAATTGCATTTCCAGGTAACAAAGGCATGGTCAATTTGGTAAACACAAAATTGGTAGTATTTAACTAATTAACTAACTAGAACCAATAAATGATTTGATATAGCATTCCTAATACATGATTTGAAGAAACCATTAGTATTTAACTAATCCCCACCATCTATTGCTTTCTCAATTTCAAGAAACCAATAGCATTCCTAATACATGATTTGATATAGAAAATCTAACTTGCATTTTTTATTTTATCATAGTATTATTTCAATACAGTCATTTGTTGTAAATTGAATCCATTTCTTCTTTGATCTGCAGTATTTTCTGTTTCTCCGAAATTAACAGGACAAGAGACCCAGCTTATATTGTTGTGAGATTACGCACGCAGCAGTTATATATCTAGCTGAGATTAGCCAATAAAGCTTAAGCTCAGTAGGAACATTGGAAGTTCACGGTCCCTGAATTCTACAATACTAGTTTCCATATATTCCCACAAAAATAAATCATGTTCCATTTTCTAAAAAAAAAATGGCGTCAATATGCATGCGATGTTGTCTAGACCAAGAAATTTGGCATTGTGGCTTGTACGCATTTTTAATCATTCTAATCATAAACAAAATCAGAGGAAGTTGAGCATGGTGTACCTTAATCTTGCTGCACATCAATGAAGAATGCTCGGCAGCCCAGAGCGCAACGAGAAGGATGGCGAGGGAAACCCCAGCATGTGTGGAGACGATGCAAGTCTCCCCACCGCGCAGCAAAATATGGCTTAAAACGGTTTGAAATGCATGATTAATTAAGTTTAAATCATATTAGACTCGCACTGGAGACTAGTTGATAATCCACGTAGTATAAATATGGTAAGATGGAATCAAATAAATAAAAATCTTGCTAGCTGCTGTTTAAAGAAAAAAAAAATCTGGTACCCGAGGGACTGTCACATCCGTGGGGTAGTGAATTGATGGGGTAGCTGTGAGAGGTCGCCGGCCGCCGGTTTTCTACCCGTGATGGTTGGTGTGGATGTAGCAGCAGGGAAATGAGGAAACAGAGTAAGGCGGTGAGAATGGAAATTGGCTATAATTGCTTGTTTATTCCTTGATCACCACTGATTATAAAGAGGTTTACAAGCACAGTTCTCTCCTGATGTAGCAGCAGGGAAATGAGGAAACAGAGAAAGGCGGTGAGAATGGGAACAGGCTATAATTGCTTGTTTATTCCTTGGGCACCACTGATTATAAAGAGGTTTACAAGCATAGTTCTCTCCTAGGCTCTTGCCTGTCTAATTCAGGCTTTCCTGATTGATCCCTCAAAACTATCCTGCCTAATTAGCCCCTCTGACACTGTTGCCAACCATAACAGGGACTGAAGCATTAAACTGCAGATCACTAGAGATATTCTTAGGGTGTTTGGGGATGCCTCCGGATTGCGAACGAATATTCAGAAAAGCAATATTATTCCTATCAGCTGTGCGGAAGGGTCTTTGGAAGTAGTTCAAGATATCCTTCCGGGTACAATTTCAGAATTCCCGTGTAAATATTTGGGCCTACCATTATCAAACAGGAAGCTTCTTAAGAGGGACCTCATGCCTTGGATAGAAAAAATTGCAGACAAACTTCCATGCTGGAAGGCAGCCCTTATGAACAGGGCCGGACGGGCAACATTAGTCCGGTGTGTTCTCTCAGCCATGCCTATTTATTTGTTAATCGCCATCAATGTCCCGAAATGGTTCATCAAGGCAGTGGACAAAATCAGAAGGGGATTCTTATGGCAGGGAAAGGAAAAGGCTAATGGAGGTTGTTGTCTGGTGGCTTGGGAGAAGGTCATGCGACCATTGGATCTTGGGGGATTGGGCATCCCCAACTTGGAGGTGATGGCCTGGGCTTTGCAAGTCAGGTGGCAGCGGTTCAAAAAGACAAAAGCTGATCGTCCATGGTCTGATCTGGAACTTCCATCGCACTCTAATTCGATAGCTCTGTTCTCCATTGCAGTCACGACAGAGATAGGGAATGGACAGAACACTCTCTTCTGGACTGATCGGTGGCTCCATGGGTGTTCGATCGAAAATCTTGCACCGTCTTTGCTCGTGTCTCGTCAAGAATTCACAAAAGCCGCACTGTGGCTGAAGCTCTCACTAACATGCAATGGCCAAGAGACATTCAAAGAGGCCTATCCTGGACTGGTATTAGAGAATTCCTACAGCTATGGGACTGTCTCATGGGTATTATTTTGACTGACCAAGAGGATCGTCACATATGGAGGCTTGATACAAGTGGCTGCTACTCTTCCAAATCTGCCTATAAAGCTTTTTTCTATGGTTTTGTGACATTTGAGCCTTGGCATCGTCTATGGAAGTCTTGGGCTCCGAGCAGGTGCAAAATGTTTTTCTGGTTGGCTATCCGTAACAGATGTTGGACTGCAGATAGGCTCTCTAAGAGGGGCCTCTCTCATCCTGATAAATGCCCCCTCTGTGACCAAGAAGAGGAGACAATACAACATCTGTTAACATCGTGTGTGATGGCAAGACAAGTATGGTTCAAATTATTCACTCCACTGAACCTAGCTGATTCAACACCCCAACAAAATGAGCGGAGTTTTGCTGAATAGTGGTGCAAGACGATAGGCAGAGTTAGCAAGGAGCACAGGAAAGGGGTGAACTCTCTAATTATTCTTGGGGCTTGGATTATTTGGAAGCATAGAAATGCATGTGTATTCGAGGGGGCTTCTCCTTCGATTAGCATGATTTGGAGTGAGCTGAAGAACGAACACAGCCTCTGGTGCATGGCTGGGGCGAAGAAGCTTCAAGGGCTAGGTTTGGCGTTGGCTGACTAGATCTGTTTAGTTATGGTTGAGTTGTGCTAGTTTTCTATGTGTTCAAATATTAAGCGTGTGTAATCGCCTCACTCATATTTGGTCCTCGTATGAGTGAGGAGCCTGTTGAGGACCCTCCTATTTTTCTTCTCTATAATACAATGAAACGCAGCTCTCCTGCGGTTTCAAAAAAATAATTTCGAAGCCAGATTGATTTGTGGAAAGAATGAATTAACTAGAGCACACGATACATGTATATATTGAGAGGATGACCAGGGATTAGGGTTCATAGAAGTAGAATCAATCCTGGTCATCCAAGCCCATCTCAACACAATCAAGGGCCTGGGTTATTGGACACTACAAGCCCTGTGTGCCTTGGCCTAAGCCCATCCACAGTACAAAGCATGTCTAATATAACTGACATGGACATGTCTGAAAAACCTGGTGTGAGATTGAAATGCAAACTTAAATATAGAAATAATATATTTTTGAAAGATTCAGGATGCACCAAATCAAGTACTAGTCCATTGCAAAACAATCAGGTAAAAAAGCAATGCAACAATACTATCTTCTATCATCAATTATTACTTATTAGAATGTTATCCACTGACCACTCATGTTGAGCACATTGAATGACATAGGAAGCTTCCCAATGCACTTCATCATTCTAATACCAGCCCAAAATTTCTATGCTTTCTTGTTGCACATGGATAATGCAAAGCTTTGTTACAAGATTAGCATACTTCACCTACACTTAGTGAAGCTTAGAAGTACTTTCAGATTGAGAAGCCAGTAGTAGAGACAGCACATCAAACAATGTAATGCCATATGGGAGTAAGATGAAGATGTCACTTTTGATGAGATGCAAATGGTAAGATTTTTTATCTTTTATCTAAGGCTTCCAATTCTGAACTACCTAATGATTTTCAGTTATGTAAAACAATAATGTTGGTAAAAATATGAAGGAAACCAAAAAATGTGGAAGCTGGATACCTCGTGAAGTTGCCATGTCATATGAGGGCACATTTACCAGCACCATCGCAAGGGAGTCAGGGCAAAAGCTACGTCGTCAAGGTGATTGTCATCCAGTTAACTCGTATTTGCAGTTAGTTCAGCTTGAGTTTGGTTAGTTTGAGGATTCCTCCAGTAGGGGAGCCACCCCTACTGTTTTCCTAAAAACAAAAGTTCAAGGATCCCTGGACAATTTGGTTGTTAGAAGAATTAGGTTTAACAGCAGATTAGTTGATTACTTGTATATGGGGCACATGTAATCTGGCTATCTATATCTAGGAAATTAAGCAAGATTAATACTCCACCTCTATTTCTTCTGTCAAGCATTGGAGTCACTCAAGGCAAAGACCTCACCCTCTGTTTCGACCAGGTTACCTTGGTCACCACAAGCCATTAATATTTGCAGAGCTGCAGAACCAGCATGTCCAATTAGCTTACACCTTGATTCTCCATTGATGAACTTTCATAATTCTTAGAAGTATAGCATCTGGCAATCTAGAAGTATACATAAAAACTGAAGTATCCATGAAATAAAAATAGAGAAAACGTATGAGTTGTATTGGAGATACATTAGAATCTCAACGTGTGTAATCAGGATAGAGAATCCTAAGAATTACTGTACTAAGACGAATAATCATAGATTATTTTATTTTAGTACAAAAGTGTGAAAGTGGATCGTTAAGATAAGTAGATTCAGCAAAGCAAAATATGGAAAAAGTAGCACTGAAAATTTACATGAGCAAAACAACAAACAGGTGCAGGGCATGGTCTGTGTGATCTCACCTTGGGTTCAAGGGAATGCAAAGTGTTGACGGCGGGTGCTGCGAGAAGAGGCGACGAGCCGTCTGCGGCTTGCTCTCGGCCGCCCCGTGCCTTACGCCGGCAAGTCGCCTGCTCCGCCCGCCAGATGCCGCTCCTGTGTGCCTGTGTAGTGCAGTGCTGGCGCCTTCCGCCAGGGGGCGCCGGCGTGCTTCACGCGTGCGCTAGATGCGTCAGACCATCCGGCACGTGCAGCTTGTCGCCGAGATCGAGATGGATGACAGGCCCGTCGATGATGTTGGTGTTGGGCCGTTGGGGGCCTGCCGCCTGCCGGGCTGGGGGTTACGCTCTGCTAGGGATGAAAATAAGCCGGACGGCCGGGTCGAGCAGGGCAGGGCCGGTTTCAAAATCGAAAATGGGTCCACGGAGCAGATTTCTTTTTTTGATCCGATACATAAGATGAATCAGTGTAAGTAACAAATATTTTCTCATTTATTGTTTTTTAATATTTATTGGTATTTTAATATTTATTGTTTTTCCCCTCGAACCAACCTTGTTTGGTTAAAGATGACTTGTTAAGCATGTCCCTGCTTGAAAGTGAGAAACTTATTGTTTAGGTGAAAATGTATAAATTTGGAGTTATTATGATCCAATTGGCAACTTATTTTATTCGATGCATCGTATAATAGAATATTATACTCTATCCCGATGATGCTTAAATCTTTTATCTTATTTTTTTATAAGTGTTGACAGTATTTATGATCTATACTAGTAAGAAAATATTTACACTGGCTCATGCTCTCTATTAACAACTAGACCAAAACATTTGAGGGACCTCTTTGGAAAGAAGGAATTTCATAGGAATTGTATAGGTAGTTCACATGAATCAGTTTATTTTCCTCTATTCCAAATGGTTTCACCCATGTCCCCCGAGATTGACCATGAGACCATGTTCAAAGCCATATGCCAGGTGACCTATTCCTATCCCTCCTACATAGTGATGACACCAACGATGGAGCAAGGAAGGATGTGATGGCAACACGCGTGGTCATGGCTTCGCCAAAAATGGGAAGTGAGCACAAGTGAGCTTCACGCGAGAAGCATGATTTGGTGGCAATGATGTGCCCATCACATCTAATCTTTCTTTTTGTCTTGACGTAGTCGATACCGAGTGCAACAATGTCTAAGGACTAATTGTGTTCTACAGGATTGCAACTCCATGCACAATGAACACAATGGACCCCTTCTTGACTATTCTAACTCGTGAACGGTATTTAACCTTGAGTCTTATCTTGCAATACTCAATTCATCCATGATCCACTTGATCTCAAGTCCTTGATTGCTTTGCTTGACTCTTGATTGCTGCTTTATATCTTCAGTCTTCAGTTCTTTGATCACCTTTTCAGCAACCCTTAGGGTTCAGTTCTTCGATCATCTTTTCAGCAACCCTTAGGGATGTCGTTAAGTCTTGATTCTCTAAACTATATGCTAGCCATATATGCTAAGTTGTCCTCTTCATCAGCACTTGAAGACACTTCTCGTGCATTTGTGACATAACATAAAGCATGTTTCTCCAAAACATACATGTTAATCACCAAAGCAAAGTTGTCATTAAACACTAAAACTACTTACTTATTGAGGGGCGTGTCATTATAACCTAAAGTAACTATATGAATTATCTACATCTATTATTATTTAAAAAATCAAAATACTTGATATACAATTTCAATCCACTTCTGCCATTGCTAATAAAGAAAAAACAAGCTCAAGCAATATATACATGGAGTGTCATCACCACACCACATATACATGTATGTAGGAAAAGATCATCATAATATATATTTCTATGTCAAATAGATATATCTAGCTCATGCTAAGGTTTTGGACACGTATCAAAGACACAAGAAGGCGTGATGCAAAAAAAAAAAAAAAAAAAAAAAAAAACCTATGAATTGGGATAGAAATGTATGGAGAAGTTAGTTACTAAACACTAATACAAGTAGACACAAAAATATATGAAATACCTATATGAGTACCATGTTAGGATAGAATATGAAAAAAAAAAATAAGAAATTTTGATAAGAGGTGGACTCTAAAATTGTCCATAAATTCTTCACAGTTGCTCCATATATATATCTCTTCAAATCATTAGCCCAAGCAGGAGAGTTCACGGATTAGCTTGTTAATTTGAAATGCTATTATATGATACGAAATAACATCTAGCTATATATATCATATATATCTAGGGTACGTCTTGAGTCAAAGAGATGCCTTCAAACCCCACAAATTATTGATGCTTAAGAATATGTATCAGATACTAGATTACAAGGAACATTTGTATGCTGGCCTTAGAAACGCTCATCGACTCGATATGGTGGTAGTGGTAGTAAAGAACAACCTCGCATGTCAATTCCACCAAACCACACCACCCTTCTCCCGACAACACCCCAATGGTCTAGGCGTCTAGCCGTCTAGAAGCCTTGCTCCGACAAATCTATGCGAAGCTCTTGCTGCCTTTCTCGCTAGCCCGAACTGAGCGAACAACATCCTGCCCATATTCCTGGACCAGCCCGAACCTCACTCATCAGCTCTGGCGCCTCGACGATCGAGTCGACTCCATCGGTTATCCAGCTTTGTCCCCATCAATCCGTATCCCAGGCCATGGATTAGATAGACTGCTCCCAAAAGGTTCCCGCCTCATTCGCGTAACGTAACATGCTTGGCGTCGGCCGAATTCTCTCCTTATCGCGTCCGTGCTCTCCCATGCCGTGCCCACCTGCTCCACAGCACGGCGTGTCGACCGCGGACGGGCGGGGGCGCGGCCGCGCGCCTCACTTAGTCACTTGGATCGTCGTCGTTCCCCGGGCCGCAAATGATTCTTCGCATCCGGCTACTTTTTCATCAGTGTCTGCTTTACTCGCATGTCCGCGCTGCGCCGTGCCCCGGACATGGACGGTTTTCCGGTGCGCCCAGATCAGCCCCGCGCGCGGCCGGCAGCCGGCAGCTAGCATCGGTCGCTGTCGTACCCGTCACCGTGCCCGCGCGCGCGTCGCCGTCGACGGCGAACAGGATAAAAAGGCGGGGGCGGCGGCCGCATCAGCGAGAGGCAGCGCCGCATCTGCGACACGTCGGAGTGGCCTACCGGCCGAGATGCGAGCTGCCGCGTGTAGGCCGGGCTCCGAATCCGAAAGATATGTGCAGCGATTATTGGGTAACCACAACAACCACGTACGTTACGTGAGCGCGAGGTGATCGAGCATTGCGGCTCTGCCCGCCCGGTGCCCCCTCCCTCGCGTTCCAGATCGCCTGCAGGTATGGAAAAATCGCGAGAGCGAATCGGGTCGTGTGGACGGGACGGCCGAGGCTGCCGGTTTCACGTCGATTCCAAGGGAGGGACTGTGGAGGTATAAACTCCATATACCCTCACGGTCTAGTTTGGGCCGACACGCTATCGCCAGGCCGGCCCATCAACCTTCAAGACCGATCAGCTCAGGCTGGTCGGACAGCTTAAAACAGGCAAGAATATCGAAGACCGACAAGGAGGACAAGACCTAGCTGAGATAGAAAAGTTTAGACATGTAAAGTATGTAAACTTAAGTACCAGGATAAGCTAGTTCGACTTGAACCTTGCTCCCGCGATATATAAGGAGAGCAAGGACCCCCGTGCTTGAAGGACGAGAATCCGGCATAACGCATAGACTCATACATCCACATCATAATCGAAACAGAGAGCGGGACTAGGGTTTTACGCATCTTTGCGGCTGAACCCGAGTAAACCTCGTGTGATTGCTCCTGTTTATGTCTTGCTCGCAATCTCGTGCGCCTTCCGCCAATCCATTACGGTCGGGGCATACCCCGGTCGGACTATCGTCGATATTTCGTCGACGGTGGCGCGCCCGGGTAGGGGGTGCGCACCGAGATTTCACGTCGATCAAGATGGTTTCCTTCCCGGCTTCCATGACTTTCGAAGCCGGCCTCACCTTCAACTTCGGAACGTTCACCTGGACTTCCAACTCAGCAACTGCTACTACAACTCTCACGCCTCCGGCTATCACGCCGACAATGGCACCAACAATGGTGGTTGCGCCAAACCAGATCCAACTCATCCCGGTGACCACCATTGCAGTCCCAACCAATCCACCACTGATAGTTGACGGCACGGCGTCAACACCTCCGACCGGTCCTAACCAAAGGAGGCATGTCGGCAACACGGATCTACTCCGTTTGATCCATCAACAAGATATGAGGTTGACGAAACCCATGCCAACTTTGAGTCGCTCCGACGACGCGTCAGTCGCGATCTACAAACCGCGCGACAACAACAAGTTCCTAATCCGTCAACACGAGGACAAAACAACCGTCGCAGAGTAACTTTTGGGCGCTCCGAACGGCCACGTTCGCAGCCGGCGAATCTACGACGTCACATTCCAACAAATCCTCGTGGCAACCGTACACAAACAGGTGGCGGAAGAAACTCACAGCGGCTCCGACCACGGCCAACCATCGTTCGTAGTGGTCGGAGAGGCCAGTCGAGCAATATACGGCAGAGAATCTTAGCCGATATTCAAGATCTGAGAGAGAGGACTTCACAACAAGCCTCACGGAACAACAGCAGTCCAGCTCAGACGACACAAACTACCCGACACGATGTACCTAGTCGGAGTTACGCGTCAACAGTACAGCGCAGAAACGCCCGTCGCAACGAACGACGGCGACGCCAGCGAGAAATTCGACGAACGGTCGGAACCCACCAGCTGCGCCTACTCTTTGCGACACGGCAAGAACAATCTGCGGGAATCAACACATCCAACGCTCGGTTGTTTGCGAAACGTGCGAGCTAGGCTAGCAGCCGCCCTCATGGCGACCGGTCCCGAAGGGATGAACAACGAAGGGAAAGACGACGGCAAGAGATATTGACTGCCATGACAACATCGGGTGCAACGGAGCAAAGAGCGGAACGGCCACGAGCACGATCAACTCGGTCTCCCTCAATGACGAGGGCGTCGCACACGGGGCCGGGGCACTTGCCGACCGACACCAAGACGTAGAAAGAAAACGAAGGGAAGAGCGCCAAAAACACATGGCGGCAATCGAGAAAATCGCCGCGGTTTTGGCATGAACCCATTAAGGGATGGCACGAGGGATTCACCTAACATAGATGAGCCTCGTTGTTGTAACCAACCCATACAAACGACCACTGTATACAAACGTGCTCGGAGTCCTCCCCCCGGTCGAACGGTTCCATCCGTCCAAACAAACAGCAATGGTTTTATCACTCCTTTCTTGGACAATTTGCTGACTCGAGAACCAAACTGGAGGCTCCCCAGCCCAACTCCTCCTGAGGATAGGATACCGCCGCACACCGAGCACATATTCCCTAATCCAATAAACCCAGCTAACCTTCGGCGCATCAGAACAGTTCGATCACCAGGGCGCAAAACATCAGAAGGCATGTTTATCAACGGCGAGTGGTACGAAGTAGTTCAAAAAGGAAGCCAGTTTGAGAAAAACTCAAGCTCCTTAGATTCCTTTACAGATGTGCCTTTTCCAAAAAAGGACAGTCTCAATACTACTCGGAACGGGATAAGTATATCCGACCACGCCCGACGCCGAGACGATCAAGCCTTGGACGATGACGACCTACTACTCTGCACCGAAGAAGATCCGGTCATGATTCACGACTTGGAAGAAGGAGAAGCAGAGCCGGAAAACTAAAAAGAATGAGAGATACGTCCTCCTCTTTTATCAGCAAAAGTTTTCTTTTTAGGCGATTTCCCTTTCAAGGTTTAAGTTAGCGTCAGTCGTACACATCGTTGTAAGTCATTCTAATGACAAAAAAGCAATCTAATGTGTACTATTTTATAATGAGAAATCAAGTTCTTCGTGTCAAACACTTGAGCACATGAATTTTTCTTGTCATTCAAAGGAAAATCATCCCTCGGATCGACGCGTTACGACATTCTCTAAACAGAGGATTCCAAATCCTGAAACAAAATCCTACGGCATAAACATGACAAAGTCATAAAATAGGATCAAAATAAAGAGATAAATAAAAGGAATCTCGAAGGATTCCGGCACAAGACACATCTCAAAAGATCCAATTCTTTCATTAAAAATATAAAATTTTTTACAAACGGGGGACCGATTGCATCTAAGCAATCTAGTCATCCCAGCTTGCCGACCACCGAGTCGACGAGTCGCGGCAACGACGGCCTCCGCTGCCCGGCGAACTCGACGGCGCCGCCCTCCATGGCGTCATGCGCCGCCACCGACAGCTCCATGCCGCGGACGTCGACACCGGAGATGGCATCGACGGTAGCATAAGCGGCGGAGGCACCATGGCGGACGCCATGAAGCGCCACAGCGGCCACCTGGCCGGGGATCGTCGCCAGCCGCGCGACCATGTCGCCACCCTGGGCGTTCACCGCGTCCGCCGCGGCATGCGCGGCCTCCTGCAGCTGCTCCAGCTGCTCCGTCAGCTCTGCAAAAACAGAGTAAAACTTAGAACAACAAGCACCAAAGTAAAATAGAGAATATGAACAGAAAAAGGAAACGACACTCACCACCGACCCTGGTGTCGGCAGCTTCACGCTGCCGAAGTAACGTGTCCACCTGGACCTTGCGGGCCAACCTCTCGTCCGCCGCCTCATTGACGGCGGCGTTGGCCTCGGCGTCGAAGTCGGCGACCCGCTGCTTCTCCGCCTATAGCTCCTCCTGGGCGGAGGAGAGTGCGTTCAGGAACAGGTCGGCGTTCGCCTCCGCGTGCCCCAGTTGCTTGGTGGCCTCGGAATAGAGATCCCTGACGTGTTGCAGCTCCGCCCTACAGCGGTCGAGCGCAGACGCCAGGGAGTTCACTGAAACGCTGCTCAGCGAACGCGGCGTGGAGACACTGGCGGCCACTGCCGCCTCTTCCACCACCGCCACGACGGGAGCCGCCTGCTCCGCCGCAGCAATGGCAGCTCCGGCCTCCACGACTGGAGCCACCTGCTCGGGGGCCGCCGCCCCCGGCACCGCCCGTTGCTCCTCCGCTGCTCTTCTTGCCGCCTCGGCGGCGCCCGCGGCAGGTACCGGCCGCGCCTCCAATGGTCGGGGAGGGTATACCTACATTGTGAACGACGAATTGCGGTTACACCAAAAGAAGAAAACCCCAAGATTAATCAAGGAAAAACTCCAATCCAAGCTCACCTCCTCCGCGGCCTCACCTCCCGAGGGGAGTTCACGACTCCTCCTCCCCGCCGGCGCTTACCATGGCGGCGGTCCATCTAGATGGCGGCGACGAGCGAATGCAATCTAAAACCCTAAATTTGGAGGGCGAAGGAGAGGAGCAAGAACGAGAAAATGCGGCTGCGGATAGAGAAGTTCTCAGCGCAGGCGCCAATTTATAGAGAGATTGGAGGACTCGAGAAGGCAACCGATGGGATCGCGGGTAATCAAAACCCCGCGGCCCTCTCGTTCCCCAAGAGCACGAAGTGACGAAAAACCGCTCCACTAGCACGATATGCATTTATACGTTTCCCTCGCATCGGGAACCCCCCGCGCGCTCGCTGACTCACATCGTCAGGGAGTTGGAGCGATTGAGTCACTGACATCTCGATCCCACGCCAACAAAGAGAATTGACCCGACCGAGTCCAAAAATGTACCCCGGATGGACGTGACAGGTCGGTTCTTGATGCACGGTTGCATCGGCAAGCGAATATTTTTTGCTCCACACGCGATCGTGACGTGACACAACGGACTAAAAGATAAGTATCCAACATCTCTAATAAATTTTCTATTTTATTTATCCATCCATTTCAAAAGACCACACTTTGGAAAAACCAGTTCTTCACAAATCTTTTTTCTCACACACGAAGCAAGCCGAACGCACCGTCTCGGTCTCACTCGCTACGTGTTAACAACACCACGCTCAAACAACACGAGTGCGCCGGCGTCGCTCCCAAAGGAAAAGGGCTCCAAACACTCCGGCACCGTCTTTGTTTGTTTAGGATCATCTAATCCCTAAGGCCTGGTCGGCTCTTGAATGAGAAAGAGACTAGTTTTGCTGGCAATTTTTTCTTCTAAATCTATAACAAGCATAACTTAGCCTTCTGCATGATAAGAAAATCTTACACACCACATGACCATTCTTTCAGGAACAAAGGCATGATCAAAATCCACCACGGGAAGACGGTGGCTCACAGCAAAATACAGATAAGTGCTCTCCTAACCTAACATACATGCCCTCACCAATCTTTTTTCACAAAAGATTTCTTTACACGAACTACTTCAAAGTACGTTCAACACATATTTACAAAGCTAAAAACATCCTCTTTTCTTTGTACCAAATGACCAAGTACGTCACCCCTCCAACAAAAACAATCGGCATGCCTTGTCTCGATCAATCCCGCTACGTGTTCACGGCTCCAACGCTATACAACACGGGGATGACAGGATGGCGGTCGCTTCCAACGGAAATAGGGCCCTAAGTGATTTGGCAACGCTATTCACTATAGGTCATCTACACACTGAGGACGATTAACTCTAAGGAGAGGCGATTACCAAGACCATTCTTAAACAATACATCCTGATACAACTTCGTGTCATAGATTATATCGAATCAATATGATTCAGCATACCTCATCAAAACATTCACTCATACCAAATTTTCTCTTTGCAGCAACAACTCGAAGAAGCGTTCCAACCCATTTAACAAAGTTACGGTATAGCATCAACAATTCAACCCACACAATCCGACAATTTGAGCTGGGATTTTTTCGCCAATGATACCGGTTATTCGGCACACAAATAGCAAAGCTATTTTCATGGGTTTAGATTCAAAACCATGGTCTCACAACCACGGCTGGGGACCGAGTTAAGTAGCAAAGCCGCCTTAACTTAATCATGACAAAGTCATGGCATGGTTCAAACCGACCGGCCCAAATGAAATTTGGCTGCTCGGTCTCACTCAAAGAGTGGTCGGAAACACATAAAGCACGATATAATGATCGGTTGTCTTCTTTTTTAGACCACGACATAACGTGTTCCACCTCATCTCGGGCTCGGGGACTACGTGGGCCCACGTCACCCGAGAGGTGACATGGGCTAGATCCTTCTTTTAGAGCTTGCCGCAACATATACATCTTACAAAGCAACCTCGGGGACTACGTGGGCCCACGTCATTTGCATGACTCGGCTGAATCTTTCTCTTTACAAAGAAGTTTAGTTCAAAACTAAGCTAAGGCAACAACCAATCACGACATACCGTGTGATGGCGGGCATCACACACTAACGAGGGCCCACGTCTCCGCATTTGGGACCCTTTCAAAATTCTTTTTTCTTTTCGGGAGCATCATAAATCTTTCGGTCAAAACCGAAAACGTCAACCAAGTGTAAGCAAAGTATGGTCGGAAGCATTAGACGGTCCTCCCACTCCTCGCTCGGACCACATGTCGAACGTGTGTCCGACCACCCTTTCTCACTCAACCAAGCAAGACGGTGTTTTTTCCCTCAAGATCCATGATGCTCGGGGACTAGCCGTGGAGGTATAAACTCCATATACCCTCACGGCCTAGTTTGGGCCGACACGCTATCGCCAGGCCGGCCCATCAAGCTTCAAGACCGATCGCTCGGGCTGGTCGGACCCCTAAAACAGCAAGAATATCGAAGACCGACAAGGAGGACAAGACCTACTGAGATAGGAAAGTTTAGACTTGTAAAGTATGTAAACTTAGTACGAGATAGGCTAGTTCCGACTTGAACCTTGCTCCCGCGATATATAAAGAGAGCAAGGACCCCTGCTAGAGGACGAAATCCGGCATAACGCAGACTCATACATCCACATCATAATCGAAACAGAGCGAGGACTAGGGTTTTACGCATCTTTGCGGCCTGAACCTGGGTAAACCTCGTGTGATTGCTCCCTGTTTACGTCTTGCTCGCAATCTCGTGCGCCTTCCGCCAATCCATTACCGGTCAGGGCATACCTCTGGTCGGACTATCGCCGATATTTCGTCGACAGGACCCCAGCAGCTAGCCCCGCCGGCCGCTGCTGCCAACGCGCGTGAGACGGTGGTACGTACGGTGCCCCGACGTGAGTGTCTCGACGGACCTGGACCTAAACACTGGACATATCTAGCTCGATCTCGGCGGCGGAATCTTGGCAAGGATATCGAGATAAGGATGATCGCCGGGCCCGGCAGCGCCGCGATGTGTGCAGTGCCCGCGTACGTGCGCCGTGCAGGTTCTCATGTTCAGATAATATCTATCTATCTATCCTCCAGTCCCCACTGCCGGCCGGATCAGAGGCACTTCTCATTCCGGCAGTGTCAATGTGTCCGTCATGCACGTTCTCGGGATAAATAGATAGATGGATTATCCAGTCAGGATAGACGATTGCATGATGATGACACGGTACGTGTTGATGTGCCAGGCCTGGCCTGTGCATCAAACGCCTGATACGATTGCAACATGCATCGATGATCTGGAATTCCGGAGAGCGGCCCATGGCGGCGCGACAGATGTGTGGGCGAAATCGGAATGCCACGCAAGGTGCGTGCGTACGTGTTGCGTGCGCGATCGTGCCGCCTCTAGCTTACTAGGTGGTCGCCAATGCAATGCGGGCAACAAGTGAGCAGATCAGGTTGGCCAACTCCTCGGAACAGGCGGAGAGAGCGAGAGTACGATCCCAGTTGGCAAAGGTTCCTTTCGCATTCAAAGATCCCGGCCGGCGCGCGTTGAAATGTTGCGATCTTGCAGTGGCTTTTGGACCATCCCAACAACCCCAACCGATGAGTTCGGCAGCGCATGCAAGAGCGGCGGTCTATCTCCAGTCTCCGCCCCACCATATGCTGGTCCATGCACACGCTGCTGATCGACACGACACACGCATGCAAGACCACCGATGGAGGGCGCCACATGTTCCGGCCCATGCCAGAGCTACAGGTGTAATAACTGGCGGTGCCGTGCGCGGCGCAGGATCGAGATCGACTGGCGGCGGCCGGCCGGCCGGGCAAATATTCGCATGCACGTCGCAGTTTGTTTCGTCGCGGACACTCCAACGTACGTGCGCACGAGGAAACCTCGATCGAAGCAAATGCCAAGTTCCTGGGGTTACCTACGTAGGTCGCTTGATCGCTCGGACAGCTCGTGCGGCGCGACACTTGTTGCTGACTCGGGATGGACGGAATCGAACACACGGAAAGCTCGCGGAAGAATCCGGCACGGATCGGAAAGAGGCTGGCCGCGGGGCAAATGCGTGTGAGCAACAGCAGCAGGACTAGAGTGTGGGTGGATATTCCGCGCGGCCATCGATGGCCATGCCGCGGGGAGGAAAGGAAAGACTGGCAGAGCCAAAGAGGGGAGAGGTGACGATAAGGGCGTGGCTCGACATCACCGCCAGGGAAGGGGAATGGAATCGGTGAGGTCAAAGGGGGTGGGAATGGGACTACGATACAAGCAAGCAAGCAGACGGTGGGGTTCATAGGTTGGGTATATGCCGTGTCCAGCTCGCCGCAGACCCCAGTGGCACTGGCATGTGGATTCTTCGCCAGTGCGAAGTCAGAGTGTGCACGCGTGTGATGCGTTATGCCAGTGATGGGAATCTCTATCTTTTTATCTGCTAAGTTTCCGCACTAAAATGCCTGATCCCTCCCTCGGCCCCTACAGTCCCGGCCCGGAGTTGCTTTTTGCTGGTCGATCGATCATCTGCGTGCTGCGCCTGCAGAGGCAATCGGAACAGTTTTTTTTTTTAAAAAAAAAAAACTGAAGGAACACCCTGGATATGGAAATTAGACTTCTTCATGTCAAATGCCGAGAAAAAAAAAAACTAAAATGTCGACGATCTCTACCTACCTCGCCTTTTCTTTAGGGAGAGTGAGAGACGGAGGAGAAGCATTGTTACCACTAAAAACATTATGAGTGCGTGGCATCATTTTTTTTTGCCACTAATGCGTATGTCTTTGAGACTCCAAATCGGCCACAAATGATCATATTACCGGTGGTTGTACAATTTGTCACTAATGAGTATGACCATTTGTGGGGAACAAAAATTGATCATTATAGTATGTGTGAGGCGAATATTTATGGCGACTAGTGGTGATTTTAAAAGTCGCCACAAATGCTGGTTAGTGAACGAAAAAAAACTTTTGTGATGAACAACCCCATTTATGATATCTTATCCAGAACACTACATCATATTAGTATGGACACAATTTAACATGTAGCTTGTATTGGAACGGATACAGCAATATGTCGAGGGTTACACTAGATTTATTTTAACATCCCTTTGGCAATGGGATGAACAATGAAAATTGTATCAATAATAAACTATCAATTGACATAGAGATATCTATACTATTGTAAATGTTAGTATTCATAAAATATAACGACATTGATTGCGTGTAGCAAAGTTACCATTTTTACAACATCTGGTGAAGGAAATTAAGTGTTAAGTATGGTCGTCTTCTTTTAACAAAAAAATTGGCCACTAGAAACTAGAACACATCAGATCAGATCTTACTATGTTGTGCGCTTACACTTCTACAAATATTGCTACAGTTGGTCCATTCCTTTGCGCAACCCACCGCTTAAAGCATGCCTTTTGTTGTCCTACCTACCATTTCTACTTGATGTTTACGCAACCCACCGCTTAAACTATCACCGATGACTTGGCCTCTCAGATGACATCTATCCATTCCACTGCTTGAACCATCACCGATGACTTGTCGATCTAGATGACATCTAGCCATTCCACCGCTTGAACCATATCATCGGTGACTTGTCGTCCCAGATGACATCTAGCCATTCCACCGCTTGAACTATCACCAGTGACTTGTCGTCCCAGATGACATCTAGCCATTCCGCCGCTTGACCCTTGCCACTATGTGCTTGCTATCAATATCAATTTGTTCCTTTCCCTTGCCTACCTATGCTTACTACATACCTGCCTTGCATGCAGTTGATATGCTACTGGCCCTTTTCTAACCAACAACTACTACCATCTCTTTACAATGATGGTTGACGTGTTGCTTCCTCCTTTCTTTCTTCTCTTATACCTCTACTCTCTTCCACCTTTGGATATGCCATCACTTTTTAACATATGTTTGCCTCTATTGTATCATTTCACTAGCAAAAGTTGTTTTCCCCATCGCTCACTTCATCTTACAATGCTCATAATAAGGAGTAGTTTTCCTTTGTTGTAACATTACTACTTCTCTTTTTGTATCCATTTTTATGACCATATTGTATTGCGAGCCTTGACATTATCCAATGGATGTGTGCTTTGATAACACCAACATTCCTCTATTCAACACACATCAATATCTTGCATCCTAAGATGACACCTTGCCACCTTGACATCCAACCCTCGTAGCTACGTCAAGTTTCCATTGCCATTTTCTTGTGATCTAAGCTCTTTGCTCATGGGTGACATGATGCACCGCTTCCTTTCCTTTGTTGTTTGCCTCTGCCACCAAGTAGTTGTCATGGCACTAGTCTTTCCCCTTCTCATGTCACATCTACCACTGATCAACCGTTTTTGTTTCTATATATGTTTGGTCGACATGCCACCACATTATCTCCCTAGTTTGCTTATGTTGCTAGACCACCTACCTAATTGATGTGCCACCACGTAACCCTTTTTTCACGTATGTTGTCTCTTCTCGCTGTTGAAGAGTAAAGTATAACTGCCCCTTTTCACCCTTGTGCCTAAGAGTTGTCTTGTACCACACACTAGTTTTAATTACTAACAAGATATAATATTACAAAAATACTTTATTACATCCATGCATATCTTGATTGTTGCCATATCTACGTGCCACCGCCTCTTCCCCCTTACCTTTACGCCACCTTGCATCACATACTAGTCAGCATCTATTGTCTCTGCTTGCCGCTCAAGTGTAACTACCCCTTTTGATCCTTGTACCTATGCATCCTCTTGTACCACACATTAGTTTTACTTACCAGCAAGATATAACATTACAAAATATTTTGTTACATCAATGCATATCTAGACTATTGCCACATCTATGTGCCACCACCTCTTTCTATCCTCTTGCTTTTATCTACATTGCATCACACACTAGTCCACATCTATTGTCTCTTCTCACCGCATAAGTGTAACCGTATCTTTCGATCCTTGCGCCTATGCATCACCTTGTAACACACGCTAGTTTTACTTACGACAAGATATAATATTACAAAATACTTTATTACATCCATGCATATCTTGATTGTTGCCACATCTATGTGCCACTGCCTCTCTCTATCCATCTTCCTTTACGCAACCTTGCATCACATACTAGTATGCATTTGTTGTCTATACTCGCCGCTGAAGTATAACCGCCCCTTCGACCCTTGTGCCTATGCATCACCTTGTACCACACGCTAATTTTACTTACGAACAAGATATAATATTATAAAAAATACTTTATTACATCCAAACATATCTTGATTGTTGCCATATCTATGTGCCATCACCTCCTTCTATCTTGTGTCTTTATGTCACCTTGCATCACACACTATTCTTACTTTATTACATACATGCATATCTTGATTGTTGCCATATCTACGTGCCACCGCCTCTTTCTATCCATCTTCCTTTACGCAAACCTTGCATCACATACTAGTCTACATCTGTTGTCTCTACTCGCTGCTGAAATATAACTGCCCCTTCGACCCTTGTGCCTATGTATCTCCTGGTACCACACATCAATTTTATTTATCAACAAAATATAATATTACAAAAATATTTTACTACACATGTATATCTTGATTGTTGCCATATCTATGGCCATCTCCTCCTTCTATATCTCGTGCTTTTATGCCACCTTGCATCACACACTATTCTTAGTTTAAGAACAAGAGATAATGTTAGAAAAAAAATATATTACATACATGCATCAATTAATTGCCACCATATTACCTTTGCCCCTAAGTAATTTTGCATTTGTTTTTAAAACTTTGTCTACACGTCCTGCTATATATATGTATTCAAACACTCAATCAAAAATATAAATTCTTGCTTCACTGCCACATACTATGAAACTTGAGATAGCATCTCTAGGTGACTGGGTTTACTACCCCAACTACCCCATTAGTTGTTGGAAGATAGGATACCTTCATAGCTGCAGGAGACATAGATATGGTTGTGGCTGCGTGTGCATTAAATAAAGATTTTCCTATGAGCACACAGTAATGGGCGAGCATATCTACGTTTTTCCATACAGGTCCTTCTAGATCAACGAAACCGCACATCCAAGTCCCCGTCCCGGGCCTTTAAATGCGGGGTCACGCATGGAGGCCGGAGCACAGAGCGCCACGAGGCGAGCAGTCGAGTGTTCCCTAGAGTCCCCGTCTCTCCGCCGCCGCCTGCAACCGCTTCACGTGCCCTAATCCCTCGCAGTCGCAGGTCCCCTTTCCGACCCCAAATGGAGCCGAAGAAGTCCTCTCCTCAGCACCAGCCCCACGCCATGGAGCCCAAGAAGTCCTCTCCTCGCGGCGCCGGGGCCGCCGCCGCCGCCACCGCCACCGCCGAAACCGAGTCCCCGTTGAGCAGCTTGTTCTACCCGCCGGCGCCCGCGGTACGTTTCTTGACGCCCCTCCTGTTCGATGCTATGCGTCGTTGTGAGGTTCGAGCTCGACGTGGAATTTTTTTTCTTTAACTTTATCATTTACGATGATGCAGATGGGTTTCTTCGCGTACAGGCGCGTTTCCTAGAATCCTAGTTATATACGATAGTTTTCCCTTTTCCATTTTTGTTAAGTTTGGCATGTTTCGAATGTGGATACGCCCCCTTTTCATAAGGATGTGCTATTATCGTAGAGTATCGTTTTCTAAACACAGTTTTAGAGGATTATTTAAGAGTGATGGTGATATGAATACCTAATTTCCCTAAAAAGGGTTTATGTATATATTTTTGAAAACATTTCTCTGCTGTTGGTATATATTAGTAAATTTCTTTCTTCGTCTTTTCCCCTTTCGTTTTCAAGGCAAATGCGAAAGATCAGGACCTGTACAGCATTCTTTACAAAGGACAGAGCGGGAGCGCACAAGCTGGCGTCACAGGTAGCTGTGGAATTACCCGGTTTTGTCTTATTATTTCTGTTATCCGATTTTGTCTTATTATTTCTGTCCTTTTAGGAGGAATTGTTGTGCTAATAAAACCCAAGAGATTTTGTATCACGAAAATAATTACATTCCCAAAGTTTTTATGTTGGGAATCATTTGTTAGGATACAGTTACCATTTGCTTGATAGATACAGTGTATTAGTGTGTATATTGTTTTGACGACTCATAAACACTGTTAGCCTCCAACTCTGGTCTCCATGACTCTGTGTCAGTGTGTGTATTGTTTTATCGACTCATAAACACTTTTAGCCTCCAACTCTGGTCTCCATGACTCCGTGTCAGTGTGTGTATTGTTTTGTCGACTCAAACACTGTTAGCCTCCAACTCTGGTCTCCATGACTTTAGAATGTTTATTATTTGGGACCATTTTACTTAGTTGGGAAGCATTGAGGGTATGACACTGCTGAAAATTAACTGAACAATGATTAGCTTGATATTTTGATATCGTCTGAACGAAGATTGATTTGATGTCCAGATGGTAAACCACAATGGACTCCTTCCAAAAGTCGTACTGCCTACGGAAAGGATGGTAAACATTCACCACCCTACGATCCAGTTGATACGTCGTGTTTTGGATCATCTGTGCATTATGGTGGTCGAGAATATTTTTACGGCAGCCCTACAACCAAGAAAGCAGCAGAATCATCCACTGATGTAAGAATTACTGAACCTAGAAATATAACTCTTGTGATTTGTAGTTCACAGTATTTTTTTATCATCATGAATTACTCAGCACTCATGCAAGGCTTTGAATTTAACGTGTGTGTTTTCAGTACAAAGGGGACAAGAAAGATCCAGCCGCAGATTCTCATGGAGACTGGTGGCAAGGTATATCATTAGTATTTTAATATTGAAAGAGATATCATAACTATCTTTTTTTTGAGGGGAAGATATCATAACTATCTGTTCAAGCTTCTGATCTTTAACTCTGTTTTTTTTTCTTTTGTGGGGCTCACAGGCTCATTTTATTACTAAGAGAACCTGGCGGCCTCTCCTTGGAGAACAAGGTAAACAGGAAGATCCTATTACTGTTAAAGCTACCAAGTTTGTTTCTATGCTATCCATCTCACATTTTTGTACCAGAGAATTCTTTTCAAATTCCATATTAACACTCGCAGCTGAAATTTCGTAGATACCGATGTTGGCTCACTTGGCCTATGATACGTCACGTATAATCTTAGTTCTTCATATAGAAGGGAGCATATGCTCTCTCCTTTTCCAAAAGTCAGAATATATATTTCGAGCATGACGTGAATTTCTCAAAGGTATTCTCTGTGAGGAAACCGAGTTTATGTTGATATCTCAAGTGATAAAGTGTCCAAACAACTTTTTCCTAAAGAGGATGCCCAACCAATTCCACTCCTATGATGAAATTCTGTTAGTGCATAGTTCAATGCTTAGTCTATCATCTGTCTCCCTCTTACGTGTTTGCGGTATTAACCTATAAAAAGGAACATTATTTATTTGTTTCATTGTTTGTGTGTCTCGAGCTGTCATCATTTTTTGGTACACAATTAATTTTTCTGCAGAACTTGCTGCCAGATTGATGTATAATGATGTGCTTTGTGGAGAAAGGCCAGTGGGTAGGGTGGGATTAACCGACTTGGAGTGAAAACTTTGATTGACATCTACCTTTACATCGTTGTCATATCGTGTAGGCAAATAATTAATTACTGCTGTTTTAGTATTGTGTTGGCTGATAATTAGTTACATTGTTTTCAGTATGGTTATATGGGCTAGCGTTGTTGTCACATAAACCCACTTAGAGCGAGAAGCCAATCAAGGAAGGCACACCTGACTATTGAGTGCACTGATGTGATGTCTCATTATATTGGGGCGTAAAGGGAACCTTAGATAATAGTGTAGATTACATATATGTCCACAATTTAGTTCCATGTCAAGAAGCTAAGCAGAATTTAATTTTAACTCTATTGATCTCCTATATTACTTGGCTGCTGTTCCATCTTCCACCCCATTGTTTTGTTCTTTAGATTATATATATTATATCTATAAGAGCTTGAAGTTTGTTTAGGGAACGAGTATGTGGCAAACTCTTGTTCTCATAAGGTTCAGATCATGAAAATCAATTTATTAACAGGTATTATGTAATGCATATTTCTATGCTTGCTTTCTTAACACATAGAAAATCATGACAAAGATCTGGATTTTTTATGAAATTGAAAATTGAGATAGGAACCAAGTGTTTATATGTAACTGATGCTCTGCCAGTTGTTATGCAGCCTTGACGAATAGTATTTATTTATATCATGTTATTAGTTATGTCAGATTTTCTCACAATTCATTGGGTTCTGTATGGCAGGAACGAGGCACTGAAGGGGGAGGCAGTGAAGCTCGATTTCCTTATTGCTAGTAGTATTATCTGTGTCATAGTGGACCCGCTTTCGTCCAATGGTGGTGCCAGTATTTATAAGCACCACCTCGCCTGGGCAGATGTAGTGTCTTTCATAGTCTCTGCTTTAGATGTGCAATATAATGAAGCTGTAGAACAGTATGAGTTAGATTTGCATAAAAGGGTCCCTGTCCATTCCGCCAGTAATATGAGCGGTTTGGTACCTGACTCCTTAGAGTCAAATGTATGTACAAGTGGATCGTCGCTCCAAAGCAAAAAAAAAAAAAAAAAAAAAAAAAAAAAAAAAAAAAAAAAAATAATGTGCTGGAGAAGCGGCGATGACTTCACATTGTACACCTTTACCAGTTTGAATTTGACAGAAGTTTGGAAACTGTTCTTGTCAATTACATTTTATTGTCGACTTCAGAAGAAAAGAAATACTTTTATTCCAAGGTTCAGGCATTATTACAGCCACATTATTCTGGGGATCTATGAAAAAGTAAGATATGACAGAGGTCACAGCTTAAGTCAGAGTTTGGAGTCCTTCAGGTGCCACTGCCAGCCATCACTTTGCTCCTCACGATCACTTCATGGCAGGGTATATGCGATCACTTCATGGCAGGGTATATGCTGCACAGTGAAAAATCAGACAGTGAGTAAGGGCAGAATAAAGCAAACGATGTTGATGCCATGTTGCTATTTTTCAACGAAAACGATGAGGATCGCAGGGTGTGCTTACGGCCGCATTTGTAGCCGACGGGACGGTTGGCGATGGCGCAGCGCTTGGGGATGGTCATGGCCACGGCAGGCTTGACGCCAGCCTTCCGCGCGGTGTCGGACAGCATGACGGCGCACAGGCACTTGGGGTTGCGCCCGATGGCGCGCACCTGCGCGCAGCAGCTCGGCGGCACCGCGGCTCGCGGGTTCTGCGTGGCCGCCGCGCACGGGGCAAGCTTGAGCGCCACCTTGTCCACCGGCGTGCGGCCGCACTCCCCGGCACCGTGCGCCGTCTCCAGACCCGCGAGGCCGGCCACCAGGAGCATGGCGACGACGCAGAGGCACCTTGCCTGGAGCTCCATTTCTTGTTGCCTGGTGGTGCACTGCACCTCACGCTCTGGCGCTCTGCTGCCTTCTCTACACTGAACTCTGAAGTCTCTGTCTCTCTGATGAAGTGATGGTCTCATCGGCATCACGGAGGTGGCTATATATACAGTCCCGGGGCCTCGAGCGTGAACGGAAGCCATCATGGTTTGCTTGAGGTTTTGCGCAGCTCATGGTGTGAAACGGCCGAAGTGGACTCTGCACTAGCGCTGTCTTTGTGGCTGCATGCGCCGAGCTCTCCGTTTTAAGTAGCATTACCTACTGCGCTCCACTATGGTGAGGCAGGCTTAACGACCATACAGCTCTCTTCGCAGTCTCTGGACAGCTGCCACGTAAATGGCCTGTGATCGAAGATTCGACTGCTTTTTCGGTTCACAATCATCACGGCCATGTCGGCGGGCAGACTTTAGGATTGCACAGCAGGCCGTAGTTCTTGAAAACGCGAGAACTGAGTCACACGGTCTTGTCTCTGCAGGGTCCTCAGAAACCTGAACTTCAGAGCTCTGAAAACTTGCAGCAGCAACAGATTTAGCTGGGGTTCCACCAGTGAGCCCAGACCCTTATCTATTGAAGCTAATGAAATTTGACTCCCAGGCTCAAACTTTGCTTGGAACGCAGCCCAGCGATCAGTTTGGGATGCTAGATGAGTGGTGATCAAAGGGGCTGCAACAGGAAATGGCCAAGTTTTGGACCAAAGACCATTGTAAAGTAATAATTCTGAGAACTGGCCAAGGAGTTGGCTTTCACATCAAATTTCCCCAGTCTTTGTTAATTTCAACCATAGAATTTCAACAAATTCAAAACATACTGAAACTCCTCATACAGAGTGTGTAACAACTAACAACACCAGTCTATGCTAATACTGTAGCTCAGGTCATCAGGGCATGCTGTCAGCAAGCAGCAGAGCAGTATGCCAGTAAAATCGTAGGCACACAAATCAGAATGCAACATGCCAGTAAAATTTGGACGCTCACACACAGACAGACAGACACAGACACATATACACAAAGACTAGTCATCTTGGCGATCTGATGACTATCAGCTTACCGTTACAGCTCTGTAGTAGTAGAGACATCGATCATCATACCGCTGCTGATTATCATCCCCTTGATTTCGGTACTGACATGATCCATCAATCCTTTCTTTGTGCCAGCACCCCTACTACTACTATGCTGAGACCGTCTGCCTGGAGTCAGCGACGTCCTCTCTTTCTTCGATGGGCTTGACAATTGCACCGGCGAGAAGCTAGGTGTGGCATATGCCGTCAGGAATGGTGTGCCAGAGGCTGGCACTGGGAAGGATGGAACAACTGTCTGCTTGCAGCCTGCATCACCTGTCGCTGTGAAATGTTCAGTGTGTCTGTTCAGCTCATCAATGTTCAGCAGATCGTCGATGCGGGTGACGATGTTTGAAGCCAAACTTTCTAACACCCTCGAATAGCTCTCCAGGATTGATTTGCCCACATCCTGAAAATTGCTCACCAGCAAGAGTGGCATCAGTTATTGACCTGTAATTTGGTAATGGCTAGAATATTGGGAGAAACAGATAGAGATAGAAACCTTGTTGTACTGAATTTTGCTCATGTCCAGGCTTGTCTGTGTCAACCCAGGAAACCTTTGCTTCAAGCATATTAGCAGGCCCTCTGCTCGTTCAGCTAGCAGTTCTCTCTTCTCTGAGTCTACCATCATGTCCTTTACCATGCCCCACGATGATCGAGCACTGCTGCTTCGGCCCAAACCATTTACTGGTTTGGCTGCAATCCTCCGGCGCCACACATACACTGACGCCTCGACACGGTTTGCAATTTCCAGGGCCTGGTACTCCGTGGATAGATCCAGGCAATCAAGAAGGCACTCAGGGGAAAACTGATCTGATGTTATATAGCGGTATATGATATCACCTAAGGTTGTCCTTCCAGTCTGAAATCAAGTTTAGTGCATCATGTTCAGAGCTGACAATAAGAAATGTTGTGGACTATTGCACATTCATGAGTTCTGATTACAGAAGAAGGCATAGTATACCTTTGGTAGGGAGTCAAGATAGGATTCAGGGACCTCCATCTCGGCTAAGGCATTGCTGTTGATGGCCATGGCAGCCTTCAGGATTTGGTTTGCACAATCACGTTTGTGCTGGAGCTGCTTCCTTGTTTTGTTGTGAAGGCCACCGGGAGGCACGCGAGGCACTGGGAGCCACCATTTCTCATCACGGCAATGAAAAGCCGTCCTAAAGGACACAGAGCCATCGCAATCTGGTGCAGCAATACCTTGTTCAACATACCAGAACTCTGGGTCTCTGAAGCTTTCCAGGATTTCCTGTCAAAATATGGTGTTGTGAGAGAACTGAATTTTTCGATCAACTGCAATGCATTCACAGTTCAGAAAAACTCACAAGGAGCATATGATCCAGCTTCCGGAGCGCCGGGAGATTAATGTACAAATCAGACCGTGGTCTAGTTGTCATGATCTGAAATACGACACCAAGACATTTGTGCAATCAGTTATTGAGTGGTAATGACATGCATCACATTTCAGTGTGTAATACGTAATCCTTAAGCAATAAGTACAAATCGAATGTGGTCCACTTTTCATGATCTGAAATGTATATGCAATCTCATGATTTATATGATGCATCATTCGTACAAACATTTAATGTATGTTAGGTGTCTAATGCATTGTACTACATGTAAATCTCATGATGTTATATGTCCGGTGTCTAATGCATACGCAATAAGTACAGACATTACTACTCTTTAGTGACACTCAGTCTCTCATTGATAGCTTTCAGAGAAACAGATAATCATCATTGCTGGCATCTGTTTGAATTTTCCTTGTTCTGTTTACAAAAATAGAGAAATGGCCTGTGTATGTTCACAAATTTAGGTATAGCCTTTTGCCATTCCACTGATGAACATAACTTATTTTACTAGTACAGCATTTTCTATGACTAGTACAATTTCCAGCTAAACCTTTCTCCCATTTTTTTTTTCCTTTTCGCCATGAGAACAAAACCAAGTTACTTGGTATCAAATACACGGTAGTTAAGCGCACGTTTAATATATCATTTTGTAGTGGACCATGTGCATCTAAAGGCCCATTATAAACTGTTCTGGTACACTCAACACTTGAATCAAAAACCAGCTGTTGTACTTGCTATTGAATAACCATGACAATAGTACCTTTTCCAGAAAATATGAATTCCAGTTTGAGAACCTCATGTCGTCAGTGTGGGGGTGCACAATTATCAACTGTGAAATTATGGGCATTCGCCGTACGAGCAAGAAATTTGAACGCCATTTCAATTTCCAACGCATGAACACATTCCGTACGCTTAGATGGGGAAAAAATCTAAAAAATGCGTGATAGCAGCTGGAAATTTCAGCTCTCGGTGCTAGTCCAGAATATTTGTGGGATGAATGAAATGGTGGATGAAGGGGATGATGGCGCGTTTGCTAGGTGCGCACCTCAAGCCTGGTTCCGTCGGGGAATGACTGCCACGTGGGGACCAGCTCGACGATGTGGTCGCTGACGCAGAGCAGCCAGTCCATCTCCCGCCGCCACATGGCCTTCTTCTCCGGCGGGAGCGGCTCCAGCCTCCAGAGCTGCCCGAAGATGGTGGCTGCGAACCAACGCAAGACGCTTTGCGTTATTTGGGAACTAATTAACTGAAGACTCCAAGCAATGGCGTCGTTGGAGGTGGTCAGGGCGGCGAGTTCTGACCGCAGAGGTTGGTGATTGCGTTGGAGATGGCGAGCGCCGTGTAGACGCCCTTGCCGCTCCCGGACATGTCCTCGCCCAGCAGCAGCTTGGCGAACCGCTCCTTCATCATCTCCATCTCTGTAAAGTTCAGTCGTCGAGACACAAGGCGCGCGCACGTTAGAGAATTTCGCCACCGAGAATCCAGCATGCTGTGAGTGTACAAGGTGGTTCACCTGATGGTGCTTTGCGCTTGTGCTTGTGCTGCTGCCTGGCGACGTCGGCGTCGGAGGCGCAGCCGCCCGGCGGCTTTCTGGCCGGCACCGGCGGCCACTCGTCGGTGGACGCGGCGTCGGAGCTGGAGCTGGTCCCGTCGGCGGAGACGGAGTCCGTGAACGCCGCCTCGCTCCGGGCCTCCCTCTCCTCCTCCCCCGCGCTCCCCATCCCTGCCTGGTGGCTAATGCCTGCTCTATCGAGCTCAAAGTTGTCGCGGAGCAGGTACCCAAGTACCACCACGTGCCCGTACGCGCGCGCGCGCCGGTGGCGGCGTCGTGCACCGTGCGGCGTGCGCTCACTTGCTGATGCTGCAGTGCGGTGCAGCGGCGCGCTGCTCCGTTCCTCGGCCGGCCCGGGTCGCTCGCGCGACGAGGCTGTGGTGTGTGGGCTTGCGCGCGAGGTGTGCGTTTCGAGCCGGGGGACTGGGGAAGTGGCGTGGCGTGGCTTGTCCGGGCTCCTCTTGGCGTTTTGGTCTCGGGGAGAGGGGCCGGGTGCCGGCTTTAAAAAGTCTGGCTGGTCGATTGGGAAGAGTGACCGTTGGCCCGGGTTTACTTTTCCAGCGAGAGAAGCCGAGATGGAATGGAACTGGCGGGCGGCAGCAGCGGCGTGCAACGGTTACTGTTACGGAGTGGGAGCGCGGCGTGGGAATAATGAAACGGCCGGATCGGCGTGAGGTGAGGCGGTCAGGCGTGACCGTGTGTGAGGGTCTCCGCTCCTGCGCTGCTCTGCACGCTGGAGGTGTGATGTGAAGCAGTGCTGCCTGCTGAGGCACGCAAGGAAGGCCCGGCGTAGTACTCTTCTAATCCGTCCCTAACCATCTTAAATTCTCAGTGCTAAAGGTTGGTGTTAACTCCACTCCATCGATCGGATCATGGGATTTGACCTGTGCCATCTGCCGTTAGCCCCCACTCATGAGTCATGGAGCATCTCCAACAGTTTCCCAATACAGCTTCCCCAATAACATGATAATGGGGATGATAAAATGTTACTTTTTAAGTATTGGGGGAGATGTTTGCAGCAGTTTCCCAATACATCTCCCCAAAACGTGGGACCCACTTGTCAGTATTTTCTTCTTCCTTGCTCTTTCTTCTCTCTTCTGTCACTTACCTAGATCCAGCCATGGCTTGCCCGCCAGGCCACCACCACCGAGGCACCAGAACAAGGCAGAGGAGCAGCAACACGAGGCCGCGGCGGCAATCCTTGACGGAGCAAGCATCACGGCCATGCAAGGCGAGCTCCTCCGGAGTCCTCGACCTCCGGGTGCTCGAGTAGGAGTCCTCGACCTCGCTGGTGGAGCGGATGACCGGCGAGGGGCGGGCGGGAGGGCGGGGCCAGAGGCTCCCGCGGCCTGCGGCAAGCGCGAGTCTGGCGGTTCACGCGGCCGGCAGCAAGCGGCGCGCGCGAGTCCGGCGAGGCCGGCTGCTCCCTCGGCCGGCGGCAAGCAGCTCACCGAGTCCGGAAGCACGGGGCCGGCGCCCAGCTGTGGCCGGCGGCCGCGTGGGTCTCGCCATCTCCAAGTCCTCCGGCGTCACGACGAAGTTCCTCCTGTGGGGGGATCTTGACCGCCATGGTCACCACCTCCAAGCTCTCAGATCCCGTCGACGGCGAGCAGCGGAAGCGAATACGAGTTGGGGACGGCCGCCGCGAGCCCCGTGAGAAGCGCGTCCAGCGCGGTCACTACCATTGCCGGCGAGGTCCATGGCCGGCGAGCTCCATGGTCGGCGAGTTGCTTTGGTGGGAAAGTGGCAGTTATTCGTGAGGCCCAGTGTATTGGGAGAGGAGGAGGTTCTCTCATCTTTGAGGGATTGGAGGGTGGTTTTTGAGGGAATGAGAATTTTTCTTTTCTTATTGGGGATAGGAAAGGAAGACTGTTGGAGCTCTTCAATCCCTTAAAATACAGATTTTTTACATTAGGGACGAGTATTGAGGAAGCGTTGGAGATGCTCTTCATGGTACACCGTCATTTGCCACTTTTCCATTCACGGTCCGGTAAACGTGAAAACTTAAGAAATACTGTACTCGTACTCAGAAAAGAGATGGCATAAACAAGCTGCTTGACTGCTCGAGCAGTGACAGCGAGTGTTATGTCACTCCATGTGATAGCTCCAACGTCTATGGCTCACTTGTCAAAAAAAAAAAAAAGTCTATGGCTCCAAAATGTCAATGGGTTGACTTAAAAATAGTATAAAGAGTCCTTTCGCTTCTTATCGCCTCTCATTGTCTTCTATTTTTATTGATTTTATTATCGATGGGTAATATGGTCATTAAGCATACCCCTCGCACTCCACGACCCTAGCATCCACGTCGCTGTCGCCTTCGCCAAAGCCGCCGCCGCCCTCGGCCGCGCTGGCCTCGCCCGCCCTGCCCCGCCGCCGCCTCGCCCTCGCCATCGCCAGGCGGCGCCGCCGCTTCCGGCTTGCCATCGCCCGCGCTCGTCGCTTCGATCCCGTCGCTCCTCCCTCCTCCCTCCTCCCCGGCGCCCCTGCTTCGCCGCGATCTTCTCCGCCTCCGAGCTCCTCCTCGCCGCAATATTCTCCGCCTTCGAGCTCCTCCTCGCCGTGATCTTCTCCGCCTCCGAGCGGCATCGGTCGAGGATCCAACGCCATGGATCCCGTGGGAGCTCCCGGCGGCGCGCATCTGGCAGAGGAGGGAAAGGGCGCGGGGGCAGCTGGCTGGGACCAAAGATGGCGTCCTCTCAGCTGCCGACGACTTCCCTCCCAGCGCCGTCACCGATTCCGCCGCCGGCTGTCCCAACTTCCTCTCCTGCTGTGCCGAGTTCCGCCCTTGTGTGCCAACTTCGTCCCCTACTGTGCCGCCACGGCCACCGCAAGCAGTTCTTGTTGATTTCGAGTTCTTGTTGATTTCGATGTAAGCAAGTAGTTCTAGCGTCTTCTGTAGAAGACTGCAATGTAAATATTTTCAGTTTCAGCTGCTCGTTATATGTTGCCAGTGTTTGTTTCACGTTTTCTTCCAGTTCCAGTGCGTGGCTTTGTGCACACTCATTTAGTCGATAATGTTTTCCAGTGCGTGGCTTTGCCATGGATACTTTCACTAAGATGAAGCCGAGTTCAGTTCTGAACTTAATTATCTGTTTTAGCTGTCTCGTTCAGTTCTGAACTTAATTATCCTCAATTATTTTCGTTTCTGCAGGGTTATCTATCTTAGTTATCTATCTGCAGGGTTATCGTCTAGTTCAGTTATCTATCTGCAGGTTATCTATCTTCAGGCTTCTTTTGCAATGTGTGTGAAAACTGCGTGCGAAAACTGATGTGTGAATGTGTAGTGCAAGTGATCTTGATGCCTGCAAGTGTGATTTTACAGATAGAGATTTTGATGCTTGCAAGGATTTCCATACATGATGCCTGCAAGGAGTTCTGAACAAGTCCTTTTTCTGTAGTATGATGCTCTAGTCTCTATCAATTCATAACAGCTGGTTTGACTTGTATGATCATTTTGATATACAGCTTGCCGATTTTTTTAGTTCCAACATTTCGGTGTTCTAGCGCTCAGCTTTCCTTTTTTTTTTTTTTTTCACATTTCCTATCCCACCGTCGCCTGGCTTTTGTTTTTCTGCCCAGGCGACACGCGTCACGCGCACGCGCGGCCGCGCGGGTGGCCACGGGTTCGGTTCCGTTTGTCGGGTCTGTTGGGTCCAAAAATTTTGTCCTCGCCCGCTTGGCCTTGGATTCCAATCCGGACAGGACAGGAAGCGTCTCACGGTTTGGTGGAGCTCGTCGCGGCGAAGGGGGCGATTCCTCCGGCGTTCTTCGTGCTCCTCTCTGTCCTTGCCCGCCGGAGGTGCTCCCTCGTCGATTTTGGGGGCTCCCTTGCTGCTCCATTTGTAGAGATTGTTAGGTACCTTGGTTCACGGCTCCCTCTCCCTTCATTTGAGCTCGGGATTTTCTCATTTGTTACTTCTAGATCTGGTTCGATTCCATGGATTTTGTAGCTGGGCTCATGTGGGTTGGCAACGGCCATAGGCGGAATGGAGTCTGCTTGCTTCCTCCTCACTATGTCGCCGGGGGATTTGTCTTGTGTGTTGGGGGATTCGTCGGGGCCACTATCTCGATGGGGGATTTGTCTTGTGGTGGGGGATTCACCGGGTCGAGAGCGTGCGGGGCGAGCTGCAGCGGCGGAACCGCGAGCGCAGTTGGATTTGGTTGCTGCATGGGCTGTGGCAACCCAATCGGGTGTTGTCTCTCCGGATTGCATGGGGGATTGATCAAAATGTCGGGGGATTCTCCTATAATTAGTTCAGCGGATTGAATGGTTATTAACATGGTGCTCCAGCATGTGCAATTTTGCCTATAATTAGAAAATTATTCACATGCATGTTACTGATCCGTGGCTGATCTAGAGCTACTTTGTGATTGTGGTGTTCATCTGCTTTTTAGCACTCTATGATTGTTGATGACACACATTGTCTAATTTGAGAAATACTGATGCCACCACTTGCATGATGTTAATTTAGATCTAAATATAGCTAGACCGTATGTATGTCTGCAGAATTCCACATTTATCAGACTAACACAGGGGTGGCAATGCATGATGGGTAACCTGGCATTTCTGAAATCTTTGTGTTTAAATGCTTCCAAGTTGTTCATGTGAATGGTAGTTTGGTTAGTGTATTGTGTACATTCTGAATTTGTTTGCAGTGCAAAACTGCAAAGCACTCACTCATTAACTGAATTTCAGTTAGGTTGTTTGATAAAGAGAGGTACCATTTAGTTGTATTTGTAGAGTTATTATGTTGGAGGCGAGTGGATTTAATTTTATGGCTGTGGATATTGGACTAACAGATTAATGATTTACTGCTCTGTTGATAAAGTTGTTTCTTCTGATTTCTGGTAACATACCTTTCCATTTGTTTGTTTTGTTTTGTGAACTTGTACTTTCACACAATATTGCATTGATAAAACTTGTGAAATTGGAACTTGAAATATTGATATCTCTTTTGTGTTGAGATATGAAGTAAAGACCATTTCACTTGAGACTACAGAATTGCTTTTTTGTTGCTGCCGTCATTCTCGCATGTCGATGGAATGGGTTCCATGCATGGGTTACAAGATCGTTCTATAAATAGACTAAAACAAAGTCAATCTGACCACTGAATGAATCACAAAAAATGAAGAACAACTACATTGCACATGTCGATGGAATGGGTTCCATGCATGGGTTACTGGATCATGCTATAAATAGACTGAAATAAAGTAAATCTAACCAATGAATGAATCCTTTTCACAATAAAGTTTTAGTTCCCTGTTCGTAGAGCTTTTCACAGTAAATTTGTGTTGACGCCTCTATGCTTGTTGTGAGAGTATTATCAGTCTGCATGCTTGATATTTTACTTGTACCTCAAAATAATTTATTTATTCCACTTTGTTGCTGTGAGGAGTTAAAAATGGGATGGAATTTTGTACTGCAGAAATTTGTAGTCGTTGAGTGCATTCCTTTGCTGTTAGGACTAAATTCTAGGATCTCCAGCCTTCACTTAGGAATTGACTAAACTCTGAAACTATGTGTTCTAAAACTATGGGATAAGGTGCAGGTCTCTGTTCTCTCCGTGTTTGCTGAATTCTGCACAAGTGGAGGATCCTAGTCATGTCATAGCATTGCATATATATAACTAGGACACCGATGAGCTGCTGAAATGTAATCATGGAATATTAGCTCCAGCCATTATAATGACTTACAATTTATGTCTTTCTGTTCTATACTGAATGTTTATGCTTTCTGTTCTGTTCTATACTGAATGTGCAAATTTGTTTCAGTTTTATAGGTGGCACATGATTCAGAGCTATGCACGACTCACTCTACTACCTGAATCGAATGTGAGTGATGGGCAGGACAGGACTCCAGGTGATGGGCAGGGCAGGACTCCATGTACAAAGCTTGCTGTTGTTAAGGTGATGGGAAGGACAGGACTCCAGGTGATCAGGTGAGTTCTTAGTTTCAGTAATAGATTTTCAGTCTGAGTTTGTTTCCCTAGTTACAGCACACTCTTAGTTGGCATGGAGGGAGGGAAGTAGGGATCTGCTCTGTCTTAGTTGTGGGAACAAAATTTTTTCATGACTGATAATGCAATTACCATTGAGTTTTGTTTATCATCTGTTAATGTGCAAGGTGTTCTTGTCTAAAATGGGCTATTTCCATGTTTCTAGTTTTTCTTTTCCGTTGTGCAAGCTGTTACTTATCCTGTTACCTATCTAGTATTTTTTATCATGTTACCTGACTACCACCTAATGCTATGTAAACATGCTACCCTGTTCAACCAGTTGTTGGAATGTGTTCCTCATGATGAGGCAAGGCTTTTGGTTAAATTTTCATTTTCTATGGCCATGTGCCCATGTTTGGTGATACTTTCTGTAAGAAGTTGGGCTGCAATACCCTTTCTATATTGTCCTGCTTGCTGGTGTTATTAGTTCTTGAAACCAGTGAAGGTTTATAGAGTTTCTCTTTCAGTTCAATGAATCAGTTTTATTGAATAAGCATTGAGATGTGTTGTAGTTATATAGTTGCAAGAACTACTTGCAGCTCCTGATCAGTCCTTGCTACTTGATTGTTTGAATAGTTATTATTTTTTACTTCACTGCTATATTGCTTCTAAAAATCCAGATTAAACCAATTTTTCATTTACTTGCTCATTTCAGTCAGTTCTAAAAATCCAGATTAAATACATATTACTGTGTTTATTGTGATTTTTGCCTACCTAAACCAAATTTTTTCTCCTTGTCATTTGTGTTGGGATGTGTGTGAGAATGTATTCATTCATAGTGACTTCTGTCTCTGCAGCACACCACAGTCCATGGCACTAGTTGGTTTTTTGTACTTGGGAGGAGGTTGGTGAGTACAGCCAACCAGAATTGAGCAAACAAGACAGAGGAGGAAGATAAGAGAGAGAAAGAGAGCAAGATAAGCAGAGGAGGAAGATAAGAGAGAGAAAGAGAGCAAGATAAGCTGCTTATATGTTGTGGCTCAAGGCCCTGGGCATTCAGGTGTGTCCCTCACTAAGAAGCCATTTTAGGGTTTTTGTCAAAGTTTGTGACTCTATCTCTGTTAATGCTAGTAAAGATATCATCCTTGCTGGCAAGTACTAGTTTGTTAATGCTAATAAACAATTCATATGCATAATTGCAATAACAGCTAGTGCTAGTTGCACTATTTGAAAAGTGCAATTTTCATATTTGTGATTAGTAATTTTATTTATGCATCTATAAATACTGTAATACATATGGCTTGTTAGCAACTTAGCATGAACTGGGAATGTGTTTAGAATCTGGGAATGTGTTCTCAATGAATACTGTAGAGAATTTTGTAAGCTTTGTATAGATGTAAATTTCACATTCATATAATTATCAGAGAGCAAGTTATGCCCATTTTACTGCGCTGATCTGTGTCCAACTTGCCAGAATATTCAGAAATGCTTGCCTAGCACATGAAACATTCGACCACATGTGACTCAGAACTGCTTGTTATTCGATAATATTCTAAGGACTTGTAGTCCTCTTTGCTCATTTTATTTTTTGCTTGTGTCTGTCCATCAACACCTTCTATGTAATGAATGACCCGATTTTGTTGGCTGCCATTGACAGGTATTGGCGAGCAAACAGAGCCGTTGCTTGATTTCAGCTTTCACTTCTTTCCATACTTCCTCAGTGTTTTAGGAACTGCATGTGCCTCAGATGCTTTACCTAGAACCTGATCAATTCAGTATGTTCTTCTTATCCTTGACGCTTGATTCCTTACTGACTGAATTTTGTTCTCTCTGCTTGTGTCTCATAATTGTGTATTTGGTCTGCTACAGAGTGTAAAAGTAGTTATCTGATTCTGGTACAGTCTGAATCACTACTTACTGAAACTCTGATTAGAAACTTACTGATCGCTAGTGATGGCCAATCTTGTTTTATTGTTTGCATAAAGTCAGTGGTCTGTCTGATCTGTACAGATAAGATAATGTGGAGTGTTGATTCACTCTGGATGTCTTACATTACTTGATTCTTAACTTGTCAGTAGTGAATTGTCCAGTATGGAAAACAAAAAGATTGCATTATGGGTATGGATGTTGACTTGTCCTTAAAAGATTGCATTATGGTACAGTCTGAATCGCTTATTGTTTATACAGAGTGTAAAAAAACAATTGTTCCAATCAAGCCACTTTATGTAGTTGCCCTATGTGTTTTGTTCAATGATAACACCTCTCATGCATGGCACTGGATTCTTTTAAGAGTGATATTAGCTCTGATGTTCCCATTAAGTGGCTTGATTGGAACAATTGTTTTTTTCTAGCTATTGTTTATTCAGCATTACTGTGTAACTGAATAGTCCTTTTTGTAGAAGCACCATATTTCTTGATTCCTCATTTATTAGTAGTAAATTGCAGACTTCAAATACTGCAATTACTATTTCTAACATGTGTAATATTTCTTTATCCTTGTCTCTGTGTGTGAGGGGTTAAAGTTCTAGGTCCTCAATGAGAGTAGGCAAAATTGTGGTTGTTCTCCCTGACAAATATGCATAGAGTAGGCAAAATAAATTGTTTTTCTATTTCTTGGGTTCATAGTAGTTCTGTTTCTGTGCACTGAACTGTCTATTATTGTTTTCAGTTTCAGACCCCGTGGTTGGCTTGTACTGGGCAATTTGAGTGATGGCGTTTGTCAGTAAATTGGAAATGCGCTCAGGAGAACTTCTCCGTCCACTAGCTCTCCACTGCTTCAGCTAGTGAGATGCTTGTCTTCAAAGCTTTTTGTTGGAGGTATGTTTAGATCGATTTTATTCTCTTCTGCTACCTTCTTGTTATAATATATTCTTTCTTTTCATTTATGTTGTCTGACTAAATCGTTAGAGCCACTTTTAGCAGTGCTAAACCCACATATGTAGCTTGATGTTCTTCTGCTGAAAAGGGGAATGTTTCGTGGATTTACTTTTTGGTGGATGTTCTTTTTGGTGGATGTTTGGGTCTGAACCCTCATAGTTTTGTGCACTGCTGAACCCTCGTGGTTTTCCTTTAAGCACTGCTGCTGCAGTTATGCTTCAGTGGCTGTAATGCCGACACGTCGCAACTATGTTCGGTGGCTTCTTGCAGCACTTGGTGCCTGTCTGCCTCATGAAGACTTGGAACCTGTTAGACATGTAACCCCAACCCAGTAGCCTTTGTTTATTGTAAATCATTGAATGGTTGGGAGTAGTCTGTGTGTCAACCATACGAAGTGCTAGCTGTTTTGTTTGTTTGTTTGTTTTTCTAAAATACCGATTATGATTTTCTAGGTAAACCAATCAAAGGTTCATAGGCTGTTAATGCACCTCCTGCTTTGAATCGTAGTAGTTAGTACCTATGGGGGTGTTTGGTTCCCGTTCCTTGCCAAGGCTCGCCACACCTAACTTGCGGCTAGCCCACACCTAATTTTTATCATTGTCCATTGTCCATTGTCATTTTGTAATTGTGTCGTTCTTGGGAGAAAATTTTGTCTATTGTCCTTCCATAGAAAAAAAATTGTCCATTGTTCATTGTAGTTTTGTAATTGTGCCGTTGTAGGAAGAAAAATTTGTCTATTGTCATTTCATAGAAAAAATTGTCCATTGTCCATTGTCATTTTGTAATTGTATTGTTCTTGGGAGAAAATTTTGTCTATTGTCCTTTCATAGAAATAGAAATTGTCCTTTGTCTTTGTGTTTGTGCTGTTTTGGGCATTAGATTTGTGAAAGTAGCTCGAGATACCAGTGGGGCAGATTCTTCCCTCACCGTCCAAGTTTTAGAGGCAAGAACTGTTCTGTGTCATTCCAGAGAAGCTCAAGTTTTAGATTTTTTGTTCTGAAACATTCACTATCTAGTTTTGGGGGAGCAATCTAATGCACTATTCAAGACACACTACTATTTTTACATGATTTTGTTATTTTGACATGATTCTGTTCTTTTAGTCTTAATTTTAATGCTCTGCACTTCTGCAGGGCTTTTGCGAGCGAGGAGGTTGCTGCTTGTGTCTATGACCTTGCAGCTCTCAACTACTGGGGTCCTGAGACCCTGCTCAACTTGTATGTAAGTTCCTCATGCACTTCTGCTCTTACCCTTGGAACACAAAACTGTCAGCCTGCTTTCTTCGTACTCTGTCTCAAAAGAATTATCATGTCTGATAATGCAATTACTATTGGTATCTTAGTTGGCTAAATTAGCCCTGTCTGATGTGTAGAGATAAGATAAGGTGCAGTCCTGGTTCACTCCGGATGTCCTATGTTACTTGATTCTTACCTTAATTTTTGCGTCCACCAGTTAGTATGTTGTCAATTTGCAAGTGTTCCTGCTGCCACTTTCAGTTTTGCAAGAGGATCTTATAGCCTTTTTGTTACAAATTATTTAGAACGGACATTTCAGTCTTAATGAATGACAAATAGTTTGTGTTGTGTTGACTAGCAGATTTTGCTTGAGTGTTCTTTCCTATCAGTGAACAATAATCCAGTGGTAATATAGACAGTTCAGTTTTACAACCTCAACTGACTATCCGGGATACCGGGATATGAACTCACTAGCATCTCTGTAGGTTGTTTGATGCAGACAATGTGTGGGGACAGTCTCTTTATCTTGCTTACCACTCTTAAGTGCTTTCTGTAACCTCCCGAACTATGTATATATGTTGCTATCAACGGAAATCTGATTTGTGCAAGGACATACCTTTTATTTTGTCTTTGTCCTTTCATAGAAAAAATTGTCTCTTGTAATTATGCTAACACATCTTGAATTCAGGGATTTTGATCTGTGATTGTGCATGAGTTTTGTTACTTCCCTGTGTGGTTGACCATAAAAGCTTTTTCCATCCTCTCATAGTAGCCTATGTTTAGGTAAAATGCACCTTAGGTTACATCTTTCTGCAGAACATGGAGAGATGTGTAGAGAGATTATCAAGATCTACTAAGCAATGATCTGCTTGTTCAGGAATCAGAGGAGATTGTCGATGGGCCCTCAGCTAAGGACTATAGGGGTGGAAGGGCTGCTAGTTTCAACATTATTCCCAGCTTCACTAGAAGTGCTAAGGTTATAAACTGAACCTTCCTTTCCCCTGTGCATTTTACAATATGTAATTAGGAGCAAATCGTTTGTCATGAACTGTTGTTATTCATCGCTCAGGTGCATTTTTTACCTAGATGGCAGATGTATATGCAGGATTCGGCCATTTATGGGTTTTTTATGTTCATCTATTAGTTCTCTAGGTGCTATAAGTTGCACATCCTTTAGTTCAAGTATGTGGAAGAATGTCATAGTTAGAACTTGGAACTTAAAAGCTATTAGATGTCATGGGCAGCCAACAGGCTGCCGCCGGCCCAATAGGCCCAAGTTATCTTAGTTATTTATCTATGTTAGAGCAATTAGTAATAGTACCATATTGTCTAGTCACAAGAGGTGCTAGTCCTATGTAACCTTTATAATCAGCCCCATGAGGCACAATAGGGATTAAGCAAGGAATAATGAAGAAACAATTCTAGTCTCCCTCAATCTCTCAAGCTCTTGGCAAAGCATAAGGCCTAGTTATCCCAAAATACCCATCACCATAACATTAGATGCAATAAACATTTTGAATGTAAGACATTTGGTTGTTCTAGTGCTGCCAACAGGTTCCTGGGATGCCTTTTTCATGTCTGCTGTTGTTTATTGCCCATTATGCTAGGCTGGTAGCAGATCCCCAGTATCCATTTCTTGATTGCACATTAATAAGTAGTAAATTGCATACTTAAATTTTTGCAATTGTGTAGTTCAACATGTGCAATATCCAATCTTGATGATAAATAATATTGCTCTAACGTGGTTCAGTGCTTACACCTAAATTATATGGCTGGCTGCTTCATTCCATGCTTCACTACCTGCTTTCTGAAGGCTAAGATGGATTTGGGAAGCACGGTCTTCCAGTTCTGTCATTAGTTCTGCAATGCACAAGTGTTCCTTTTGTTGGCTGTAAGGGTCTGCTCTGTTATCTCGGATTGGGGCCAGGAACCATTCCACTTCATCAATGGTATACAAATTAGTGAACGATTCCACCCGGGAATTATTCCAGGCCTTCAAATCTAGAGTAACCGGACAAGTTCTAAGTCTCATCCTTATCCTCTAATAAACAACCTTTTTTCCTTCTGTGAACCTGTGTGTAAGGTTGGATGTTGATGTTACTTGTCTTCCTTGTTTTTTCATGTTAACACACAGTTCGTTGGTCTGGCTGATCTGGTGGATCGGGTTGATTTTAACAAGACAGTTGAATACTGGCGGCAGGACAAGTAGACTTGTTGCTTTCATGTCAAGTGGCACTTTATGAAGGACATTCCTAAAAGCTTCTTGAAGCACGTCATTCTTGAGTATAATGAAAGCAAACAAGTTGATATTAGCTTTTGTTATACTGTCGAGTTGTCATTCCTCTTGTTTGGAGTTGTACCTGTGATTATTTGAAAAATGTGTGCATCCGTTTATTGGGCTGGTAGTTTCAATTTGGACAAATGTATGTTTTTATTGGGCTGATAGCTGCATTGTGGCCCAAATGAGCACAAACTGAGTTAGCGGGTTGCAGAGGCGGGCCCAGTATTCGGCTGGGTTGGTTCACGGGTGCAATTCGTGGACCCGTTTGTACACAGTGACAGCAACAGAGACAGAATGACAGATGCATGCACAGAAAACAGATCTGACCCTTGGATCTTCATCCCACGGCCCAGGATGGGCTACTGGATTTTAGCAAATCCCTTTTTTTAGTTCAGTTCCATCGTAGCTAAACGTGAATAAGTGATCACATATGAATGCTGTCTTTTTTAAATGTGTACTTACGCTGCAAAAGGGCAACATAGTTCACAGACCACATTTGAATATTTGATCACGATTGGAAACTAGCGAGAACGGGGAGCGGGCCACGCCTGGTCCCAGGCGGCGCTGGGCTGCAGAAATAACTCATGGGTTTATGGGTTTGGGTACTACATTCGCCGACTCGAACCAACAGTGAGGTGAGATTGACGGCACTTAAAAACTGACAGATCTCAAAAAAGGATAAAAAATAGGAAAAAAATAATTTTCAAATTTAAGGAGACCAGCTTAGATTTGAAGACATGACCTCTCCATCATACATACCCTTCTCTACCACTACACCCCTTAATTATTTATGTTTGTCATCTATTTTGGTTCCTAACGTATTGTTACAAAGTAAGTGTAATTTGATTTTTTTGCCCTAAACGAATTTAAATGAAAAACTTGTCAAATACAAAGTTTTATAACTTTTCTAAGATCTACAACTTTTATTTTGGTAGTTTCTCCATCCGAGATTGTTTGCAAAATTTAAATTTTAAATTTGGGAAATTCAAACGTACTTTTTGTAACGTTCCGCCCCTCCGAGACCGGGCTCGCTTACATCCGGCAGCTTAACTAGAACATAGACTATTCTCACAGACCAACACTAGTCTTTTCTGCGCACTTTGTCCTCACTCGTGCGCACCCGGGAAGAACTTTCCGGTCGGTCACCCAAACACGCTTAACTTTGGAGTTTTTAGGAGATGAGCTTCCGGAAAAGAAGTTGCCACTTGTTGGTATGAGTATCCTATTAATCTTGTTAAGCCCTGAACCGGGGTGTTACACTTTTCCTCACTAACAGCCCTTCATCAGTACATGAACATGACATTCATGTGATTCGTTTTGTTTTTTACGAATTTTATCTTGCTTTGGACGAATGTACACGGACAAATATAAAAACGATTCATCAGAATGCACAATTTTAAATTTAATAAAAATAAAATTTAAATTTAAATTTAAATTCATATAGTTTTTTGTGACTTATTTAAATTCATATAGTTATGGTCCTCCAATTTAAGGAGAACGCCAAAGGCAAAAGACTAGATCACTCACTCTGTGCCCCGCACGTGCCTGCCATAGCCCTTCATCTTATAGCAGACCACATAACCCCCATGTCTAGCAGCTCCACGATTATATGGTACTTACTAAGGCCTTGTTCGGTTACTTCGGAACGGCCGGGAACGAGGTTCATTCTGGGCGGATTGATCTCACCTGGTTTTGAATCCAGCCCATAGCAAAATGGTTGTTCGGTTGAGACCTGGTTCCGAGTGGATTGATCTGGCCTGTTTTGAATCTGGCTTATTTTTTACGGTAAGGCTGGCTTACTTACGTCCTAATCGTAGGACGTGGCGACGGCCAGTGGACCGCGCCCGCCGCCCACCCGCGCCTCGGCTGCTCTGCCTGTTTTAGTAAAAAAACCGTCCGCTCCACTCACATGCACTTCCTCTCCTCCACTCGTTCTTATCGTCTCGTCCACCGCTCGTCTCCCTCCTCCCGCCGCTCCGCCATGCACATGCATGCGGCTGCTACTACCGCCGGCCGTGCGCCCGCGCTCGGGGGGCGCTCCTCTGCTGCTGCTCCGCGTGCACGCCCTCCACAACACTGCTCCTCGACATCAGACGCCCCCAGCTCCTTTCCACGCGGCACACTGCCTCCACCGCGCCTGCACCACCACCCCGCGCCGGTGGCATGGCGGCGGCGCCGGATCCGGCGGGGCGGTCGCGGATCTGCAGGATCCGACGGCCGCGGCGGCGGGTCCGGTCAAATCCACCTCTCATGCGCCTCGCGCGCGCCGACTGTTCGCGCTGCTCCGTTCCTTCCTCCCGGTGCGAGTGCCTCCATGGCACCGGAGTCAACTCCACCAGCCGAGGCGAAGCAATGGCGGCGGCTGCACCTGCGCCGTGAACCGGTGCACGTGGTGCTGGCCAACTCCCCCGAAAGGATAGGAGCTGCGACTGGAAGCCGTGGTGGGGGTGATGGGACTGGCCGGCGTTCTCGGCGGACAAGCCGCCCCACGTGCTCACGGCCTGCAGGTGCTTGTAGCTGGCTACTCCTCTTCTTTCTGCTGCATTTCAATAGATGACTTTTGTTTGTCGCGGTAACAGATATCACGTTGTTGCAGCATGTTTGTTTCGAATGTTTCGCAACAGATGTATTTTTTCGGGGTTGGTGCATTGGTGTTCTTGAGCATGTCGCAACTGGCGCCATCTTGATGTTGCATTAGCAGTACTCGGTGTTGTTCCCCTTTTTTCCTCTGTATCCAATGGAATGGATTTCGATGTTGCTTTCTTAGTTTGTTGCCAGTTGTTTCAATGGTTCTCCTCTAGATGTTGTAGTAGTTTTAGTCATTTTGTTGCTATACCGGTCTCGAGATGTTTGTTTCTCAGTCTATCGTGCGGTTGTTGCAATGGTTCTGCTCCAGACGATGCATTAGGTTGAGTCGTTTGTTACAATAGATTTTCCCCTTTTTTGCATTTGGTTTTTTGATTTGTTGCAACTGATTTCTTCGTTTTGTTACAATAGTTTTTCCCATGTTTTCATTTTTTATTTTGTTTGTGTTTGTTTCATCAGAGCATTTTTTGATGTTTGCAATAGCTTTTTTCTGTGTTTTGCAGGGGGGTCGGTTTTTTATCCTGCAGGTTATATTTTTTTTGTTGTTTGTACTAATATTTTTGTATGTTGCAATAATTTTTTTCTTCTTTGTTTTGCAGCAGCTTCTGCAATGTTCTTGCACGGGGCGCGAGGCAGGGTGGTGGTGGTGTGCAGCAGGTGGGGGGAGGGACCGCAGTATGTGGGGCCGTAGCATAGCAGTAGGCGTGCATGTTCGGATTACCTGGACCGCACAGGACTACCTGGGCCGCGCGCAGGACCGTCCTATAGATAGGACGTCCGAGCGCGTGTGCGACCCTAGTTTTTATGTTTCGAGGCCTAGATTTATTCCGTATCTCTTGAGGTCTGGAACGGAAATAGCCGGATCAAGTGAATCCCTTGGGTTCACTCAATCCGCAACAAACGAACGAGGCCTAAAGCTGCTTAACTTGTATCAATTAGGCTGTCCAACAATGTGGTGGGCTGTGGTACATCCGGCAGAGTCCGGCCCGCCAAGGGCTTCACAACTAAAAAAAAACCTTTCCATGGCTTACGTGAGCTTGCTTGGCGCTCAGGCTGAGCTTTATTGCAAGGGAGAATTAGGTATTTGGCCTCCGAAAAAAGAGCTATTAGGTATCAGGCTCTTTTTTTTCGAACTTAGGTATATGGCCTCAAAACAAAATTTTGTTAGGTATTTGACCTTCCGTTAGGTTTTGGCACTTAACAGTGTTAAGTAAGGGGTAAAGACCATTTTACCCCTAGCGAAAAAGTATAAAAACAAGGTTTTGTTTTGTTTATTGTATATTTGAAGTATATATATATTCATCAACATAAACTACACTATTAAATTCAAGACAAAGTACATTTTTCTCTGCTGCTCGGTTCGTACATACAGCGATGGTAAAAAAAATCAACCACCTTGCTTTCTTAAAAAACAAAAAAAAAACATCTTGCTTTCTTGGAGTATAAAGTAGCAAATGCAACATTTTGGTTCCTCTGTCTACACTAAGTTCTCACAGACCAGTGTATGCATCAACAAAACATGGCCGCGATCTGGCCTTGAATGGAATCATGAACAAGCACACTGTTGACACTCAAAAATGTCCAAGGGTGAAAATGGCACCATGAATAAGTTGTGACAGCCCTGGACATGGTCGAGGTCAAGTGGCGTCGCGAACGGAGCAAGAAAACTCGCGGAGAAGACGGCGAGCCACGGGTGAGCCAGCTCAACTGGCTGGCCAAACCGGCCAGGACGGCTTACCCCCCTCCCCCAAAACAGGCTTAGCCGGGTCCTCAAGCCGGCTAAGCCGGCTGCCACTTAAGCAGCCAGGCTGCCTGACCGAGCCCGTGAAAACCAGCTAAGCCGGGTCTCCTAGCCGGCTAGGCCGGCTCCACCCTAAAGACTGAACCGATTTGATTCCAAATCGGGTTTTGGCAAGTTTTTGTCGTGGAAACTTGGAGGATGTGATCTGGAGTTATTTTCCACGGGGATAAGACCACCCCCTCTATATATATGAGAGGATCATGGCCGATTGATCCCATCTATCAACCATCAAACACAAAACACAAAACCTATCTCTTTTTGCCCTAATTCTCTCCATAACCCCTCTATCTGCTGTCCGACACTTATATCCATGAGATTTGTTGGCATCTTAGGTGGCCTTGCTGGCCCTAAGAGATCCTCCATGTGCTTCCTCATGACGGATCCTTCCGGAGGTGGTTCGGGAGCACTTTTAGCCATCAACGAGCTCCACATCAGCCATATTGGTCTCTAGATCAGTTTGGCCAGTTACGCTGCATTGTTGCTGTGTTGCAGGTTGTAGAGACAACCTCTTTGGGCGTCCAAAGCCCGCTGGTGTGTTGGCACGGACCAGATTCATCGTCAACATACTTTTTGCCGACTCCGCTGGGGAAACCGAAGCGCAAACTGAATTTTCCACCAACCAGTGACATGGGATCAGATGGTGGTGAACCGAAGGACTCGAGCAAAGTCAACAAGGGCAACATCATCAACCCCACATCTATGGATGAGCTATCTCTAGAATTGAAGGCCCAACTGTAGGGTTATGAGGATGCTACGCTAGCCGGAAAACAAAATTTTCGACCTCATAAACTAGGATCTACTGCTAGTTACAGGTTACAGGATTTCCACTAGATGCGCTGGTGCAGCGAAAGTGACTCGATGTAGTCGAACGCGTCGCAGCTGTGCCGTGCAGTTGTGTGGTCGTCCGTCGTCATGTCCGTCCTTCGCTCGCGGATCGTCCCTCGTGTGGTTCGTCCTTGTGCTCCAGATGCAGCACCTCCGAGGTACCCCGCACGTACGGGGAAGAAGCGTTGCGCCTCTGGACTGCTAGGTCTGCGAGGAGCAGTAGGCGTGAGTGTGGGAAGAGCGACGGCGGCTGTCAAAAGGTGTGGATTGAACCTGGTCGCGCCCTCACCCCTCGCTTATATAGGCGTCCCTAATGTGCTCCCAAGTTGAAGGCCCATTAGTAACCCTAATCCTTGTCCAACTCAGGTCCAACCCGAATTAGGCTTCCAGCCCCTTAAGCGTGCGACCCTATGGGTTCACGCACACATAGACATGGCCCGAGTACACCTACTCGCCCAATAGTTGACAACAGCCTCTAGCAAGGCGTGACAACTCCTATACGTACACAAAGATCATATCAGACGAACCACCACAATCCACATACTTGTTATTCCCTTGCCACACGATATTTGGTCCAACTAGTGGGTTAACACTTAACCCAAGCACGGCCATGCATTTGTTGATCCAATCACTCGAGTGATCCAGTGATATCTCTCTCACATAGAGAGGGGCAAATTCCATCTTTATTGTCTATGTCTCACAGCATGTTTCCCGACAAACCTGAAGACTATCTTTATAACTACCCAGTTATGGAGTAGCGTTTGACAATCCATATGTAGGTCGTTTCACATCTTGAGTACATACGACAATCTCAGGTCTAAGGACATAACGTACATGATGTGTAAAGAAATAATAATAACAACATCTCATGTCGGGTCAGTCCAGCCTACATGTCATACATGTGCCCACATTATTAGTTTGATATCTCTATATTTATGACTTGTGAAACATAGTCATCAACTAATAATGTGCTGATCTAATATTCATGTGTGTTTGTTACACGAACTCCGATCAGGGACAACATTAGAATAACCATACAAGTAAAAGAGTTTCACAAACAATTCACATAATTACCAATCGATACAAGTTGTCTTTAATGGATATTCATAAACACATAATATATCATGGATACAATCGCAATATCATCATCTCTATGATTACCTCTAGGGCATATTCCCAACACCAACTAGACGCCAAGGTGAGCGAGCTTATGAAGGCCTTTTTAGAAGGGTGTTCTAAAGATCGCCATGATCGGGTTACTCAGTTCAAGGAGCCGAGCATTGCTAATATCTTGGGATCTTCATCAGAAAAGGTAAACACTGAAATTCCTCCTAAATATGATGATGCTCCAGTTTCACAAGCTGAAATTGCCAAGATGTTGTTGGATCAAAATACTACAATTACACAAACTATACAACATTCTCATGGGATTTTAGAGGCTAGAATAAATAAGCTAGAGGGTAAGACAAACGATTCAGATTAATCGGGTGTCTTACCACAACCTGAATTTGGCATGCCTCAAGGTTCTTTTTAGAATCAGTCATCTGTTGCCGATGCTAGTAAGTTAACATCGGGTCTGTTTGTTGGAACCGGTCACGTTGGTTCAAGTGCAGCAGGTGGTGCTCAACAATCGAGTCGCTTGCGAACCGATTATAGGCCATCAAGAGCTTCAGAGGGAAATAATGTTTTACCAAACCCACCGATGTCTCCTAGCAAGAATCCCATGCTCGAGAATATGCAGAATCCTTCTTCCTCTAACGATTTCAACGATGTGTTAAGTCGGTTTAGGGAAGATTTCACTAAATCTCTTGAGGAAAGTTTAGGTGTACACCTTAAAACCGCTAAAAATATGTACACCAAGCCGTACCCTCCAACCATTGATTACATGAGAAACTTTGATGGTTGGAAGGTACCTGATGTTGCGGTCCTTAACTCACATTTTATACCGCCAATAAGAATATAAAATCAACACCAAACCTAGTGAATAGGGCTTTATGCTAATGATTATCATAAGTTTTGGTGTTTCACTTTGTTTTGCAGGACAAGCATGAAAACGTACCTAAAGCGGATCCAAAGTGGAGAAAAGAACAAGATAAACAAGAATCCATTTTGGACTAAAAAGCAAAACAAGAATAAGCGTAATAATACTAGGCCCACTTACCAGAGTATCAGGGCTCCAAACATGGGCACAAATATCCATCATGAACCCAAGAGGTGGAGGCCCAAAACCCGGTCCCATTCCATCTTGGGCTGCAGGAGCAGACCTGGATAAACTGGGCATAACTCACTCATCCGGACTCCGAATTGGGCGATCCAACAGGCCACGCGAAGCTATCATGCATCCACCCACCAAAGATGAGGCCCAGCTGACCCAGCCTAGGGTCGGCCAACCCCCAAGGTCGGCCGACCTCCCCGGGGCTCCAACCGGGCCCAGCTTGTTATGTCGGCAACATTAAACCAAGGGGAGGGTGGTGCGCTGGTGGGTTTGCCACGGTCACTATACCTAGACACAGGAGAGATCAGTTTAGGGGTATAATGAATAGAATATTCCATGGCATAATCCTCCTCCCTCCTCCTATAAGTAGAAGGCTCCCCCTCCTCATTCGACACACCACACAAGGAGCCTCTCTCTCCCCCACACTTGTATCTTTTCTTTTTAGTAGTTTTAGGAGCAAGGAAGAGCTTCAATGTAGAGCTCGAGCAACTTGGAGATATTTGGTATGATCAATATTATATTCTTCATCCATGTCTTCATCTTGTTTTTGTTCTTATTTTATCTATATAGCTATGCTTATGAACTAGAGCTAAGTTCTTGTGCACATAGGACTTTATGCTTGATCATCCATACTTACATGTTTAGACCTAGAGCTAAGTTGAGGAGATGAGTTCTATCTTATTTTATTCTCGGTCAACATTGGTTTGCGGGATCGTCGTTCGTCCCGTGGCGGATGCTCTAGTAGAGGGTCCCTGATAAAGATGGATCGCCCTGTATGATGCTAGAGTAGTAGTTGCTAGCGTAGACGTGGTGTCTAGGATAGAAGCTACCTTTGTTTGCATTGTACTCGTACCGTTGAGGGGTAGACGGCAGGTGGTGACAGCCCTGTCCGTCCGTCCCCCATGTCCGGGTTTGGCATAGAGCTGTAGGCCGGCAACGCTTGGTAGACCAGGTGTTATCCGGTGCCCGAAGTAAGTTGATAGCGACCAGACTAACTTACCTTAGAATCTCTGATCCTATATATTAGACATGTATTTGTATGATCTCTGCTATCATGGCATAGCTATTCAGGAATACCTACTCCAGTTTAGTTTATTCTTTATTCTTTCTTTTATCTTTATCCTTGAGATTGGCTCGAGTGTGTGTGTCAAGTTATCCAAACATCTATCCTTTTTAACCCTGTTATGAACTTTGGTCTATTATGCAGTCATGTTATCTTGTCCATGTCCCTATTAGAGACTTTATACCATGCCTTCCTTTGGGAAAATATAAGTAAACGATACCCTGAATACTTCCGGGTGAAATGCTACAACGGTACTTCCGTGCGCTTGCGGACTTGTTCTGTAAATGTTACAGAATACCTACCGGTATTTCTAGTGACATTGCCAAGGACTTTGTAATCCTGGTGATGACGCTAAGAAACGCCAACACCTGACTTTCAAAAGTTTAATGGTGTTGGTAGTAAGACTACTATGGAACCTGTTAGTATGTACCTTGCTCAGTTAGGGGAAGCCGGTGCTCTTGATTATATGAAGATTCACAATTCCCCTTTATCTCTAACTGGTACTGCTTTTTCATGGTTCATATCTTTACCACCATTGTCAATTAGTTCTTGGGCTCAGTTAGAAGAAAAATTTCATAGTCATTTTTATACTGGAACTCAAGAAACTAGATCGTCACACCTTACTGCCGTTAAACAAATGCGTGATGAAGCTGTCCTAGATTTCTTTAATAGAGCTAGGGAAATTAAAAATAAGTGCTTTTATTTGAATATATCTGAAAGAGACCTTGTTGATATATGCTTTAATGGTTGGCATTCTAGAATTAGAAATAATTTAGAGAATGTACAATTCACAAGCTTCAATCACCTTGTCGAGAGGGCCGTTTTCTGGGAATCACGCCTTAAAGACTCTCGTGACACATATAGAACACATCATTCGAACACACATGCTTTTGATGCTTTTTTAGATGGTTCAGATGATAAAAGTAAGGAGTGCAATGCCACTAAAATTAGGTGGCCAACGGAGAACAAACATGTCACATGTCCTTCTCTCAAGCCGATTCAAAAGAATCAGAATGAGGAAGTGAAATTTACTTTTGATACTTCTAAATACGACCGTATTTTTGATAAATTGCTCAAAATCAGATGCATTAGAACAAATTATACTTTGCCTTCTGTGGATGAGATTAAGAGAAGAGCTTATTGTAAATATCATACTCTTATTCTCACGCCACTAATGATTGTAATGTCTTTCGTCGGCGGGTCCAATCAGCCCTTAATGAGGGACTATTGAGTCTTACTGATATGGAGATCAACAAGAACCCGTTTCCTGCACACATGAACACAATTGAAGCAGGAAGTCCAGCTATATTGATTCGACCCGACCAAGCCGATAAAGCTAAAGGCAAGAATGTCCAAAAGAATTTGAGACGCCAGATGGTGCTTGAGAAGGATCAACAGGGCAAGAACACGCTTACAATCACCGCTGGATCAGTGGAGGCATTGAGAAGGCAAAGATGGTTCGAAATGCAGGCGGCGCTGCAGAGGCCGGCTAGGATGACTCCACCAGTCGGCCAGGGCGACTTCTGCTCTGTCCAGGCAGAGCCGGCTAAGCCAGCTCCTCAAGCCGGCCAGGCCAGGTCAGAGCCCGCTCAGCCGACTGCCCCAGTCGGCCAGGCCGGCTCCCAACTTCCAGAGCCCTCCGTCACCGCCAGTATTCGTGTCATGCACACATTCATTCCACAAAATTCAGAGGTGAGAGTATGGAAGTGTTGACACTTCTTAGCGTAAGCAGATAAATCCGCAAGCGCACGGAGTACGATGTAGCTTTCACCCGGGAGTATTCCAGAGTATCGATTTCCACGGGGAACGTGAGTGTACTAGAGAATCAAGGTCGTCCAAGGATAAAGGTAAGAAAAGAAAGATATAATGTTTTTGGTGGGTAGAGAGGAACCTTCTAGAGTTTTCTAAGTTGATTGGGTGATCAAAATCAGGCTTACTACACTCTACTTACTATGGAGCAACAAGACCTTTCCGACTCTCGAAAGAGATTGGGAATAAAGTAGTCGGGAGAAGGCTGCCAAAAAGCTCTACGAAACACCAACCCGAACGTGGTGGAATACAAAGGCCCGACGTAGCTGTCACCTCTCGGGGCTACCACAACTATCCGTGGGATTGGGCGCAAACTCGGGTAAACTATAGCCTAGACACCACGTCTACACTAGCGTTTACTACTCTAATTATCTAGAATAACTAGAGCACTCAATACGAGCAGAGATCAAGTAAATAGAATAAAGTAAGAATTATATAAAGAACTGAACTTAGAAATAGTAATTATAGAACCTGGAGAGTAGCTGGAAGACGAACTAGATGCTGCAACTTTACAATGTTGAGGAAGATCCGACGATCCGGCTCCTCCTCGCCTCTCTCCTCCTCTCTCTCCCTATTTTCTAGATACAACTAGACGAACTAGAACTAGAACTAGATGAACTAGAGCTAGATCTAGATGAACTAGAGGGACCCTCTTCTACTTGGATGGAGGATGAAACCCTAGATTATGATCTGTAGAAGAATAATGATGGAAAACTAGAGGGGGGGCGCCCTCCTTATATAGCCCTGGGTGGAGTAGCCCTTAAGGAATCGCCACGTCATCGATCCGCGTCACATTTATTCTCCACCCTTAGATAAAACCGACCTAAATGGAGGGTGGAGATGAAGAGAATAATTCTGGCATATTCCTTGGTCGATCTGCGAAGAAAACCGGAGAAGAACCGGCCTCTAAGGGCCTGAACCGGACCTAAACCGGTCAAAACTGCCTGCTGGCAGCTTTCTGGAACATTCTGGAGGCTTCCGGCCAGCTGAACCGGTCGGTTTACCCGGTCCACTGCGCCTGGACCGGCTGGACCACGCCAGGCCGCCTCCGCACCAGCCCCGCGCTGCCACGTGTCCCGGCCGGGTCGAACCGCGCGGCCCGCCCGCATCCGCGCTCGCGCGCGCGCATCCGCGCGTGGGGAGCAGCCGCCGCCACGTGGCCGCTGCCCATTGGCGCGCCCGGCCGCGTGCTCCCGCCAGGGGGGCAGCGCCGCCGCCCCGGGGGCCCGCTCCGGCCCGCCCCGCGTGTCGGCGCCGCTGCTGTCGGGGTGGCGTTCGACACCGTGGGTCCCGTCCGTCGGCGTTTGTCCGGGTGACGTCATCGTCATTTCATGTGAAACTTTCTCCTTTGATATCTTTTTGTTCCGGAGTCCAAATATAGCAAATGATATATCCATTTCGATCAGCGCGACGAGCCCTTCGCAATGGTGTAGTCCATTTCATCATTTAAGATACTTTTATTCAATGACTTTATCCATTTTAGCTCTATTCCTGTGTAAGCCCTGCAAAACATAGGTGCACCAAAACTCGTGGAATTTGTTAGCTCAACCCTCTAGACCTATGCTTTGGTGAACATCTTTTTGCAGCTATAGAAGTTATGTTGACGGTTAAAAATTGACGTTAACTACCGTCAACAAACTCCCCCAAGCTAAACCTTTGCTCGTCCCTGAGCAAAGCTAAACTCAGCCAAGGATCAGGAGTTGCTACAATGCTTTCACGCCTCAAAAGTACACATGCATTCAAACAGGAACTCTTCTTCGGATTAGAGTAAACTATTCTGACTTCAAACTTACCCGTATTACCTTCCACCATGGGGCTTTAGCCTTCACTTGGGTCTTGAGCAGTTGAAAGACAGAACGGTCAAGTCAAGCACTATGTCTCTAGCTCTTTGCTCAACCTTCATTCCGGAGTTTTTGCAAGTTTTTCAAATAAAACTCGAGAGATTCTTGTGTATGACCCTCTCAAGTCTCTCCTTTGTGGTATTTCTGGATCCTTACCAAGGCATTGATGGTGTATGCCTTCTCTCTTCACTCGTGATATGTGGTATTTTTGGCATAAGGCAAAGTAACATTGTGCCTTCACTCTCTCACCCTACCTCTAATAGGCTTATGTGGAGTTTGTAGGTGGGAGCTTATACATATGTTGCACAGTCAAACCATGGATCCGAAGAAACTGGACATACAATCAAATCAAGATGTGCATGTGTATGATCCTATATATAGGTTAAGTGGATATATGGTGGTAGTGGAAAATGGCGATGATGAATATAAGAAGAAATGAAGGGGTAAAGGGATGATAATGGTGAACTCCTGATTCTACTTTTGCTCCTTGAAGAAACGTATACCTCCCTTGAAATTGGACCATGAAGAATTTGGATAGAACTTGGGCAGCTGAAAATCTTGCATATGATGGGACATTCCTTCTTGCTCTTCTCTCTCTTTTTTTTTCTTCTTTTTTTTCTTTCTTTTTTTTTCCTTCTCCTTTCTCTTTTTTTTTTTCTGATGAAGCACCTTGATCTCTTCCTTGAAAATATTGATGGAGGTAGCAGCAACGGATACTTGGAGCTTTATTGGATAACAGAAGGGCTAGCAATGGATGAAGGGATATTTTTGATGCTCACTCCCAGTGTAGGAGTAGAACAATTTTAGGATATGTCTAAATGAATGAATATGGTGGCGCATACTTCCGGGGTAGAAGTAGCGAGGGTGCATGGTGTACGTGTGTGTGATCTTGACTTTAACCGTATGACGAGTTTCTAAGGGTCAACATAATCGACCACACTCAAGGCATAAGTAAGTATAAGTGGACTTCTTAGTCTAGCAAGCATGTATATATGGTCATGGTAGGAATTTAAACTCTCGTCATACGGGAACTCATCATGCAACATTTTAAATTTTCAAAAGATAAATTCTCCGAACTCTAGTATCACTTAGAACAAGATAAACAAAGAAATCGAGACCTTCCCATATCATACCCTTCAACTACCTAGACTTAGATCAAGCATTTGCTACCCACAAGTTTCGGGTTCGAGCAAATCTTAGATCGAAAGGTGTCCAAAACTTGAGAGAGTTCTAGGTTGAAAACGAGGCACTTGAAAGGAATTACGACGAGCAACTATTCATCACTTCCAAAGAGTTTATTCTAGGAACTTATTTTAGCAGGCAAAAACTTGTACACCCTCATTTTATTTAATAGACTTAAACATTACCCAGAACTGAATATATATATCAAGCAAATTAAAATAAATAAGAAGGTAACAAGAAACACTTATCTAGATACACGGGAGATGCTCTCCCCCAAGCTGGATGTTGGCATAATCTCTCACTCTTGTGACATGTAGATCTCACTCTTCTCAAACTTTCCAATTCCTACACAACTCAAATAGACAACAAAACTCGTGGAACTGATTAAGTGTTAGGCCTTAGTTGTCTAGAGCATTTGCGGAGCAGTGTTTTTAAATTGGATCTTTAAATTGCAAGAATTCAATCACATCAATTTCTTCTATGTTTTTAGGTTCAAGAAAAACTTTCAAACGTTGACCATTTACCTTAAATATGTTACCTATATCATCCTGAAGTGTGATGGCGCCATGAGATGCGACTTCAATCACCTTGAATGGTCCTTCCCATTTGCTTCTAAGTTTTCCATGACCGAAGAGCTTCACTCTTGAGTTGAATAATAGGACTTTGTCTCCGGGCTTGAACTCCTTGTGCTTGATTCTCTTGTCATGCCACCTTTTGGTTCTTTCTTTGTAAATCTTGGAGCCGTGATAAGCCTTTTCTCTCCACTCTTCGAGCTCGAGATATTTGCATCGACGATTCTTGCCGCCTAGATGGAGATCCATGTTCCATTTCTTGATTGCCCAAAGAGCTCTAAATTCCAATTCAACGAGGCAAGTGGCATGTCTTCCCAAATACTAGCCGATAAGGTGACATGCCTATGGGTGTTTTGTATGCGATCCAAGTATGCCCATAGTGCATCATGAAGCTTGTACTTCCATTTCTTTCCCATTTCATCCACGGTCTTCGTAGGATATTCTTGATTTGCTTATTTGATGTTTCCGCTTGACCGCTTGTTTGGGGATGGTATGGAGTTGCAACATTATGCTTAACTCCATATTCGTCGGAATTGTTTGAAGCTCTTATCAATGAAATGTGATCCTCCATCACTTATGACCATTCTTGGTGTGCCAAATCTTGGGAATATGACTTCATGGAACATCTTCTTGGCGTGCTTAGAATCGCGGCTCGACATGGTATTGCTTCTACCCACTTGGACACATAGTCAACTCGCCACTAAGATGTACTCGGCATCTCCGCATTTTTGGAATGGTCCCATGTAGTCGATTCCCGGACATCAAACAACTCTACTTGTAGGTTGTTCTGGAGTGGCATTGCATTCCGAGCATTGATGTTTCCATGTTTCTGACATCTGGCACATCTTCTAACAAACTCCTTTGTATCTTGATACATCGTGGGCCAGAAGAATCCACTTTGCCAGATCTTCGCATGCGTACGGAACGCTCCATAATGTCCTCCATAGGGTGATGCATGACATCTCTCTATGATTTTCATCGCGTCATCCATCGGGACACATCTCCGTAATAATCCATCCGAACAGAGTCGATAGAGATATGGGTCATCCCATAAGTGGCATCGAGCTTCATATTTAAGCTTTCTCTTATCTCCTCCTGGTGGGACATAACCTGCAACCAAATAATTCACAATATCCGCAAACCAAGGGTTGGAGTGTGATACCGCGAGGAGTGTGTCGTCCCTTAGATAATCGTTAATGGGCAACTCGTGTGTTTCCTTATACTTTGGAGCCTAGACAAATGATCGGCTACTTTGAATTCTCTACTCCTTTCTTATCTCTTATTTCTATATCAAATTCTTGGAGTAAGAGAATCCAAATGGATCAACCGAGGTTTAGCATCTTTCTTAGTGAGCGGGTATTTAAGTGCGGCATGATCTGAATAAATGATTACCTTTGCTCCAACTAAGTAAGATCTAAACTTGTCTATTGCAAAGACAACTGCCAACAACTCTTTTTCGGTGGTGGCATAATTGAGTTGTGGCCCGCTTAAGGTTTTGCTAGCATAGGATATAGCATAGTGCTTTTTATCCTTTGTTTGGCCGAGAACAAGACAACAAAGAAAGTCGCTAGCATCACACATGATCTCAAAGGGGAGCGTCAATCTGTGGCCGGATGATTGGAGCTGAAATGAGTGCTTGTTTAAGGGTTTGGAAAGATTCATAGCACTCATTGTCAAAGATGAAAGGTGCATCCTTAGCTAAGAGTCTAGTGAGGGGTCTAGCGATTTGAGAAAAGTCTTTGATAAACCGCCTATAGAACCCCGCATGACCTAGAAAGCTTCGGATTCCCTTCACATTTGTGGGAGGTGGAAGTTGTTCAATAACTTCGATCTTTGCTCTATCCACTTCTATCCCACGTTCGGACACTTTGTGTCCTAGCACTATTCCTTCCTGAACCATAAAATGACATTTTTCCCAGTTCAGGACTAAGTACTTTTCTTCACATCGTTGTAAGACTTTGTCTAGATTCTCCAGACAATCATCAAAGGTTGTACCATAGATGGTGAAGTCATCCATGAACACTTCCATGATTTTCTCGATCATGTCGGAGAAAATAGACATCATGCACCGTTGGAAAGAGGCTGGAGCATTACATAGTCCGAACGACATTCGTCGGTATGCGAAAGTTCCATACGGGCATGTGAAAGTAGTCTTATTTTGGTCATCAGGATGGATCGGGATTTGGTGATAACCGGAATACCCATCAAGGAAACAAAAGAAAGAATGCTTTGCAAGCCGTTCCAACATCTCATCGATGAAGGGTAACGGGAAGTGGTCTTTCTTCGTAGCCTTGTTAAGTTTCCGGTAGTCTATGCACATTCGCCACCCCGTGACGGTGCGGCCGAGGAATGAGTTCATTCTTCTCATTTCTAACAACCGTCATTCCCCCTTTCTTTGGTACAACTTGGACGGGGCTAACCCACTCACTATGTGGTACGGGATAAATAATCCCGGCGTGCAAAAGCTTAAGGACCTCTTTGTGAACAACCTCTCGCATTGCATTATTAAGCCTGCGTTGGTGTTCCCTTGATGGTGAGATGTCGGGATCTCGTAGGAATACGATGTGTGCATAGTGCGGGGTGATCCCCTTGAGGTCATGGAGTGAGTAGCCTATGGCCGATCTATGTCTTTCTAGGACAAAGGTGACAAGCCTACGGGTTTCTTCTTGGGAAAGCTTGTCACTTATAATAACGAGTTTCGGATTATCATTAAGAAAGACATATTTCAAGCCAAGAGGAAGAGGTTTTAGCTCAATTGAGGGTCGTGGAGGCCACTCAAAGAGGTCTAGCTCAATAGGTTCTGCTAGCTCTTCCTCTTCTTCAATAAAATGTTCAATATCGAATTGTGGTGGGCCAAGTCTTCTAGAGATGCCATTAAGACTTCCTCAATAGGGTCTTCTTCGGGTTTGGGTTCTACTATCGCATTATGTGAGCGTGCAAGTGAAACATCGATAGTAGAGTTTCCCAACTTTAAATTCAAGAGACATTGTTTTGGTCGCTCTTGAAAGAGTGTCCCTATAGGTACACCAATCAAGACGAATATGTCTGAGATGTCATAGATATGAAAGTCTAGACGGTACTCAGAGCCTCTTAAGCGCAAGGGGATAGACTTCATGACCCCATAACTTTCTAAAGTAACTCCGGATGGAGTTCTTAAAAGCTTATGAGATGGGATCAAGGATTCGTTGGGGCAAAGTTCTTCGGCAAAAGCCTTAGAAACAATGTTCATCCCAACGGTAGGACTATAATAAGCACATGCGGTGGTCCCCTTAGGGTTGCAACAAAAAGTCTCGAGGGGGTAGTGATACGGGCTACCTCTCGTGGATAACTCGTTTTACGCCAACCACTCACAGCTCATGATGGCTGAAAGTCCTTTAATGTGTTCCATTAAGAAAGGATCATTAGGAGGACCATCATTATCCTCAAATGGCGCGAGAGTGCACCGGAGGCTTTACTTGAACTGGAAATTTCGAGGCATTACCAAAATCTTCAAAAGATCTACCTCGATTTCGAGAGGAATGTGGAAGGATGGGGCTCATCGACTTCCAATGTGGGTTGTGTTCCCATAGTGGGAGATTCTTTGGCAACTAAATCATTAGAAGAATCTAAAGGAATTTTAGATTCAGTTGCAAGTATCTCCTCTTGTTGGTCGAGATTGGCTCGACTTCGTTTTCTTCTTCGGAAACTCATCATAAATGCCGGTGTAGGGGGTGTTTTCAAGGATTTTCTCTAGGATTGCTTTCCCTTCACTAACAAGTTTATGAGAGAATGAACCTCCTGCAAAGAATGTCGAGATGTAGAGCAGCTTCCTTGTTAAGACCACGATAAAAGTGATAGTGTAGGACATGGTCGGCAAGGCAAGGTTTGGACCCCGAAATTGGTAAGGCTTGAGAATCTTGCCCAAGCCGCTCCTAATGTCTCCTTCTCTTTTTGTTGGAAATTAAGAACTTCTATTCTAAGGTCGGCAATTTTATAAAGAGGGAAGAATGCAAGACAAAAATTATCTCGAAGTTCAACCCAATTTCCATTTGCACCTTTCACAGAATGAGCATACCACTTTTTCGCTCTTCCCGATAGGGAGAATGGAAATAATTTCCATTTAAGGGTATCTTGTGTCATGCCGGCAATAATTCGACAAGAACACAACTGCTCAAATTCCCTAAGGTGGGTGTACGGATCTTCGTTTGCTAATCCAGAGAAGGATAACTCCCTAATCATGTCTATGTAAGCAGGGGGAAGCTCATAGGCATCTGTAAGAATAGGGTCTGATGATGGTGGAGGCTCCAACAAGTCACCCCTAGGAGCAAAGAATTTAAAGATAGGTGTGAAATCCATGTGGTGGTGGTGGTGGTCGATGTTTGTGGTGAGGTGAGAATGGTGGTAAAAGAACGAAAAAGGATACACGGGCGAACTTGGTTCTAAACTAGCACAGCTACCGTTCCCCAGCAACGGCGCCAGAAAGCTTGTTGACACTTCTTAGCGTAAGCGAATAAATCCGCAAGCGCACGGAGTACGATGTAACTTTCACCCGGAGTATTCCGTAGTATCGATTTCCACGGGGAACGTGAGTGTACTAGAGAATCAAGGTCGTCCAAGGATAAAGGTAAGAAAAGAAAGATATAATGTTTTTGGTGGGTAGAGAGGAACCTTCTAGAGTTTTCTAAGTTGATTGGGTGATCAAAATCGGGCTTACTACACTCTACTTACTATGGAGCAACAAGTACCTTTCCGACTCTCGAAAGAGATTGGGAATAAAGTAGTCGGGAGAAGGCTGCCAAAAAGCTCTACGAAACACCAACCCGAACGTGGTGGAATACAAAGGCCCGACGTAGCCGTCACCTCCGGGGCTACCACAACTATCCGTGGGATTGGGCGCAAACTCGGGTAAACTATAGCCTAGACACCACGTCTACACTAGCGTTTACTACTCTAATTATCTAGAATAACTAGAGCACTCAATACGAGCAGATCAAGTAAATAGAATAAAGTAAGAATTATATAAAGAACTCGAACTTAGAAATAGTAATTATAGAACCCGGAGAGTAGCCGGAAGACGAACTAGATGCTGCAACTTTACAATGTTGAGGAAGATCCGACAGATCCGGCTCCTCCTCGCCTCTCTCTCCTCTCTCTCCCTATTTTCTAGATACAACTAGACGAACTAGAACTAGAACTAGATGAACTAGAGCTAGATCTAGATGAACTAGAGGGACCCTCTTCTACTTGGATGGAGGATGAAACCCTAGATTATGATCTGTAGAAGAATAATGATGGAAAACTAGAGGGGGGGCGCCCTCCTTATATAGCCCTGGGTGGAGTAGCCCTTAAGGAATCACCACGTCATCGATCCGCGTCACATTTATTCTCCACCCTTAGATAAAACCGACCTAAATGGAGGGTGGAGATGAAGAGAATAATTCTGGCATATTCCTTGGTCGATCTGCGAAGAAAACCGGAGAAGAACCGGCCTCTAAGGGCCTGAACCGGACCTAAACCGGTCAAAACCGCCGCCGGGCTTTCGGAACATTCGGAGGCTTCCGGCCACCGAACCGGCCGGTTTACCCGGTCCACCGCGCTGGACCGGCCGGGACCGCGCCGAGCCGCCCGCCGCACCCGCCCCGCGCTGCCACGTGTCCCGGCCGGCTCGAACCGCGCGGCCCGCCCGCATCCGCGCTCGCGCGCGCGCATCCGCGCGTGGGGAGCAGCCGCCGCCACGTGGCCGCTGCCCATTGGCGCGCCCGGCCGCGTGCTCCCGCCGGGGGCAGCGCCTGCCGCCCGCTGGGGCCCGCCGGCCCGCGTGTCAGCGCCTGCTGCTGTCGGGGTGGCAGTTCGACACCGTGGGTCCCGTCCGTCAGCGTTTGTCTGGTGACGTCATCGTCATTTCATGTGAAACTTTCTCCTTTGATATCTTTTTGTTCCGGAGTCCAAATATAGCAAATGATATATCCATTTCGATCAGCGCGACGAGCCCTTCGCAATGGTGTAGTCCATTTCATCATTTAAGATACTTTTATTCAATGACTTTATCCATTTTAGCTCTATTCCTGTGTAAGCCCTGCAAAACATAGGTGCACCAAAACTCGTGGAATTTGTTAGCTCAACCCTCTAGACCTATGCTGGTGAACATCTTTTTGCAGCTATAGAAGTTATGTTGACGGTTAAAAATTGACGTTAACTACCGTCAACAAACTCCCCCAAGCTAAACCTTTGCTCGTCCCTGAGCAAAGCTAAACTCAGCCAAGGATCAGGAGTTGCTACAATGCTTTCACGCCTCAAAAGTACACATGCATTCAAACAGGAACTCTTCTTCGGATTAGAGTAAACTATTCTGACTTCAAACTTACCCGTATTACCTTCCACCATGGGGCTTTAGCCTTCACTTGGGTCTTGAGCAGTTGAAAGACAGAACGGTCAAGTCAAGCACTATGTCTCTAGCTCTTTGCTCAACCTTCATTCCGGAGTTTTTTGCAAGTTTTTCAAATAAAACTCAGAGATTCTTGTGTATGACCCTCTCAAGTCTCTCCTTTGTGGTATTTCTGGATCCTTACCAAGGCATTGATGGTGTATGCCTTCTCTCTTCACTCATGATATGTGGTATTTTTGGCATAAGGCAAAGTAACATTGTGCCTTCACTCTCTCACCCTACCTCTAATAGGCTTATGTGGAGTTTGTAGGTGGGAGCTTATACATATGTTGCACGGAGTCAAACCATGGATCCGAAGAAACTGGACATACAATCAAATCAAGATGTGCATGTGTATGATCCTATATATAGGTTAAGTGGATATATGGTGGTAGTGGAAAATGGCGATGATGAATATAAGAAGAAATGAAGGGGTAAAGGGATGATAATGGTGAACTCCCGATTCTACTTTTGCTCCTTGAAGAAACGTATACCTCCCTTGAAATTGGACCATGAAGAATTTGGATAGAACTTGGGCAAATGAAAATCTTGCATATGATGGGACATTCCTTCTTGCTCTTCTCTCTCTTTTTTTTTTCTTCTTTTTTTTTCTTTCTTTTTTTTTTCCTTCTCCTTTCTCTTTTTTTTTTCTGATGAAGCACCTTGATCTCTTCCTTGAAAATATTGATGGAGGTAGCAGCAACGGATACTTGGAGCTTTATTGGATAAATGTAAGGGCTAGCAATGGATGAAGGGATATTTTTGATGCTCACTCCCGGTGTAGGAGTAGAACAATTTTAGGATATGTCTAAATGAATGAATATGGTGGCGCATACTTCCGGGGTAGAAGTAGCGAGGGTGCATGGTGTACGTGTGTGTGATCTTGACTTTAACCGTATGACGAGTTTCTAAGGGTCAACATAATCGACCACACTCAAGGCATAAGTAAGTATAAGTGGACTTCTTAGTCTAGCAAGCATGTATATATGGTCATGTGGTAGGAATTTAAACTCTCGTCATACGGAACTCATCATGCAACATTTTAAATTTTCAAAAGATAAATTCTCCGTAACTCTAGTATCACTTAGAACAAGATAAACAAGAAATGACTCGAGACCTTCCCATATCATACCCTTCAACTACCTAGACTTAGATCAAGCATTTGCTACCCACAAGTTTCGGTTCGAGCAAATCTTAGATCGAACAAAGGTGTCCAAAACTTGAGAGAGTTCTAGGTTGAAAACAGCACTTGAAAGGAATTACGACAGAGCAACTATTCATCACTTCCAAAGAGTTTATTCTAGGAACTTATTTTAGCAGTAAAAACTTGTACACCCTCATTTTATTTAATAGACTTAAACATTACCCGGAACTGAATATATATATCAAGCAAATTAAAATAAATAAGAAGGTAACAAGAAACACTTATCTAGATACACGGGAGATGCTCTCCCCCAAGCCGGATGTTGGCATAATCTCTCACTCTTGTGACATGTAGATCTCACTCTTCTCAAACTTTCCAATTCCTACACAACTCAAATAGACAACAAAACTCGTGGAACCGATTAAGTGTTAGGCCTTAGTTGTCTAGAGCATTTGCGGAGCAAGAGTGTTTTTAAATTGGATCTTTAAATTGCAAGAATTCAATCACATCAATTTCTTCTATGTTTTTAGGTTCAAGAAAAACTTTCAAACGTTGACCATTTACCTTAAATATGTTACCTATATCATCCTGAAGTGTGATGGCGCCATGAGATGCGACTTCAATCACCTTGAATGGTCCTTCCCATTTGCTTCTAAGTTTTCCATGACCGAAGAGCTTCACTCTTGAGTTGAATAATAGGACTTTGTCTCCGGGCTTGAACTCCTTGTGCTTGATTCTCTTGTCATGCCACCTTTTGGTTCTTTCTTTGTAAATCTTGGAGCTGTGATAAGCCTTTTCTCTCCACTCTTCGAGCTCAGATATTTGCATCTGACGATTCTTGCTAGCTAGATGGAGATCCATGTTCCATTTCTTGATTGCCCAGTGAGCTCTAAATTCCAATTCAACAGGCAAGTGGCATGTCTTCCCAAATACTAGCCGATAAGGTGACATGCCTATGGGTGTTTTGTATGCGATCCGGTATGCCCATAGTGCATCATGAAGCTTGTACTTCCATTTCTTTCCCATTTCATCCACGGTCTTCGTAGGATATTCTTGATTTGCTTATTTGATGTTTCCGCTTGACCGCTTGTTTGGGGATGGTATGGAGTTGCAACATTATGCTTAACTCCATATTCTCGAATTGTTTGAAGCTCTTATCAATGAAATGTGATCCTCCATCACTTATGACCATTCTTGGTGTGCCAAATCTTGGGAATATGACTTCATGGAACATCTTCTTGGCGTGCTTAGAATCAAAGCCGGCTCGACATGGTATTGCTTCTACCCACTTGGACACATAGTCAACTCGCCACTAAGATGTACTCAAGATCTCCGATTTTTGGAATGGTCCCATGTAGTCGATTCCCGGACATCAAACAACTCTACTTGTAGGTTGTTCGGAGTGGCATTGCATTCCGAGCATTGATGTTTCCATGTTTCGACATCCGGCACATCTTCTAACAAACTCCTTTGTATCTTGATACATCGTGGGCCAGAAGAATCCACTTTGCCAGATCTTCGCATGTGTACGAAACGCTCCATAATGTCCTCCATAGGGTGATGCATGACATCTCTCTATGATTTTCATCGCGTCATCCATCGGGACACATCTCCGTAATAATCCATCCGAACAGAGTCGATAGAGATATGGGTCATCCCATAAGTGGCATCGAGCTTCATATTTAAGCTTTCTCTTATCTCCTCCTGGTGGGACATAACCTGCAACCAAATAATTCACAATATCCGCAAACCAAGGGTTGGAGTGTGATACCGCGAGGAGTGTGTCGTCCCTTAGATAATCGTTAATGGGCAACTCGTGTGTTTCCTTATACTGGAGCCTAGACAAATGATCGGCTACTGAATTCTCTACTCCTTTCTTATCTCTTATTTCTATATCAAATTCTTGGAGTAAGAGAATCCAAATGGGATCAACCGAGGTTTAGCATCTTTCTTAGTGAGCAGGTATTTAAGTGCGGCATGATCTGAATAAATGATTACCTTTGCTCCAACTAAGTAAGATCTAAACTTGTCTATTGCAAAGACAACTGCCAACAACTCTTTTCGGTGGTGGCATAATTGAGTTGTGGCCCAGCTTAAGGTTTTGCTAGCATAGGATATAGCATAGTGCTTTTTATCCTTTGTTTGGCCGAGAACAAGACCAACAAGAAAGTCGCTAGCATCACACATGATCTCAAAGGGGAGCGTCCAATCGGTGGCTGGATGATTGGAGCCGAAATGAGTGCTTGTTTAAGGGTTTGGAAAGATTCATAGCACTCATTGTCAAAGATGAAAGGTGCATCCTTAGCTAAGAGTCTAGTGAGGGGTCTAGCGATTTGAGAAAAGTCTTTGATAAACCGCCTATAGAACCCCGCATGACCTAGAAAGCTTCGGATTCCCTTCACATTTGTGGGAGGTGGAAGTTGTTCAATAACTTCGATCTTTGCTCTATCCACTTCTATCCCACGTTCGGACACTTTGTGTCCTAGCACTATTCCTTCCCGAACCATAAAATGACATTTTTCCCAGTTCGGACTAAGTACTTTTCTTCACATCGTTGTAAGACTTTGTCTAGATTCTCCGACAATCATCAAAGGTTGTACCATAGATGGTGAAGTCATCCATGAACACTTCCATGATTTTCTCGATCATGTCGGAGAAAATAGACATCATGCACCGTTGGAAAGAGGCCGGAGCATTACATAGTCCGAACGACATTCGTCGGTATGCGAAAGTTCCATACGGGCATGTGAAAGTAGTCTTATTTTGGTCATCAGGGTGGATCGGGATTTGGTGATAACCGGAATACCCATCAAGGAAACAAAAGAAAGAATGCTTTGCAAGCCGTTCCAACATCTCATCGATGAAGGGTAACGGGAAGTGGTCTTTCTTCGTAGCCTTGTTAAGTTTCCGGTAGTCTATGCACATTCGCCACCCCGTGACATAAGGCGGCGAGGAATGAGTTCATTCTTCTCATTTCTAACAACCGTCATTCCCCCTTTCTTTGGTACAACTTGGACAGGGCTAACCCACTCACTATGTGGTACGGGATAAATAATCCCGGCGTGCAAAAGCTTAAGGACCTCTTTGTGAACAACCTCTCGCATTGCATTATTAAGCCTGCGTTGGTGTTCCCTTGATGGTGAGATGTCGGGATCTCGTAGGAATACGATGTGTGCATAGTGCGGGACTGATCCCCTTGAGGTCATGGAGTGAGTAGCCTATGGCCGATCTATGTCTTTCTAGGACAAAGACAAGCCTACGGGTTTCTTCTTGGGAAAGCTTGTCACTTATAATAACAGGAGTTTCGGATTATCATTAAGAAAGACATATTTCAAGCCAAGAGGAAGAGGTTTTAGCTCAATTGAGGGTCGTGGAGGCCACTCAAAGAGGTCTAGCTCAATAGGTTCTGCTAGCTCTTCCTCTTCTTCAATAAAATGTTCAATATCGAATTGTGGTGGGCCAAGTCTTCTAGAGATGCCATTAAGACTTCCTCAATAGGGTCTTCTTCGGGTTTGGGTTCTACTATCGCATTATGTGAGCGTGCAAGTGAAACATCGATAGTAGAGTTTCCCAACTTTAAATTCAAGAGACATTGTTTTGGTCGCTCTTGAAAGAGTGTCCCTATAGGTACACCAATCAAGACGAATATGTCTGAGATGTCATAGATATGAAAGTCTAGACGGTACTCAGAGCCTCTTAAGCGCAAGGGGATAGACCTCATGACCCCATAACTTTCTAAAGTAACTCCAGATGGAGTTCTTAAAAGCTTATGAGATGGGATCAAGGATTCGTTGGGGCAAAGTTCTTCGGCAAAAGCCTTAGAAACAATGTTCATCCCAACGGTAGGACTATAATAAGCCTGTACGGTGGTCCCCTTAGGGTTGCAACAAAAAGTCTCTGAGGGGGTAGTGATACGGGCTACCTCTGTGGATAACTCTGTTTCTGCCAACCACTCACAGCTCATGATGGCTGAAAGTCCTTTAATGTGTTCCATTAAGAAAGGATCATTAGGAGGACCATCATTATCCTCAAATGGCGCAGTGCACCGAGGCTTTACTTGAACCGGAAATTTCGAGGCATTACCAAAATCTTCAAAAAGATCTACCTCGATTTCTGAGAGGAATGTGGAAGGATGGGGCTCATCGACTTCCAATGTGGGTTGTGTTCCCATAGTGGGAGATTCTTTGGCAACTAAATCATTAGAAGAATCTAAAGGAATTTTAGATTCAGTTGCAAGTATCTCCTCTTGTTGGTCGAGATTGGCTCGACTTCGTTTTCTTCTTCGGAAACTCATCATAAATGCCGGTGTAGGGGGTGTTTTCAAGGATTTTCTCTAGGATTGCTTTCCCTTCACTAACAAGTTTATGAGAGAATGAACCTCCCGCAAAGAATGTCGAGATGTAGAGCAGCTTCCTTGTTAAGACCACGATAAAAGTGATAGTGTAGGACATGGTCGGCAAGGCAAGGTTTGGACCCGAAATTGGTAAGGCTTGAGAATCTTGCCCAAGCTGCTCCTAATGTCTCCTTCTCTTTTTGTTGGAAATTAAGAACTTCTATTCTAAGGTCAGCAATTTTATAAAGAGGGAAGAATGCAAGACAAAAATTATCTCGAAGTTCAACCCAATTTCCATTTGCACCTTTCACGAATGAGCATACCACTTTTTCGCTCTTCCCGATAGGGAGAATGGAAATAATTTCCATTTAAGGGTATCTTGTGTCATGCCGGCAATAATTCGACAAGAACACAACCGCTCAAATTCCCTAAGGTGGGTGTACGGATCTTCGTTTGCTAATCCGAGAAGGATAACTCCCTAATCATGTCTATGTAAGCAGGGGGAAGCTCATAGGCATCTGTAAGAATAGGGTCTGATGATGGTGGAGGCTCCAACAAGTCACCCCTAGGAGCAAAGAATTTAAAGATAGGTGTGAAATCCATGTGGTGGTGGTGGTGGTCGATGTTTGTGGTGAGGTGAGAATGGTGGTAAAAGAACGAAAAAGGATACACGGGCGAACTTGGTTCTAAACTAGCACAGCTACCGTTCCCCGGCAACGGCGCCAGAAAGCTTGTTGACACTTCTTAGCGTAAGCAGATAAATCCGCAAGCGCACGGAGTACGATGTAGCTTTCACCCGGGAGTATTCCGTAGTATCGATTTCCACGGGGAACGTGAGTGTACTAGAGAATCAAGGTCGTCCAAGGATAAAGGTAAGAAAAGAAAGATATAATGTTTTTGGTGGGTAGAGAGGAACCTTCTAGAGTTTTCTAAGTTGATTGGGTGATCAAAATCGGGCTTACTACACTCTACTTACTATGGAGCAACAAGTACCTTTCCGACTCTCGAAAGAGATTGGGAATAAAGTAGTCGGGAGAAGGCTGCCAAAAAGCTCTACGAAACACCAACCCGAACGTGGTGGAATACAAAGGCCCGACGTAGCCGTCACCTCCGGGGCTACCACAACTATCCGTGGGATTGGGCGCAAACTCGGGTAAACTATAGCCTAGACACCACGTCTACACTAGCGTTTACTACTCTAATTATCTAGAATAACTAGAGCACTCAATACGAGCAGAGATCAAGTAAATAGAATAAAGTAAGAATTATATAAAGAACTCGAACTTAGAAATAGTAATTATAGAACCCGGAGAGTAGCCGGAAGACGAACTAGATGCTGCAACTTTACAATGTTGAGGAAGATCCGACGATCCGGCTCCTCCTCGCCTCTCTCCTCCTCTCTCTCCCTATTTTCTAGATACAACTAGACGAACTAGAACTAGAACTAGATGAACTAGAGCTAGATCTAGATGAACTAGAGGGACCCTCTTCTACTTGGATGGAGGATGAAACCCTAGATTATGATCTGTAGAAGAATAATGATGGAAAACTAGAGGGGGGGCGCCCTCCTTATATAGCCCTGGGTGGAGTAGCCCTTAAGGAATCGCCACGTCATCGATCCGCGTCACATTTATTCTCCACCCTTAGATAAAACCGACCTAAATGGAGGGTGGAGATGAAGAGAATAATTCTGGCATATTCCTTGGTCGATCTGCGAAGAAAACCGGAGAAGAACCGGCCTCTAAGGGCCTGAACCGGACCTAAACCGGTCAAAACTGCCTGCTGGCAGCTTTCTGGAACATTCTGGAGGCTTCCGGCCAGCTGAACCGGCCGGTTTACCCGGTCCACTGCGCCTGGACTGGCTGGACCGCGCCAGGCCGCCTCCGCACCAGCCCCGCGCTGCCACGTGTCCCGGCCGGGTCGAACCGCGCGGCCCGCCCGCATCCGCGCTCGCGCGCGCGCATCCGCGCGTGGGGAGCAGCCGCCGCCACGTGGCCGCTGCCCATTGGCGCGCCCGGCCGCGTGCTCCCGCTAGGGGGGCAGCGCCTGCCGCCCGCTGGGGCCCGCTGGCCCGCGTGTCAGCGCCTGCTGCTGTCGGGGTGGCAGTTCCTGACACCGTGGGTCCCGTCCGTCAGCGTTTGTCTGGTGACGTCATCGTCATTTCATGTGAAACTTTCTCCTTTGATATCTTTTTGTTCCGGAGTCCAAATATAGCAAATGATATATCCATTTCGATCAGCGCGACGAGCCCTTCGCAATGGTGTAGTCCATTTCATCATTTAAGATACTTTTATTCAATGACTTTATCCATTTTAGCTCTATTCCTGTGTAAGCCCTGCAAAACATAGGTGCACCAAAACTCGTGGAATTTGTTAGCTCAACCCTCTAGACCTATGCTGGTGAACATCTTTTTGCAGCTATAGAAGTTATGTTGACGGTTAAAAATTGACGTTAACTACCGTCAACAGGAAGGTTAAAGAGTAGAAAGTCAAGAAACCTGTGGTTAAGCCACTTTGTAATTTTGATCGACTTATGGCAAAGTACAAGAAACAAAAGGCCGATTCCGAGAATTGGCCGATAAAAAAAGAGAGTCTATGCCTCCAAAGCGTGAAGCTGAAGATAAAAAGCAAAAGGCTATGACTCCACCAGCAGATCCTCCATTGTAGGTTGCTCGTCCTCGTGTGTCTCGTTTGGGGCCACCAGTCCAGCCTACTCCACCAGTCGCACCATTGCTGCTGTGGGGTCCCCAAGGAGTGTGGGTGTCATATCCTTAGGCTCCCATATCAATTCATCAAAGGTTGGGAGACATCGTTGGTACTTCTTCAAGACCTTCCGTCTTTAGCGGATTGAATAATCAATCGAGCTCTAGCAGAATAAATCAAGACCGGTTGATCAAGGCACCTGTGCAGCAAGTATATGTCCCGAAGAAAGTTCAAGTGCCTGAGAAGCCTATCCCAAAGAGTGCTCCATCGCTTAGCATCATAATCGGATCAATGATGGCTCCTGTCATTAATGGAAATGAACCTATTGTGATTGGGGGCAAAATCCAACAAAGAAGCAAGGAGAAGAATCCAAGGAGGTTGCTGGAGAAGGAAGAAAAGAGAAGTCACCGAGAGACCCAAAGTATACTCAGCCCAAGTGGTGCCCACAAGGGTTGGACAAAACTCAAAGGCGGAAGCTTCAACGTTCTCGAGCAAGGAAGATGAAGCGCCAAGCTCTCGGGATAGCAGAGGAACAAGTTGTGTCGAGGAAGGGCCAAGAAATTCTGCCGAAAACCGACACAGGTGCTGCTGTGGCCCCTGAGCCGGCCCAGCCGACTGCAGAGCCGGCCAAGCTAGCTGAGCCAGCTAAGCCGAGTGCCAAGCCGGCCCCATTGCTGCCTCTGACCTGGCCGGCCAGGAACCAGCTAGGCCGATTGAGGAGTCGGCTAGGCCGGCTGGGATTGCTGAATTTCCTCCGACAAGCTCCGAATTGGCTGTGGCATCTCCCGAAGTGTCCGTGCCGATTCCAACAGATTCTAGAGACATTGGGGATTCCCCGAAAGACTTTGGTGGGAATAGAAGCTCTAGAAGTGCAAGAAGAATAGATGGTTGACTATGAGCTTACTTGTTGATGGTAATTAACCCCAATTTTTTAACCATTAATTAACCCAGGAAGAGGTCTGAAATAATGTGTAAAGTAGAGTTATAGGGGTTTATTCTAATGAGTTCCATGAGTTGTGTTGTTCTCACTTGCCTTGCAAGATATTCAATATTTCACCATATAAAAGTATCTCAAGTGAAGAATCTGAGCACACCATTGCGGAGAGCTCGTCAAGACGATCAAGACGGATATATCATTTACTATATTTGGAGCATCGGAGAGAAAGTCCTCGATGGATATGACTCGGAAGACTCTAGAAGACCCTAGAACCATCATCATCACAAGACCAGGGACTAAACCGACAAGATTCCATAGCTCTGTGAAATAATATTTTTTTAGGGATTTATTTAGAAGCTGGGAAAGGAAAGAATCCATCTATGACATGACTCATTGCGCAAACGGATTGGAAAGTGGCACTAGAAGGACGTGGAAGACACCAGAAGGCACGGGAACGAAGCGGAGGCCCAGCGGCTACCAGGTGGGGCCAGCCGGCCCCACATGTCAGGCTGGCCGGCCTGGCCCCACTACCAAGTGGGCCCTCCTTCGCGCAGTGGCCTCCAACCGACCTTTATGACGCATCTTGACCATTGTTTCATGTCAGTTTGATCCGAGGGCTACAATTCACCCGACTGGCGTATATAAGCTGAGGCAGACCCCCCTGAGGCATCCATCAATTCATTCATTCCACCATCGTTCAGTTCAGAGGTGTCCCTTGAAAGGATAACCTAGAACTCCACCAGCTAGGGCATAGCTAGAACATAAGAATAGGAATTAGAGGAGGCAAGCAACGCTTGGATTCTGGATCTAGTCGCGAGGAGGCTAGGTACAGCCGTGTACTTCTCTCTTGTATTCAACATTATTAATCTATTTGTGCTATTTGTCTTCTAGTTCATTATGTTCATCTTCTAGTTCATCTATTTGTTCGTCTAGTTTATCGTTCTTATTCTAGTTCATCTAGTTCGTCATTCTAGTTCGTCTAGTTCATCTTGTTCTTATCTAGTTTGTGTTAATCTTCTAGTTCTTGTTCTAGTTTGTGTATGAGTCGAATACTCGATATGACTTGTTATAATTCTAGATTCATAATTATAATGTTCATTGCTTATGTCGATTATATATTTAGTATAGTTGGAGTAGTTTTGTGTTTATACTCTTGTTCGTATAGCGCTCATTCCGATGATCAAGGGGTGGGTGGTAGATATTGTATAAGCATGGTGCTTATATATTGTTTACCTGCGGATGCACCCTATATTCTGGGCCATGTGGTAGATCGCGAAGGTGACTATTATAGCTTCGTTGAGTCCTCTATAGTCCACTCCCCGAATGTAGGACACGTAAGGCTTAGTTGCGGGGTTTTGTCTTGCTCTGTTCCTGACCCACCTTGGCAATGTCTCTTGTGTATGAATACGAGGTTACCCTGACCATGATTGCTAAATATAGTTGCACTAATCAATGTAGCTCAATGACCTGTAGTTAGAATAACCCTAGAAGTTAGTCTCTATTTTCTAGTTCTTTTTAGAGTCACCCAAGTAGGAAAATGCTTGGTGGAACCCCTTTTAGGATTACTTGATCTGTTATTAATTATCCTTATTATGATATGATTGATCCCTACTTTGAGTTTGATCTAGTGGAACTCTTATCACAAGTGTAAGTTATAGGTTTTATTCTTATTACCTCCAAGTGCCTTCCCAGTGGTAGAATTACAAATAACGATACCTGGAACTTTCCTGGGTCAAATGCTACAACGGGTGTATTTTATCTGTGCGCTTGCGGATAACCTTTATTCATCTTCTATAGTGTTGTGATCATAAGTACAACCACATCTTTTGGTGTTGTGTTGGGGATGACAACCTGGCTTAAGCAATTCTAAGAGATGTCCCGAACATTTCTAATGCCTTTGCTAGGAAAGGGTTTGATCCTCCTATTTGTAATCGTGTTAGAGATGTCAATAAGCATTTCTGGTGCCGTTGCCGGGGAAGGCAAAGGAGGTTTAGAATAGATTTTGAATATCTAGGAATAATCTTACACATGTGATAATTGGGACACACTATTGATCTTTTACTCAAACAGGCTTACCCTGTCTTTTGTCTACTCGTAAATATCTTATAACAAAATGGACGGAAGGCCAAATACCTAACAAAATTTTGTTTTGAGGCTATACACCTAAATTCGAAAAAAAGAGGCATGATACCTAAGAGCACTTTTTCTAAGGCTAAATACCTAATTCTCCCTTAGTGCAAACAGGTGACATGCACATCACACCTGCTGACTACACATTTCGACTGAAGAAGTCGTGAACTTAATAGTTGTAGAACTCATTGAGATGTACAATTTTTTGTTTTAGTTATTTTTTATATAAAAAAGTGAAAGTAATATTGTTCACAAATCTTACGTATCTCTCTTGTAGTTCAGGAAACTAGAAAAAAGATATATAAGATATGTATGATTTGTGAACAATGTTGCTATCACTATGTCAGATGAACAAATGGCAAAATAAAAATTGTAGGTCTTGAGAAGTTATGAAACTTTGTAGTTAGCAACTTTTTGATGTGAGATCATCTTGTCAGCGGAAACTCTCAAATTTGAAATTTGAATTTTTCAAACCTTTTCGGAAGGAGAAACAACCAAAATCATAGTTGTAGATCTAAAAAAGTTATGAATCTTTGTAGTTTATAACTTTTTAATTGAATTCGCTTAGAACCTCAAACACTCAATTTACACTTGGTTAAGATAATATGTGGGGAACCGAAATGAAAATGCAAACACAAATAATTGTCAAAACATAATAACTCATAGACCATGATTTTATAAAAAATTTAGAAAAAATATCATCGCATTTGAAATTAGTACGGGGAGAAAGACTAGTTACAAGTTTTTTCAATAAATTAAAAAGAAAAATAGAGTTCTTCAATAATTTAAAATTATTTTTTTAAAATAACATTTTAAATTAGTAAATGGTTTTAAATTTTAAATTAAAAAGTTGTCAACTATAAAGTTGCATAATTTTTTGTGATCCACAAACTTTGTGTTGGACATTATTACGTCTGAGGTCGTTTAAAAATTCAAAATTTAAATTTTTAAAATTTAGATATCTTAAAGTTTGAACTACAAAATTGTACATCCAAACGACACAAGCCAAAACCTAAACGTATCATCATGCTTGCCTCTGTGCTTGGCCTCGTTAATTACCTACTTGCATGAGCTATATGCATCCGCGTTGTTCGAAATCGGCACAGGCACGTCACAAGCATGGGCTCAAACGCCTGGACAGCAGTGTACACCACCATGCACTTGAACCTATATATACGTACTTTAGCCCCATCAGAGCAACCTCAACGGTTTTGTATTTTTTGTTTAGCAAAATTAGGAATTTGTCAAATCCCAAATGAATATGGCAAAGGTAAAAAGAGTCAATCTCCAACGGTTTCCCATTATTCACTTGGTAAAACTAAAAATTGTACGCGCGAGGGGGAAATATCCCACGGGAGTAGCGCGAGGGCGATTGCCAAGCGAACCGCAGTTTGGCATATATGCCAAATATCACCCGGTTTTTGCCAAGTTAACAAAAATGCCATGCCCATTTGCCAAACCGTTGGATAGAAGATTTTTAGATTTTTTTGCAAAAACAAGAATGCCAAGCCCATTTGCAAAACCGTTAGAGTTGCTCTCAGTAATTTTTTTTAGCAACAAGCCCCATCGCTAAGTAGGAAGCCCAGGTACGAGCAGCCCAACGGCCTAGCCTGAGCCCTAGCTATAGTACTCAAAACATTATTTTACATTTATAAATTACTATTTTGCCTTTGATTAAAAAAAAAAGAATGACAAAAAAGGAATTACCCCTCCTTTATTTGGAATCGCCTCCCCTTTTGTAGGCAATGGAAGGCGATTTAGCGCATATGGTCCACCGACTATAGACACGTGAATCGCCTCTTGTCGCCTCCCTTCTTAGGGCAATTTTCATTTTTACCAGGCTTACGGATGGCACTTATGGAATCTCACTCTTAGAATGACCTTATATTTTCAGCATTCTCGTTTCGTGCAGTTTTCATTTTTACCACATTTGCCTATGTGGCACGCCATGCGGCATGACACGCTGGCGCACAGTCAGCACAGGCATGTGAAATGTCGTTGTTGCCCCTGCTCTCTTCCTCTTTCTCCACCTTTGATAGCTGGGTCCCACATCTCCTTTCACTGCCAGGTGGGGCCTACTCGTCAACTTCATCTTCTACCTTCACCACGGTCAAGGCTAGGCTTGGGGCCGACAGCGAGTGGCGGTGGAGGAGCTAGCTGATGTCCGTGCGCGCAGCTGTGTTGCCCCAACTCCATCTCCACTCAGTGCGATAGCCGCAACGATTGAATTCCAAACTACCAAATCTCCGGTCACCATCTCGTCAAATGTTGGGGAACAACTTCGCCAGAATAACTCAGTCACAACCTTTGGAGTTGCAAAATAATACTTTTTTTTGATAAATTTGCTTTTTACACACAAAAAAAACTTTAGGTTTCATTAAGTACAGCGAAGTTTGTAATTCGACTTCGCTGGAAAACATTCGACTTCGCAAACTAACTTTATTTTCAGGAACAATCAGGAGAATAGACTCAGTGGACACAAGCCATGCGAAGTCGATATTTCGATTCCGCTGTGAAGTTTTGAGACAAAGAAGAAGATTACAAGTTTGGTCTAAAATAAAGAATTCCAAGAGCGAAGATGACCAGGAAAGTTGTTGAACTCAAATCAAAGATTAGGAGGAAATTAGACTAGCGAAGTATAAATTACCACTTCGCCCTTCCTCTTTTTTAGCTAAATGTATAGGAATGATCAGGGACAAAATTGTCCCTCCTGTGTAACTGCAAAGTAGGAGGGGCCTATAAGACTACCCGCACTCATCGATTGCTAAATTTCTACTCTATCCATCCTAGTCATCAAGATTCTCTACTCTATACTACTTTCTCCCGCACTCATCCAAACCTTATATCTCTACTCTATACCAACTACCACATATTTTATTCAACCATCCCAACTACCATATTCTCTTTCCTCCCTTTCTCTTTCCTTTTTCTTTTTTTTTTTTTTTTCCCCCTCTTCTTTCCCCTCTTCTTCCTTCTGGATTCTGGAGTACTCCGACTCTCCGAGTAGTACTCCCATGGCGAGGCAGCAGGGAAGGGCGGCTCCTCCGCTCCGCTCCACCGGTCGGCTCCCAGGCGAGGGCCGCCGTCGCCAAGCCGCGGCCATGGCGGACATCAAGCGCGCGCGGGCAGACGGCGGCTCCTCCCCGGCTCCGTGCTCTCTCTCTCCCGGCCATGGCGAGCTCGGCCATGGCAAGCGGACCAAGCTCGGAGTCGGCGTCCGCGCGGGGCAGGCGGCGGCGCCTCCACCTTGCCCAGCCATGGCGAGCTCGGCCATGTCCCCTGCTCTCCCCGACTCGCGAGCCGCGCGCGAGGGCAGCCCGCGCCGCCGCGAGGCGGGCTTGCCGGGCACCGCCGGCCGGCGGGGCGCGAGGGCCATGGGGGTGGCAGCCATGGGGGAGCGCCCGTCCATGGCGGCCTCGACGTCCTCGGCGGGCGGGCGGCGGCGCTCCACGGTGGCCGTGCTCGGCTCCTCGGCGGGCGGGCTCGTCTCCGCGTCGGAGCTGGCCAAGGCGCGCTCCACGCCGGCGCTGCTGGCCGTAGCGCGAAGCGGAGCCGAAGCTCCAAGACCGAACTCGCGGCGAGCGGGCGGGCCGGCGGCGAGGCTCCGCATCTCGGGTCGCGCGGCCTCCTCTCTCTCTCCGCCCCACGTCGCGACTCTCTCTCTCTCCGCCCCACGTGCGGGCCCCGCGCAACGTTTACCGTCCGTTCTGGAAGGCGCCAGGTTTACCGTTCGGCCGGCGTTTACCGTGCCTTTGCAGTATGCCGCTGCGGGAGATTTGGGACTGTAAAGTCCGAGCTGGCGCATGGCGTTTTCTTTTACAGAACCCGGTGCGGACAGTCTAAATACTCCTGACACACTGTACTATTCAGATGGAATAAACTCGTAATTTAGCAAGTTTATTCTCTCACTTATCATTTTTCACCCAACGTCAAAGACACACAGCCCACCGTCCAAGTCCCCAAGCTTCATGTACGCATCGATCAACGAGCTTCGAACGAACACATCGAGTCCAGCCCCACCTTGACAGAGCTCGTGTGCACGGCCACGAGCACCCCTGGCGTACGCGCCGAGGACACTCGAGAACGTGTACGTGTTGGGCGCCACCCCGTCCCTCCGCATGGCCACCAGGAACCTGTGTGAGCGCCGCCTCCTTCCTCCCCTCTGCGTTTGCCAGCGCCGCGATGACGGTCGTCCAGGTGATGACGTTCCTCTCCCACATTTCGTCGAACAGCCTGAGCGTGTCGTCGAGCAGTCCGAACTTGGCGTACATCGAGACGAGCGAGTTGAAGACGAAGAGGCCGCCGCCGCTGTAGTGAGTCAGCGGTCCATGGGCCTCGACGTGGCTGTGGATGAGCCGGCGAGGCCACGTCGAAGGTGCCCGCGCGCGTGCCGTGAGGTCGCGGCAGAGCTGCTCCGGCTCGCGCCAACGAGGCCGCGACGGAGGTGCCCGCTCGCACGCCCGCGACGACGCAGCGGAGCTGCTCGCGCTCCCGCGGGCGAGGCGCGCGCGCCCGTGAGGCTGCGGCGGACCTGCTCTTGCGCACGTGCCAGCGAGGCCGCAATGGAGATGCTCAGGTATGGCTGGCCCAGCTGCCTAAGAGGGAACAGCCTCGGCGGAGCTGCTCGTGCCGTCGTGCGGGAGGTTGGGGATGAAGCTGACGAGTAGGCCCGATTGGCAGTGACAGGAATGGTGAGACCCAGCTGTCGGAGGGAGAGAGGGGAATAAGACAAGGGCAGCAACGACATTTCACGTGCCTGTGCTGACTGTGCGCCAGCGTGTCATGCCGCATGACGTGCCACATAGGCAAATGTGGTAAAAATGAAAACCGCATGAAACAAGAATGTTGAAAATGTGAGCGTCATTGTAAGAGTGAGATTCCAGTAAGTGTCATCCGTAAGCCTGGTAAAAATGAAAATTGCCCTCCCTCATATCGCCTCCCATCGTCTTCGGCTTTTCTAATCGTCGGATCGATCTCTGTGAGCCATTGAAATTCTCAAAAAAATCTCATAGTATAAAAGAAAAAGTACCCGATGCAGGCCTGTGCAACAGAGAACGTTCCGAGGTCCCACTTCACAGCAGTCCAATACTGTACGTACTCCCAATTGCCGTTGGCGCGATGCGTGCAACTGCCGCAGCCGGCAGGCAAAAAGAAAAAAAAAATAGAGAAACTCCGCTTGGGGCCGCCGGGCGGGGGCCAAACTCCAAACTCTTGTCGCGGGGGCCAAACTCCAAACGCTTGTCGCTGCGTCCCTGTCCGGCTGTCCTCGGTACGGTACGGGCATCTGCCATTGCCACGCAGAGCACGCCGTGCCGTGGCGCACTGGCGCAGCAAAACCATGATGCTTCTTTCCTCGATCAGGGCCGCCACACGACGCGCGACTCGGCGGTTCGGCCAGTGCCACTGCTGTAGGCCTCGCTCCGCGTAGAGTACGCGCAGCGGCCAAGGGGACGGCCAGCGGGACAGGGCAGATTTCTGGATTCTAGCAACTACCAAGGGCGCGCGTGCTCGGGACAAAATTTTGGTTCGCTCGTTGTTCCATTTGAATTTTTGGCGTGCTGATTTTTGGTGCTCAGGCTCTACTAGTACGTGCCAGCCACTGTTCCGGCTTTCGCTGATCAGCAGCAACCATACCTTCGTTGTTGGCTCCCACAGAGTACATCTTCTAACATGGTAACATCTCTTTGTTAGCAGGGAACAGCCGTAGCCGTAGGCACGTAGTACTTGTGTTCAGGAATTAAACTGTTAAACTAATCAAGGGACTGCGATCTGTGACTAGCCGGGGGCCCAGCAGCACAAGGTAACAAAAGCCGGATTTAGGAAGAAACTGCAGTCTTCAGTCTTCACTTGGAAGCCTGGGAGATGCGCCGTGTTTAGGTTTAACATCTGGTAGTGCTTGTCAGCACTTGGCTAGGTGCCCAGCTTAGTAGCCCGCTGTACAAGTAGGGGCGGGAGGGTCGACGAACGGCCAATCCTCGGCGGCGACCATAGAGGGGCGGCGCAACACTCATGAGCCCACGGCCCACGCTCACCTACCGGTGCTCATGGCTCAGCTGGAGGCGGCACGACCGTGCTTGACCAGTGACCACGGCGGCAAGCGGCTCAACCGTGCACCCGACAGTGGCCGCTCGGCGAGTGGTGCAGGAGGTGCGGCGCAGCTAGGTGAAGGGCTATAGCGGCGCGAGCGGTGGGACGCGACGGAGAGCTGAGCTTGGGGGGCGGCCATGGCGGTAGTGGCCGCAGGAGCGACGCGATCACACATGATGACATGAAGACGACCTGAACGAGCATGAAGGGAGATCGTAGGAAAAGATAGGTGAAAAAATCTATCAGGGCTAGACTACGAGATCGGTTTATCCTTAACAATCGCATCCACTTATCATGGGAGTAGCAAAATCACATTGCTATTTTAAAGAAATTTGCTGAAAGCAATAACAAAATAGAGAGAGACACACACTTCAGATTACAATCAAACATGAACATCAACATGAATCACGTTGCCCGTCTACTGCAAAGTTTAAATACTAACGTATAGGCACATTTAACACCAGCACACCCGGCTAACAGTTAAATAGTAATGCAAGAACATTAGGAAATACAATAATTAGCCACTAGTAATAGTCACCAGTAGTCGATCTTCTTCTCTTCCATCCAGATCTGCCTCTAGTGAGATGGAATTGATACACCACGCCCTCCTAACTCTGACTCCCCTCACCCTTCTTAGCCTTACCCTTCTTAGCCTTGAACTTCTCATGAAAACTTTTTTCTATGCCACGCTTCAGCTCGTCTTTCATCTCCTCTTCCGATTTTGATGACTCCTCATCATTGTCTTCAATTTTCAGCTTCCTAAATGTGGCCAAAGCATCCACCGTGTGCTGAATGTCACTCCGACTCTTCTCGATTTGCTTGTTCGCCTTATTTTCGCTCATCTTCACCTCCCGAGGAACTAATGACTGCATCGAAAAGAACCTCAGCATTCTGTGAACGAAACTTTCAGAAAAGAAAAACAACCGAAATGCAGATTGGGAAGCTACAAATGAGAGCAAGAGTAAGACATCATACAAATTGGAGCAAGAGTAAGGGAGTACCAAAATTGCTATAGAAGATTAGTCGATGGTGAACAAGACGAAGTTGTTGGCTCCCGGTTCGGCTCTAGTCTGGTGCCGGCTGAGATGGGAAGAGATTTTATCAGGGAACGGCAGCTTGACGTTGGAATCACGGGTTGGCCGCCGTGCTCCATCCGATGGCCGGTGGGAATCCGCTCTGGGCTATAGCCCCAAGCTGACGGCGGGTCCGGCTGCTGTGTGGCCCAGATGGCGGAGATGGGGGCGCGGCTGATGAGGTACTCGTATGGTGGACGCGCTGAAGCCTTGTTCCGACTGCTCGCTGTCGACGAAGGATTGGCGGGCGGGAGAGGAGCGGGTCCCTTACCTGCTTGACAGAGGAGAGCGGAGAGGCGGGAGGATCCTCGTCGGGCCCCGGTGCGACCAGGGCGTTGTCGAACACCGATTGGTCGATACAGGCCTCTTTACTGCGTGTGTAGAGTACGTCCACATTGAAGGAGTTCAGGGCTACAGTGTGTAGAGTAGTAGTACGTAAAAAGGAACCGAAGATGTTCACATAAAATAGTATTTTTTGACAAGACATAAAATAGTATTTGGTGCTAGCTCAAATAGACACACGTGCTGCGGTTCATGCATGTACTTGGATTAGTTTTTAATCAATCAAGAGCAACTCGCTCCTAACCTTTCTGCCACTACTAGAAGTTAGCATCTCCTCTTGCAGTGTATTGAATGGCGCTTAAAATTTCTCTTTCATCTTCTGGCATCACTTAAGCACTCACAGTGCAGACTCTACTGTAAAGTCTAATCCTATTTATTACCTTCTTATTTATGATACTTGACTGATGTGGCAGTATATTTATTGAAGAGAGATTGAGAAAAATTGAGACTCTAAGTCTTATATAGACTCTAAATCTATAATATATTCGACGTAATAAATAGCTTAAACTCTATCATAGAGTCTGCATTGTGAATGCCCTTAGACGACACGACATCGAAGGCCAGGCCTGGGCGGGAAACTCATGTCTCATCGTACATATCTCCCTGCTTGTTCCCTTTGGTCTAGGTCTAAGTTCTGATTAGTAGTGGTACGACACAAAATAGACATTGACCAGGATTGGCCCATGCTTAGAGCCTTAGGCCCTCCACAATGGTGTACTAGTGCTAAAAAAATCGGGACCCTAACATCGGGGTTAATTTGAAGTCCCACCGATTCACTGCACCCACAGCAATTGAGGCATCGGTGGCCTCTCTCGGCTCGACACGTCGCCCCGTCCTTTGGGAAGTCCCCGCAATCCGCATCACAGGCCTGTCTGCTACCCTACTCGTCTGCCGCCTCGCACGGACGCACGCAACTGTGACTCCTCTTCTCCCTTGCTCGCCCCTCCTCACGACACCCACATCGACTCCCCCTCTTCGCGCCGCTGAAAGTCTCTAGTTTGGTTTTGGCTAATTGATGAAACCTAGGACTAACCTTGTGATCTAAGTGGATGATTTAGATAAAGGTAGTCACAAGTCAATGAGGAATTCATTGCATATGAGACATGACATGGAGTCATGTGACCAAAGGGTGAAGATCAAGATAAGGCTTGGCTCGATGGACCGGTTGCAAGTGTGAAGGGCAAGTGGAGGCTTTGAAGTGATGGACCGCAAGGCGGTGAAGCTTGAGCAAGACTTGGCGCCGATGGACCGACGCAATGATTGAAGAGCAAGTGAAGTCAAGATCGATGGACCAAGGTGGTCATGTGATGATATGAAGTGGATCATATCATTTGGAAGGACAAAATGGGCTCAAGGAAAAGGTATAACCCTATAGGGCCATTTTGTTTTGCACTCAAGACACCATAGAGGGTGTGAGTGGTTTAGGATCGATAGCCGAACTATTAAGAGGGGAAGTCTTATCGGTTATTCGACGCACGGGTGCCACTTGGTGAATTCATGAAGTGCATTGCATGTAGGGCCTAGTGAGCTAACCGAAACCTTTGAAAATGATTGTGAAAATGCTAACACACAAGCACATGGTGATGTACACTTGGTGGTGTTAGCACATTTGCAAAGGTGGTGGAGTTTACAGGGTTGAGATGGGTTTGGGTCCCTCTCTTCCTCCCGTCGAGCTTACGAGGCGGGATTCGGCGCTTTTGGGAAAATGGAATGCATATTTTCTATTGCGCCGGATGCAATTTGTTGGCAAAAACATGCTATCTCTGGAGCACAAGTTGGTACACTTGTTGGCTAGCATGTCTGTGCAAAGGTGGAGAAGATAGCGCTTGCGACGGCTTGTGAAACAGGGTTTTACAAGCGTCGGACGCTGGACTTGTGAGCGTCGGACGCTGGGAGGAGCGTCCGGCGCATTGTGGTTTCTGTGCTATTCGGCTGGGGTGCGTCGGACAGTCCGGCGTTCTTGCGTCGGACGCCGTCTGGTGGAATGCCAGCGGCCGGCGTTGCTTGCAGCTAAACGGCCAAGCGCGGCACGTGAACGCGTCGGACGCCGGGCCGCGTCCGACAGTGCGTCCGGCGCTGGTGTCCGAAGGTGGGCCATTTTGCAGACCTCTCTGGACTGCGTTTGGACCACGGTGGAGCGTCCGGCGGGTAGCCTCGGATGCGTCCGGCGCCGTGCCCAACGGCTAGTTTTGAAACCGAAGTTTGACGCGCGGTGAAACGCACGCGTCGGACGCGTCCGATGGTGGTTCTACTGGCGCGTCCGACGGTCGCGTTTTCGGCTGAGTTGTGGGGTAACAGTTCTATTTGGATGTTGGGCTTATAAATACTTGGTGGCCGGATCTTGGCCATCTCACTTGACATTTTGACTCTCTTGGCATCCTATGGAGCTGAAGAAAACCTCTCCCACTCATCTCTCTTGCTTGATTGCTAATCCAAAGTGAGATTGAGTGATCCCAAAGTGCTTTGCATAGCTTGAGGGCATCTAGTGGCACTTGTGGGTAGTTTCGCCGGTGGATTTCTTGTTACTCTTGGAGAGTACCGCTTCTAGCCGGCTTGGAGGTTGTTGGAGGCGTTGGCAAGAGAAGATGATTGTTCTTGGTCACCTCCGGTTGATTGTAAGAGGTTCTTGTGCTTTCCTCGACGGAGTGCCAAAAGCAACTCTAATACATTGCACGTGTCATTGAGCTACCTCACTTGAGAGTGGTGTCTTGCGGTGCCTTGCGGGGCGTGCCTTGAGGGGCAAGTGACTTGAGGGTCACACCGGGGAACCATCTAGGTGTTGGTCGACACAACTGGTGACGTAGCTTGTCGGTGCACAAGTGAATACCGGATGAACAAAAGTACTATGTCTCTTGTCTCCCGGTGATTGGTCTACAATGTGATTGTTGCCTCTTGTGATTGATTCTACTTCATCTTGGTGATTGGCAACATTGTCTCTTCAACGTTGGTATAAAGATCATCATCCTCTCTTGTATTTACATTGTCTAGATTATCTTGTGTAGCTCTAGTTGTAGCCTTGCTAGTAGTGTTGTTAGCATGCTCACTAGTATAGAATTAGTGTCATAGTCTTTGTGTGAACTAGAGATCATAATCTACTAGACTTGTGGATAGGAGGCTTGCATCACCTTGTAGGCTAAGCAAAACTCGCTTTACGCCATTTGTTATTCTAACAAGTTTGCTTAGTGCCTCTTGTAGAAATTTTTATAGGCTATTCACCCCCCTCTAGCCATCTAGAACCTTACAGCCGCCCGCCACGGCTGCCCCTCCTCGCGTCGGAAGAGTGCACATAGGTCCTCTACGAAGGCAGTGGCGTGTGGCCATAGAGACACGGTGGTGGGCGCGGCGATGCTTGGAGCAGCGAACCCAAGGTGCGATATAAATCGACGGTAAGACTAGGAAGCTTCTTCTTTCCCTCAGGCTTAGCTTATTTTTTCCCTTCTCCTTCCCTAGGGTTCCTTTGGTGTGGCATGTAGAGGGAGGTCCTCCGCGTGGATCTCGACGATGGCTGTTAGATCCCCGATGAGCTTCACCAGATCTATTCCTAGAGATGAGGATGAGGAGCGGTGCCATGGCGGTTGTCGGGTTCCAATATTTTTGGCCTCCTTGCTAAAGGGCTTTATCTCAAGATCCCGATGACATTAGGATAATCTTGTAGTCATCTCTGATCGTCATGGCAAGAGGCTGGAATGGGCCTCTAGAGACAACTGGCTCGTGAAGGGACAGGCTTTAGGGAAAGCATGAAGGCCGACCCAATAACCCGATGGGAAGGATGAGCCCATTTCATATGCGTAAAGAGTGTCCAATTTTGTCAAACTCATGATGCAGTTCGCCCGATGGCTCTTACGAGACCATCGTCGGGCGAATCATGATCCCCACGGAAAAGAGGGGCCTGATGGCTCAACACGTCATAGCACGTGGAGCCATCGTACTGCGAGCATCTGCAGGGGATGATGGGAAATGACTATTGGGAGTGCCCCAAGGGCACGCCACTGCCCTTACGGGATGCTCCTGCGCGGAGAAAACGGATCAATCGACACCACGGTAGCTAGGTCCCATACGGGGCCAATCGATATGAAGTAGCTCGTACCAAAAGCCGCACCGAACGGGGTGGCATGATGGTCCGAGGGCATCCGTCAAGAACTAAAATACAGCAGGTGTACCTCCATCAGTGGAACAATGTAGGGGACCGGATGCGGTCCCTTGGCGGTCAAGAAAAAGGATCACAGCCTACGGCTCCTGAGGATGATTCCAAAAGCCTTAGGTCGTAGGCAAACTTGTTTATTCGGGTTAGCCGAGGACACAAACCCTCAGAGGTCTCTCAAACCGTGTACCCAAGGCTCTTCCTCTTGAACTATAAAAGGGGAAGGACTCGGGAAGGAGAGGCAGGCTAAAAGACGCAGCTCAATAGTAGAAACCTCTGCACTATTGTTGAAATCCTTATCGTTCTTTCTAAAGAGACTTGAGTTCTTCCTTAGAGAACTCTCTCTTGCCCCAGTTTGTAATCTTCCCTTTCAAGATCCACATCAGAAAATGGGTAGTACGCGGCCCGAACTGGACGTAGGGACATTCTGTCCAAACCAGTATAAACCCCTATGTCCATTTTCTCTCGGTCATCTGATAGCCTAACGTGCTTAGTCGATAATTATTGTCGTTCGTTCTTCAAAACACAGACAGTTGGCACGCCAGGTAGGGGACAAGCGCGTTCAACATCATCAGCAGTCTTCGGATGGTCGACCGTGACAGCAACTAGGCTCCCGGGTTGCGCCTGTGTTTCGGGAGCCTGGAATTCACAATTTCGACAGTGGGAAGCAAGAGACAGAGCTTTGTCCTGGCTACTACCCTGCAGTTGGGTGGCATCGACACCGCTACTCTTGCGTTTGGTGAGCTGCAGATCAACCCTTCTGAGGAAAGAACTCTGGCTACCGACCGGGTCCACGCCCCTCCTCCACAAGAGGTGATCGTCCCATCGGTAGTCGGGGAAACCTTTCCTTCAGAAGGTTTGATTTGGGGACACATCTCACAAAACAACTCCCTGGGGATTCATCCCCTTAGGAGGGCTATACTGAGTATCCCAGAGCCACCACATCCCAAGAGGAATGTGGAACAGGGTGAGGTTGAAGACGCGTCATCACGCCCAGCATCACCACAACCGACCGGCGAGGAGTTGGTTGGTTTGGCCGAGTACCATGAGAGCTCTATCATTGACCTCTTGGAGACGGCGGCAGAAATCGCTTCGACCCCCGAAAGAGTCTTCCAGAGTCAAGCCCCATGCTCGCAAGTTCTACTCGAGAATCCGAGCACTCGGGGGCTAATGTAGAGCATGATGGTAGTGGTCACAACCACGGCTCCACACGCCAGAGTGGGAGCGCGTGGCATAATGGTGGCTGTCCTAGGCCACGCCGTCGACCAACCGCACGACAACTTGAGGATGCCAGTGCACGCCTTCCGTTTGGTCCGTGACTTGCCGAGGCAGAGGGGTGTGAACGTCAACTAGGAGGCACGAGCACCCCTTCTCATGGTCTCGGAATCTCACAAGCATAGACTCCACGCCCGAGGCGTCAAGATCGTGTGTCCGCTGGACCACGGCCTTCGGCAAGGGCAAGTTGAGCAACCAGGCCTCGTAATAGGGCGTCGCTCTTCTCGATGGAGGAATCGGCTGAATCCTTTGCAAGAGGATTTCTGTCAGTACCCTACCACGACCAGGAGAGTGACTACGAGTCAGGCAGAAATGCCTACCTGAACGACATGGACGCCACAGGACTCGAGGATCCGGAGGCCTTAGGAAGCTTCGTCAGTGCCTGCAACTATCTTCTAGAGCCTTCAGACTCTAGAGAGGAGGAGGACTTTTTGTTCTTCTAAAGAGGCGACGATGAGATACCAAGTCCGACGAAGTACTCGATTTCCGATGGCAACACAGTTGTGGTGAAGCCCTAGCTTGCGTTATTTATCCTCACGTTGTACTTTGATCGCTCAGGGGCTATGACCCCCATTTGATATTATCATTTCTGAATGTTTTCAGTAAGGCTTGGGAGCATAACTACCGACCATTCTTAGTTGTTGTTTTATGCCATCCTGAGAAAGACCCATCGCTGGAAGCAACAGGGGGGATTTTTTCCTATTCGAACAAGCTTTTAAGGTTGTTACCTTTACCGAAGGATTAATTTCAAAAGTGTATTATCTTCCCTTGGTTAATTGGAGTGAACATGTACGGCTATTTCTTCCTTTCGTAACACTGCTACATCTTTAGTGCCAAAAGAATCAAAGTCAGGCCAACAGGCTTGTTCTTTGCATAAAGAGAACATAGCAGGGTAAATCGAAGTCAAGAAATAAAATATGGGAAACAAAGAATAAATTAGGATCCCAGATGAGGACCCTGAGTTCTTAATCCGATTACATGACCAATAGAGGAGAAAAACATAAAGTGAAATTAATCCCTACAGGAAGCATGACATCCTTCAAGCGGTCTGAAAGGGCGCGCACGGCGGTGGAGACTTCATGCTCCACTTCGTCGATCGTTTCTTCCGGGAGATCATCGGGGAAACCTCCACGCATCAGGTCGAGCTCGAACGAGTCCTTGTAATGGATGCAACCAAGGGTAAAAGCCTGAGTCACACCGCTCCTCAGGGCATCTGCTTCAAGCTCGTGGACTTGCCCTAGAAGCTGGTGGACTCGGGCCGAAGGAGACGCCGCGCCATCAGAGGGAGCAACTCGAGTGCGTCACAGATGTGATTGGCAGCGGCCAACATGCTGTTGCGCTCCTGGGTCACTTGGTCGCGCTCCAAGTGCGTGGCCTTGTGCTCCCCCTCACACGCGATAGTGTCTCCTTCAACTTGTCGCGTTCGGCACAGGCCTCTTTGAGAGCGGCGGTGCTGGCCTGAAGGCGGATGGAGGCGGACGACAGACGAGATTCGGCTTTCAGCTTGGCCTCTTGGTCATCCCGGGCGGTGTCCAAGATCTTGGAAGCACGTTTTCGGACCTCGTTCACCTCCAGGAGGAGCTTGTCTTGCTCCCACCGGAGCGCTTCCAGCTCCTCTCCCTCCTGCAGGGAGCGATCGGCGTAGGCTTTGAAGTTCACCTCCACCCGGCTGGCATCATGTTTCATCAAGGCCAGCTCCCCCAACAAATGACTAACAACTTCTTGGAGTCAAAGGTTGATCTGAGTCTTCTCACTCATCCGCCTCAGCTCCTTGAAGAAAATTTGGTGTCAGGTGGCAGGGAAAACAACAACAGTGAAGATTCAGCAAGATGAGACGATTACCCCGATATTTAGGGGCGGCACCGCCGAGCCTTTCCCTGGCCAAGTTCATCTCGGCCTCCGACTTCCCAACGGTCGCCGCGAAGCCATCCCACTCAGACGCCTCGAAAGAGAAGTCAACTGACAGCGGGAGGCCTTCGAGGCCAGACACGCCGGAGAGATCGAGGGTTGGCATGAACTGGTCGCTCGGGGGCTCCATCGGACCAGTAGTGGCCAAGGCGGTGGTAGTAGTCCCATCCCTTATGTCTCGGTGGACCGCCTCCCCTACGACCTCGGCCGTGTTTGACGGCTGAGGCGAGAGTGGGGCGGTCCCCAGGACGACAGGAACGGAGGGGCCGGCCCTCGGCTGGTCCTCTGTTGGGTGCTCCTACGGCGGATCCGCGGTGGGGATCATCTCCGTTTCGGCCTCAACATCTCCCAGCGCTGCCACGCTAGGAGATTGAGTCGTCAGCAGGGGGCCACCGGCTCCGGCAAAGCAGGACGCCCCTCCGACATCGGATTGGAGGTGTCTAGCTTTAATGGCGTATGGGCTAAGCGCTTCTGCGGTGCCACCCGCAAAAGCTCCTCCGTCGAGCTGCAATCGTCACCCTCGGACGTCTCTCAAACGGTGTAGCCGAAGACTCTTCCCCTTGAACTATAAAAGGGGAAGGACTCGGGAAGGAGAGGCAGGCCGGAAGACCCAACTCAACAGTAGGAAACCTCTGCACTATTGTTGACATCCTTACCGTTCTTTCTAAAGAGACTTGAGTTCTTCCTTAGAGAACTCTCTCGCCCCAGTTTGTAATCTTCCCTTTCAAGCTCTGTAACAGAACCGACCAATTAATATAAACATAATGTACTAATGATGTCGCCTAAGCAACTTAATTAGCACATGACGCTTATATCAACCCGGTAGTCCGTGAAACCACGAAGGATTTTAAACTTTCCACAATACAGCCCAGACCGAATTAAGTTCAACATAACACCGTTCATAGTAATACATAAGTTCACAAGTAATTGATTACATCGGAGTTTATGAAATAGTTATTACAATACCAAGTTCAAATCCAAATTGCGGAAGCAAAATAAAGTGTTGTTTTACAAACGCACACTTAGTTAAAAATAGTGCCTGGTCCTTCATCAAATCCAAAGAAAAGCATAGAGGTACGAGATATAAGAGATGACCTTGCCCAAGGTCTAATCCTCCCGTAGTGGGATACGGTCCATCTTGTTGCCACAAGAAGGGTCTTATGATCTCGCAACAAGTGGGAATAAAACCCCGAGTACAAGAAGGTACTCACTAGACTTACCCGTCATAAACCAAAAATAAAGTGACACCAAGGAGTATGCAAGGCTTTATGAGTGGGGTAGCCGACTCATTTAAACTTGCGATAAAAGATGAGCTTATTAAATAATCATTTAGTGATAAAGGACTCTCTAACTTATTATCTTTTAGGTTGGATCCCGACATCACTAGGTTAGCACCCGTACTATTCCAACTCCGGGTATGAGCAATCAAAACTATCCTATCCTTCAGTTGAGCATACCAAAGATCAACAACATAGAACCATAACCATCCTATTTTTCACAATGATTTGCGACAAAGGTGCCGCTTCTCGGTCAAGTGTTCACCGTCCAGAACGATGGCGATTATAATCGATTGCAAACCAGCTGGCGGGTATTCCTCACACAAACCACACGTCTCCCGTCGGAGTCGATTAGATCACCTTGGTCTATTCGGGTGGAGTCGCGGATTGCAACGAATACGGTTGCACCAGGGCATGCCCGGCTACCAGGTACCTCCGGCGCGACCGGCCACTGGCTTTAATACCGCGCCTGTGGGCAACACACTCAACTCCGTTGAAATTCCGGCCCAAACATCCTCAAGGCTTCGCGGTCGGATGTCCGCATCCTTCCAGCTATCTGTGAGGCATTGTTCAACATGATCCGAGGACATACAAAGCCATAGTCCCATTAAGTGACATCGCCGGAGTTTCCGTGGTCTAACACACCACAAACTCCGACTAGTCGTGATTTAACAAGGCCACATGGTTATGTTCTCTAACCAACCTCCATAGTATCAACCAAAGGATAGTAACCACCTACCTCGCGGATGAGGGTCAATCACCCGTCTTCTACCGATCTAATTAAGCGGTGCTAAGCATAAGCGTGATCCCGAACTTAATAGGGTAACAAGATTCGGTGGATCAAGGTACTCATAATGCGAACGGTTCCAAGTAACGCCTATAAACTTAATGCATCATAAACAATAAAGGACACAAAGTAAATCATTTTGCAAACCGTAGGAGAAATGCTCCGGGGCTTGCCTTCCTAATACGACCAATGTTGAAGCTCCCAGCACTTGATCACTCCACGTCTGGTTCCTGGTTCTCGATCACTTCACGTGCCGTTGTTCCCCTTGGTGACTCCTCTTTTGGATCCTTATCCCACGTCACGTTCTGTTCTCCTAGCGATCCTGTATGATGCGGGTGCATGCATGAATACTAAGAATACATAGTGTATGATAATGCGGATGCGTGCTTTGCTTGACTCTTTCTACAAGGTAGTCAACATCATCCAAGAACGTGTACCAAAAGCACATGTCATCTAGTACGTTTTCTACTACAACAATGTAATCCTAGTATACTACTTAACCACCCATCATACCACTAATCACCTTGAACACCTGACAATAAGCCTAGCACACAACATCACTTATTCAAGCATCAATACTAGTCCTAACCATATAACTAACAGATCAGTAAATAAATCGTAAATAAATAACCATAGACCCTATGGATATGAATGAAGACATTCTGGAAAGCTTATGAAATTCTACATCAAACATATGAAGACATCACAAACTGATTCCCAGGTTAACTACACCTAAAACACAGAACATCAGGACTGATTCTGGAAAAACAGCCACTAAAACAGCCCTGGTGACCATCTTGTCACACCCATAACTCTTAAACTATTCATGCAATGACCATGAAACTTTAACAGTAGATGGTCAAGCTAACACACTAACTATCATCTTTAGGCAAGTTGACCAGAAACCCAACTTATAAATAGATTAGCCTATCCTCAATGGACTTAACCCCTAGTTGGAACATCCAAGGGTTGAACAGGAGCACCATGATTGGCTACTCCTAAAATCCTACAAAAATTATAGTAGATATAGCATGGCAGTACTAGTCTACCATCTCAAAATCACACCTTTTGGATGAACCTACTGACCTATGCATAATTCACAAGACAGCACAATTAATTGGACCTATAAATACTTTGTATTATGAAATATGGCCAACTCATGTGTTAATCACATCAATGACTTCCTAAGGGCATATGAACATCCCACAAAAAGAATTAAATCTTAACTTGAAGTAAAGACCCTATTTATGAATTTTATCAAGATAAAGGCAATAATAGGCACTTGAACTACAACTCTATATAGTTACACTAGACATGCAAGTGATATCTTTTTCATAGACAGAGCATCTCAAAACAAGACCAACAAGACCAAAATCACATTTTTCTGAGCTTCCTAGAATTACTTATGCATTTCCAAAGATAAATAGCAATTAAACCACTTGAAACATTTTAAATAAAACTATACAGAAACTTCACTCAAACATGACATAACATATTTTTCCCAGATAGTACACTTCACAAGGATTACAACAAGACCAAGATCACCTAATTTGGACACTCCTAGCTTGAGATATGATTTTTCAAAACCTTTTATTCAAATCTGCCCAAAAACCATTTTTCAGAAAATCGACCCTAAAACGCTACGCGTACACGAACTGCACCCAGAGGCGCATCTTCGCTAAATCCACCCGCGAAGCGTACCCAGGCACGTGACTGATGACGTCACCCATTGAAAGTCCCTAGTTTGGTTTTGGCTAATTGATGAAACCTAGGACTAACCTTGTTTATCTAAGTGGTTGATTTAGAGAAAGGTTGTCCACATGATGAGCTTATTGCATATGAAGCATGATACATGTCATGTGATCAAAGATGAAGATCAAGACGATGCTTGGCTCCATGTACCGGTGTTGAAGGTGAAGGGCTAGTCGAGGCTTCGGAGTGAAGGACCATGCGATGGTGAAGCTCGGGCAAGACTAGGCGCCGATGGACCGATGCACGGTGAAGGGCAAGTGAAGTCGAGGTCGATGGATCGAGACGGTCACATGAAAGATCAATAGAAAGAGCACAAGTGGTACATGTCAACTTCTTGGAAGATCACTTGTGTCATGGTCCTCAAAGAAACAAAATAGTGTGGCAATCTCTACCGCCGAAGCCGAATATGTTAGTGCGGGGAGTTGTTGTGCACAATTGCTTTGGATGAAGTCAACTTTGAAGGATTATGGCATCAATTTCAAGAATGTGCCATTATTTTGTGATAATGAAAGTGCAATCAAGATGACACAAAACCCGGTTCAACATGGAAGAACAAAGCACATTGACATAAGGCATCACTTCATAAGAGATCATCAACAAAAGGGTGACATTTCCATTGAAAGTGTGGGCACCGATGATCAACTTGCCGACATCCTCACCAAGCCACTTGATGAAAGAAGGTTTTGCAAGCTAAGGAATGAATTGAATATTCTTGACTTCTCAAACATGTGTTGAATGCACCCCACCACTACTTGACATGCCTCTCCTTCGACAATGCAAGGTACCATTGTGTGACATGTCATTCATGCTTAGGATTATACTTGTGGTAGCACATGTAGACATACAAGGTGCATTTGGAGCATTCATGATAAATCAAATGTGTTTAATGTATATATGTTTACCACTATTGCTTCTATGCTTTGCTTGATCTAGTGGTGACATATGACATGTTTGTGGGCGTACAATCCTAGTGTTGAATCTAGAATATTTGCTACAAGTGTTTAATTCAACATAGGCAAGATAACCCTTGTCATGAGGTGTGAAGAAGCTTGTCTTTGGTTCAAACCAAATTAAATGTCTTTGGCAAGTGATCTAGATTGAACCAAATTTGACTAAAGTTTTGTTTACTCCATCAAAGTCCTTTTCTCTCCACAATTTGATCCCATTTTTGGGCAATTGTTGACAAAGGGGAGAGAAAAAGATGATTGAACATGATAAAGGGGTAAATAAAATTTTGATGCACACAAGAAGGGGGAGCAAGCTCATGAACAAAGATGTTGCATTTGTTTGTGCATTTTCATATGACTTGCTCATGGCACCTAGTTTTAAAGTTTTATACAAGTGGTGTCTCCTTGCTTGTGTGGTGCAATGCTAGTATAGAACTTGATTGATGAAATGATCTACTAGCATGCATAGGTTGTAACTAGACTCCCCTTGCCTTACAAGTGGTTCAAGAACTTTGCTTATAATGTTGATCTCACGGGGTTCTTGAGTTTTTGATGGGTGTCTAGTTACTTCATGGTGCTAAGGATGGTGTTTATTGCAACTCCGATTGGTATCACGCTTCAAAGGTCCATTTCTTACACCTTAGCATCATTTTGGTAGAATTACTCTCCCCATAATCTTATCCATGCATATGTGCAAAGCTTCAAATCCAAACTCTATGCACATATGTAGGGGGAGCAATACTACCAAAACCGAACTTGCTATAGTTGTCCAAATTTCTCTTGTGAGCTTATTGATTGGACAAGTATGACAAGTTCAAAATCTTTATTATAAAATCATCTTTGTTGAGGTTGTCATCAATTACCAAAAAGGGGGAGATTGAAAGTCCCTAGTTTGGTTTTGGCTAATTGATGAAACCTAGGACTAACCTTGTTTATCTAAGTGGTTGATTTAGAGAAAGGTTGTCCACATGATGAGCTTATTGCATATGAAGCATGATACATGTCATGTGATCAAAGATGAAGATCAAGACGATGCTTGGCTCCATGGACCGGTGTTGAAGGTGAAGGGCTAGTCGAGGCTTCGGAGTGAAGGACCATGCGATGGTGAAGCTCGGGCAAGACTAGGCGCCGATGGACCGATGCACGGTGAAGGGCAAGTGAAGTCGAGGTCGATGGATCGAGACGGTCACATGATGGTGTGAAGTGTTCATATCATTTGGAGGAACAAAATGGGCTCAAGGCAAAGGTATAACCGATAGGGCCATTTTGTTTTGCACTCAAGACACCATAGAGGGTGTGAGTGGTTTAGGATCGATAGCCGCACTATTAAGAGGGGAAGTCTTATCGGCTATTCGACGCACGGGTGCCACTAGGTGAATTCATGAAGTGCATTGCATGTAGGGCCTAGTGAGCTAACCTAACCTTTGGGAAATGATTGTGAAAAGCTAACACACAAGCACATGGAGATGTACACTTGGTGGTGTTGGCACATTTACAAAGGTGGCGATTGTTCGCGCTGTGGTTTGTAGGGTTGAGTTGGGCTTGGGTCCCTCTCTCCCTCCCGCCGAGCTTGCGAGGCGGGATTCGGCGTTTTTGAGAAAAATGGATGCATATTTTCTATTACGCCGGATGCAAAATTTGGTTGAAATCATGCTATCTCTGTTGTTCAAGTTGGTATACTTGTTGGATAGCATGTTGGAGAACTTGGATCGACGACACGGCGAAAGGCAGCTCTGCAGGAGGCGCCGGACGCGCCTTGGGCAGGCGCCGGACGCGTCCGGCGCATTGTGGCGCGGCGCAAGTTGGCTGGCTGGACGCAGAGAGCGTCGGACGCCGCGACGGACGCGTCCGGCGGCGGCCGGACGCCGACCAGAAAGTTTCTGGTCTCGGGCGTTGCAGCAAGTGCTCCGGCGGACGCGCGGCGGACGCGACCGCCAGACGCGTCCGGCGTGGTCTCGCGAGGGCTCGAGGTCGAGCTGATGACGCGCGCCGGACGCACGCGTCGGACTCGGGCGGTTCACTGTTCATCGTCCGGCGCTCAGTGGATTCGAACGGAGAAGTTCCAACGGTCGGGTGACGTGGCGCGCTGAAGAGCGCCGGACGCGTCCGGCGCGTGTTGCGGCGTCAGCCCGAGGGGCAACGGCTATTTTCGGAGGGGGCTCTATAAATAGACGTTTAGCCAGCCTTGGGAGGTACTCTTGGCCATTTCTCTTCCCTTGTGCATTCTTTGAGCTAAGAGACTCTCTCCCACTCTTCTCCCTTGCTTGGTTGTTCATCCTAAGAGAGATTGAGTGAATCACCTAGTGCATTGCATTGCTTGAGGGCATCTAGTGGCACTTGTGGGTGGTTTCGCCGGTGGATTTCTTGTTACTCTTGGAGAGTACCGCTCCTAGCCGGCTTGGAGATTGTTGGAGGCGTTGGCAAGAGAAGGTGATTGTTCTTGGCCACCTCCGGTTGATTGTGAGAGGTTTGAGCTCACCTCGTGGGGATCACGAAGAGCATCCTAGTGGATTGCGCGTGTCGTTGAGTACCTCGCTTGAGAGTGGTGTCTTGCGGTGCCTTGCGGGGCGAGCCTTGAGGGGCTAGTGACTTGAGGGTCACACCGAGGAACCATCTAGGTGTTGGTCGACACAACGGGTGACGTAGCTTGGCGGTGCCCAAGTGAACATCCGGGGATAAATCATTGTGTTCATCTTGTCTCCCGGTGATTGGTCATCATCCTTTGTGTGTTGCCGATTGTGATTGATTGTTCATCTCCTTGGTGATTGGCAACCTCGACTCGACACGTCGGTATAACAAGCTCCTACCCTCTCTTGTATTACTTTGATTACATTCTTGCAAAGTAGAATTGCTTGCGTGGTCGGTCGGGAACCACATCTTGTGTAGACTAAATCCCGTGGGTAGAATTGCTTGTGTGGTCGGTCGGGAACCACTTCTTGTGTAGACTAAATCCCGTGGGTAGAACTCTTGATCACTAGTGGTAGCTTTTGTGTGTACTAGTGATCACCTACTAGAATTGCTTGGATAGGAGGCTTGCAACATCTAGTAGGCTAAGCATAACTTGCTTTCCGCCGTTTGTGTATCTAACGAAGTTTGCTTAGTGAGTTTGTAGAAATTTTTATAGGCTATTCACCCCCTCTAGCCATCTAGGACCTTACAAGTGGTATCGAGCCGAGGTCACCGTTTTTGTGCAAGGCTTAACATCCTACGGTGTTAAGATGGCTCAAATTGTGTTCAACCATGTTGGGGGCAAACCGCCTATGTTTGATGGAGTTAGTTCTTTTGATCATTGGAAGAGAAAGATGATCATGTATCTTGGTTCAATTCAAGAGAGAGTCTTGCAAGTCACTTTGCATGACTATGCTATACTTGATCATGATCACCTCACCGATGAAGATAGAGCCAACATCACATGCAATAGAATGGCTCTCAACACTCTATACAATGGCATTGATACAAAGGTGTTTGAGGGGATCAAGGATTTGGAGCTTGCTAGTGAAGTGTGGACTAGGTTGGGTGAGACCTATGAGGGCACCAAGGTTGTGAAGAGTGCCAAGTTATATGGACTCAAGAGTGAGTTCGAGAACTTCAAGAAGAAAGAGGATGAAACAATCATTGAAATGTTTCATCGCTTACAAGTGATTGTGAATGATCTCAAGAGTTTGGGGCACAAGACAAAAGATGAAGACTTTTGTCACAAGTTCTTGATTTGCTTGCCGAGGAGCTTCAAGATGTTGAAGCTTATGCTACAAAGAGATGGGCTTGAAGGCAAGAAGCCAAATGATTTGCTTGGTGAAGTCTTGACATATGACAAGTTTGATCAAGATGATGAGAAGGTGGAGGAAGAGAAGAAGAAGACCCGTGGCATTCCAAGCCACATCCTCCAAGGGCAAAGCACCAATCTTTGAAGAAGAAGAAAACAAGGAGGAAGATTGTGACTTTGAGATTGATGATGAGGCACTTGCTCTTGTAGTGAAGAAGATGGGACACATGTTCATCAAGAGAAGAGGCTTCAAGAGGAACAACTTCAAGAAGCAAGAGCAACCAAGAAAGTGCTTCAATTGTGATAGCACCGAGCATCTACAAGCCGAATGCCCATATGAGAAGAAGAAGAACTACAACAAGGGCAAGTTTGAGAAGAAGAAGCATGAGGCCAAGATGACACTCAAGAAGGGCAAGAATGGTGCATTTGTGGTCACTTGGGAAAGTGACAATGATGATGAAGATGAAGATTCAAGCAACAAGGCTATGGCTTCCATCGCCATCAACAAGAAGTCTTCATTATTCTCTACGTCACCATCATGCTTCATGGCCAAGGAAACAAAGGTACAATATGATGATAGTGATGATGATAGTGAGATGGAATATGCTCACGATGTTGATAATGTTGATGATGATGATGAACCGACTAAGGATCAATTATATGACTAGATGCAAGAAACTAGAGATATAGCTATTGCCAAGGAAAAAGAGTGCAAGAAGCTTTCAATGAAAGTAGAAATACTTGAGAAAGCTCTAGGTGAGCTTATGACCACTCATGAGAGTCTAGTGGAAGACCATGAGAAACTTGGTAATGCTCATTCTAAGCTTGAAAAGGCTCACTCACTTCTTCTTGAGCAACAAGCAAAGAAAGTGGTTATTGCATCATGTGATATAGGTCTTACTTGTGACATCATTGATGAATCATTTTATCAACCTATCATCATGACAAATGCTAACCCTTCTTGTAGCACATCATCCACCACCACCACCGACTCTATCTCCACTACTAGTGATGGCTTCACTTGTGATGCTACACTAATGGTAGAGAATGAGACCCTCAAGAAGGAGGTGGATGAGCTCACTCATGCCTTAGGCAAAGCCTATGGTGGTGAGGCCCGCTTGCTAAAGTGCTTGGGTAGCCAAAGGTTCTCTCTTAACAAAGAGGGATTGGGCTATACCCCCAAGAAGGGCAAGTCGGCCTTTGCAACTCCAAAGCCTAGCTTTGTGAAGAGCAATGGTCGGTTTTGCTATAGATGCAAGCAAGTTGGGCACCTAGAGCAAAATTGCAACAAGAAGCAACAAAACAAGAAACTTGACAATGCTATACCTTTTGATTCTTGTTATGTGCTTACCAAGGGTGTGAAAGGTGTGCAAGCTAAGTTTGTTGGTACACCCATTGTTGGCCCAAAGAAGAAGGCTATTTGGGTACCAAAGAGCTTAGTCACTAACCTACAAGGACCCAAGCAAAAATGGGTACCTAAGCTTCATTGATTTGCTTGTAGGTGAACTATAAAGCCGGAGGAAGGCATTGGATCATTGATAGTGGGTGTTCTCAACACATGACCGGCACATCAAGAATGTTTGATTCAATTGAGAAGAATGATAGTGGCATTGAGTCAATTACTTTTGGCAATAACAAGAAAGGCAAGGTTGTTGGTTTGGGCAAGATTGCAATATCAAATGACATGAGTATCTCCAATGTGATGCTAGTTGAAAGCTTGGATTTCAATCTTCTCTCCGTGGCACAAATTTGTGATCGAGGCTACAAGTGCAGTTTTGGGGCAAATGATGTTGAGGTAGTTTCTCTTGATGGCTCCAACTTGGTGTTCAAAGGCTTTAGATATGAGAATCTCTATCTTGTTGATTTCAACACTAGTGAAGCTTCTTTGACAACATGTTTGATATCAAAATCAAGTTTGGGTTGGCTTTGGCATAGAAGGCTTGGGCATGTTGGCATGAAACAATTGAAGAAGCTCACACAACACAACCTTGTTGAAGGCTTGAAAGATGTTGTATTTGAGAAGGACAAGTTGTGTAGTGCATGTCAAGCCGGGAAGCAAGTTGGAAACTCACATCCAAAGAAGAGCATAATGAGCACATGCAAGGCATTTGAGTTGTTGCACATGGATCTATTTGGCCCAACTACATACACAAGTATTGGTGGCAACAAGTATGGATTTGTCATAGTGGATGACTTCACAAGATTCACATGGGTATTCTTTCTTAGTGACAAGAGTGAAGTGTATGACACCTTCAAGACCTTTCTCACTAGAGTTCACAATGAGTTTGATATGAGAATCAAGAAAGTGAGAAGTGACAATGGGAGTGAATTCAAGAATACAAGAATGGAAGAATTGTGTGATCACTATGGCATTGGTCATCAATTCTCGGCCAAGTACACTCCACAATCAAATGGCCTAGTTGAGAGGAAGAATAGAACATTGCTTGATATGGCTAGATCAATGCTTCATGAGTACAATGTTAGCCAATCATTTTGGGATGAAGCAATCAACACGGCATGCTACTACATCAATAGGCTCTATTGTCATACTTTGCTAGAGAAGACCCCATATGAGTTACTTCATGGAAGAAAGCCCAACATTGGCTATTTTAGAGTGTTTGGTTGCAAATGCTATATCTTGAGGAAGGGCACTAGATTGGGGAAGTTTGAAAAGAGATGTGATGAAGGGTTCCTACTCGGTTATTCAACTACAAGCAAGGCTTATAGAGTTTGGAACAACTCAAGTGGCATTAGAGAGGAAGTCCATGGTGTGCAATTTGATGAAACCAATGGGTCACAAGATGAAGATGAGAATCTAGAAGATGTTGGTGGAAACCAATTGGTTGAAGCTATGAAGAACATGGACATTGGTGACATAAGAGCAAAGCAAGTGGTTGATGTGCAAGATGATAAAGATGAAGTTCTCAATTCTCCATTGAGGCAAACTAGCAATGCTCAAGTGCAAGATCATGGTACTAGTTCATCAAATGAAGACAAGTCAAGTGATCAACCAAGTTCAAGCAATCAAGTGCAAGTGCTACAACCACAACATGTTGCAAGAGATCACCCAATTGATAGTGTTATTGGTGATATGAGAAGTGGTGTGCAAACAAGATCAAGAGTGGCTATGATTTGTGAGTATGCATCATTTGTGTCAACCAAAGAGCCAAAGAAAGTTGAGGAAGCCTTGGATGATGCCGATTGGATCATGGCAATGCAAGAAGAGCTCAACAACTTCACAAGAAATGATGTGTGGAAGTTAGTTGAGAGGCCGGAGGATCACAATGTCATTGGAACCAAATGGGTTTTCAAGAACAAGCAAGATCAAGATGGTGTTGTGATTAGAAACAAAGCAAGGCTAGTTGCACAAGGCTATACTCAAGTTGAAGGTCTTGACTATGATGAAACATATGCTCCCGTGGCAAGATTGGAGGCAATAAGGATTCTATTGGCTTATGCATGTGCCCACAACATCAAGTTATATCAAATGGATGTCAAGAGTGCATTTCTCAATGGGATCATCAATGAGCTAGTATATGTTGAGCAACCTCCCGGTTTTGAAGATGAGAAGAAGCCCAACCATGTGTACAAGTTGAAGAAAGCTTTGTATGGCTTGAAGCAAGCACCTAGAGCATGGTATGAGAGATTGAAGACTTTTCTTCACTCCAAGGGGTTCATTATGGGCAAGGTTGATACTACTCTATTCACCAAGAAGATTGGTAATGATCTCTTCATTGTGCAAATCTATGTTGATGATATCATCTTTGGATCAACCAATCAAGCATATTGTGAAGAATTTGGTGAAATGATGGCAAATGAGTTTGAGATGTCCATGATTGGTGAACTTAGCTATTTCCTTGGTCTTCAAGTCAAGCAATTGAAGAATGGGACATTTGTGAGTCAAGGGAAATACATAAGGGACATGTTGAAAAAGTTTGGAATGCAAGATGCAAAGCCAATCTCAACTCCAATGGGCACAAATGGGAATCTTGATAGTGATCATGATGGCAATATGGTGAATCAAAAGGATTATCGGTCATTGATTGGAAGCCTACTCTATGTCACCGCATCAAGGCCGGATGTCATGTTTAGTGTTTGCATGTGTGCTAGATATCAAGCCTCACCTAGAGAGAGTCATCTCACGGCCGCAAAAAGAATATTGAGGTACTTGAAGCAAACAAGAGATGTTGGACTATGGTATCCCAAGGGGTCAAAGTTTGAATTGATTGGATATTCGGACTCCGACTATGGTGGTTGCAAGATCAATAGAAAGAGCACAAGTGGTACATGTCAACTTCTTGGAAGATCACTTGTGTCATGGTCCTCAAAGAAACAAAATAGTGTGGCAATCTCTACCGCCGAAGCCGAATATGTTAGTGCGGGGAGTTGTTGTGCACAATTGCTTTGGATGAAGTCAACTTTGAAGGATTATGGCATCAATTTCAAGAATGTGCCATTATTTTGTGATAATGAAAGTGCAATCAAGATGACACAAAACCCGGTTCAACATGGAAGAACAAAGCACATTGACATAAGGCATCACTTCATAAGAGATCATCAACAAAAGGGTGACATTTCCATTGAAAGTGTGGGCACCGATGATCAACTTGCCGACATCCTCACCAAGCCACTTGATGAAAGAAGGTTTTGCAAGCTAAGGAATGAATTGAATATTCTTGACTTCTCAAACATGTGTTGAATGCACCCCACCACTACTTGACATGCCTCTCCTTCGACAATGCAAGGTACCATTGTGTGACATGTCATTCATGCTTAGGATTATACTTGTGGTAGCACATGTAGACATACAAGGTGCATTTGGAGCATTCATGATAAATCAAATGTGTTTAATGTATATATGTTTACCACTATTGCTTCTATGCTTTGCTTGATCTAGTGGTGACATATGACATGTTTGTGGGCGTACAATCCTAGTGTTGAATCTAGAATATTTGCTACAAGTGTTTAATTCAACATAGGCAAGATAACCCTTGTCATGAGGTGTGAAGAAGCTTGTCTTTGGTTCAAACCAAATTAAATGTCTTTGGCAAGTGATCTAGATTGAACCAAATTTGACTAAAGTTTTGTTTACTCCATCAAAGTCCTTTTCTCTCCACAATTTGATCCCATTTTTGGGCAATTGTTGACAAAGGGGGAGAGAAAAAGATGATTGAACATGATAAAGGGGTAAATAAAATTTTGATGCACACAAGAAGGGGGAGCAAGCTCATGAACAAAGATGTTGCATTTGTTTGTGCATTTTCATATGACTTGCTCATGGCACCTAGTTTTAAAGTTTTATACAAGTGGTGTCTCCTTGCTTGTGTGGTGCAATGCTAGTATAGAACTTGATTGATGAAATGATCTACTAGCATGCATAGGTTGTAACTAGACTCCCCTTGCCTTACAAGTGGTTCAAGAACTTTGCTTATAATGTTGATCTCACGGGGTTCTTGAGTTTTTGATGGGTGTCTAGTTACTTCATGGTGCTAAGGATGGTGTTTATTGCAACTCCGATTGGTATCACGCTTCAAAGGTCCATTTCTTACACCTTAGCATCATTTTGGTAGAATTACTCTCCCCATAATCTTATCCATGCATATGTGCAAAGCTTCAAATCCAAACTCTATGCACATATGTAGGGGGAGCAATACTACCAAAACCGAACTTGCTATAGTTGTCCAAATTTCTCTTGTGAGCTTATTGATTGGACAAGTATGACAAGTTCAAAATCTTTATTATAAAATCATCTTTGTTGAGGTTGTCATCAATTACCAAAAAGGGGAGATTGAAAGTCCCTAGTTTGGTTTTGGCTAATTGATGAAACCTAGGACTAACCTTGTTTATCTAAGTGGTTGATTTAGAGAAAGGTTGTCCACATGATGAGCTTATTGCATATGAAGCATGATACATGTCATGTGATCAAAGATGAAGATCAAGACGATGCTTGGCTCCATGGACCGGTGTTGAAGGTGAAGGGCTAGTCGAGGCTTCGGAGTGAAGGACCATGCGATGGTGAAGCTCGGGCAAGACTAGGCGCCGATGGACCGATGCACGGTGAAGGGCAAGTGAAGTCGAGGTCGATGGATCGAGACGGTCACATGATGGTGTGAAGTGTTCATATCATTTGGAGGAACAAAATGGGCTCAAGGCAAAGGTATAACCGATAGGGCCATTTTGTTTTGCACTCAAGACACCATAGAGGGTGTGAGTGGTTTAGGATCGATAGCCGCACTATTAAGAGGGGAAGTCTTATCGGCTATTCGACGCACGGGTGCCACTAGGTGAATTCATGAAGTGCATTGCATGTAGGGCCTAGTGAGCTAACCTAACCTTTGGGAAATGATTGTGAAAAGCTAACACACAAGCACATGGAGATGTACACTTGGTGGTGTTGGCACATTTACAAAGGTGGCGATTGTTCGCGCTGTGGTTTGTAGGGTTGAGTTGGGCTTGGGTCCCTCTCTCCCTCCCGCCGAGCTTGCGAGGCGGATTCGGCGTTTTTGAGAAAAATGGATGCATATTTTCTATTACGCCGGATGCAAAATTTGGTTGAAATCATGCTATCTCTGTTGATCAAGTTGGTATACTTGTTGGATAGCATGTTGGAGAACTTGGATCGACGACACGGCGAAAGGCAGCTCTACAGGAGGCGCCGGACGCGCCTTGGGCAGACGCCGGACGCGTCCGGCGCATTGTGGCGCGGCGCAAGTTGGCTGGCTGGACGCAGAGAGCGTCGGACGCCGCGACGGACGCGTCCGGCGGCGGCCGGACGCCGACCAGAAAGTTTCTGGTCTCGGGCGTTGCAGCAAGTGCTCCGGCGGACGCGCGGCGGACGCGACCGCCAGACGCGTCCGGCGTGGTCTCGCGAGGGCTCGAGGTCGAGCTGATGACGCGCGCCGGACGCACGCGTCGGACTCGGGCGGTTCACTGTTCATCGTCCGGCGCTCAGTGGATTCGAACGGAGAAGTTCCAACGGTCGGGTGACGTGGCGCGCTGAAGAGCGCCGGACGCGTCCGGCGGGCAGCGGCGGACGCGTCCGGCGCGTGTTGCGGCGTCAGCCCGAGGGGCAACGGCTATTTTCGGAGGGGGCTCTATAAATAGACGTTTAGCCGGCCTTGGGAGGTACTCTTGGCCATTTCTCTTCCCTTGTGCATTCTTTGAGCTAAGAGACTCTCTCCCACTCTTCTCCCTTGCTTGGTTGTTCATCCTAAGAGAGATTGAGTGAATCACCTAGTGCATTGCATTGCTTGAGGGCATCTAGTGGCACTTGTGGGTGGTTTCGCCGGTGGATTTCTTGTTACTCTTGGAGAGTACCGCTCCTAGCCGGCTTGGAGATTGTTGGAGGCGTTGGCAAGAGAAGGTGATTGTTCTTGGCCACCTCCGGTTGATTGTGAGAGGTTTGAGCTCACCTCGTGGGGATCACGAAGAGCATCCTAGTGGATTGCGCGTGTCGTTGAGTACCTCGCTTGAGAGTGGTGTCTTGCGGTGCCTTGCGGGGCGAGCCTTGAGGGGCTAGTGACTTGAGGGTCACACCGAGGAACCATCTAGGTGTTGGTCGACACAACGGGTGACGTAGCTTGGCGGTGCCCAAGTGAACATCCGGGATAAATCATTGTGTTCATCTTGTCTCCCGGTGATTGGTCATCATCCTTTGTGTGTTGCCGATTGTGATTGATTGTTCATCTCCTTGGTGATTGGCAACCTCGACTCGACACGTCGGTATAACAAGCTCCCGCCCTCTCTTGTATTACTTTGATTACATTCTTGCAAAGTAGAATTGCTTGCGTGGTCGGTCGGGAACCACATCTTGTGTAGACTAAATCCCGTGGGTAGAATTGCTTGTGTGGTCGGTCGGGAACCACTTCTTGTGTAGACTAAATCCCGTGGGTAGAACTCTTGATCACTAGTGGTAGCTTTTGTGTGTACTAGTGATCACCTACTAGAATTGCTTGGATAGGAGGCTTGCAACATCTAGTAGGCTAAGCATAACTTGCTTTCCGCCGTTTGTGTATCTAACGAAGTTTGCTTAGTGAGTTTGTAGAAATTTTTATAGGCTATTCACCCCCCCTCTAGCCATCTAGGACCTTACACCCATGACGTCATGATGACGTCACCCGGGGCCCGCATGTCATGCACCCGGACCCAGCCATGCTGACGTCAGCAATGACGTCAGCGATGACGTCATCGGGACCTACACGTCATAGACACTGGTGCCGCTACTTTTACATAAAAGTCCCTGACTTTTCCGATAATTGCGCGAGCCTGGAAATGAAAGACCTATGGGTCTGGTACTTTAGCGCCTAAGCCCCTCACCTTCTTCGTATTCTAACCACGTGGTCCTCGAGCAGGGGAACGATGGGGAGGGCGATCCCGGCTTGGGGCCGGCCGGTTCGGGGCTCGCCGGCGACCAAGGAAGGGCGGCGGAGCACAAGGAGGCCCGCGCGCACCCGTAGGCGGCCTCAGGTCGACGCGCGGCGGCCCGGGGTGCCCCGGACGCGTGCGCCGGCGGCCCGGCGGCGGGCTGCTCCGGTGGGCAGCGCCTCCGGCGGCGCGGAGGGCGGGCGGACGCGCGCGCGGCACGGCGGAGGACTAGGCGAAGCTCGTGGGGATGCCAATGGAGCGCGAGAGGGCTTAGGGGAAGATGTGTGTGTGGCGGCGGCAATGACGTCCGTGGCGCTCGGTTTTGCTCGGCTGAAGCGGAGGAGGGGCAATTGGAGCGGGGCGAGTGCGAGAGCGAGTGAGGTGAGTGTTTTAAGGCCCCAAGGCGCGTCCAATTTGGACCGGGGGTCACGGGCGAGCGGGACAGCGATGGCGCCAATGGCGCTCGGCGCAGCGTTGCAGTGGCTCAGCGGACCGGGCAGGGCGCGCAGACGAGGACGGCGTGCTCGAGTGCTCGTCCGCGTGCTCGATGGCGACGTCGCGTAGCGCTTGGCGCTCTCGTTTGTCGGCGCGCGGCGTGCAGCCGAGTCGACGGCGAACACGGCGCTTCGGTGCGGCAGGCGCCGCGCAGCATGGAGGAGAGCAGGCAGGGCGGGCACGCGTGCGGCAGAGGCGGAGCGACGGCAGGGAAGGCAGGCAGGGCACAGGCGAGCAGCGGCAGCAGCGGTGCAGCAGCGCAGCGGCGAAGCGATGCGGCGGCCTGGCGTCCTGCATCGCGAAGCAGAGAAGAGGAGGGGGAAAAGATGATGACAGGTGGGCCCGGGGTGGGTCCCACCTAGGTCAAAATGAACTGCAAATTTTGACTGCCTGTAACTCCAAAAATGTTGCGAATTTGGAAAAACTCAAAACATGAAAATTTCTCCATTTGAAGAGTAGAATACTTTTCATGTAGAAAGTATTTGCTAGTTCGGCCTAGATTTGAAAATACAAATTTGGCTCAAATAAAATACATATAAAAATTGATTTTTGAAAAGAATAAATCTGTTTTTGCCCTTTTTGATGCCCTAAAACACATTTTCATGACTTGAGGTCAAAACAAAGTTTTCTCCAAATAATTTTCTGCATAAACTTTGTTAAAGCTCCATTTTGAGAAAAACATCACAAATATGATTTCTTGCAACAACTTTGAAAACCCTATTTGCATTTTCATACAAGCACTCAAACAATTTTCTACCACACAATGCAATAATGATGCTTATGAGGTGATCATGCCCATGAGATGCAAGATTTAGCTAAGCCAATAATTGGGGTTGTTACAAGCTCCACATAAGAAAACGGACAGCACGCGGCCCGGACTGGACGTAGGGACATTCTGCCGAACCAGTATAAACCCCTGTGTCCATTTTCTCTCGGTCATCCGATAGCCTAACGCGCTTAGTCGATAATTATTGCCGATCATTCTTCAAAACACCGACAGTGGTGGAGAGCTACGGTGAGGTCGGGAGCGAGGCACGCCGGTGCTGGCGAGTAGTGCACGGTAGAAGATTTTCATGGATGTCGGCTTTCTGTTGTACCTTCCCCTTCCATCGTTCTTCCTCAAATCGAGTTTCAATTTTTACCTTTACATCTATAATGCCCCTAATCTTCTTGTCCGCTTGACCCTCCCATGGATGCAAATAGCAGTCGTCTTGTACTTGAGGCCATGGCTGTGACAGTGTGCTGTGACGGTCCAAGTTCATGGTGCACGCTTAAGCATTTCAAGTGTATGGAACCCTTATGCCCTCCATGTCCATGGCTTCTTGCCATTTGTGATCTTGTTTTTCTCCTCTCTCTTGTATATCATGTACAAAAATTGCATGTTCTTTGTTGCTGCAGAGCCTGGGATTTTCTTCTAGTGATGATGGAGATGGGCTAGCAGACAAACATTTTGTAGTAGTTCACTTCACACCCAAGAACCAGGTATGTGGTGGAGTGTTGTCGATTGTTAGTTCACTTCACACCCAAGAACCAGGTATATATGTGGTGGACTGTTGTCGATTGTTCATGGTGCGTGAGTCGTGCTTCCACTAGCCTAAAGGCATTATGTTAAACATAAAGGAACAATTTAATCCATGGAGAGAATAAACAAATCTGCCAGATCCATCCCATCTAGCGTCCTTCAACTAAGGTACAGGGCCATCCCTCCCTCCCTCTCATCTCCAGATCTGGTATCCTTCAACAAGGTACAAGCGTCATTCTACCTTATCTGATTTCTTCTCATTTCTTCTATGGTTCCAGGCTTCCAGCCATGCTGGAGGACAACTCACAATGTGGAACCGTGGCAAGACAGCCCCTGCACAACACATAGGTCAGTGAGCAGCAACCAATACGCTTCCCCAAATTGGATTGATTTGTATAGCCTCTTAGGATGTGCTCGGGCCTGCAACTGTTGTGTTGGGTTAGTTCCTTGACATAAGAACATTTTTGTTGAACATTTAGTGAGGTGAGATATGCTTTAAATTTCTAGAACTAGAAATAGAAAACCATTTAGTTTTGAGAACAAAAAAAATTCATGTTTTCTATGTCTTAGGTTCAGATACGTCTGATTTTCTACATGCCATTCATTGTTGTGCAATAGTTGTTTTCTCCATACATTCTTACATGCAGATGAAAATATATTGACGGCCCTCTGAAAATACCTACTTTTACACCCTAAGCTTCTTCTATTGAAAAATCTTTGGTTCTCAGTTCAAATTAGGCATCTGCTTCATGCCGTGGGGTTGATGGATTCTTTCTTTATCTTTCTTATTATTTGATTTTGTATTCAATGGATCTTTGGTCCATATTTCCTGAGCATCTGAGATCGAGGAATGCAATTCCCATATATTCAAGACAATGAAGTCATGTTCAAGAGCAATACCTCAAGTTGCCTTTGATTTCTGATGTATCAATTAACAATGCAGTATTTGGCTCAATGGAAATTTATATTTAGTTCAGACTACGGGGCATGTGTTTTAAATAAATTAGTGAAATCATACATGCTTCTGTACACTAAAGTTTTCCTTTTTACATACTGTATCCATGATTCTGCACATCCCCAAGAGAACTATCATTTGTGGTCCTTGCGTCCTGTTATGGACACTACACTTCCTTTGGGGTCTTACAAGAAAAATGAATGTAATATTTGGCACCATATCTGATTGTTTTACTTATTTTTTAAACATTGTCTCAGTTTATGTTGGTACAAGCTACAACTTAACATGAGATGTCCTTTCCTATTTACAGTGAAATCAAAGATGCCTAATCCCCAGAAGATGAAGATCACAATACATTTGACCAGACCTTTTTTTTTTTTTTACAACAAGACCAGACCAGTTGTAGATAGCCATTTATGTGTTTGCATGGATGTGACATGTTACATTGTTGCCCGGCTCTGTATTTTGAAAACTTCATGGCTGCAGTCATGAATTCCGACCATGAACTAATCTATATTTGTATCTATGTCCATACCTCTATATCTATACCTAATAATAAAGAGGCAAAATTTCCGCTGCGTTTTTTCGTCCATCTCCGATCTCTATTCGGATTCACGTTAGAGCCAAATATCAAATAAATAAATAAATAAATCTCAGGCTTCTAACAAGAAATTGACTCACGATGAGAACAAATATGACGCTCCTAAAAGCAATCAGATTCCATTAAAAATACCGATTAAAAGTAAAAAGGACCCACCACCGCTGCAGAACCAAATTTCTGAAAAAAAGAAAGAAACAAATCTTATGTTCTAAAAACAAACAGGCTCAGATCGGACTCTCGAACAAATCTCACGCTTTTGAAAAAGAATCAGAGAAAATCAACTGATTTTGGGAAGTACACTACTAATCAAAATTGCACCGACTCTAGCAACAATTTTGGACGCAACCAAAAGAGAAAACACTGTGACCTTGGCACATCGCTACTCCTGACATCCTCTCCTGAAATGGCCAGATTCGGCGAGTAGACTTCGTCAAGTCGCCGTCGCCCCTAGAGCGCCATCGCTGCTAACCTCCGCTGGTGCCATCTTCATCCGCTTCAAGTGAGGTGACACCACATGTCGCCGGTTACCTGTCTTCATCCACCATCGTCCAATCGGAACTAGCCAAAAAGATGCGAACCGATAGAGATCCGTTTACGGTTTGCCGATAGGGATTCTCACACATAGACTTTACAAGTAGTTTATGTACACCATAGATTACACGATCAATGAAAAAACATAAAGCTCCTCCGTCGGCTTGTCACCGGCATCTAAGACATCTAACACTATAAGTTGAACGCTCGAGGTTAGTTCTATAACTCAAATTACTTGCAAGCAACAATATTAAGTAATATCTCACGATAGGATTGCTAAGAAAGATGTTTCTACTTATACGGACCGATGTCCCTACTTACCATACGGTTAATCTTGAGGCCACTACCGCCGAATGTGGACAGTGACACGAACAAAAGTTAGAAACTGGTAACGATCCCGTTGCAATGCACGGGCACTTTTGCTAGTAATAATAAAGAGGCAAAATTTCCGCTGCGTTTTTTCGTCCATCTCCGATCTCTATTCGGATTCTACTTTTTTCATTAATCCTCTTGTTTAAAATAAGTGCTCTAGAAACTCCCGTCCGTAAAGATGGAGACCTGGCTCAAAGCCGATGTCCAACGGAGCACTCAACTGATGTACGTATCTTTTTTTTTTTTTTTTTTTTGGAAATAATATACTGTATACGTATGAGATTGAGATCGGAACTTGAAGTGTAGTCAATCACATTTCATACACCCCATACGAATTATATGGACAACCTGCACGTGACACGGTAAGCAGTTGAATCCAACTCGATGTCCTTCTTATATATATAAATACTCCATATATATTATCTCTAGACCAGAGGATCATTAGATCGAGTCTACTCTATTCTATATCTATAATATATATACCGAAAAATCCTATCCTATCCCAATAAAAAGACTTCAAATATAATAACACATCATGTGGCTATTCGGCAGTGTCCACGCGACGACATCACGGGCATGGACATTGGGACGTCGACACGGCGGTAAAGATCGGCGCGCTAGCGGATTTGGATCCAAGGTGAGGCGGCAGGGTGGCGAGCTCACGGAGGAGATGAGCTCCCGGCTTCATGAAGGTAGCATGTGGTCTTCCACGGCCACCAGCCCGGCGTCCAGGCAGCCACCGCTGGCGGAGGCGGGCTCGACGAGGTTAATAGCTCTGGAAGGCATCCTCCAGATAATCTCGCTAAAAGTTATTCTTTTGGCACATAGACTCAAACTAACTATCACAGTGTCACATACACTTTTGTTTCTTCTTATGTTTACAATATAATATTTTTCCACTGCAATACACGATGCAATGCCACTTCCTCAACGATGGAGCCCAAGTTTATACTTGTTGTGACTCGGTATGCAGGTCGGTATGTACGGATGTGTGTTTACTTTTCATATTTGTCGGCCTCACGGTAGGTGGATATATAATAGTCTTATGTGAGGTTAATATTGTATTGCACATGAATTTAATTATTGGCTTTGATATTTAATTCAAAATAAGACCTGGTCAAGTTAAAATCAAACAAAGATAACTTTAGATGACCACACAATAATACGTCCTGTTCGACACATGGACACGTTTGTCATTGACACCAGTGCCGGACAATAGATTATACGCCCCGGTGCAACGCACGGGCATGTTTTGCTAGTGTAAGAATCGATAGTGGTTATGCTTGTAATGAATGGTTGTATAATATAATGTATGGCTGAATAGAACCACGATGGCAGAGCATAGACTGTACTATACATGATACTTATATATTTTTATGTACCTAATGATATCATACCCTTGATCTTGGGTAGGTTGTACTATGATGATAATGATGATTACTATGCTTGGTGTTTTATCCATATCTATCATTCATAAATTGATTTTTGTTTATAAAATCATGGTAGGCGCCCGAAGGGTGCCTGATGCTCTAGTCACTCTGAAAGGGCTGCAACGTGTAGGCTATAGGGAGCATGTGCCCTTAGAGGGGGGGGGGGGCGCAGAGTTCACATCACTGTATGGAGCAGGGATGCACAGGGAAAGGACCAAAGGCCAGCGTCCTTTCATTGTACTAGAACATCAGGCGCCGAAGGGCGCCCTACAATGAATTAAAGAGAACAAACCATTATGGCCAATTCATCGTATGGATTGTGGTAGCTAAAATCTGACATATATTTATATATAAAGAGACATGCATATTACACAAATAGTGCAACCGCATATCATGCATGTCCTAATTTTCAAAGGAAATGAAAAATACTATTTTTCTTTTTTGCTGTGGGTCAATATTTAGTCACGGATGCCATGGCATTTAAATAGCTCACCGAAATATCTGGTTGACTAATACAGTAATAAGTTTTTTCAATGCAAACAGAGATGGTGAGCAATAGGCGATCTGACATATTACAAATGGAATGTTACTTTGCATCTAAGAATGCTTGTATATGCTGCAGATGAGAAATATATGAAACATGGATAACTAAGCATTACAAATGGAATGTTTCTTTGCATCTAAGAATGCTTGTATATACTGCAGATGAGAAATATATGAAACATGGATAACTAAGCATCATGTAACTTAAACACACTAACTGGAAAATCTCAAATATCGACTAAAGCGACAGCCAAGAAGAGCTTTTGAGGTCTTGCCCATCGAATGGCGGGGATAATTTGTATTGATGCCATCATCATAGTAGTGGGCTGCAATGAAGCATGGTAAGAATATTACTATTATGCTTCAAACACTCAAAAGAAATAAGCAAATTATAAAATCCCAGCATAACAATAACACTCAAATGAGAAGCAAGAGTTCCATTTTTAAAAACATATTAGGAATCAGGGTAAATATGTGCAATGCTCAAACCTGATCAATCACATAGGAAAAGATACAATATTAGTGCACCGAGAGCTTCAGAGTGGTGTATAAAACACAACCTCACACACAATCAGTAGTCCAGAGTGGTAGTAAATTCGGTCAACGATGATCCAGGCAATGTGTTTGGCAACACATGTTATACTCTTGGCAACTTATATATTCATCAGGAAGCTATTGACCAAACAACACGGTAGGATAACTAAGGAGATCATAATCTGGTGTAGGTAGAAGTAATTCCAGTCAATGCTCCAGGCAATATGTTTTGCACCATAAGCTATACATTTGGCAACCTAGATATTCAGTAAGAATCTACTAACGAAACAATACGTCTATGCAAAAGTACTCTTTGTTGCCCCTGAAAAAAATCAGTAGCTGCAAAACTTTCAAGCCATAAATAAATATGTGTTTAGGAAGCCTTTAAGAACATGCAAAACTTTCAGGCCATAAATTTGTGTCTAGGAAGCCTTTAAGAATCTGCAGAACTTTCAGGCCATAAATTTGTGTCTTGGAAGCCTTTAAGAACATGCACGGTGCACATATATCTTTCACATACATGAAAAACGCTTAGCTGTGGATATAGACAAATATAAACTGTAGTATGAATGCGTGATGAATGCTCAGTCATGGACGTTGAAGAACTTCTTGATCTAGAACTTTACCTAATTTTTTGTACCAATCGGAGACATTCCAAGATAATTTAATCCTGAGGAGCTGCATCAACCATCTTGAATGCAGCATACGGATAATTTGTGGAGCTAAATTAAGCCGGCATTTGAATCAACAGTACAGTCTGCTCCCATCCTGCAAAGCTGCTCCCGCTGGCCAGCAGAGTTAATTAATAATCAAAGACACATAAGGCAAAGCATTCATTATTATCGAACTAATATAATGGAATACAATACCTTTTCAACTCTTGTGCATCTCAGATAATGGGATATAATATAATGGATGCCTTTATTTGTTCAGAAAAAAACCAACGGTTAATTCAATCTCAAACAAATAAAAACACTTTGGATGGGATCAGAAAGTTGAGATGTAGCATCTTGTTCCAGGCCATCACAAAAACTGAGGCAAATCTGCGCAGCACAAAGAACTGCAAAATCGAGTTTGTTCTCGCCATCCTTCAATCAAAGACGCCACTCTTTTGGCCCCTTTGCTCTGCCTTCTCTCAGCACTCAACTATTTACATCTGAAATTGATCAGAAGCACCGATTAAAATGAGCACATCCAAAACCAAATTACAAAGAAATCCAAAGGTGAACACATCTTGCCATGCGCATCTTTTGAGATGAATGTTGCGGCGTCGCCATCGGATTAGCAGCCGAAGACAACAGCAGGGTACCTCCCCACGTGGGATTGCCCTTGGCGGAGTCCTGCATCAGTCGCTGCAGTGGAGGTCTCGGACGGTCTGTCCATGGGGACGCGGGCTATTGGTATGGTCTGTCCATGGCGGACGCGGGTATGAACAGAACAGGTAGAGAGCGAGGGCCTTAGCTGTAGCTGGCCGGGTAGAAAAGGGGAACGAAAGACTCACCAGCAGACGGGGGGCGCCGACGATTTCCCCAGATGAGATGGTAGGGCCGCCGGCCGCCGGCCGCCGCGCACTGCTCACCGGCTACAGCACCGTCATCCGCAGAGGCATGGCCGGGCGCACCGCGCAAGCGGGTATGGCACCCGACGTGCGCCGTCCTCCGACGCGACGCGCCTGTCTGGCCGGCGGGCAGGTGGATGCAGTTGAGGACCGTCCTCCTATGTGGAGCTCGCGCGCCAGCACGCACACCAATCTGTCAACCGAGCCTGCCTGTGGGTTACGGGGGACGTGTCGAGCTGATAGAAGGCCACCAATGCTTCAATTGTTGTAGGCGTAGCAAAAGGGTGGACTTTAAATCAACCCCGATGGAGCACTTGACAACAACGTGTAGCGGCGCGCCAGTAGTCTTGATGATCAAGGAAAGGACCAACAAAATCATTTTTTATTGATTTGGGCACCGACGCAACTACTACGCTCTTGGTTTTCTCGGCACCGGTTGGACTTAGCATCGCCTGCTGCAGTGGCTGCAGTGGGCAGCAGCGGCTCCCGGTTTTCTCTCTCTCTTCTTTAGGCATTATTAGGGGTGCAAATTGGTGACCTTTAAGTGCATCTCTAAACCTCTTTAGTTCAAATATTTATACTACTCCAAAAATTTTGAAAAGTAGTACAAATATTTGAACTAAAAAGGTTTGGAGGTGCACCTAAATGTTATCCCTTTACACCCTTAGGCATTACTTAGACGAAAGGCTTTAGATGCTGTCTATCATTTTCGTTCTCCTAGATTATATAGAGTAATAACACACCATTACATTTTGGACAGCAAAGTGAGCCAGCTTCTGTATACTAGCACCTTTGTTGATTTTGTTGGTGTAATAAAACCCGATTCCAATTTCTAAATTCATGACATTTTAGAAAAATACAATTTAGTTTAAAAATATAATAACTAGTTTAATTATCAAACGAGTGGAAAATGTTTGAAAAAGAGGCAAGTTACTTTTTAAATAGATACAAATGCATATGTTTTCCGTGGGAAAAAGAACTAGCCGCTAACCATATTACCCATTTACCTTAGCTCAAATCGAATGCAGACTTAAACACAGGGCTGCTGTACAAGGCACTCAAAAGTGAGCGCTCCGGACGCCTGGGCGCAGTTCGTATGGAAAAAACAAGGCGCCGCGAGGGTGAAGTTCTTCGCATGGCTGATATCACAAGAGGGGATCAAATGCAGGGGATCAAATGCAAATCAGCTTTGGCATCAAAAACACGTCATAGACAATACAATCTGCGAGGTCTGCCAGGCGCTGGAGAAGACGACTGCCTACCCACATCCTGTTTGAATGCCGAAACGCCCGGCAATTCTGGAACGCAATACAAATTACAACTCAGGAAAACTGGCCGTTGAAGGCACTCAAGGAAAACTGGCCGTTGAAGGCAACTCAAGTACAACCGTACCGAGGACATACAGCCGTACCGAGAAATTTTTGGGGACGTTCCTGACTGCCTGCAAATCTGAAGCATATTTGTTGGGTGCTCGGTTACCCAAGGACGGCAAATTGATTGCTACAGCATGGTGCACAGTTTTAGCTAACACAATGTAACAACCATGCCAAGTATGCTACCGAAAATCCTCTATTGTAACCTCATTTGTAAATAGACTTGGCTATTCGAGTCACCATCGATGAAATGCAGGTGGGGGCCTCTCTCCCCTCCCGTAGACTTATCCAAAAAAAAAAAAAGTACATCTGTTGCAAGTACATATGCAGGGTGGGGACTCTGTCCCCTCCAATAGACTTATAGAAAAAAAGTATAGCTGTTGCAGTTAAATTCAGATATAATAACCCTTACAACGCATACAGCCTGCAGTATTTATCTTTGGAAATTCAGGATGTCTTACTCTAGAAAAACTCACATCTCGGATAGAGGAACAAGGAAGCATTGACAAGAAGCTTATCACACTTCTGAATGGCTGAAGACATGTTTGTTCGGTATTAGATTTGACATTTGAGCTCGCAATATTGAAAATTTGAAATTAGGAAACTGGATGTACGTCACAAGGGTCATTGAAATTTTGAAATCAGGCCACTGGATGTACGTCACATGGCTCGGCTACATGTTAGTGAATATTCAAGAGCATTATATGTTACCAATAGATCACTACTACTGTTCTAAAGAAACTGCCAAACTTGGTTTACTCGTCATGTCTTCTAATGTTCTATCTTGCCCTCATTAACTCTCTTGCCCTTATTTGCAGAACGACCATTCTCCATTGGTTGTGTCTTGCCCTCGTTAACTCTCTTGCCCTTAGCAGATCGACCATTCTCCATTGGTTTTGCCTTGCCCTCGTTAGCTCTCTTGCCCTTATTTGCAGATCGATCAAATCGACCATCCTTACTGCTAGCTATTGTTTCTGTTTTGCCCTCATCATCCTTACCAACAGCTTCCTTACTGATATCTATCCTGGCAACACCAATTTGAGCTTCAATTTCCAGGAGCTTCTGAATTGCACGGTTTTTCTCTTTGCAGATATCTGAAAGCATTTTCAGGGACTTCAGGATTTCTTGTTTGTCACAATCAGCAATAGCGTTTCCAGCATCTTTAGGCAGATCCATTAGCTTTGATCCTAAAACACCAGCAATCTGTACAAAACAAAACACATTTTATTTATCAAATCACTCCAGATCCAATTATTATTGGTAATGCATTGACTATATTAACAAACTCAGTCAGATGTTCAACCTCAGGGAGCCCAATTTCTTCCTCAAACTCAGGAACTAGAACCTTTGCGATCATGCCTGCATAGGTCACATCATCTTCACTATGATATCAGAAACATAACAACTGCATTTGGTGCGTAAATCCTTGGAAGTTTTCTTGAGGATTATGTCAAGAACTTTCACATAACCAAATACATCTATGAAATCTGTAGTAATCTGAAATGGATAATAAAAATGAAAACAAATTAGAAATACAAATAAACTCGACAAGGTTGCAGAAAAAACTACTTGTTAATGAATAATAACAGGATCTAATTACATTGATGCACAATATTGCATCATTGATATTTGAATCAGATAACAATACTGTTGATTTCAGGGAAGAATTGTGAAATTTCTAGTGTACCACCAATTTATGGTTTAATTTCAAACACAATATGCTAATAATGATAGAGAATTACAACCGTAAACTCCAAAATTCAACAGTCATCAATGGTACCAAAATGTAAGCAGAACCACCATCAATTTACTGGGACAATTTAAAAGGACTGAAGTGGAATAACAAGTCTATTTTGTGTGTCTTAATGGAGCATGCCAAAAAGATATTCTAATATTTAGAGGTACATGAGGTAGGCATTAATCAATGTTTACAGGCATTGAGCATGTCAATTGTTACAATGCTTTGAATGGCATACCAGTGAAGCAAAAGAACAGTGAAGAAATCAAGCTCACTAATACCTGTGCAATCTGCTAGGTGCAGCAAGACAATGTGTAAGACCATGGTATGTGTTGTCCTATGCTACAGCATAGTCCATGTCAACACTCCAATTCTATGGCACTCAAGATTGATAAACTAAATTGTTCTTATAGAATAGGACAGACTTCAAAATTTTTCTTGAATACGCAGGAGAGCTGCGTATCATTGTACTAATAGTAGAGGACAAACTTCTAATTTGTGGGTAAAATTGGCCTTTAAAGCACGGATGGGTAGTTTTCATTTTATAAGTGGCAGTGTTTTTTAAGCCATAGATTCACTAATTGAACCTATTCCAAATCTGAATTATTATGATATATCAAGAGTATCAGAATATAGAATAGCATTGCAATAGCAAGGAGAGCAAAATACATCACTTGTGGAGACATGGATTCCATAAGTTTCCAGGTCCTTCAGCAGTTGCTTGCTCAGTGGGCGAAAATAGCTATCAGTAATCTTATTGCTTTCCTGCAATATAAAATGACGCATGACATACTTTAGTCCCCAAATAACCTCTTCCACAACTTGGTCACCTGTCCAGCATTCAACACCCTAAGAAACGATGTCAACATTAGAATGCCACATTTGACTGGAATCAGTACTGATGACAAAAAGGAAAACTGTTAAGGGAATAAAAACTCACAAGTTTTGATTCGATAACAGCTTTAAGCCGTGTATCTTGAACTACCAAGTCCTTTTTAGCACTGCAGAATCTCAGAATGAGCTGTCTCAATTCATCACCAGAGTCATTATCACTATTGCAGATAACAGATTTATCATCCACACTTACAAAACCAAGGGCAAAGACGAGCTGACATGATCCAAAAGAACATTCGTCAGAATATGATAGTGGGTGACACATAAAAAATATTAGAGACATGCACAGTTCAAATGGAGAAGATAAATGCTGATAAATGCAGCATGATCAAAATTATTCTAATCAAAGTAACAACAAGAACAAAGCCTTTTTGGAAGTTATGTTTGACCATCAAACTACAGGAAGATTGGAAGTAAAAGTATTTTCTCCTTGGCAGGGCATTACAGAGCCTACATCATCCATCCTAGAGATCAAGTCAATTTATCCTACCAAGGTTAGGTTAATTAGACGTTTGATGATGTCAGAAGTAACAGTCTTCTTAGCAATGCTGTCAAGCTGAGTGCCAAGCCTTGCTATGGATGCACACAGTGGCTATACCTACCAAACATACCCAGTGCTTAGCCAATTTGTCCCACTTCGACCCACCCAAATAGCCAATCAGACACTGATCTTACCATTACCAATGATGGTGTACTACTAAGGGCCTGTTTGGTAGAGATGACCTAGAAGTGATTCTCTGCAAGACTCTGGGGACATTCTACGGAGGAATAAGGAACGAAGTTAATCAGGAGAAGCTGTTTTTTTATCCGGCACCCAAAATCTTAGTTCATTTCAGAGTCAATTCCATAGAGTGATTCCTGGAAACAGCATTTCAGCAGAGGAGCAATTGACTTTGGGAGTTCCGCCAAACAGGTCCCAACTTAAATTGCAAAGAGAGATGGAAGCATGCGACATTGAGAAAAGAAGTGTTTCCTATGTAACTTTCCCATAAGGGATGAACAAACAAATTGCAACAGACGGAATTAAAAATATAAGTTGAACTTTCAAAGATCTATACTTTGCGTGCATCAAGTATATCCGTAAAATAAGTCCAGATATCCTGCAAAAATGGGGAAAAAACTTATCAGTTTCTGGTTTCAATGATCCGTTGCATGGCACCCAAAAAAAAAAGGAAAATAGGTGATTCATCACAAGCGTGTTTGGACATACCTTAGGATTAAGAAACACATCTTCTAGAACATTAAATATAGCAAATCCTGAGGGGGTCTCGAGCAGCACCCTCCTGAACTCCATTTTATTTTCTACAGGTTCCCTGCCAGTGAAGTTAAGAACAAAGAAAGTTAAAATCAGCCATGTGATTACTTCACAGAGAAAACTAAAAGCAGCCTGTACTTTGCTTTTTTTTTTTTTCATCTCAAACTTCAGAAAAGTAACCAACATCCAAAGCCTAAGAATGGCCCAAACAAGGCTCCAGCCTCAGTGCATCAAAAATGCCACCCGCCACCATTCCTCCATGAGGATATATGTTTCACCAGCGTTGAACTACAAGGAACAACTATCCTAACTTGTCTTTTTCATGGTCCACAACAAAGAGCAAACCCTAAAGACTATTTTAGACTCGAACTCCAACCTAAAACACCAAATAAGAGTTCCAGTCCAAATTAGGGGTGTAAATGGGGTTTACATCGAACCTAAAACACCAAATAAGAGTTCCAGTCCAGATTAGGGGTGCAAATGGGGTCACCATATTTAGTACAACGAAACGATATCAAAGAGTGCATGAGTTTTGGGAAGTTACAAAGAGGGTCACCCTAAGGTTCTCCCATTTACAGTCCTAGTCCAAAACACTTCTGTAGAAACAAGTACCCCATATTATTGTTTAACAGATCTGAAAGGAAAGAACAAAACTAAGCTGCAAGAAAGCCCTAAATTCGTTTTCTTCTACCATGATACAGAAATAAATTTTAAAGAGATGTGGGCTATGATTCAACCTACTGAGAATTGTATTTTGCTGCGCATACTAAACTTGAACAAAACAATAATCAACCCTCAATTGATGTATAGAGCAGATGGGCGGCAAGTGCTTACCATACATTAACCCTTTTGACTGGATTGAGAGATCTGTGAAAAGTCGCTTCCATAAGCTTCACATCCATAATAATCATGTCCCTCAGATGAGGAACATGCAGGAGGTAATCAAGGTATCCCATTATCTTTTCCAAGTCATGCATAGTAAGGTCATCTTTACGATTAGCTTGAAACTGTTTAGCCTTTTGCAACTTTGATTGCAAATCAGAAGAAAATGTCTACACAAAACAAAGCAAGTCAAATTCATATATCAATTATCACTGAAGGACAAGCTTATGTGACAATTGCATTGTAAAAAGGGACAACAATTAAGATTCATTAACCTTAGAGAAACCACGTTTTTCCACCAATTCAGGAAAAAGTACCAATGCAAGCACTTTTGCGTAGTCCAAGCCATCTTTAATAGTGTCGCCAATCCCAACATACTTATCAAATGACCTCGACAATTCCTTTGGAAAACCCTCTAGGTTCATGTCAAGGTAGCACAGGAAACCAAATTTGGTTATGAAAGTTTTGTCAACCTGAAATAGAGAGCAAGAGAAAAAGGCACAGCAATTAGAATCATGCTGCAAGGTAAGAGTTATGGAGGAGCTTCAATCTATACACAAATAAAGCTGAGAAATCAAGGGAAACTAGAAATACTAGAGTGCATATGGACTGTGACAAACAATAAATTGGATAGTCAATGAAATTCAAACAACAAAATTACTAATGTTTGGATACATGAAAAACAGTTCGAAAAATAGTATCTCCATTATTCAGAAGTTCACTGAATTAGAGAACAATCTGCTTATTATGAATTATGAAAGGAAGAAAGACATCGACAGTCCAAACAATAATTTGGCCATGGGCAAATGCATCAATAACTTCAGAAGTGAAGGAACAAGAGGCACACAATATACTTAATAATGACTTGAATGGAAATAATTGTGACACGTTCAATATAATGGTAGAAGAACATTTCTGACATCCTCCCTCCGTTCCATTGAGTCTGTCGTTCTAGACTTGGGCATGCATACCAAGATGAGAGAATAAAGGCTAGCATACCCTATAAAACAATGATTCCAAGTTTGTGCTGTTCATTAAATGCTCACACACCATGTCAATGCTACAGATACATCACCTTATCAAAACCATCCACAGAAGACTGAACGAAGCTGACAGGACAAGGCTGGGTCTCAGTTGCTTTGCTTTACTACGTGTGGGACCCACGCCTACCCAAAAGGACACTCTCTATGGGACAACAGCCAGGCGCTAGAACGACAGACTCAATAAAACAGAGGGAGTACACTCTTAACCAAAAAACAAGAATTACAAACACAGGAGCACAAAAATCAAAGTGAGTTGAGTAAGAGTCTACTAATAAGAGAAAATATGATGTAAAATTCACAGCAAGCTAGGGGGAATGCATGGCACGTATAGCTTAAACAATAATAGATGCTATAAATAAATACTTGAAATAGCAGCAGCAAGAGCATAATTACCATTCTTGGCGGGATAGTGACTAAATAATATTGTAAGGCCTCTTGCAATCCCTTGCTCACTGGAAGACAATATGTCGGTGTTATATTGGGCTCTTCTTCTCGTATAAATGCATGCAAAACATTTTTTATCCCCCATATCACCTCACCAACATCATATCCATCACATCTACATGTGATACCCTGAAAGAAATTTTAATCCTTAGCAATGCATACTATATTAGGGTTTGTAATGATTATATCAAAAATTAAAGGTAACATATACTGACAATCTTTTTCTCGATAGTAGCTTTAAGTTCCTTATCTTGAACAATCAATGTCTCTTCAGTCCTGCAGAATTTCGTAATAAGTTGCACCAGGTCCTCTCCAGGACCAGCATCATAATTCCGAGCAGCAGATTTGTTATCAACTTTTTTGAAGCCCAAGGCAAAAAGAGCCTGACATGGTTTAAGTGACAGCATGAATCATTAACAGAGTACAGGCCTCAAGCAACCATAAAAAGAGCGTGAGGATATGATTGTGCCATGCACCATGTGGTAGTACACTAACAAACATCAATAGTACGTTCATCTTTATTACTCTATTTGATGCAAATATTATGAAATATTTAATGAGGCAGTGGTAGTAAAGAACTAACAAACATCAATAGTATGTCCAGCTTTTATTTCTCTATGAGACCCAAATGTTATGAAATCTTTAGTTATGGATTTATCATTTAGAAAGAGAGGCCAACATAACCACGTCTCAAGAGACCTTGATAGAATACATCCAGGATCTTGTTTTACCCCACCTTGTGTCCTTAAACCTACCATTTTTCGGCTAGCTTATTGGTTTTTATAGAATAGCATAGAATAGAAGGAGAAACTTGTCTTGACCCCTACTCCTAAGTCAGCTTGTGTGGAATAACATATTATTCAGTAGCTGTAATGTACCTGAATTGCACAGTCTGGATCTGAGAAGTGCACCCAGATATTCTGTAAAAAGACAGAAGAACAATTAATTGGCATGTAGGCTTACAAAATGGTTGCAGGGCCAAAAGCAAGAAAGGAATGAAACCGGTTAATTCATCACAGGACAATATATTACCTTGTCTTGTTCGAAAGCAAAATCCTTCACAACGAAGACTGCGAAACCAGTGGGCGTCTCAAGCAGCACCTTCCTTCCCTTCAAATGTTCTGTATACACAGATTCAAACATTTTCCTGGCAGACCAAATCAAGACTCAAGAACAACTCTCCAAAATAACCCTCCAACCAATAGCACGACCCACCATCATTCCTCTACATTCTACAATGACCCCTCATACACTAGAGGGGCACCATTCTTTCATAGCCCTCTCACTGTCCTTGAAGGACCATTCTGAACCAGATCTGCCATGTTTAGATCAGTAGCCATATGCCTATATATCTAAAAGTTTTTATGTTATCTACCATAAAATTTCAATTGGGTGTTCTAGAATATCTCAGAAAAATACCACAATAAGCCAACCAGTACCCTCCAATTCAATCGTCCAAATAATTTCTGGACCTGTCATTTAAATAGACCAAAACAGATCGAAATCAAACAGGCAAAGGCCTTAAATCCAGATTTTTTTTGGATGCGCACTATATTTCATTGAATCCTTCCCGAGCCAAGAGATAATTTAGGCCCTGTTTGGCACATATGAAACTTACGAAGAAGCCTGCCTATTTCTGGCTGCCCAGCGAAGCAGCTGGTAAAATAAGCTGGATGTTTGGCACATGTCCACAATGAAACCAGTTTGGAGTTAGAATAGATCCAATTCCACAGCTATCACAGAGAATACAGTCTATACAATATCAAGGAGGGCAATCTGACGAATTCGTTCTGCAAGACGAACAAATCCCCTACCTACGAAGCGCAGTAACGCACAAATCATGAACTTCAATGACCCCCAAACTAAACCAAAACCCTAAGCACATCGAACCCTAGCTGAGGAGACGAGAGGAGAGAGAGGAAAGAGGAGAGGAAGGTAAACCTGCATCCACTAGCGGCGCCGGACTTGCTTTTGCCTAACGTCGCAGATCCTCGCCGCGCCGCGAGATCTCCTCGCGCCGCTCTTCAGCCAGCGGCGAAGGAACGGGGTGGAGTAGAAGGAGAATGGGGGCGCGGCTCTGCCGAACGGGGAGCGAGCCCACGCGGTTAGGGAATAAGGGATAACATAGTAAGGGATAACATAAGGGGCAGCGAGGTCTTTTTGCGTGGAGCTGCCACGCTGACGCTTCACGTTACTAGCGGTAAGAATCTCTATTTTGGGTCTTTTTGGGTCTTGTTCGGTTCCTCGACAAGTTGGAAGTAATTTGAGAGATAAATTTTTTTGAGCATAGTCTACCTTACGAATATATTAATATTTTTTTTCCTGTGAACTGATCATAGATCAGTTGATTAGGTTTCTTGTGGTGGAACCTGCCCACCAGGGATCAAATCCTGGTGCTCGCATTTTTCTGAATTTAGGCGTTATACTTTAAGTGGTAAGCGACGTTCCCGTCGACGATGAGGCGCCAGTGGTGACTTCAGGAATCTCCAGATATGCCGGCTCAGTCCTTCGGAGGTGCTCATAGGGGTAGGGTTTGCGTACATATGTTCATAGGGGGTGAGTGTGCGTGCGTGTTGGGCGTCTGTGTTGTACTGTGTAATCTCAAAAAAATCAACATTTTCTTTCCTACATCTACACTGAGAAGCGTCCCCGCTGAGAAGTCTACCATCCATACACCTAGAAAAGTGTACCCAGAAAAACTACACCTTACAAATTAACCGTACATATTACATCCAAGTCTCGTCTCTCCTTACTCGCTCAAATGGGGCGGACGAAATTGTGTGTATCGTCCTCCTCATCCTCCGGCACCCAACCAAAGCTAGCCGCCGTTGTTCACGTGTGAAACTCACACCCTACACCGGTACCACACGCGCTTGGCAGGCCACGAATCTTGCCCTCCCTGCATCACTTGATCAGCCGAGCCCGGTGGAGATCAGGCAGCGATCGTGTGCTCGCCCTACCCGATCACCAATAACGCACACGCTCGCTAGGCCACGTCGCTGCCCTCCCTGCATCGCTCCATCAGCCTGTGGTCGCGCGCTCCACGTCATCGCGCTCATGCTCCCAGTGCGGTCATGGTCGACGAGCAGATGCCCCACCATCGCCCTTCCATCCGGTGGTGTCCGGTGGCGAACAGGTGCCCGGATTCTGGTCCTCACTCTCCCTACGCACGCATGGGCTCATACAAGTCCCAAGTGAGTTGCTTTATCGATTGCCCAATGCAGTTTAAACCTCACACAAAGACATCTCTTTTCTCTAGTAAGTTAATATCATGTAAAGAAGCAACAATTATATGCCAATTCGTTAGGTCCGTCCCCACTAAATTTCGTCGAAAAGAAATATGTAGTGGCGAGGAACTAAGCACTGCCACAGAATATTATTTTCTCCTTACTATATTAAACAACGTGAGAAACTTGTCTTTAAAAAGTTTATTTCCCAACCAAGTGTCTATCCGAACCTAATTTGTGACCCATCTTTCAATTTAAACGAGCCAAAGTCCATAAAAGAGTCTTTGGCATTCACTAAACTTTTCTAAAAATTGGAGTCTGTTGGTTTTTTAACACAGCTCCTTAGAATTTTGTCTTTGATGTATTTATTCCTTAAAGTTCCTGCCACATGCCTTTTTCATTCAATAACTTAAAGTCATTTACTTAGCAAGCATTTGCTTTGTATATCCAAATTTTGTATGCCTAAACCACCTGCTCTTTGGGTTGACATAATACTTCCCATTTGGCCAATCTATATTTTCGTTTGTGTTGATCACTTTGCCAATAAAAACGTGATCTAAAGTAGTCTATTTTTTCTAATACGCCTTTCAAATAGTTCGAAAAAAGACATCATGAACATCGGTAAACTTGACAACACCGAGTTTATCAAAACCAGTCTACCCCCACTAAAAGCATTTTGCCTTTCCTACCACTAAGTCTCATTTTGATTCTATCCTTAATTGCTTTCCAATCTTTGTTGTTTAGTTTCTTAGTATTCATGGATAGACCAAGTTATCGAAAGGGATATTTACCAATCACACTCCCGAATAGTAGTGAATAAAATGTTTCGTGTTCTTTTGCTTTGCCAAAGCAAAAGATTTCACTTTTGTGGAAGTTTATTTTAAGCCTCGATAATTGTTCAAAGGTGTTGAGCAATAATTTTATATTGACATCTTTTTCAACATTGTGGCTCATGAAAATTAGTGTCATTTGCATACTGAAGGATAGACAACCCATCCTGAATGAGATTAGAAATAACCCCTTCGACCTGTCCTGCTTCTTTTGCTCTGACAATCAGTATGGCCAATATGTCATCCACTATATTAAATAGTATGGACGACACTGGATCACCTTGTCATAAGCCTTTTCTTGTCTGGAAGTAAGAACCTAATTGATCATTAACTTTAATATTAACATTATCCCTTGTGTGAATTTTCCACCCATTCACACCATTTTTGTGAGAACCTGAAACTCCATTTTACCTTATCATATGTCTTTTCAAAGTCAATTTTGAAAATGACCCCATCCTTTTTTCGAGTGAAGTTCGTGTATCATTTCATGAAATATTATTGCTCCCTTCACGATGTTTTTTCATGGCAAAAAAGACGTCTGGGTTGGTCTAATTATCTTTTGGATAATGTTAGATAATCTATTGGTTGCGACTTTAGTGGAGATTTTGAAAGACACTTCAGCAAAGAAATTGGCATGTATTGCAGAATCACTTTCGCATCCTTCTTATTAGGTGAGAGAATTATAGTTCCAAAATTAAGACGATTCAGTGGTAGGATTCCTTGATGGAAATCTGTGAACAGAGACATCAGATCATCTTTATGTTCCAAAAGACCTGATAAAACTCTAGTGGGAAACCATCCGGTCCAGGTGTCTTATTATGTTCCATTTGAAAAATCGTAGCCGTCACCTCCTCTTGAGAGAAGGTATTTGTCAAGTACTCATTTTCCGGTTGAGAGACTTGAGGAATGTCATCTGTTTGTGACTCAGTCCAACATGATGTGTGAGTCAGGTGATGGCCCAAACAGGTTCTTATAATAGATGGCGAGGCGTGATTATATAAGAAGACCAATCAACATTTTTTTGGTTTTTGTATGAACATTGAACATTTTAATTATATAAGATCGAGACGGTCAAAAATGCTAGGTAATATACTATTTTGGGTTTAGAAAAAAATCATTATGCAGCTCTGGATTCACAAATTTGAAAAGCAAAGTTAACATTGAGAAACACAAGAGTCGCAAAAAGGAACACATGTGCACTGCCCTCAACGTGTCCTTTGGATTGTGGAGAGAATAGCAGTGACGTAACATCTTCCTATTATGATGAAAGCTAGTGAAGATTACTTCATGTAGTGAGAGGACATGTAGTCTAGTGAGTACAAGTGCCTCAATAGCACTTGAGGTAATGTGTTAGGTGACATTCCCCTCGATGTTATAATGTGATCAAAAAAGATTACTCCATGTAGCCAATGTATTATAAAAGAAACTTCAAGCAAGTGCAAACATTGATATGGGACAATAGTGTGGATGATGTAGTGTTTATGATTCAATTATGCTGAATAATCCAAGCAACTTAACCATAAGATTTTAATACAATGCTGGTTGTTAGGCTAGTAATACATGGAAGGATATTCTTTCTTTGAAAACATGGTACATAGGTCTGAAGGTGAAGTTGAATCAAAACATCTAGTAATAAATGAAATTACTTTTTTGTTCAAACTTTTGTTTTTCATTATATAATGACAAAGGTTCTACAAGGTACCCTAGCATATATTAATTTTGCAAAGCTATGAAAACCAATATATATTATTATGAGAAAGATTTCTTAATATGGTAATATCATATATTATGGCAGATAGAGCTAGCATTGAAGTGCGAAACATCCCAGATTAAGTATGTATATTGCATCGATATAGTCATAAGGAGTCTGACGAAAATAATTTTTCTATGAATTACTATTATTTTTTAAAAAATTTTGAGCTAATTAGATGGATTAAAGGAAAGGAAAACTATCTTTGCACGGGGACCTGTAGTTCTAAGTAATTAGCCCACAGACTCTGTGTAATGTACAGGCGTACAACATGTTCACATGAGTCATGGATTTTGTATCTGGACCCAAGAAAAAGTTTTAAATTATTTTTCCTCCTTCTTCCTCAATCTCACCAACAGAGCACCTGTTGGCGGTCCTTAACGACGATTTTATACCGCCAATTTAAGACCAAAAAGGGAAGAATTATATATTTATATACACATATACCTTTACTACTAACCCAATTCCACTTGTACTGAAAGTTGTAACACTCTACACGAATACACACCAAGTACAGGGAATAATTTATAAAAAGGCACCTTCCGGGAAAGCGTAAAAGCTAAGGGGAGAGCAAAAGCCCACAATGAAGCAATTCTGGGCCAAACCCCCAATCCCCACCGAGGGTGAGACCCAGGCCTAGCAAGAGGCCCACAGGACAAAGGTGGAGGCTAGCCCAGTCGCCTGACAAACCAGAGCCTAGATGAGAGAAGGTTGAACTAAAACCCACGTCAAATCAGCCCAACTCCGCGAATCCCCAACATGGACCAACTTAGGATGCCAAGAGGGACACGTCCACCAAGTTTGGGCCCATTTGGCCACGGACGAGGTGCGGGCGCTCCTAGGGTGCGCGAGCTCCTATCTTGGCTCAGCTTGGGCCCATCTTCGGTGAGGCGGTTTCTTAATGGCAGAGGAGAGCTGTGCGGTAGGGGAATTCCAGGTTCAGTGTACCTAGACGCCTCTAGAGGTCGATTTGGGGTTTAATGGAGGGAATAATCCATGGAATATTCCTCCTCGAATGGAGGGAATAATCCATGGAATATTCCTCCTCCACCTAAAAATAGAGGAGTACTTCACCTCTCATTCTATCACACACCATTCCATTCCACAACACAAGAGCACAATGTAGTAAGAAGAGAAGAGTGGTGTAGGGAGTAAGTGAGAGAGAGATGGAGAGTACCGAAGTTGTCGGCTACCTCCAATAGTGTACCCAAAGGCCTCGTGTACAATTGGCGGAAAGGGATGCCAGCTCCTTCTCTCTTGTACCTCGGCGGACCAAGTACTATTTGGAGTACACAGGTCTGTGTTCTTCTACGGTGGTGAGCTCTTACTTTAAGTTAGTCTTGTTCACTATTTACTTGCGGGATCGTTGTTCGTCCTTGTGACGGGTGCTCTGGTAGAAGGACCCCGGGGACGGGTAAGCCTTGTTAACACGCTAGAGTAGTAGTTGACAACTTAGACGTGGTGTCTAGGTTTGAGGCTACCTTTGTTTGCCTCGTATCTCGACGATTGAGGTGGTAGGCGACAAGTGGTGACAGCCCTGTCTGTAACATCCTAGATGTTAATTACAACTAGAACTTGATTTAGTACTTTATTAAAACCTAATCATCGAGCATCATGGCATAATTGCATTCATGTTTTAATATTATTTTTGATGTGATGCTTTGTTTTACATATGAAATGATGCATGTGATTGCTAATGCCCGATTAGTTAGTGTAGAAATTAAATCGAGCTCCACATTTTTCAAAAACCCCGTTTTCCCGAAAACCCCGATTTACCCCCTTTTCTCTATTTCAAAATCTACAAAGAATTTGGGGTTGGTCCAAAAAGCAATATTGTGGGTCTTGATGAGAGCTTCAATATTGGTGTTCAAAGTTTTTCAAGTTTCCAAAAAGAATTTCAAATAAATTTGAAAATACAGTTTTCCGGCAGTTGTCCCCTTTTGATTTCAAATCATAATTCAAAAACTATGCATATTTTGGAAAAACTCTTTTTGGAGAAAATGTGCAGTTTCAAAAGTTGAGTTTTCCATAGTTTTGGAGTTTTTCAAGTTCTTTAGCAAAATCCAAGTAATTTCAAATATTTCATTCTAGGGTTTTTGTCCCCTTTTCAATATTTGTTTCAAATTCAATTTTCCTTTCAAAATTTGAAAATGGCCCAGTTGAGAAAGTTGTAGAGCATGAAATTTTAGCTAGGGTTGCTTTTTGGAAAATTTTGAGCACAGTTCAAATTTTTGGAGTAATTTGCAATTTTCCCCTGCTGTCACTTTGTGGATGACGTCAAAGATCGCTTTTTCTCCCTCTGTTCCTCGTCGCCGGCGCCATGCCGCTCCGGTCGCCCGGGCCGCCAAGACACGGCAAGCTCGAACCTTCTCCGCCCGTGTCACCTCCCCGGCGCCGTCCCCAGCCGCCTTAAACCCCGCCGGCCAACCACTCCTCCCTCCCCTCCTTATCCTTTCGCCGGCCGCCGCCAACGCCATTGCCGCGCTTGAGCTCCGCCTCCGCTTGCCTCGCCGTTGCGTCGCTTCCGCCCAAGAAAAATACCACCGCTAGATCCGCCTCGTCCTCGCGCGTCTATTGAGCATGAAGATGGCGCCTTTCTCCCGCTAGGATCGCCGCACGCCCATCTTCTTCCTCGCGGCCTGGCCGCCGAGCCGCCGTGATCCGCCGTCGTCATCTTCTTCCATCGTCGCGGGAACGCCGACGTTGCCGCCGAGCTCCGCCGTCGTCCGCTGCCGCCAAGCCGTGCCCTTACCTCCGGCCCACCACGAGCCTCCATCTTCGAGCGCGCCGTGCTCGTGTTGTTTCGAGAGCGAGGTGGATTGTGTTGATCGACGTTCGGAAAGATGTCGTCCGACGGGTACTCGAGAAGGTGTCATCCATGGTGTTGATGTCAACTCTGATAATTGGAATCTAACTTCACTGCAACGCAGCTCAACTACTCAAAAGGCCAAGATATCCTTGAGAGTCTTTTACTTTTAGTCGGGTAAGTCTTGCGGAGTACCTTGAATGTACTCGGGGTTTGTTCTACCCCGTTGTGTGCCGATCTTGGCTTGCTTCGAACCATGTTGTGTCGCTGGGCTCGACATGATTTGGTCTCCTCTCGCGACTTAGGTGTCCTACCTAAGTTGTCTTCTCAGATCTCTACTCTACTTCCGCAATATAAAGTTAAGTTTGTAAAATGTTAACTTATTCATTATTGTAAACTTTTTAATGTTATCATTCTTCCGCACTCTGATATATATTTTGTAACAAATGTTGTAATGTTGGAGTTACTCCATTGTTGATCCCGGGTATGAGTGTAAAAAGTGGTTCAATCGGTGTTCGTTAAGAACATCGACAGGGCTTCATAAGTCGTGTGGAACACATGCATAGTAATCTGAGGTCTGTTAAGACGAGGATTAGTGCATGTGGGCCACATTACTTAGGAGGTTCTGCCACAGTTGGTATCAGAGCTCATACTTTGGATCAGCTACAACATTACATTTGAAAACTTCAAAATGATTTTACTATATAAAAGTTTTTGAAGTTAACAAATTAAAAATGGATCCTTATCTATTTTCTTTCTCACAAAGACTTTGAGAAGTTTCTCGGTACTTCTTCAAATTGTCAACATGGAAGTCAACTTCCTCAACCAAAGCTTCATGAGTGTCTTTAAACAAATTCGTCTAACAAGCCCTCTAATTCACTAACTTGGTGAAGTTGAAGTTTTCTAACATTGTGAGGACGTATAGGACGAGCGTATCATATGAAAATCTTTTGGAAGTTAAAAGATCCCCTTAAGGTTGGAATGGTTATATTCCTTTATGATTGTTCTATTGTTAAATCTCGCCATGTACCAGGATTGTTTATCAATTGAATCTTTTATTTCATAAATTTCGATCTTTGGGAATTTGTGGAATATACCTTGATATACATCATTATCTTAAAGATGAAACCTGGTACAAATTCTTGATTCTTTTGTTGAGTATGTGCCATGCCTTGATTCTTTTCAACTCCGACACATACTATCTCCTTGGTGTCATTTGATGACATATATCTCATTTGTTCATAACTTGATTATGTTCTCTAAGGTACCATGATCTATGACCGGGAAATAGCAATGAAACCTGGGGTCTCCTGTGGCTTATGACCATAAGGAATTACTGCCGGACGTTCGCTAATGTCGGGGTCTATGATCATGAAACCTTATAGTTCACAATTAGTGTGTTCACATTCTCTCGAACATGCTAATCTCTTGACCTTGATATTCGACAAATAATTGTCGAAAGTCATTATGATGTGATCTATGGTGGTGCTTACAATTCCTCCTTATGTTTGAAGGACAGTTATATCCTTTATAATTGTTCCATTGCTTTGAATCTCGTCATATACCAGGTTTTTGTCACCCGTTAATAATCCCGTACTCCATAAGTTTCGATCCTTGGAAATTTGTGGAATATGCTCAAGTACACTATTACCTTGAAAACTGAAACTAGTGTGAATCCTTAATTCTTTTGCTGAGTATGTGTCATACTTTGATTCCTTTCAACTCTGACCTGTGCTATCTCCTTGATGTCGTTTGACGACATATATCTCACTTGTATATCACTATGAATATGTCTTCTAGGGAATCATGACTTATGACTTGGAAACATCGCCGAACCCGAGTGTTCGTCGTTATCCGGGTCAATGATCATGGTCCTCATGGGTGCAGTCCTTGTTTGCACATTCTAATTTCTTGACCTTGATATCCGACTTTGTTGGCCAAGGGTCATATTGATTGTATTCTGTAGTGGTGTCTCGAACCGTAACTATGGTGCCGTGTCAACCTGGAATCTCCCGCGATTCGCGACCACTTGAGTTTTCGCCAAGTCGTGCACTGGTATCATAGTCGGTACTCCTGAACTATTATAGTTCATACTTAATGTGCTATCGATCATTCGACACTCCATAGGGATTCAAAGTTGTTCTTTGAATCCTAAAGAAACCTTGTGGTTGTGACCGACTTCTGATCTCGGTTACTGTATCAATGTTTCAAAATGTGGGTTACTGTTGTTGTGCCCTATAGTGGTGCCGTGTTCCGTAACCCTGGTGCCGCGACGGAACCTAGGGTCTCTTGTGTGACCCGGGCACACAAGTTGCCGCTGGGTGCGCGCAGGTATCAATGTTTGCGGGCATGAGCCATTATAGTCTCATGACAATGTACCCTACTCTTTGAACTTATCTTGGGAATTATTGCTGAAACTCCCTTGAAACTCTAAATACCTTGTCAGTTGTAACCACTTTTATCTCATGGTTGTAACTCTCGAATCGAACCCTGATGATCTATGAACTTCTGTCAAGTTGATTTGCTTGACATATTTCCTTTTCCATTATTTACCCCACGGGATTTTGTTGCTCCAAAATCTCGGGACGAGATTTCTTTAAGGGGGAAAGGATGTAACATCCTAGATGTTAATTACAACTAGAACTTGATTTAGTACTTTATTAAAACCTAATCATCGAGCATCATGGCATAATTGCATTCATGTTTTAATATTATTTTTGATGTGATGCTTTGTTTTACATATGAAATGATGCATGTGATTGCTAATGCCCGATTAGTTAGTGTAGAAATTAAATCGAGCTCCAATTCTGTTTCAAAAACCCCCGTTTTCCCGAAAACCCGATTTACCCCCTTTTCTCTATTTCAAAATCTACAAAGAATTTGGGGTTGGTCCAAAAAGCAATATTGAGGGTCTTGATGAGAGCTTCAATATTGGTGTTCAAAGTTTTTCAAGTTTCCAAAAAGAATTTCAAATAAATTTGAAAATACAGTTTTCCTAGCGGTTGTCCCCTTTTGATTTCAAATCATAATTCAAAAACTATGCATATTTTGGAAAAACTCTTTTTGGAGAAAATGTGCAGTTTCAAAAGTTGAGTTTTCCATAGTTTTGGAGTTTTTCAAGTTCTTTAGCAAAATCCAAGTAATTTCAAATATTTCATTCTAGGTTTTTGTCCCCTTTTCAATATTTGTTTCAAATTCAATTTTCCTTTCAAAATTTGAAAATGGCCCAGTTGAGAAATTTGTAGAGCATGAAATTTTAGCTAGGGTTGCTTTTTGGAAAATTTTGAGCACAGTTCAAATTTTTGGAGTAATTTGCAATTTTCCCCGCTGTCACCTTGTGGATGACGTCAGCATCGCTTTTTCTCCCCTCTGTTCCTCGTCGCCGGCGCCATGCCGCCCGGTCGCCGCCGGCCGCCAGCACACGGCAAGCTCGAACCTTCTCCGCCCCGTGTCACCTCCCCGGCAGCCGTCCCAGCGCCTTAAACCCCGGCCGGCCAACCACTCCTCCCTCCCCCTCCTTATCCTTTCGCCTCGGCCGCCGCCAACGCCATTGCCGCGCTCGAGCTCCGCCTCCGCACGCCGTCGCCGTTGCGTCGCTTCCGCCCAAGAAAATACCACCGCTGCACCCGCCTCGTCCTCGCGCGTCTATAGAGCAAGAAGATGGCGCCTTGCTCCCGCTAGAATCGCCGCACGCCCATCTTCTTCCTCGCGGTCGGTCGCCGAGCCGCCGTGATCCGCCGTCGTCATCTTCTTCCATCGTCGCGCGGGAACACCGACGTTGCCGCCGGAGCTCCGCCGCCGTCGTCACTGCCGCCGCTGTGCCCTTACCTCCAGCCACCCGAGCCTCCATCTTCGAGCGCGCCGTGCTCGTGTTGTTTCGAGAGTGAGGTGGATTGTGTTGATCGACGTTCGGAAAGATGTCGTCCGACAGTGGTACTCGAGAAGGTGTCATCCATGGTGTTGATGTCAACTCTGATAATTGGAATCTAACTTCACTGCAACGCAGCTCAACTACTCAAAAGGCCAGCATATCCTTGAGAGTCTTTTACTTTTAGTCGGGTAAGTCTTGCGGAGTACCTTGAATGTACTCAGGGTTTGTTCTACCCCCGCTGTTGCCGAGTCTGTGCTGTTGCTTCGAACCATGTTGTGTCGCTGGGCTCGACATGATTTGGTCTCCTCTCGCGACTTAGGTGTCCTACCTAAGTTGTCTTCGTATCTCTACTCTACTTCCGCAATATAAAGTTAAGTTTGTAAAATGTTAACTTATTCATTATTGTAAACTTTTTAATGTTATCATTCTTCCGCACTCTGATATATATTTTGTAACAAATGTTGTAATGTTAGAGTTACTCCATTGTTGATCCCGGGTATGAGTGTAAAAAGTGGTTCAATCGGTGTTCGTTAAGAACATCGACAGGGCTTCATAAGTCGTGTGGAACACATGCATAGTAATCTGAGGTCTGTTAAGACGAGGATTAGTGCATGTGGGCCACATTACTTAGGAGGTTCTGCCACACTGTCTGTCCCTTGTAATCCCCCATGTCTAAGTGCGGCGTAGAGCCATAGGCCGAGATCAGCTGGCAGACCAGTTGTGATCCGGTGCCCGAAGTGAGCCTTTAGTGACAGGCTTCCTTATCTTGGGATCTCTATCCTTAGAATCCTTGCTACCCTTGCTATATCTCTTCTTGTTATCCTAGGTGAACTAGCTACGAGACCTTTACACAATCGTTCCTCGTGGAAATATGATACCCTGAATACTTCCGGGTGAAATGCTACAACGGTATTTCCGTACGCTTGCGGACTTACCACCCGGCGTTTCTTGACAACGTTAAGAAACACCAACAAGCATTTCTGATACTGTTGCCGGGAAATAGTTGTCATTTTTGTTTCTGAACCTAGTTCATTCGTGTATCCTTGTGTTTTATCCTAAAAAGAAAAAATTATTCCCTTTGTTATTCAAGCATCCTTTCATGAAACCTACCATTTTAAAAAATATTCACATATATTTTAAAATTACATGTTCAATTTCTTTTTCACATACACCAAAAATTTTCAAAATCCAAAATATCTACTTTATGGTTACTAAAATTCCAATCTAATTTTTTTTTATATAATACATTTTCAAAATAAAACTTTTCAACTTTTCCTAGAATACCTCTAAATATTAATAAATATATTTTCTAAATATTAAAACGTTTCATTATCATCTCTTCTTTTATAAAACATTTAAAAAATCCTTCTTTCCATAAAACTCTTTATTCTAAAAAAATATTTTCTTCTTCTTGGGACGAGCTCTTATAGCCACCACCGCAGCTTCTGGCTATAATCTCTGCCCTATCTTTGGCGGTCAAGCTTATGACCATAAAGTAAGCACTGTCGGAAGATACCCCAAATTATTATAAAAATTCTTTTCTCTTACCAATAAAGCAAGGGTATGTTTTCAAGTTAGTATGCACCTTCGGGTATTCTTGGTCGCTAAGCATTTCAGGTGGAGATTAAGAAGAACAAAGGACATACGGTACCTGAAGACATAAGAATTACATCAGATAAACACTTTGATGCCTTTGGTGATCCGGTCTGCACACTTGACTTTCACATAAAAGTCCAAGTGTAGGGAGGATGACGAAAGTCTCACCATAAGGTCATCTTGGTTAAAAAGAAAAAAGATGTTGGCTCTATCTTGTTAAAAAAGGGAGAGAGAAAATGATAAAGGTGAAAAAAAGGGGAGAAGGAGAGAAAAGATAAAGAAAAATCATAAAAGAAAAAAAGAGTGCTGAAAAAAATCATGTTAAAAAAAAAAAGAAAGTGAGAATTGGAGGAGAGAGAAAGAGCAGGACGCTTCCACATATTCAAAGATACAAACCAATGGGCTGCCTGACTCCACCTGGCATTACTTCCACAAGCAAGAAGGGCTTGCCTCTAAGCCTTTGCTACAGCTGTCGAGGCCCATGACCCATGTGTGCGTGGCCTGGCCTTGATGTTCACCTGGGCAAAGCTATCATGCTAACTGCAGTGTTAACTTCGACGCTTCATCCATATATGCTGCCAACACATAAATTCATGTACGCAAAGGTAATGTTCACCAACTCATTTACTCGCATTTATCTCCATGCAAATATAAAAATCATGCTTTCTTTATTTATGATAATGCTTCGGTTTGGGTGCATTCTAATTAAATGCACTCATATGCCATTTTGATTTAAGCATGGTGCTTAGGTTAAAATGGCCTTCTTTAATCAAATTTTAACTTGGTGTTGAAATTTGATTAATGAACTTGGAGTTATTGTCATAAACAATAGAAGTAATTCATGTTGGAGATAAATCAAGGCTATCTTTACTCTGCATCTTTATCATGGCTTTGTTTGAGTTTGAATAAAAGTTGGGTGAACAAACTTTTAGAAATAATAAAATATATAAATAAATAAATAAACCTTTGGCTATCTTGATCACATTTGTAATATCTTCACCTTTGTTAGATGAATCTTATTTATCTTTTCATGCTTTCGATTTCTATGCTGGTGTGTTTTAGTTTTGAAGTGTTGATTATGCATCTTTTAAATTAAGCATGATGCTTAGTTTAAAGTTCGGATATAAAATCATGCTTCCATAGGCTCTTTAATTTAAGCATGGTGCTTAGATTAAGTGGCCTACCTAGATCAAATTAGACATGGTGTGTAGTTTGATCTTTGAACCAAAGCTACTAGTATAGATTTTGGTTGATCATATGGACTAACTCCTATAGGAATTTATCAACTTCATATGGGTAAGTCTATGAGATGACAACGAGATGAACATTTATTTGGTGAACCAAAAATAATAACAATAAAATAAACCTTTCAACCCTAAGTATGTTGTCCTGTTATCTCGATGTCACCATAAAACAAGCTTGGGGAAGATGAGCTTCCTAGCATGTTCAAAGGAGGCCATGAACCATGAATCAGGCCATGCTGCACCAGCTAGCAGCATTCTAAGCTAAATCACTAAAGGTAAGTCAACAGCTAGCTTGGGGAGGACTCTTACAGAATGATGACATATGGTAAAAAATAAAAAAATATTTCACTTTATATATGTGTTATAAAAATATTTAGTTCTGCCCTTGTTGAGATGATGAATAGTTGCTCTGTCTTATGTTTCGCTTGTACCTAATTTATAATCAAGCTTTCTCTAAGATTTGGGTTTATTGGCTAAAAATGTCCCATTCTAAAAACTTGAACTAGTGGGTTGCATATGCTTGCTCTAGTCTAAGTTATTGTCTGATATGATATAGTGCCATAGACTGCACTATGACTTTGTTCTAAGTAAAATTTGACATCCGGAGTTTTATTTCAAAAATTCTTAAAACGAAAAGTTCCTCAATAATTATGAAATACCTACCAAGGCCATATGACATGATTCAATTTTTGCAAAACCTTTTGTCATATGCTGCTTGTCGGATCATTGAGTCAGGTCAAATTGTTTGTGATCTATGTGAGATTATAGTCATGCACCCATGATTGAGATTCACTCGCACCCACAAATAAAAATGCTAACTCTTACCCTGAGAGTTGCGCACAAATATGCACCGGTCTCGTCCACCAAAAATGCCAACTCTTACCCTGAGAGTTGTGCACCACTCTGCCAAATAAAAGTGCCAACTCTCACCCTGAGAGCCTCGCACTTGACATCCACCAAATAAATACTCCATGCATTCCATCTTGACATCTCTCTATCTAAAATTTTTCATTCACCAAAAGAGAGGTATGAGCTATGCTAAAAAGAGACAAAAAAACACCATGCTAAGGGGCATGAGAAAGAAAGAAAAAAAAAGAGAAAAGAGGACAAAAGTCCAGCCAATAAACGAGAACATCAAAATCCCCGTTAAAAAAAGAGAGAGTTATCTTTTGAGCCCATACTCTCCTAAAAGAAACATCCATCCACCAATAAAGAGGGAGTCATAATGCATAGAGTATCCAAAAAAGAGAGAGTTATCTTTTGAGCCCATACTCTCATAAAAGAAACATCCATCCACCAATAAAGAGGGAGTCATAATGCATAGAGTATCCAAAAATACTTAGGATTAAGAACCATTCCCCATTTTCACACTTGCACATCTCAATCAAAGTGTATGACCTGTATCTCCATGTAGTTTATTTTTTGACTTGACAATATATGTGATGCAAATATGCCCACTTTCATACCTACCCAAAGCTCCACTCAAAAGCCTTAGTGGTAGGTTATGAAAAGAAGGCAAAATCACAATGCCTTTGGTGAGGTAATCATACACATTGAGCGATCAAGAGAATCATTTGAGGAACTTAACTTTCTTTTTTCAAAACTATCAAAAACCTCCGGAAAGATAGTTGATCTTGGGATGAATGATAAGCAATGTTTATGAATCTATTCTATCTTGCAATCGTCCAAGACTTGGAGAAGCTAAAAAGCCCCATTGGTTTTGAGATAATAGCAGGGTGGATAAACACGCCGATTTATTCAAATTACGGTAGAAAACTTTGTTATGAATCTGGTACACTTGAAATATATTCGGCATAGAGCAACTCCTGATCAACAACCAAAGCCCAGCTTTGCTCGGGAACGAGCAAAGGGTAAGCTTGGGGGATCTTGTCGGCAGTCCTTAATGACGATTTTATACCGCCAACTTAAGACCAAAAAGGGAAGAATTATATATTTATATACACATATATACCTTTACTATTAACCCAATTTCACTTGTACTAGAAGTTGTGACACTCAGGAATACACACCAAGTACATGGAATAATTTATAAAAAGGCGTCTTCAGGGAAGCGTAAAAGCTAAGGGGAGAGCAAAAGCCCACAACGAAGCAATTCTGGGCCAAACCCCTAATCCCCACCGAGGGTGAGACCTAGGCCTAGCCAGAGGCCCATAGGACAAAGGTGGAGGCCAGCCCAGTTGCCTGACAAACTAGAGCCCAGACGAGAGGAGGTTGAGCTAAAACTCATGTCAAATCAGCCCAACTCCGCGAATCCCCAACATGGACCAACTTAGGATGCCAAGAGGGACACGTCCACCAAGTTTAGGCCCATTTGGCCATGGACGAGGTGTGGGCGCTCCTAGGGCATGCGCACTCCTGTCCTAGCTCAGCCTGGGCCCATCTTCGGTGAGGCGGTTCCTTAATGGCAGAGGAGGACGGTGCGGTGGGGAATTCCAGGTTCGGTGTACCTAGACGCCTCTGGAGGTCGGTTTGGGGTTTAATGGAGGGAATAATCCATGAAATATTCCTCCTCCACCTATAAATAGAGGAGCCCTCCACCTCTCATTCTATCACACACCATTCCATTCCACAACACAAGAGCACAATTTTGTAAGAAGAGAAGAGTGGTGTAGGGAGTAAGTGAGAGAGAGATGGAGAGTACCTCCAATAGTGTACCCGAAGGCCTCGTGTACATTTAGCGGAAAGGTATGCCGGCTCCCTATCTCTTGTACCTCGATGGACCAAATACTATTGGAGTACACAGGTCCGTGTTCTTCTACGATGGTGAGCTCTTACTTTAAGTTAGTCTTGTTCACTATTTACTTGCGGGATCGTTGTTCGTCCTTGTGACAGGTGCTTTGGTAGAAGGACCTCGGGGACGGGTAAGCCTTGTTAACATGCTAGAGTAGTAGTTGACAACTTATACATGGTGTCTTGGTTTGAGGCTACCTTCGTTTGTCTCATATCTCGACGGTTGAGGTGGTGAGCGGCAGGTGGCGACAGCCCCGTCCGTCCCTTGTAATCCCCCACATCTGAGTACGGCGTAGAGCCGTAGGCCGGGATCGGCTGGTAGACCAGCTGTGCTCCGGTGCCCGAAGTGAGTCTTTAGTGACAGGCTTCCTTATCTTGGGATCTCTATCCTTAGAACCCTTGCTACCCTTGCTATCTCTCTTCTTGTTATCCTAGGTGAACTAGCTACGACGAGACTTTTACACAATCGTTCCTCGTGGAAATACGATACCCTGAATACTTCTGGTGAAATGCTATAACGATATTTTCGTACGCTTGCAGATTTACCACCCGGCGTTTCTTGACAACATTAAGAAACGCCAACAGCACTAGGGACGCGCTCGCAGTGCCGATTCCAACCGGTAGGGCAGCTCGCCGGCCGGGTGGGGGGCGGCCAGCAGTGGTAGAGGTTCGTGTCGTGCTGGCGGAGCATCGTGGTAGAGAGGAAGGGGAGCCGCGATCATCGGTGGTGGCGTCTCGCACTGCGTCGACCGCGTGCCCGTGCCCACTTTCTGGACTCGCTGGTGCGGGAGAGGTGGGGCCTACCGTCGTTGAGGCCCGGCCGTGGAGTGCAGGTGCGTATGCGGCCAAGCCCGACGCAGGCGGCGAGGGCGAGGGGAACAGGCGAAGAATCGGCCCGCGATGGCTCAGGTCGACGATGAAGCGGGCAAGGGACCCGACCGATCTGCAATCGGGATGGACCTGATCGCTAGCTCGCTCGATCTGACGGCTTGTGGGCTAACGAGTGACGTGGCCCTATCCGTTAGCCCGCTTTAGTGCAGAAATCGTATATAGAGATTTTTTGCATAAGTTGATCACGTAAGAGCAAGTATAGTAATGCTTATTCAGCGACTGCAAAGAGTCCATGTCATAAAATATCCTAGGTGGAGGAAAGAGAAGAGGAGAGAGAGAAACAAGCGAGTGCTAATCTTACCGCCGAACGAAGCACAAACCACGATGACATGCGCCTGCTTGCAGCCAACTTGGGCTGGTGGAAAGCTTCTCCCCTCTCTATTATGTGAAGCTACTAGAGCATTAAATCTAGGACTTCCTTTACAGCTCATTTACCAGATGCTTGCAGCCTAGTTACTATACGAAGCAAGCTCGTACATATGTGGCACTGTTCTTGCAGCCCGCTGCAGGCGTTTCTATTACTCTTGCTCTAACAAGGCCTTGTTTAGATGGCAAAAGATTTTGCTGAAAATTACTATAGCACTTTTGTTTGTATTTGACAATTATTGTTCAACCATGGGCTAACTAGTATATTGCCCGTGCCAACGCTATGGTGACATCTAGGGTAGCACATAAATAGTCATTCACTAAACCTGTAAACAACCTATCATTATGAATTTGAAAAATATGGTAATCTAAATCAATCTATTATAGTTGATCAATGGTTATCACAGATGTGTCCGCTTGTTGCTACAGTCATCTTCCAGTAATCCCCAAACTGTTTCGCGATAAGAACAAAATTCTACTAATAGATTGTGCCATGCTCAGTTACTTCAGTACCTATCAAACACTGGAAGTTGCCAATTTTAAAATATATATATTCAAGGGAACCAATTCAAAGTTGAAGATATAACATATAACATGGGAACCAATTCAGGGAACGAAACATATAACATGTTTTTTGTAAATAAATCACATCTTTTTCACTAAATAGAAAATTAAGAAATCAAGAAAGTAAGTCCATTATGTAAGCCGGTAAAATTTCTGAATATTTTACTCATTGTCTGGTAAATTCAATAGGAACCAATTAAAGGGAAAAATCTTGTCTTACTTTGTGTCAAATTAGCTGACAGAAAAGCCTATTAATTAACTAAGCATTGCCCTTTTTAATTAATTGATTAAATTAAATTACATTGTGAGGAACAATTAATTTTTAGACAACTGTAGATGATTGCTGATGGCAAAGGAAGTTTCTAAAAAGACTGTAAAGATGGAATGATATCATGCCTAGGTGCAGTACGGGGGTGATTGGTTGCCCGTACAAGATGGGGCAAAGGCCCATCCGGGTCCATCTATATCACTAGGCCCATGTTTGGTGTCCCTACTCATACTGTTCCCTGCATCGTCTTGTGCTTTCCCCCCACCATCCCGGTTGCCGCCGTATCCTTGAGGCAAGCTTCGCTCGCGAGCCGGGATGGCGCGACGCAGCGCGAGAACCCTAGGCGCGCGCGGGAAAGCTTGGCAGGAGATGGATCCATCCCGCGATAAAAGGCCGCGCACGGTTTTGGAGTTAGGGTTACCGCCCCCATTTCTCCACTCTCCACTCTTCCGGTGAGCCCTCTGCTTCCCTCCCTCTCCCTATCGGTATCTCGCCGGCATCTCCCTCCGGTGTTAGGACCCTCGTTGGTTCTCCGTTGCCTCGGCTGGTATTCCTCGCCTTACCCCTCTTCCTCTCTATCTGATTTCACCGTGTGCAATGTTGCCTAGGGTTCTTGTTCTTGTTCTTGCTAGTACACATTAGATCTATGAGCATGATGCAAATCGGTAGTTCATGCCTCAGATCTGTTGGTTTTAATATGATGATGCTATGGTTATTCCTGTTTTTTGGTAGATTAGGCGGTGGAGGAGCACCTATTGGTGTGGCAGCCGCGTCTGTCTATGTGCCTAGTTCGATGAACTCTGAGCTCGGTGCCTAGGTTGATGATTATTCCTGGTGTTGGTGTAGGATCTCTGGAAGAGTAAAATGGCCTAGAGGGGGTGAATAGGCCTGTAAAAACAAACTCGAACTTCTATCAGTTCAGGGGGTGGTCAGCTCAAGTAGTTCAAAACCTGTACAACAAGATATGAATCTAACTTATATAAAAGCTTGCTGTGAGTGTAAACTTAGCAGATCAAGAGCTAGACAGGTAGTAGCGACCTCAGAAAGATAGATCGAGCCCAAACTCTAACTTTCTAACAAGTAAACAATAAGAGGATCAAGCACACGGTGACACAAGTATTTATCCTGTGGTTCAGCTCACCAGCAAGGCTTGCCTAACTCCATATTGTTGAGGAAGCCCACAAAGGCTTGAGCTCGCCACCAAGGCTTGCTTTCTCCTCGTTCTCAAGTCAAGGGAGTGGACCCTTGAGGTGAGGAGTGATTTCTTAGCTGCAGATGATGGTTATAAACCTCCCTAGGCTACCACATAAGTTGGCAAGCTCTAGGGCGACGCCTAGCCGGCTAGGAGCAAAGCTCCAAGAGTAACAAACCCTAGGACGCTGGCCAAACATGAACCAAATGCTCTTTTGACAGTGGGAATCAGTAGATCCGCTCTTCAATCGAAGTTTGCTACCTTTTCTCTCAAGATTTGATGGTGGAATCAAGAGATCAGCTTGGGAGCTTGAGGAGCAACAATGGTAGGAGAGTGAGTGAGCTTCTGGTGTGTTGTAATGGTTAGAATCTCGAGGAAGAAGATGGATAAGTGAGTTGGGCCGATAGAAGGGTATAAATACCCCTCTGGCCCAACGGTCACTTAAGGTGCGGCACTGCCGCACCCCATCAGACCAGTAAGGGTAGGTAGGTGAAGGCTCAGCTGGTTTGGTGAAGATCTGAGGATGTGTTTTTGTGAATATGAGCATTTAGTAACACACTTGACAAGTTATCTTAGGATCCCTCTTGATAGTACAGCTTTTCCTAAACTCAAATTCAAATCGAAATGAATTTAAACCTTCGTTGAGTTTAGCATAGCCAACTTTTGTAATTAGGGACCCTTCAACCTGTATATCATCCTTGTCTTTGTGATAACCGGCTTGTCATCTTGATAAATCTCATTAGTTTCCTAATTCGGTGGTCATCAATGTCAAAACCCACAATAGAGCTTGATTGCACTTACAATCTCCCCCTTTTTGGTGATTGATGATAACCCAATTAGAGCTTACAAAAGATAATAATCATAAACTGAGATTTTCAAGCCATGGGTGTAGGGCCTCCCCCTAAATATGTGAATAGGGATGTGAATTCTCAAATTGGTATGAGAAACCAAAATCCACATTTCAGGAAGTGTAGGTGAGCCCCCCCACATCCATGCCTCCTGTGGGGTGCTGAAACTATGTGTCACAGAAATATACATGATGCGAATGACAAGAGTATGACACATCAAATTTTAGAGAATTAAACTGCTGACCAGTCTGCTGATGACAGCAGGGTGCGGCACTACCGCACATGAGGTGCGGCATACCGCACCTGCTGGTTCAACATAGAACAAATCAAACATACCACAGCTGAAACAGATAAAAAGATTTAAGAGATTAACAAGACTAAGACAAGCTAGATTAACACACATATTACATGTCCATATCCAACACACAGAGAGTTAAAAAAGGTAGCATTATTACACAAATAGAGTTTTTGAACGACTCTCAATCTCACACAACTAAACACTACTCTCAAAAGGATAGAACGTGAAGCACTGCAGCAAGGACCATGGCGTCGAAAAAGTTGACCCCTCTAATTTTTCATCCCCTTTGGCATCAAGTACCAAAAAGGAGAAAAGAATTAGAAGAATCACTCCTCATCTTTATCATCATCTGGCTCAACGACTGCCCTGTCCCTCACATGTGAAGTCTGAGTGAAGCGTGCTGAGCGGCAATGGGGTGGAGCTAAAGAAGAAGTGCCCTGGTGTCGAGGGTCTGAAGGGTGGATCTCATCATCATCACTGTCATCCTCATCTCCGTGTTGTCCATACTGCTCCTCCTCCTCCTCAAAAGTGTCTGACAGACTAGGCAAGTCAAGAATAGGTGGAGGTGGCCTCACTGGAGATAGAGGTGGAAGTCCTACAGCCTCTCTCTGTGCCTTGACAGCTTCCCTACTCTCCATTCTTTCTTCATAAGCAGTTTGTGAGGCATATGTGCAGTGGGAGACAATTTTCTTCAAGTAAACACCAAGCTTCTTCCACTTTGAGGACTTTTCTTTCTGTATGGCCTGGGTGACTCAGGAGCATTCTCATATTCAGCAGGCACATCAGCAAGATCAGCACCATCATCACCTCCTGAGGTATTCTTGATGTTGTAGATAGTGTGAGTATAATCTTTTAGGTAGAGTCTACCTGTCACCCTCTCAATCACAAGCATCAAGTAGGGAGCAAAGGGCAAGTTCCTCCTCCCATCCTCCATAGCAAAGCTAAGTTCAAGCCACATGAATCTTGGCACATTGAACCTCCTGCCATTTGGAAATGAGCCAGCACATTTCTCACATAGCCATTAACATCTGATGTTGCTCCATCTTTGGGATAAATGGTGTGCCTGATAAGATTGTTCATGATGTAATAGATGCTTTTGAGTCCACTACTCTTGCCAACCTTGTCACCATCAGGATTCTTCCACACATGTCTCATCTCCTAGGGCTCCAGCTGATTCACTGCATGGATGCGATCATAGGCCCTGTGTTCTTCACCAAAGCCAAGGAGCTTGCAAAAGGTGACAAAGTCCACACGATAGTGTACTCCACCTATCATCCAGTGAAGCACATCTTCATCCTCATCCCTAAAGTATGTGGCATGAAACTGTGCTAGGATCTCCTTGTTCCAATCATACCTCAACCCCATGATTTCTTTTAGCTCAAATCTCTCAAAAATGTTGATAGCAGTATTGAACTCAGGCTTGTTCTTGGATTCCACAAGACCCCAATCAACATATTTCATAGTGCAAATCTTGCCTTTCCTATGAGAGAGGATGGTTGTGGAGTAGAAGCTAGAATGAAACACATTCCAGAATCTGTAATCAACCCCCATGTTCTTCTGATGTGCATATGGCTTTTCTTTCTTTCATCTTCAGTGTCTCTCCAACTCTTGAAATAGTTGATGACAGGATGAGCCTCAATGTCATTTGGTGAATGAAGTACAAACTTATCATTGGAGTTGACTAGATAGATGTCATCAAAGTCCATAATGTGAGGAGGGGTGTCCTGGCGACCTACTGGAGGAATGGAGTAACCCTCAAGCTGCAACCTTTCCTCATTTTTGACATGCTGCTGTCTTTCTTCTCTGCTTAGATCTACCACAGGGTTGGTGATAGGGCCCCTCCCCCTGCCTCTGCGGGAGGGCTGCTTGCTCACAAACTTCCTTTAGCCTCCAGCACCTTCTCCCTGCTCCATCTATGCATACAAATAAGTTGTGTAATAAATTGTGCTGAAGAGAGATAGAGAAGTACTCAAAAAATAGGATTAGTTATGAGAATATCTTGCATTGTAGCCTGTTGAGTGGGGTGTGGCAGTGTTGTCTCAGGGGGTGCGGCACTGCCGCACCTACACTTCTCAGCAGAATACAATCCATTTTATTCTCTCAACTAAGCCTGCATTTCAAACACTTCTAAACTTCTTCTTTATTTTAGAAACACAACACGATGTATAGAATATGACGATTTGGTCATGGATTTGGAAAGAAAGCAACATGACAAGCTAGGGTTTTAGAAATCGATGATTGATCCCAATCGATTTAGAGTTCGACCAACTAAATGAGGCTGAAGTGACAACCACAGTTGCCAAGAGTAGCATTGTTGCCCTTAAGCCACGGCACTGCCGTGGGGCTCCCCCTCATTCAACCGTTAAAACGCAAAATCGATTCAAAGCACTCACCAATTTCTATCCCTATTTCATCATATTGCTTCTAGAAACAAGAATCCATGGCAAACACCTCATCATTGCATAGATCAGGGCGGCTAGGGTTTAGTACCTTCCTTGAACCGTGGAGTGGAGGGAGAAGAAAAGAGGGTTGCCTTCCCGGGGCAGCAGCTGTAGCCGGCGTCGAGGAGCAGAGGGTCGGCAGCAGCCCGACACTGCCGGAGGTGGCAGGCCGAGGGAGACGACGCCCTCCCCCTGTCTCTCGCACAAGAGAGAAGGAGAAGAGGAGGCCGGCGTCGGGGTAAAGTGAGAGGGAGAAAGAGAGGAACCGTGGGCCAAAAGAAATAAAGAGGAAGGGAAAATAGGGCCCACGGTTACAACTTGTCCGGACTGGATCTGACAGTAGATCCAAAGTGCGGCACGCTGCACCCTGTCCACCGGCACAGTATTAGCTACTAATTCTCTAACTCTCTTCATATTGGACATGTACATATATTCTTCATACTCCATGACCAGAGACATGCAATCAATACAGACCATGTTCATGTTGTATGAATTAAGATTTTGTAAAATCATTTTGAAAGACATTATTTAAATTTTATAAATATTTTGCCTATCATACTAGTTGACCATTGAGAGGCATGCAAGATTTCAAATCACGTCACTAGAATCAAGAATATTTAGCTCACCACGCAGTTCACAAAATCTTGACTCCCTGAAAGGCTTTGTGAAGATATCGGCTAGTTATTTTTCGGTTCTCACATAGCGTAATTCGATATCTCCTTTAGCTTCGTGGTCTCTCAGGAAATGATGTCGGATGTCTATGTGCTTTATTCTTGCATGGTCTACAGGATTGTTTGCAAGTTTTATGGCACTCTCATTGTCACACAAAAGTGGGATTTTGGTGAATCGACATCCAAAATCTTGAAGGGTTTGCTTCATCCAAAGTAGTTGAGCACAACAAACGCCGACTACAACATACTCGGCTTCAGTAGTGGATATGGATACACAATTTTACTTATTAGAGCTCCAAGACACTAGAGACCGTCCAAGGAATTGACAAGTCCCCGAAGTGTTTTTTCTCTCTACTTTGCAATCGGCATTATCAGAATCTTAATGGCCAAGTAGAGTGAACTTAGAGCCCTTAGGATACCATAAGCCAAGATTTGGTGTGTGAACTAGACATCTCAAGATTCTTTTGACGGATGTTAAGTGGCACTCTTTCGGGTTAGCTTGAAATCTAGCACACATGCACACACTAGGCATTATATCAGGCCTAGATGCACATAAGTAAAGTAGAGAACCGATCATGGGGCGATATACTTTTAAGTCCACGGCTTTCCCTTTTGTGTCAAGATCAAGATGCCCATTTGTTGGCATGGGAGTGTTGATAGGCTTGGCTTTCTCCATGCCAAACTTCTTTAGCACATCATGGGTGTACTTTGTTTGACTTATGAATGTTTCTTCCTTCAATTGCTTGATTTGAAACCCAAGGAAGAACTTCAGCTCACCTACCATATCATGGACATCTCAAATCTCTTAATCATTGTCCTACTAAAATCTTCAACATACAAGTGGTTAGTACTACCAAATATTATGTCATCGACATATATTTGGCACACAAAAATATCATTGTCAACTTTATGTGTAAAGAGTGTAGGATCAGCTTTGTCTATTTTAAAGCCTTGTTTAAGCAAGAATTCCTTAAGGCATTCATACCATGCTCTTGGTGCTTGTTTTACCCCATAGAGCACCTTTTAGAGTTTGTAGACATGGTTTGGGAACTTGGGATCTTCAAAATCCGGTGGCTGCTCGACATATACTTCTTGTATGGGGCCATTGAGGAATGCACTCTTGACATCCATCTGATGGAGCTTGAAGTCATGATGTGCAGCTGTTGTTGGAGGACCCATAGGGCTCCCCACAAAGAAGATAGAAGAAGACCTAGTCCAACTAGGATTCCTTTCATATAATCCTATTGGGACTAGTTGCATGTAATCCTACTAGGATCTCTACCTTGTAACCGACTAGGACTCCTGCCCCCCTGGAATATATAAAGGAGGGCAGGGCTCCCTAGATCGGCACCTCCATACACCTCAACTCATACCAACCACAAGAGGCCTCACGGTCTCAACGAGCGTAGGGCGCAATATACTACCCACCCCAAACTGGACGTAGGGCGTCGTGACTTTCCGTCGTACCGAACCAGTATAAATCGTTGTCTCCCTGCGTTTACCATCGAGTTCCTGCATACGCCGACGCCCCTCCGAACAAAACACCGTCCCGGGTAACCCCGTAACAGACGGTCGGTGGTAAAACATCAACAGCTGGCGCGCCAGGTAGAGGTCGTCGGCACTTTGCGTTCGAGAGCTCGGTGGACCTCAAAATCAAGACATGTTGCGGCTCTCGTCGGCCCTCGTTGGCGTGTCGCTGCAGCTCTCGTCGCTCAAGTTCAACGATGGCAGCCTTGTGCAATCCTATCTCGTGCAGGCTGCCGTTGGGAACAGGAACACCAACAAGATCATCGTACCGCTCAATCTCAGGATGCTACATAGGAGCTTCATCACGATTCGTCCAGGATTACCGTGCCGATCAAACTACGACAAGGGAAACTGGCGCTGAACAACCAGGACGTCACAAGGCGTACTTTCATCAGCATCTACTCCGACTTCGTCAACTCGGCGAGATCCCAGCAGAGCGCGGCTGTATCGCGTCTCTACTACACGCCAACCGGCATCGAACATGCCTGGTACGAGTACAAGTCGGACTGCAACGAAGACTCCACCGCCATCCAGCTCTACGCGGATTCAAGGCCAACTCGGACACAAGCAGAGTTCTACTCCCACACGAACCAACCACGTGCAAGCTAATTATGGAACGGCATACAAACAACGAGAGAGAGAGAGAGTACAAGAAAACATATGGCGTCAAGAGCATGCAAGCTAATTATGGAAGACACGCAAAAATACCATGGTTTGCATGCACTCGTCCCACTACATCAAGATGACAAGACAAGAGCTTTCCGACTCCAACTCCAAGAAGGGTGTTGTCAAAAAAAAAAAAAAAAAAAAAAAAAAAAAAAACCCTCCAAGAAGGGCAACAACCATTTGACTCACACATACGGAGATCAACGGCATAAGACAGATTCAAGTCAAATTTGCTAGCTTACACTCGCCGAGAATCACGACAAAGCACATCCGTCGACAGCTTCGAAAGCAACTCGGCCCATCATAAATTCGAGTCCAACCAGGACACAAGCCAGAGAATCTTACCAGCAGAATCGCAGGACAATACGACTCCATGTCCCATACACGAAGGCACGTCCCAGACGGAATCAAAGCCGCCGCCACCAACGCAAGTTTACAGCCCCTCCGGGTCCGATATACTTCTCTCAAGAGACCAGGAATCAGAGGCCCTGGAGCACCTGCTCGGACACAAGATGCAAGACATGGATTTATAATACACTTATTTATGGACAAGTGTGTGCATATGAGCAACAGACATGCACGTATACCATGGAGGCAAGCCAAGTTGACGTCAGATCCACGCAAGCTACTAAAAGGCCGTACGCTCAGGCAACAACCCGGCAGCAGCATGATAAGTTCCAAGCATTCCACAACGACGGCGAAATCCAAACTCCAGCATGCAGGCTGCAGCAATCCGACATCGAAAAAAAAAAGAGAAGAAGAAGAAAGAGAGAGAGAGAAAAACAAGATCATGCACCTGTATACAACTTGGGGATGCAGCAAGCAAGCAAGCTTATTTAGACCTAAAAACAAGAGACGAGTTCACGTGGAGGCTAGCAAGGGAATTGACGTCAAGCTGTCCAAAGAACTCGACGGCTTCCGGGAAATTAACGACGACTACAACAACCCGACTACGGCAATCAAGCTAAGTCGCGTCGTATTTTTTTAAAATATTTATATTATTTATGTGGCATTACGGTCACACTATCCGAGCAACTCCACAATTTTAAGCTTGTGGTCTGTCTCTCCGCTATCCATGGCAGGTAAAATTCGCCATGCTGACCATCGTCAACATGGTCAACTCTCGTCGGCTGTATCAAGACGACTTCAACTCTCGGATACTTGACGACGACGACGACAATCCGGTGACAGTGTCATCTACTCGCCGGAGATGGGCTCCGGGTACTCGGCGGCACGTTCCAGGAAGCTAGCAAGGATCACCACCATGCATATACATGGCAAGACCTGCCGAAGAAGCAAGCCAGAAAGAAGTCTGAACAACTTACAGAACCATACGAAATCCGAAGACATTTGACTATATCCATACATCCGACGGTGCCAATATGACAATCAAATATAGAAGGTATACATGCACGTATATACATACAAGACCACAGACAAGCTAATACACGTCAAGTACACGGAGATATCGATCAAGCATCAAGCCCGCTAGCAAGAAAAGTTGCCCGACTACCACGTGTCAGAATTTGCAAGCAAACCAGCGACAAAACGGACTACTCGGCCTAGCAACTACTATGCCATGGTATTCAACTACCCAGATGTCAAGACGTGTTATATCAACTACTCGACGCCAAATCAAGCTGATGCTCGGGAACCTCCAAACCTGAATATCTTGAGAGTTCCGAGGTGGGGGTGATACGGCATCTCCGGTGAGGAGATTGTCCACCCGAAGCCTTGAACTCACAAAAACCCTGCACAAGACGATCAAGTCATCAAGAAGCATCCTCATGAAAATAGAGGACAACCAATAACAGATCAGAGTCCCAGCTCTCTGTACTTCTGAAAGCAAAATCAGAAACATCCTCATAAAGATAGAGGATAACCTATGACGGATCAGAGTCCCAACTCTCAGTACAATGACACACAAGAAGCTCACAAACCAGCTTATTCGCTACATCAAGACACAAAGCAAGTCATCAAGACAGCACCACTAAAAGAAGATTTTTTCGACGCCACGGGTTCATCTACTCAAATCCTCCAGCCTGGGGAGCACGGGGAGAGCCCGGACCAGAGCATGGAAAACCGGCCTAAAGTCGAGGCGTAAGCCCGGGCCCTAGAGCCAAAAAAACTAGTCTAGAGAGTCGAGGCGTAAGTCCGGGCCTATAGCTAAAACAACCCTCCAGCCTAGGGAGCACGGGGAGAGCCCGGACCAAAGCATAGAAAACCGGCCTAGAGTCGAGGCGCAAGCCCGGGCCGGCTCTAGAGCCAAAAACCAGCCTAATGTCGGGGCGCAAGCCCGGGCCTAGAGCTAACCCTCCAGCCTGAGGAGCACGGGGAGAGACCAGACCAGAGCATGGAAAACCGGCCTAGAGTCGAGGCGCAAGCCCGGGCTCTAGATCCAAAAACCAGCCTAGTGTCGAGGCGCAAGCCCGGGCCTAGAGCTAACCCTCCACCCTGGGGAGCACGGAGAGAGCCCGGACCAGAGCATGGAAAATCGGCCTAGAGTCGAGGCGCAAGCCCGGGCTCTAGAGTCAAAAACCAGCCTAGTGTCGAGGCGCAAGCCCGGGCCTAGAGCACGGGGAGAGCCCGGAGCATGGAAAACCAGCCTAAGAGTCGAGGCGAAAGTCTGGGCTCTAAGCTAAAAACCAGCCTAGTGTCGAGGCGTAAGCCCGGGCCTAGAGCTAAAACAACCCTCCGGTACTAAGTGTTTGATGGATTTTTGTCATAGTAAAATCCATATATACACATTTATTTGTGTGTATAAAAAAAAAAGAAAATACAGAAGGAGATACATATGCTTGTGTCGCATACACACAGGCAAAGAAGCTAGCTAGGAAGCTAACCACCAGTGAGCTTCTACGCTACAGGACCACGCATGCATGTATACCTCGACGTGCAAGCAAGGAAGCTAGCTAGCAAGTGCAGTCGTCGTTGCGAGCACCTGTATCCGATCGAACCGGCTGTACGCTGGTCTGTGTCGCAAATCTACTCTCATTCATCCGGCGAGGGTTCCTGGCCAACCAGCCAGGCCACGTCGCCCCGTATAAAACAGTACTTACTCTCATTCATCCGGCGAGGGTTCCTGGCCAACCGGCCAGGCCACGTCGCCCCGTATAAAACAGTACCCGTATGTATAAACAGTACCATATGTACGAACAGTGATCGTATTTATGAACAGTACCATATGTATGAACAGTAACCGTATATATATGAACAGTACCCGTACGTATGAACAGTACGTATATATAAACAGTGTTTTTTTTTTTTTTTTGGGCCTGCCTGTGGCCGCGCGCAACTTACTAGTATGATGTAAAGGCATACACAAGACGGTGTAGCCTAGCACGACTCAATCGGTGCGGAACCTACCCGGAACATTCCAGAACTTGCGGTATATATACCAGCACGTACAGGATTTCCCGGTGACAAGCGTTGAGTCAGGTGTATATATCTCATTTCCTTAGCACTCCATGTGTTAGGCCCGCGCGTCATGGGCAGCATAGGGAGGTGTTAGTTGATCTTCGCGTGTATATGTCCATATATACGCAGACAACAAATATCTTGATCTTTAATTTGAAAATGTGCTCAAGGGATAAATGCCGCACGTGGATGAGTCCAATCTCTCCATCTCGCGTACGAAGCGGCTCCGGATATCTAGCATGGCTCAACAAACTTCGGCGGCGCGCGCGTACGGCTCAGGAGGCCCTACTGCTACCCTAGCTGCTGCCTATATAAAGAACCCCTGGGCTCTCGGTGGAAAGGAGGGATCACAATTCCACATCCACGCCGCCAGCAGGCTGCTCTCGACGAGAAGAGCAGGGAGCGCGTCATCCACCACATCGACGTCCTGCCTAAGGCAAGCTAGCCGGCGGCCGGCGTCTTCGTCGTCCACACGGTTCTCCTGAAACCGCGATCAGGAAGCCATGGCGTCCACATCTTCGATGGGTGAGCGATCAATCTAATCTGATCACTCCTTCGTGTATTCATGTATAGTGCATCTATGTCGCATCTATGTGCGTCGGTGCCACACATACACATGGAGACAGGAACTCGGCGTCACCGCCGGACATGAGGACCTCTGCTGTGCCGTGGTTACGGTACGCGTCGAGGGTCGTCGGCGTCTACGCAATATTAATGGACGTGGCCGCCGGGAACATAGACAGGTGCTGGAGGGTGATCGCAGCGCGGCCATCAGTCGCGCGCGTGCACAGCCACCGGTCATGTCGCGCGCGTGCACAGCCACCGGTCATGCACGCAGGCGTGCGTGTGCTGTGTGCAAGAAGAAGTAGAGAAGATGCAAAGCAAAGACCAAGATGCAAATCCATGCATCTACGTATATATATGCCATGCATGCACTTAGGGGCAAGGCCAAGTGCATCTACGTACAAGGAGGCAAGGAGCGCCGCCAGGCTGCTCCCATCTACGAGAACGCCCGGCTCTTGTGATTAGCCGCCGCCGCCGCCACGGCAATGTCCATCACGAGCTCGGAGCGGACTACGAAGGATCATGGAAGGCAGCCATCGCTATGGCGCTGACAAGACACATATACATGCCTGGCCTCAACTCATATGAGCTGGGATGCCGGCGCGCGACGATGACAAGATGGAGAGCGGGGACCAGCAGGTGGACTCGATGCACGTCCGTGACGCATGTCCCATGCCCTCGTCGTCGATCTACATGAGGAGACGGAGATCGCCGATCAGCCCTCCAAGAATCACGTTGGCACAAGGCGGGCTGCACGGAGGGAGTATAGCTACGCTCCTCGGCTGCGCCAAGCCACCACGCCGCCACCGGGCCGATCGCCACAAAGGGCAGCCGCCGACACGGCGCCGTGCATTGATAAGCCCGGAGGCAGAGGACGTCCAGACGATTGGATCCATGGAAGGAGGCATCCTCCAGCCCATCGACGCCATGCATCTCCATCAGATCATAGTCCATCCAAGACGGCCGCACAACTACACAAGGCAAGCGTTGTAGCCGTGCAGCTCCTATACATCTGCTCCGAGGCAGATGATCATGTACATCTACTCGTGATGCCTCTACATCGACAACGTCGCCGTATCGGAAGACGCAGAGGCAAGGCCGGAGGACGTCAAGAACAGCTCCACTGCAACCGCAAACAAGCGGATGCCAGCGCGCCAGGCGAGCGTTATTGAGCCGGAAGACACGTCCTGACGCGGGATACACCCTCGCCGAGCCAAGCCATGGCAGGGCCCACAAGTTCAAGGCGCCATGCAAGACGGCTCCACACGTTCCGACGGCGCCGCCGGAGAGGCCCTCCCTACATCAGCAAGGCAGCTGCCACGGTATGGCCGAGGCCGAGACGCACGCATCTACTACATGCACATTTACTCCGTGATGTCTCCACATCTGACGACGTCCATGGCCATTTAAGTCAAGCTGGTGGTTCGTCAATTGAGCATGCGGCCGACGAGACGCCGGTCAATGATGGCTCTGCATCAACGTCAACGCCGCCGCATCACGGAGGCGAGCTCGAACGCCGCCGTCGACGGCTCTGCCCCTACGCCAACGTTGCCGTCAATGCCGTGCTGGGAAGGCGAGCCCACACATCCTCGACACCGGCTAGATATACGTGGGCTGCTGCATATGCTTCATGTGTGAAGCTAGCATGGAGCTGGCCTGCTGAGCCGAATGCATACGTGTATATACAATTAATCATGTGCACCTGCACGTATTAATTGTATGAGCAAAGCAAGCAAATCATAAGGAGCTCGGTTGTCATTCGAGCCCTAAATTAATTTGTATAAATTTATCCTATGTGTATCAGGTGGAGATGTCTAGACGACAGGGCCACAGCTACCTCCTGCTTCAGCTACTACCACTACTACGTGCCTGCCTACATTGAGGCGCAAGTCTTCATCAAGCTACTACAACTTCAACAACCCTGCCGATCAAGATCCATGGCGTATCACGACGACGTTGCCGGGAAGTCCGAGCCGATCCGATCTTCACCAACCATGCAAGTGCGATTATGATGCATATCATGTGTCGTTCGATACCGATGAGGCGAACGACGCAGGCGGACATGGCCCCTTTTCCAGCCATGTTATATCGGCTCATGGACCGACGAGGTCCTCATGCCAACGCCATCCACATCTACACCAACACCATGCATGGAGACGTGAAGCGAAGATTAAAGACGACGACCACAGCAGCTTAATCGGAGGTACTCCGTGAACTAGTTCACAGGGGTAATTAACTGGGAGCTTTCCGAGGCCCCAGGAACCATGAAGACCACGTCGCCAAAGTCAGATCGCCGCCAATAGGCTACAGTGAGCGCACACTTGTACCAGGGAACCCATATTTGTATTTTCATTAAATGTGAATAAAATGTGTTCCCTCGTTTATTTCTTTTTGTGTACTTGGTACACTGGCACGTCCGCGCATATTTTTTTTATTTTTCATAGAGAGATCATCTCCCTTGAGTGATTTTTCTATAGAAACACTAAGGAGCACATGGAAATAAGCTGCAGAATACACGAAGCATCTAAGCAGAAGATTACAAGTGTTCAAGACTACAAACAACCCCGGCATATCAAGACCCTTCATCCGACATCTTTCCCAAAGAAAAGAACCCGGAGAAGGCTCGGGGGACGCCGCAGACAACTCTGCTACTCAAAGGCAAAATTCATCAAACAACAACTCAGGGTTCAGGAGCAACCCGGGCTAAAATAGCCTAAGTATCCTTAAAAGGAGTAAATTTCATTTGCATATATCCAATTTTATCATCCAAAGGAATTTTTACAAAGTTTTGCAGGAACAAGGGCAATAAAGAACCCTGATTGGTGAGAAAAGAACCCCCAAGAGGTGCAAGACAAGTTCAGAAAGAACACTAACAAGTTCAGGAAAGAACCCCACCAAATAGGGCTCGGAGGAAAAAGAATCCCGCCGACGGGTCGGAGAAAAAAGAACCCCACCAGCAGGTTCGGAGGAAAAAGAACCCTACCAGTAGGGTCGGAAGAAAAAGAACCCCACCAGCGGGAACAGAAGGAAAAGAACCCCACCAGCTCGGGGGCTACACTTAGTGAGACCTCAGAAAGAAGAACCCAGAAGCAATCTAGAAAATCAAAAGGACCCCCTAGCTCTTTGTTCCAACAAGCAAGAGGCTCGGGGGCTACACTCATTGAGTGCACTTTTCCAGGAAAAAGTGCATCTCAGTTAGAAAAGCAGAAGCAGAAGCAAGAAGACCATCTCAAGATTTCACTTCAAAAGAACCTGACTTCCGAAGCTCAATCATGAAATGCTCGGGGGCTTATCGTTGGGCACCCATAGGGCTCCCCACGAAGAAGATAGAAGAAGACCTAGTCCAACTAGGATTTCTTTCATGTAATCCTATTAGGACTAGTTGCATGTAATCCTATTAGGATCTCTACCTTGTAACCGACTAGGACTCCTGCCCCCTTGGAATATATAAAGGAGGACAGGGCTCCCTAGATCAGCACCTTCATACACCTCAACTCATACCAACCACAAGAGGTCTCACGGTCTCAACGAGCGCAGGGCGCAATATACTACCCACCCCAAACTAGACGTAGGGCGCCGTGACTTTCCAGCGTACCAAACCAGTATAAATCGTTGTCTCCCTGCGTTTACCATCGAGTTCCTGCATACGCCGACACCCCTCCGAACAAAACACCGTCCCGGGTAACCCCGTAACGGGCGGTCGGTGGTAAAACATCGACATCAGCGTAGGCTAAAAGTATCTGAATAGCTTCAAGCCTTGCCACGGTGCAAAGGTTTCTTCAAAGTCTAGGCCCTCAACTTGAGTGAAGCCTTTTACCACCAGTCTTGCCTTGTTCCTTGTCACCACGCCATTCTCATCTTGCTTGTTGCGGAAGACCCACTTTGTATCGATGACATTTGTTTTGGGTCGTTCCACGAAGGTCCACACTTGATTTCTTTTGAAGTTGTTGAGCTCCTCTTGCATGGCCATGACCCAATCTGGATCCTTAAGAGCTTGCTCTACCTTAAGAGGTTCCAGAGAGGAAACAAACGAGTAAAATTCATAAAAGTTAACTAAACGTGATCGTGTTGTTACCCCTCTCTGGATGCTTCCAAGGATATTGTCAACAGGATGATCCCATTGTATGATTTGACGTAGCCTTGGGTGCTCAACACCTTCTTCTTCTTCTTCTGGACCTTCAGCTTCTTCTTGTTCAAAGATAGGCTCAAGGTTGAGCCCTTGAACTGGTGAAGTAGGAGTTAGAGGAGATACTGCTGAGGTGGAGGGTGTGGCACTGCTGCTCTGCTGGTTTCCAGCAGAAGTGTGCTACACCTTCTTACAGATCGAGTTTGTCAGCAGAAATTGGTGCAGTAGCAGCTTGGGGACCCTCATCATCTGAGACTTGATCTTCTTGTGGTCGGACATCGCCAATGGCCATTTGCTTGATTGCCTCACATGGTAGATCCTCCTTTCCTACAACACTTAAGTCAACTTGCTCTACTTGAGAGCCATTAGATTCAGCAAATGTCACATCTATCGTAATTTCAATTCTGCCCAAGGCTTTGTTGAAGACACGGTAGGCATGCTCATTTGATCCATAACCAAGAAGAATGCCTTCATCAACTTTAGGTGCAAACTTAGAGGTTTTGGGCCTTTTGTTAAGTATGAAACACTTGTACCCAAACACTCTAAGGTAAGACACCTTTGGTTTGTTACTGATTAGAAGCTCATATGAAGTCTTCTTGTATTTCTTGTGCAGATAGAGTCGGTTGATGGCATGGCAAGCTGTCTTGATTGCTTCATCCCAAAAGAGGTCTAAAGTCTTGTACTCATCAAGCATTGTTCTTGCCATATCAATGAGTGTCCTGTTTTTCCTCTCTACTACACCATTTTTCTGAGGGGTGTATGGAGTTGAAAACTCATGCTTGATGCCCTCAACATCGAGAAATTCTTCAACTTGGGTATTCTTGAATTCAGTCCCATTGTCACTTCTTACTTTCTTAACAGTGAGGCTGAATTCTCTTTGTGACCTTCTAATAAAGATCCTTACCTTATCTTGTACTGGCACTTATCATAAATAAGAAACACCCAGGTAAAACGGGAATAATCATCAACAATTACTAAGCCATATTTGTTACCCCCGATGCTAAGGTAGGCGACCGGTCCAAAGAGCTCCATATGTATCAACTCCAAAGGTTGAGTAGTAGCCATGATGCTCTTTGGTGGGTGTGTGGTACATCTACTTGCTTTCCTGCTTGGCAAGCGCTGCAAATCCTATTTTTCTCAAATTGAACATTGGTTAGTCCAAGGATGTGGTTGTCCTTCAAGAGTTTGGCTCAGTTCGTCATCCCAATATGTGCTAGTCGGCGATGCCATAACCAACCCATGTTAGACTTTGCCACTAAATAGGTCTCAAGCTTAGCTTTACTTGTGTTGAAATCAACTAAGTAGAGCTTATTCTTAAGTTGGCCTGTAAAGACAATAGAGGAGTCCTCCCTCTTTGAGACTTCCACACCCACATCAGTAAACAGACAATTATAACCCATCTCACAAAGCTGAGAGATAGACAACAGATTGTACTGCAGAGAATCAACATGCAGGACATTTGTAATGGAATTATCAAGTGTAATTGCAACCTTACCAAGTCCTATTACTCTCCCTTTACAGTTGTCACCAAAAATGATATTGTCACTAGGATTTATAGTTGGGGAGTAAGATGAAAACATACTCTTTGCTCCGGTCATATGATTTGTACAACCGCTGTCAGCACCTAACTTGACCCACCGGAGGAGTATGCCTGCAACACAGGATTAGTTGCTGATTTTAGGTCCCTGAGAATTCTTGGGACCTTGAAGGTTAGTCACAGGAACTTTAGGAACCCAAATAAAGGTGTTAAGATTAAGATTAATATTTTGACTAGTGCCAACAAATTTGGCAAACACCTCCCCCTTTCTGTTTTGCTGCAAAACAAAGTTAGAATTCAGCACACGTTGGGGTGTCCTTGCTTTGGATTGGTAGAAGTGTCTACTTGGTTTGGTTCCAGTAGACTTCTTTGACTTTTGGATAACCTGCTTTGGTGGAGACACCTTCCCTTTGGACTTCACATGATCAAGGACAAAGTTTGTAGCCTTCCCTTTTCTTGGGGTGCGGCACTGCCGTACTTCACAGCGGCACTGCCGCACTTGGCTGGCTGTGCTGCTCTATGCTGCTGTTGTGCCACACTCTGTGCAGACTGATCTATACAAACTTTACCCTTACTTATAAATTGAACACACTCATAGCCATTCACAATCTTTCTTCCATTTGTCTTGGCTCCTCTTGTGTGTCCAAGCCCATCTTCGATTCTAGGATTTCTTCCATCCTTGTATTGTGGCTTCTTTGGTTGGTTCTCTTTGCCATCAGTAGATTTCTTCTTTTCTTGGCCTTTGCGCCTAGCATGACATTCAACCTAGCAATATCTTTTTTCACAGCCTTCATATTTGTAAGGTTAGTGGAATAAACATTCATATCAATATTATAATATTTTTCACAACCTTTACTAGTGGAGGCCTGATTACTGAGCAATAACATGACCATGATGAGCTCCAATGATTTTCGAAAAGAGTTCACTTGGAAGCTGGTCATCGCTGGCTCTGTTTCCTGGAATATCAGGCCACTTACCACATTGATTGCATGAAAGTTTAGTTCTCTAGACTTCTAGGAGCCAGCGGTCAGGAATCAGGATTGCTTGTTCTGAAGTTCCCCGCTGTTTGAATTTTATCTGTGATCTCTTCCTTGCATTTCTTGGCCCAATTAATTGGTATGAAAAAAAGGATGTAAATGCTAAGTTGGAAGTCATCGTTTTCCACCCTTTTCTGCCACAAAAATTTGAATTACTTATGGATTGCTCTCCCTTCTTCTACTTTTGAGAAAAAAATAAATTTAGAACATTTTGTAATTTGTTCTGAGTTACTGAGCACCAAGACGACCGAGCTCCAATTATTTATTTAAAAAAGTTCACTGTGTAGGCGGCCTTGTTTTCCCTGTTTCAGGAAAAAAAAAAACTAGGTAGCCAACTAGCACATTTTTAATCACCCTTGTAAAATGAAGTATTTAACCATTTTAAATTACTCTTGTTGTTTTTTTAGCAGATTTTAATTACTCATAGATTTTAATTTGCTCAAGCTGGCTATGGGCTGAGACTGCCTCTCGTTCTGGTCCAGCCCAACCCAGCAGTGGTATGGGCCCCAACGGCCGCGGTTCTGGTGCACCCCAAACCCAGCAGAGCTGTTGAAGCCCCTCTGTCTGAACTCTGAACCTCCCCGACTCAATCCCCACCCAAACCCTCGCTCCGCCGCAGTTCACGAGCTGACGAGCGCGCCATGGCGCCGCCACGCCCGTCTCCGCCGCTGATCGACGACGTCATGGTCGAGATCTTCCTCCGCCTCCCGCCAGACGAGCCGGAGCACCTCTTCCGCGCCGCCCTCGTCTGCCAGCCGTGGCTCCGCATCCTCTGCGACCCCTTCTTCCGCCGCCGCTACCAAGCCTTCCACGGAGCCCCTCCCCTCCTCGGCCTCTTCCACAGACACATGGTCATCCAAGGAGAGCCCGAGCCCCGCCTCACCCCCACCACGGCCGCGCCCCTCTCCCCGTACCCAGACCGCGGCCGCTCGCGGGCCCTCGACTGCCGCCACGGCCGCGTCCTCCTCCACGTGGGGGCCGACGGCTGGCACTTCGTCGTTTGGAACCCCGTCACGGGCGACGAGCACCACCTGGAGGAGCCTGGCATCCCGTGGCTGATCTACTCCGCCGTGGTGCTCTGCGCTGTGCCCGGCTGTGACCATCTCGACTGCCACGGCGGCCTTCAAGGCCGGATGTCATGTTTAGTGTGTGCATGTGTGCAAGATTTCAAGCTTCTCCAAGAGAGAGTCACTTGACGGCAACCAAGAGGATATTGAGATACTTGAAGGGTACCCAAGATGTTGGTCTATGGTATCCCAAGGGGTCAAGCTTTGAGTTGATTGGATATTCCGACTCCGACTATGCCGGTTGCAAGATTGATAGAAAGAGCACAAGTGAAACATGCCAAGTGCTTTGAAGATCTCTAGTATCATGGTCCTCAAAGAAGCAAAATAGTGTGGCACTTTCCACCGCCGAAGCCGAATATATTAGTGCGGGGAATTGTTGTGCACAATTGCTATGGATGAAAGCCACCTTGAAGGACTATGGGATCAAGTTCAAGCATGTGCCTTTGTTTTGTGACAATGAAAGTGCAATCAAGATGACAAACAATCCGGTTCAACATTCAAGAACCAAGCACATTGATGTGAGGCACCACTTCATTAGAGATCATCAACAAAAGGGTGATATTAGCATTGAAAGCATTGGCACCGAAGATCAACTAGCCGACATATTCACCAAGCCTCTTGATGAGAAAAGGTTTTGCAAGTTGAGGAATGAGTTGAACATACTTAGCTTCTCCAACATGGATTGATGCACCCCATATATGACATGCCTCTCCTCCAACATAGCAAGGTAAAGTTGGTTGTTGCATTTCATGCATCCTTTGCTAGTTGTGTAGACATGTATACATGTGCATCTTGCTAGGCTCATTCATTGCAAATCAAATGAATTTGAAGGATGTATGGCACCACTATTGTTTCTATGCTTGATTTGATCTAGTGGTGGCATATGACTTGTTTGTGAGCTTGTGAACCTAGTGTTGAATTTTTAGCACTTGCTCATGATGTGTATCTCAACATGGTCAAGATAACCCTTATTCTTATGAGGTGTGAAGAAGTTTGCCCTTGGTTCAAACCGAGATACATTTTCTAGGCATGTGTTTTAGATTTGGCCATAGTTGATTGACTTGTTTCTCTCATCTTATGCACCCTTCTTGGTCATTGATGACAAAGGGGGAGAAGAAAGCATACACCTAGGGGGAGAAATAAGTCACAAAGAGCAATGGAAGGGGATCAATTTTTATGATATGACCCAACCATGAGCACACAAATAGGGGAGCAAGCTCATAGACTATTTGTTGCATATTATGTGTGCATTCATGATGATATGGAGCATTGCAAGCTAAATTCAATATTCATGCTTGTTTGGTGTATTGCTAGTATAGAATGTGATTGATGAAATGAAATACTAGCATGCTTAGGTGGTCTCTAGACATAGAGTTTCTCTTGTTCAAGTACCTTGCTTTAATATGATCTCATGAGGTATCTTGAGTTTTGATGATGTCTAGATTCTCATGGTACTAAGAAAGGTTTATTATCGCACTCCGATTGGTATCACGCTTCAAAGGTCAATTCTATAAACCTTAGTACCATTTTGGTTGTGGTAACTCTCACACAAGTTTCATCTATGCATGTGTGCTTGAAAATCGACCAATCATTTGATGCACACATGTAGGGGGAGCTACCACTACCAAAACCGGAATTGAAATGCTTGTCCAATCCAAGATTCATGATCAAAATGTCTTGGGCAAGCAATTCAATTTCATATTGAATTCAATTTCCATATCTTTGTGAGTTTGTCGAAGGGTTGTCATCAATTACCAAAAAGGGGAGATTGAAAGCTCCGGTTTGGTTTTGGTAATTAATGACACTCAACGTTGCTAATGCTTTGCTCTAAGTGTGGTTAGACACATAGCAACGTGACGGTGGATGATGGAGCATGGTGATCACGGTGATGAACATGAAGGATGTAAAGTGATCGAGCTCCGACGGAGGCCCATGGAGATCAAGGCGAAGGTATACTTGATAGGGCTTTCCGGTTTAGTGGCCGAGACACTTAGCGAGTGTGACCACATTTAGGATCGATAACCGACTATCAAGAGGGGTTTCCTCGGTTCATTCGCGGTCCTAAGTGCCTCTAGTTGTGACTTTGCATGATGCATGAGAGGCTAACTAGAGAGCTAACACTTGTCGACGTGATCGTGAGAAGATACGCTAACTCCGGTGCTTGAGAAGTGATCTACTCTGTGGGGTTAGCACCTTGGACAAGTGGTTCGGAGATTGGATCGACGACGGTGCGACATCGAAGATCATACAAGAGGTAGACATCTTCAGTGGGCGCCGGACGCGGGCATCGGACGCCGGGCCAGAGGGCCGGACGCGTCCGGCGCATGCTGAAGACGGCGCTGGGATGGCTGTCTGGCAGCGAGCGCCGGAAGCGGCTGTGGCGCGTCCGGCGGGTCCCCGGACGCGCACCAGAAACTTTCTAGCCGGGTGCGTTCTCGCGTGGCTCACCCGTCGGACGCTCGTCGGACGCGGTCGCCGGACGCTGGCGGATCACTGTTGATCGTCCGGCGCTCGGTGACGTGGCCACTTCAAACTCCAACGGTCGGCTGACGACGGCGCACAGAGAGCGGCGGACGCGTCCGCCGGCTGAGCGCCGGAAGCGCCAGCCCGAGGGCAACGGCTCTATTTCGACCTTGGGTCTATAAATAGAGGGTTGGCCGGCTTGGGGAGGGTCTTTTGGCCATTTTCACATACTTGTGCATCCTTTGAGCTAGAGAGACACTCCTCCACTCATCTCTTTCATTCTTGAGCATCTCTTGTGAGATTTGAGTGGCAAGACAAGTGATTTGCATTGAGAGTTGCATCTAGAGGCACTTGTTCTTCGAGTGGGCTGCGGATTCTTGTTACTCTTCGGTGATTCCCGTCACCGTAGACGGTTTGGAGCAGCGGGTGGTGGTTGAGCTCGACTTGGTGATTGTTCGAGGCCACACCGGGTTCTTGTGAGGGGTTCTTGATCCTTCCCCGCGGAGTTCGCGAAAGGATACTCTAGTGGATTGCTCGTGGCTTGTGGATCCTTGTCTTGTGTGAAGATTGCGGCTCCCCATTGGGGTCTTTGGCACCGAGCCAATTGAGCGGGCAACTCACCAAGCAAGTGCATCGCCACAACGAGGAGTAGCTTGCCGGGAAGCAAGTGAACCTCGCAAAAAATCATTGTGTTGATTTGTGATTGCCGAGGCTTCGACCTCCTTGTGCTTGTGCTTGAGCTCCCTAGGTGATTGGCTATCTTCTACTCTTCGCGGCGGTATAATCTTCGATCATCTCTTTACTTTCCGTAAAGTAGAATTGCTTGTTGTGGTCGGTCGGGAACCACTCTTTGTGTAACTTAAATCCCGTGGGTAGAATTGCTTGGTTGGTTTCGGTGAACCGACATTGTGTAGCCTGATCACCGTTGTTGTGTGCGCATTTGAATTGAGTAGCCTTGCATGTTAGAACGGCTTGCATAGAGTAGTCGAAGCACTTGCTTTGCACATTTGCCGCCTTGCTATCTAATTGGGTTGTCTAGTTTTATTGCTAGAAATTTTATTAGGCTATCCACCCCCCCTCTAGCCATTGTGACCTTTCACATGCTCATCGTGCTCGCAGGCATGCTCGTGTGCACCAATCGATTGCTAGCTTGCTTGCTTGGTCCATGGCCGTCGCGTTCCTGTGTGCACTGCTGGAAGCCGTTCCATGGCCATGCCTGTTGCCATGCCCATCAATTGTTTGATAAAATGGCTCGGTAAAGATAACCATACCAATCTAGAGAAGAGGTGATTGTATCAAAACAAACCAAACCAACCAAACACACTCTAGGACTAGCCAGGCTAACATAGCACGAGATAACCAAACAAGTCTATCTTAGCTTGTTTGGGACAGACTAAGACTGGCTGGCTAAATTTTGCTAGCAAGCTTTGCTCTAGGAAACGAACCAAACACACCCAATATACTTAGTAATGACTTGAATGGAAATAATTGTGATACATTCAATATAAAGGTAGAAGAACATTTCTGACATACACTATAAGCAAAAACAAGAATTACATACATAGATGCACAAAAGTCAAAGTGAGTTGAGTAGGAGTCTACTAATAAGAGAAAAAATGATGTAAAATAACAAAGACAAAGCAAGCTAGGGGAATGCATGGCACGTATAGCTTAAACAATAATAGACGCTATAAATAAATACTTGAAATAGCAGCAGCAAGAGCATAATTACCATTCTTGGCGGGATATTGACTAAATAATATTGTAAGGCCTCTTGCAATCCCTTGCTCACTGGAAGACAATATTCATGTGTTACATTGCGCTCTTCTTCACGCATAAATGCATGCAAAACATTTTTTATCCCTCATATCACCTCACCAACATCATATCCATCACATCTACATGTGATACCCTGAAATACATTTTAATCATTAGCAATACTACTACATTAGGGTTTGTAATGATTATCACATAAATAAAAAATTAAAGGCAACATATACGAAACAATACTTTTCTCGATAGAAGCTTTAAGTTACTTGTCTTGAACAATTAATGCCGGCGAGGTTTGCCAGGAAATCGACGTATACACGTCATCAAATTAAATTTTTACCGTTGATTTGATGATCGACGTTTTACCTTAATCCCACCAAAGGTTTTACTGCGTACCGGTCACGTGTCCTCACCCGATTGATTAGAGATGAAATATCTCCCAGCCCACCCTCACTCTCCCATTGGTTCCCCTCTCCTCTTCTCTCTCTCCCCCTCTCGATCCCCTCTCGAAGCGGCGACGTGCGCGAGGCGATGCCGCGGGCGGAGCACGGCGTCCTCCCTCCCCCCCCGCGCGTGCGGCCCGGGCGCGGCGCGGCGCACCCGGCGCGCGGTGCAGCGCGGAGGGAGGTGTGCCGTCCGCCCCGTGCGCGTCGCGTCACGGCGGCCACCGCCGGCGGTCGCGGCCCCCGTCCCCGCGAGCTCTTGCAAGCGGCCGGCGTGGCTCTGCTCTTCCTCGATCCATCCGCTCGCTGGTTTACTCCCCCTCTCTTCCTCTCTCCCTCCCCGTCTCCCTGATGTGGCCTATGCATGGCGCTCGGTGGTCCGAGTTCTTGTTCTCTAGAGTAGGTCCTCATCTGCTCGGTTCCGCTGGATCTGAGAGCAGGCAGCTATTATTATGTTCGTTGAAATATACTAAATTTCTAATGGTTGCTCGATCGCATATGGTTACTAATCTTTTTTAAAATTAAGGTTAAGATTAGCTATTAGGTTTGTCACATCTTCTTATAGAGAAAAGTAAGGATTAGGCCAAAATAGTTATTTTGTTTGCCTCATCGATAGCAAAAAAATGAAAAAAGAAAAAAAAAAAAAAAAAAACAGGATGCTATTGTTGTTTTAGAAACATTGTTTCGGTTCACGCTAACAACACAGAGCCAGAGAGCCCATCCATTCTTTTACTAAAGAACTATGGTATGCGATATACACATCAATTATTTTGTTATAACACCTAGGTCATGTTCTCTCATTTACCTTGCTTTCCAAGCTGTTCCCATTAGATTTTTACTTTAATTTAAATCTGACGCCTTGTTTGCATGTTACAAAAATATATGTCCAGTTGCTACCTTTACTTGACGAAGCATGTGATTTTAAGGATTGCTTCTGCTGCTCTACAGAATAATTATTTTCTTTTTTCCATTAGGTTCCCAGTTCTTCATAATTGTTGTTTGCTTTGTTACTGAACCTACTATGTAAAGTGTTCGAACAGCAATGTTCACCTGGGTATGTTCCTACCTTCTTTCATTTTATCTACCGAGATGTCAACATAGAACCGTGTAACATCTATTGTTACTTGCTATATTCAGGTTCAGGGCAGCTGAATCTGCGGTCTTTTGTTCTATGAACAAGCAAAGGACTGTCCGCTGCTTTTAAGTTGTCCAGCCAACGATCAAATGTTGATTTCCTATTTGTCATTGTGGTCAGCAAGCAAATCCTCATGATGTCATTCATGTTTTTTTAGTGTGCTTACTAGCATCTGTTAGCTTACCTTTGCTTGGATTCCCTTATTTTCTTTAACTTATCTCGTTGGTCACAAATCGTATTTGCCTTAACAGATACTCTACCACACCATGTGTTTGTGATGTTGCCTCGAGAAGGTTAGGCAACACTACACCTTAGCATCACACCCCACTTTGAACTATTTAATTTAATTCTCTATTATGATTTCTTTGCAGGCGGTCGACGGCCATGTGTTTGCCATGTTGCCTCAAAAAAGGTTAGACAAAGTCTTTTGCATCCACCTTAGCATCCCACCCCACTTTGAACTATTTAATTTAATTCTCTATTATGATTTCTTTGCAAAGCGGGTTGACGACCATGTGTTTGCCATGTTGCCTCAAAAAAAGGTTAGACAATGTTGCATCCACCTTACCATCCCACCCCACTTTCACCTATTTAATTTAGTTCTCTGTTATGGTTTCTTTGCAGAAGGTGATGGCTGAGTACAAGAATAATGGAAGGAGAGAGGGAGAGAGGGAGAGAGGGGGAGAGGGGGAGAGGGAGAGCGGGAGAGAGGGAGAGGGAGAGGGAGGGAGGGAGGGAGGGAGGGAGGGAGAGAGGGAGAGGGAGAGGGAGAGAGAGGGAGAGAGAGAGAGAGAGAGAGGAGAGAGAGGGAGGGAGGGAGGGGAGGAGGGAGCGCGAGGGAGGGAGAGCTCGCGCGAGGGAGGGAGGGAGTTCAAAACACGGTATACAACTACAATCCAAGTAGGTGAACCTGCATGTGTCATCCTTCAAAAATATGTTTGTCATTTTGGATTAGTGCCTGCTACATAGAGTAGTTTTCGTGGAACAACCTCGTATGCAAGGGTGTATGCACAAGTTTTTGGATAGCCATTCTTTCTTTTTGTTTGGATCTGAACACCTCTCATAACATTAGTTTGATTTTGGTTAGTTCAATGGCTTCTGTAAGCAATCCTTTTTTTCGAAAGACTTCTGTAAGTAATCTGGAAGTACAACCGTACCAACTATCTTAAGGACCATACCTCTCATAAGTCATAACATTAGTTTATATCGATTATTCTTCCGCCTCTCCTAGGTTCTTTCTTGGTGTTTTTAGTTTGTCCGACTGTGAGCATGTATTGCTAGACTATACAAATTTTAGGTTCTTTCATACTATTTCACAAAGACATTTTTCTTTGTACACAGCTGCAGACAAAGCTTGTTTACTATTGTGTTTGCTGAGTGTGCTGCCAGGAAAAGAATATGCAGCCTTCCAAGTTAGGTGAGTCGCTAGCTTCCGACCTACGCATGTTGAGTTAACCAAGTATTTTGTTGGTGCTTATTCACATAACATATTTAAGCAATTTAAATGTGCTTGCCGAACTGTTAGTCCAGATGATTATAGTTGCAAATATTTGGTTACTGCACATTGGTGTACTGTGTATTAGTCTCTTTCAACAACAACAACAACAACCAAGTCTCTCGGTCCCAAGCAAGTTGGGGTAGGCTAGAGTTGAGACCCAACAAACCACCCACATCACGGTTCGGGCATGTCGATAGCCATTTTCCAAGCATTCCTATCCAGACACAGATCTCTAGGTATATCCCATTCTTTCAAATCTCTTTTTATTGCCTCTTCCCATGTCAACTTTGGCCTTCCTCTGCCTCTCCTCACATTATTATCTTGATTTAGAACTCCATAATGCACTGGTGCCTCTGGAGGTCTCCTTTGGACATGGCCAAACCACCTCAACCGATGTTGGACAAGCTTTTCTTCGATAGGTGCTACCCCTAGATGATCACGAATATCATCATTCCGCACTCGGTCCATCCTCGTGTGACCACAAATCCAACGCAACATACGCATTTCTGAAACACTCAGTTGTTGAACATGTCTTCTCTTTGTGGGCCGACGTTCGCTCCGTACAGCATGGCGGGTCTAATCGCTGTTCTATAAAACTTGCCTTTTAGCTTTTGTGGTATCCTCTTGTCACGAGAATGCCGAAGCTTGGCGCCACTTCATCCACCCAGCTTGGATTCTACGGGCCGACGTCCGCATCAATATCTCCATCCCTCTCGTAGCATCGATCCCGATACCGAAAAGTATCTTTCCTAGGCACTACTTGACCTTCCGGACTCACGTCTCCCTCCTCCCGTGCAACAAGTACCAAAGTCGCATCTCATGTATTCGGTTTTAGTTCCGCTTACTCTAAAACCTTTAGACTCAAGGGTTTGCCGCCACAACTCCAGCTTTCCTATTTACCCCCGCTCGACTTTCGTCAACTAACACTACATCATCGGCGAACAAAGATACACCAAGGGATATCCCCTTGGATGTCCCTTGTAACCTCATCCATTACCAAGGCAAAGAGATATGGGCTCAAGGCAGACCCTTGATGAAGCCCAATCTTAATCGGGAAGTAGTCTGTGTCACCACCATTTGTTCGAACACTAGTCACAAAGATTATTATACATGTCCTTGATGAGGGTAACATACTTTGCTGGGACTTCATGCTTGTCCAAAGCCCACCACATAACATTCCTTGGTATCTTATCGTAAGCCTTCTCCAAATCAATAAAAACCATGTGTAGGTCCTTCTTCTGTTCTCTAAACCGCTCCATAACTTGTCTTATTAAGAAGATTGCTTCTATGGCTGACCAAAATTGCAGTATAGTATCCATTCAATGTTATAGTGCCCTTTAAACAAAAGATGGCTGACGGGTTGCTCCTTTTTTCTTTTTCCCATTTCATCTATGATATCTTCCTTTTCCATAAAATGTGTTTATTTTTCAAAATGCCTTACCATCCTCTTTCTTCAATTATATTTTTCTCTTAAACGGCACACATTTTTTGAGTGCCCAAGACAAACTTCGCAATTTATTGAACCAAACCAAACCGTATGCCGCTTTCCTTATCTTATTTCCCAACGCCTTCCTTTTCCTAATTATGTTCCCTTATGTTTTTGTTTGAGCCTCCCTACATTTCGTTAGTTGAAGCTTAGCCTGTTCTTTATCTTTATTGCATGCTTGTTTGATTTCATTTTTTCTCCCTAAGCATTTACATTTTATTCCGTGTGTCCATGTTCTAAATAGGACATACATAATGGTAAGATCATGTCGGCCTATGCCCGCACAAAAAAGAGCCATGTATGCTTACTCCCGATACATATTTAGTAAAAAATGGTTAATGCTATATGCTCTACTTGCTATTCGACGTCAAATGCTTTTGCTTCTTAGCAGTCCTTGGTTCCTTACTAATGTAGGCAATTCTATTTGTCTAATAATTACTCACAGTGACTTAGAAGGGACACTACTTGCATGTTTGAGAGAGAAGAAAGCGACATGGTAAGTTTAGTGTCTTAAAATGTTTTCGTTGACTTACCGTCGCTTCTACTACTTATTGTTGTCTATTCTAGATCATATTGTTTTAGGTCATTTATTTACCCTTCTATAGAGTGGAGGGATACTAGAATTCGACGATAAAATCTGAACTTTGTTTACTTTTTTGCAACTGTGTGGATACCTGGATGGTGTCGACTCCATGCTTAGAATTAAAAAAATTTCGTTACTAAGAAGCAAATACATAGTTGAAACACATTCAGGAGCTTAAATATGACACTGTTTTTTTTCCATTAGTCTATCTATGATGCCGTTATTCTCAAAGTCCCATGTGTTCAAAGCTTGGCATACATGAATGGCTTGCTTTTTAATCGATTCTTTGAGAGTTGAATGGTTCCAATGGCCGATTTTAGATGCAAATTCTGCCATGATTTTTAGTCCTTACATATTTTTTGTTCTATGTTCTAAAGTTCAAACAATTTGTTTGGATGTTGAAAAGCTGAAGTCAGTTCGGATTACCTTTTCTAATGCATATCATGCATATTTCCTTGCTAGGAATCAAACATCACCAATGTCCGCCCTTCAGCTTTACACCTGATGAAGGCTCTTCTACATCAAAGAATCCTTATAGATGGCAGCATATATTGCTTTAAGTTAGTGGACAAGCTCTTACTGGACACCACACAGAAATTGACCCACAGGGGAGTCCTCTTTTCAGCGGAGTTGGATTTTTTTTAATCTAAGCGGTTGCAAGTATGTAGTAAGCATTCATCTCAATTTTTATCCATGCTAATCTATAATAATAGATTGCGGTGTGCTATCTCGTAAGTGCTCTTGTGGTGCTACTATATTTACGTTGCCTCTGTTTTGTTCACTCTGATAGGATTCCTTTGTTTACGGTTTCTGTAGGTGCCCATGTGGTTTCCTTGTATTTCCTTATCAGGCTGGAGCAGTAATGAGGCAGAGGTAAAACCTCTTGTCATACTCCTTGTTGGAGCTTTTGTTAAAACATTCTAGGTCAATACCTCTTCGCATTATTGTCCCGTTCAACATGTTTTGTCTGGTGTAATCAGTGAATATGATCTTGATAGTGGATCGTTAGATACTTTAATCCTTTGGTTCAAGGAGTTGGGGAATTCTATTCCGTGTACATCCTTTGTCCCATACAAGCCCAAGTGTGGCTTTCTCTCTAGGGTGGAAATTAAGTAGCCAGCTTGCTCCACTTAGCCTATGATGTTGATTTATCCTAGATCAAGGATTTTTTATCTAACTTAGTGTTATGTTGTCTCTTATACAGTTTCCTCGTCTTGTACAACCATGAGCACTCAAAGCAATGGAAAGATAAGCAACAACTTCTCTGATCATGACCCTAGGTTCTGGCGAACAACCCCTTAATGCCTAAGTTCATTAGCACACATAAGCTATATGTAGTGTATCCAATACCTTGGCTTCTCATGTTGCAGTGGCTATGCTTCTCATGTTTGAACTCATGATTTGCCCTCTCTATAATCAACTATCTGTAAATTATATATGTTGTACCACTATCTAAACTTTTATCTGGTATTCACCTATCATCTACCCGGAGTAGTGATGATTTCCAGCCGGTTGTGTGAGGGAAAAAAGTTTGTGCCTGTTTTTTTAGCTATAGCTTTGTTTATAGTTTATGCCACCAACTCCATTGAATACCATCTCGCCCATAAGTGCATTCTTTGTTAGACTCTTAGAATTTATTTGGCAGATTTAAAAATTCCATATGATACTAAGGGTTACCTCTCTATGGTTTTATTGTTCATGCTGTGCTGATACTTTAGAATTCCACAAATCACATTTTGTGCCAACTTTTCTGATATTGCGTATACTTTCTTGGTTTGTTTTGGCCTGTAGCCCCATCTCAATATGAACAAGAGTCAAGGAGATCGGTACATGAAAGTAGGAAAGTCCCGAATCTGCCTATCAAGCTCATTTGCGCTCAAGTAACAGAAGATTATGTGTTCCCGTACATCCCGAATTGGGCTTTGTTGTGGCGAGGATGCTTCTAAAATTGTGGATTTAGTGCCTTGAAAAGTTTATCTTCTTTATTGGCCTTCACAAGTTCCAATCTACATACATACTTTCTCGTCCGATTGGTGTTACCAATTTGGGTTCACTCAGTTTAGTCATAGTGTTTGGTATAATGTAAAGTATCCCGCCCGCTCTCAAATATAGGTATTTGATTTGACTAAAAATTTTGATCTTAGTATAACTATCTGTCCTATAATCCATCTCGCCATGGTAACAAAATACTTGACTGTACACGAACCTCTCGTTTTTCTTTGTCACCTCTACGCTTTTTGCCAACATCATTGAGGATTATGAAACTATACTTTTCCCGCATTTCAATTCTAAAAACTAATTAATTATGTCTAGTGGTTTTAGCTCGCTTAAACCTTTTGTTTACATATGCCTCGAGTACTCAAATGAAGTACCTATATTTGAATTCTCCCTGTTCAACTTATTTTGAAAGTTAAGTACATCAATGTTATAGGTTAGAATTTATCCTTTTTCAATAGTTTATGTTTTTTAGCCTAAATCAATATTTGCTACCATCCTCCTTTCGGTGTATCTCGGTTTATGTTTTTAGCCTAAATCAATATTTCCTACCATCCTCCTTTTAGTGTATCTATGTTTTTGTATCGTTCTATACACCGATGCATTCTACAAAGGAACAAATAATTCATTAGCGTAATTATAGGGTCTGGTTTCTAAGTGTACTCAATTGAGGTTTCTTGGCTTGGCCAACTTTATGCAATCCTAGATTTTATGGTATTAATTTTGATGGCACACAATCTGATCCAAATTGACCATTTTGACACATGCCTTCTGTATAAAGTGTTCTATCAATCGCGCAAGCATTGAGTTGATCTCACTATATATGGAATCAAGAACAACATCTTTGCATCCTCCAATCGACATATAAGAGGGGCCAAACAATATGTGGGATAAATCTTGGTTTTAGCTCGTTGATTGATCACCCTAGATGAAGAAGAGCTCCGCATTCTCGCTATTGGGTCACGAGCTACAAAGCTACAAGTTTCGGTGTTGACGGTGTATGCAACCAAGATGATCCAAGGAGCAACCAATTGGCCGTTAGTCCAAAAGTATTTGTTTGTACATAATCGTGTAATTATGTTTGAGACATTGCTACTACTTACTACTACTAATGATGAAGCCCATTGTCCAAAATCCAATCCAAAGTGTTATGCTATCCAGACCGCAACTCGTTCCATGATGTAGGCAAGTTACTAAATTACTAAATTTATATAGTTGCTATCCACCTTAATTAATCCTCTTACAATCGTTTATTCAAGCATACATGTTTCACAGCAACATCGATTGTCCACTTGGCGACGCGTGCAATGGTGCGCGCAACATACTAGTTTCATAATAAGTTGCATCAGGTCCTTCCCAGGACCGGCATCACCATTCCGAGCAGCAGTTTTGTTATCAACTTTTTTGAAGCCCAGGGCAAAAAGAGCCTGACATGGTTTATGAAGAAAGTGAGAGCATGAATCATTAACAGTACGTGCCTAGAGCAACCATAAAAAGAGCCTACCAAAGGATATGATTGTGCCATGAACCATATGGAAGTACACTAGCAAACATCAATAGTATGTTCATCTTTAGTTATGGATTTATTATTTACAAAGAGAGGCCAACATAACTAAGTCTCAAGAGACCTTAATAGAAATACAAGTATTCAAATCCCTACCGAGATCGTGTCCATCCGGGATCTTGTTTTACCCAGCTTGTGTGGAATAACATATATTATTCGCAGTTGTAATGTACTGAATTGCGCATTCGATCCGAGAAGTGCACCCAGATAGTCTGTAAAAAGACAGAAGAACAATTAATTGGCGTGTAGGCTTACAAAATAGTTGCAGGGCCAAAAGCAAGAAAGGAAAGAAACCGGATAATTCATCACAGGACAACATATTACCTTGTCTTGTTCGAAAGCAAAATGCTTCACAACGAAGACTGCGAAACCAGTGTGCGTCTCAAGCAGCACCTTCCTTCCCTTCAAATGTTCCGTATACACACTTTCAAACATTTTCCTGGCAGAGCAAATCAAGGCTCAAGATTAATGGAATCATGGAAGGGTAAGAAAGATGCACCAAGCACAGTGATAGATTCGTTATAAACTTTTTTACTGTGACAAGTCTGCGTCGATGGCGAGTCGGGGCGGGGCGTCGACGGCGCCGATCGAGGAGCAGCGCGGCGAGGCGGTACTGGCGAGCTCGCCTCGTTCGGTATGGCGCGCCCGGTTCGGCTTTGGCGGCGCTGCGTTGCGTGGGAGTGGGTGGGAGTGGCCGGCGCCTGAGGTTTGGATAGTTATATGGGCCATGATGGTTTCCACGCGTGTGAAACTGGGTCACGGAGCGAACTCGCACGTTCCAGGCTTCACAAGGCCCAAGAAGCCATGGAACGGAAAAGGAATCCTTCAGGAAAAAAAGCCCACGAAGACAAACCGGCCCACAAACACAAAAGGCCTGTACAAATGAATCGACGAATGACGGAAAGTCGGAAAAAGTCCAGTTTTGCTCCCTCAATTTTTACAAAAGATTGTTTTTTCTCCCTGAACCACAAAATGAGACAAATCGACGCCCTCAATTTTTCAAACCGTGCACTTTACCTTACTCGAGCTGTTTTGAAGGTGGTTTTTTTATTTTTTATTTATTTCGGCTAAATTTTTAAAAAATCATAATAAATCAACAAAAACTCAAAAAATGAAAAATCCACTTCTAAAGTATACCATATTATATATTCATTGTGTAGATCTACTCATCTGGAATCCAACAAAATTAGATTTTTATTTTATGATTTTTTCTGTGATTTTATGATTTTTCAAAGATTCAGTTAAAATAAATAAAAATAAATAAAAAGACAAAACCGCCTTCAATACGATTCCGGGGAGGTAAAGTGCGCGGATTGGAAAGTTGAGGCAGTCGATTTGCCTGGTTTTGTAGTTCAGTAAGCAAAATCGAACTTTCGCAAAAATTGGGGGAGGAAAAGTATATTTTTTTCAAATCAGTCAGATTATGATTGGAAACTCGAGAAAAAAACTGATATGATATTCCTCGCATCGCTACGGTACCACTGAACCGGACGCCCCCTGGTTTCGCAGTTTTCGTTGTGAAGGATTTTGCATTCGAATGAAGATCGCGAAACCAAAGGGGGCGTCTCAAGCGCAAAGACCTTCCTTCCCTTCAAATGAACCGGGCGCTTCGATGTGGAGAAACTCCATGACTTGATGCCGCCGAGCCGAGGTACCGACTATGACAATGGCATTCGATCAAAAAAAAAAAAAAAAAAAAAAAAAAACGACGATGGCGGAGACGTCGAAGGATCCTCGCCGGTTCAATGTCTTACTTGTTCAAATCCTCAACAGTTCTCCAAAGAGTTGATTACCGCAGCGCTATGATATTCATCGATTTTATTGCCCCCAAAAATTCAAAGACCTTTCTAAACAACCTTTGTAAATTTTTTGACTTCGTGAAACAGTTTCGATTCTGATATTTGGGATAGTTAATAACTTTAAATAATAAATATTCAACTACGGTTTTTAGATCGTATTGAAAACTACAACTTCAACCTCCGAGATTTTTTGATAATTTAAAAACCCGTATACTTGCAACGGTATTTTGGGACCCTAAACAATTTCAATTCAAAACTTTTTAACTACAAAGTTGTAGATGTCGCCGTGGGATGCAATTTTGATATAAAGTTTATCTTCATACAAGCTCATGTGAAAAATTACAAAGTGTTTTATGAAAAGTCAACGTGCCACGTCGCAAACAAATAAAAGTAAGAAGAAAAATAACTAACCGGCATGTGGGCCCCACACGTAGGAGCCACACCCGCGCCACACCAAAGATCCGAGCGGGTTTGAATCCGTTTGCACCTAGTTGACACCCGAAGCCAAGTTTATAAACCCAAAATTTGTATGTTGAAAGTAGAGGGACGATGGACACCCCTTGCCAAGTTGAAGGACCGTCAGTGAATTTTCCTCTTCTTCCGTACATGTCAAAGCCAGAGGTCAAGGGATTTGGCTTGTAAGTGCGACGAGGGCAAATATTTGTAGAGCCGGTCGCCGACTCGCTCAAGCGGGATTGAGTGCATGATGTACTTGGGCTTTGAGGCTTTGAGCTCCAAAGGATTTGCACGCATAGTTTGTTCCCGTCTATCATCCTGGGTAACTTTGAGGCGTAAAGGACGGAATTAGGGAAGGAAGCAATAGAATGTGGGGTCGAGGAGCATGGACAAAGAAAGGGGAACGTGCAAGAACAAGAAGGCAATTAGGGATTTAGATTAAGATAGTTCAATTCATCGATTTAGGAAAAAATTTGGGAAATTTTTGGGGCACAGAATGGAAAGATCGATAACCAATGTCATAGATGCAACATCATGGAGTGCCCTTTGTGCTTTAAATGCATCACGATCTCGGGTGGAAGCGGTAGAATCTTGGGTCGATAAGCAAGAACAAAGAAAAGGAGAATGGGCAAGAACAAGAAGACAATTAGGTATTTAGATTCGATAGTTCAATTCATTGATGTCGTTCACAAGAGAACATAACATGATTTATATGTACAAGACATGTGACACAAGCTCGATCGGCAAAGGCTCGCAGTCCATACTTGACCCACTACTATCAAAGCCCGACCAACAAAGGCTCGCAGGCCCATACTATACATATAAATCCTGTTGTGTTCTTCTCGTGAACGACATCAATGAATTGAACTATCTGAATCTAAATCCCTAATTGCCTTCTTGTTATTGTAAGGCCCGGGTCATGACACAAACTCACAAAACACAAGTCAACAAATCTAGCGTAAACACATTCTCCAAGCTTAGATGGATCTCACCGATCGACAATCCATGCCTTAACTGCTGACACGCGTAATAGCAAGCAACACATGTTCATATATCGATCATTCAAATCGATCCAAAACAGTGGTCACCATCGACGTCACACGACAGTGCACAAAGAAGCCGGGCACCGGCCACCGCCCACCGGCCGTGGCGCAAGAACAAAGAATCCCGAAGCAACACCTCACACTCGGGGTGCCATCGGTTTTTCTTTTGCCGCCGAAAGCAAAACGATGGGAACAGGAGGTTTTTTGTGTGTCGCTCGCAAATGCACGGGTGAAAACTTCAAATAACCGAGTTTGAGCCATCGTAAACGAAAATCTCATACGAGCGGGTGAATAGCCGCGAGAAAAACTTCAACTTCAAAGAAAATTCAGTTAATTAACTGCATCCAAGGGAGATGTTTGGTAAGCATAACTTATAGTAAGCCTAAATTCCGATCGCGCCGTCCACAAATTCTTCTGGCTGATTAGTTCGATTCGTCAGCAAAAGTCACACTCACACTCACACTCACACTCACACTCACAAAAGCCCTAAATTCGTTTTCTTCTACCATGATACAGAAATAAATTTTAAAGAGATGTGGGCTATGATTCAACCAGCTGAGAGTTGTATTTTGCTGTGCATACTAAACTTAAACAAAACAATAAATCAACCCTCAATTGATGTATAGAGCAGATGGGCGACCAGTGCTTACCATACATTAACCCTTTGGACTGCATTGAGAGATCTGATGAGAAGTGTCGCTTCCATAAGCTTCACATCCATAATAATCTTGTCTCTCAGCTAAGGAACATACAGGAGGTAATTAAGGTATCCCATTATCTTTTGCAAGTCATGCATAGTAAGGTCATCTTTACGATTAGCTTGAAACAGTTTATCCTGATGCAACTTTGATTCCAAATCAGGAGAAAATGTCTACACAAAACAAAGGAATTCAAATTCATATATCAATTATCACTTAAGGACAGTTTTATGTGACCATTACATTGTAAAAATCGACAACTGTTAATTAAGAAGATTCGTTAACCTTAGAAAAACCACGTTTTTCCACCAATTCAGGAACAAGTACCATTGCAAGCACTTTTGCATAGTCTAGGCCATCTTTAATGGTGTCACCAATCCCAACATACTCATCAAATGACCTCGACAATTCCTTTGGAAAACCCTCTAGGTTCATGTCAAGGTAACACAGGAAACCAAATTTGGTTATGAAAGTTTTGTCAACCTGAGCAAGAGAAAAAGGCACAGCAATTATAATCATGCTGCAAGGTAAGAGTTATGGAGGAGCTCTAATCTATACAAAAATAAAGCTGAGAAATCATAGAGAATGTAAACTAGAAATACTATTGTGCATATGGACTGTGACAAACAATAAATTGACTAGTCATTGAAATTCAAACAACAGAATTACTAATGTTTGGATACATGAAAAGCAGTTCAAAAAACAATATGTCCATTATTCAGAAGTTCACTGAATTAGAGAACACTCTGCTTATTATGAACTATGAAAGGAAGAAAGGCATCAACAGTCCAAACAATAATTTGACCATGGGCAAATGCATCCATAACTTCAGAAGCGAAGGGACAAGAGGCACACAATGGGAGTGTTTGGTTGGCTGCATAAGGCCTACCCAACCTGACTTAGGCTAAATTTTGAGTGTTTGGTTGTCTGGCCAGACCCTGAAGGCTGCATTAAGCTGTGCATCCGTACAGAGATATGCAGGCCAGGGCCAGCTCCCGTGCCGCTTCCTGTCACCGCCCGGGGTCTCCTCCTCCCCCACGGTCGCGGTGCTGCTCCGCGAAGGTTGAATCGCCGCCGTCGCCCGTGCCGGTCCCGGCCTTCCACGATGCCAGGTGGGTCAACGGCATCTGGCCGCCATGCGCCCGCGTGCCCGCCCCTCCCCGTCTCGGCTCCCCTTCGTCCGTCGCGTCCTCTGCTCAGGCACCCGCACGCGGCCGACGGCGGCTCCTCCCTGGAATCCGGTAGTCCGGTGCGGCCTCTCCGAAGCTCCTACAGAAGTAGCAGCACTAACTCGACGAGATCGGTGAGGCACCTGCCATCCCCCGATGAGCGGAGCACCGCCTCGAGCGGATGTCGCTGCCGCTGGAAGAGCGACGCGCTTTGCCGATTCCCCTCTTCCCCACGCGTATAGTTCAGTTGATTGTGAGGAGAGGATGCGAGTTCCAGCGCCGGCGGTGATGGCATCAGCAGCGGCGAGTCGACGGCCGTGGACGCCCTGGCCGCTGGTGAACTCGCGCTGGCTTGCCGCAGAGCTCGCGCCCAAGCCGCTGCGGAGCTCGCGCAGGCTCGCCGCCACAGAGCTGGTGCCCGGGCTCGAACAGCTGGAGGCGGCCGTTGCGGCCTCGGCGGCGTAGAACACCGCCGATGAAGTTGTTCTCCCACAGCTGCAGCCCTTCGAGGTGCTCGTGGTGCTGCCGTGCTTGCGTAGCTCGCCATGCTGTTGTCTGTGTGCTGGTCATCCGTACCGAGGCCGTGTGGTTTGTGGCGGGGCCGGCGCGAGCTCGTGGGGTTCCGGACGGGGAGCGGCCTCGTCAAGGCCATCGTCGTCGATGCCGACGGCCGCATCTTCACGGGCCACCAGGACGGCAAGGTCATGGTGGCATGCTGAAAGCTCCGGTTTGGTTTTGGTAATTAATGACACTCAACGTTGCTAATGCTTTGCTCTAAGTGTGGTTAGACACATAGCAACGTGACGGTGGATGATGGAGCATGGTGATCACGGTGATGAACATGAAGGATGTAAAGTGACCGAGCTCCGACGGAGGCCCATGGAGATCAAGGCGAAGGTATACTTGATAGGGCTTTCCGGTTTAGTGGCCGAGACACTTAGCGAGTGTGACCACATTTAGGATCGATAACCGACTATCAAGAGGGGTTTCCTCGGTTCATTCGCGGTCCTAAGTGCCTCTAGTTGTGACTTTGCATGATGCATGAGAGGCTAACTAGAGAGCTAACACTTGTCGACGTGATCGTGAGAAGATACGCTAACTCCGGTGCTTGAGAAGTGATCTACTCTGTGGGGTTAGCACCTTGGACAAGTGGTTCGGAGATTGGATCGACGACGGTGCGACATCGAAGATCATACAAGAGGTGGACATCTTCAGTGGGCGCCGGACGCGGGCATCGGACGCCGGGCCAGAGGGCCGGACGCGTCCGGCGCATGCTGAAGACGGCACTGGGATGGCTGTCTGGCACAGCGAGCGCCGGACGCGGCTGTGGCGCGTCCGGCGGGTCCCCGGACGCGCACCAGAAACTTTCTGGCCGGGTGCGTTCTCGCGTGGCTCACCCGTCGGACGCTCGTCGGACGCGGTCGCCGGACGCTGGCGGATCACTGTTGATCGTCCGGCGCTCGGTGACGTGGCCACTTCAAACTCCAACGGTCGGCTGACGACGGCGCGCAGAGAGCGGCGGACGCGTCCGCCGGCTGAGCGCCGGACGCGTCCGGCGCATTGTGAAGCGCCAGCCCGAGGGCAACGGCTCTATTTCGACCTTGGGTCTATAAATAGAGGGTTGGCCGGCTTGGGGAGGGTCTTTTGGCCATTTTCACATACTTGTGCATCCTTTGAGCTAGAGAGACACTCCTCCACTCATCTCTTTCATTCTTGAGCATCTCTTGTGAGATTTGAGTGGCAAGACAAGTGATTTGCATTGAGAGTTGCATCTAGAGGCACTTGTTCTTCGAGTGGGCTGCGGATTCTTGTTACTCTTCGGTGATTCCCGTCACCGTAGACGGTTTGGAGCAGCGGGTGGTGGTTGAGCTCGACTTGGTGATTGTTCGAGGCCACACCGGGTTCTTGTGAGGGGTTCTTGATCCTTCCCCGCGGGAGTTCGTGAAAGGATACTCTAGTGGATTGCTCGTGGCTTGTGGATCCTTGTCTTGTGTGGAGATTGCGGCTCCCCATTGGGGTCTTTGGCACCGAGCCAATTGAGCGGGCAACTCACCAAGCAAGTGCATCGCCACAACGAGGAGTAGCTTGCCGGGAAGCAAGTGAACCTCGGTAAAAAATCATTGTGTTGATTTGTGATTGCCGAGGCTTCGACCTCCTTGTGCTTGTGCTTGAGCTCCCTAGGTGATTGGCTATCTTCTACTCTTCGCGGCGGTATAATCTTCGATCATCTCTTTACTTTCCGCAAAGTAGAATTGCTTGTTGTGGTCGGTCGGGAACCACTCTTTGTGTAACTTAAATCCCGTGGGTAGAATTGCTTGGTTGGTTTCGGTGAACCGACATTGTGTAGCCTGATCATCGTTGTTGTGTGCGCATTTGAATTGAGTAGCCTTGCATGTTAGAACGGCTTGCATAGAGTAGTCGAAGCACTTACTTTGCACATTTGCCGCCTTGCTATCTAATTGGGTTGTCTAGTTTTATTGCTAGAAATTTTATTAGGCTATTCACCCCCCCCTCTAGCCATTGTGACCTTTCACGTGGTATCGGAGCCGGGCACCGTTTGTTTGAGTTGGATTAACATCCTACGGCGAAGCAATGGCATTGGTTATGCATATCAACAACACCAAGAAGGCACCATCATTTCGAGGTGATGACTATGCAAAATGGAAGCTCAAGATGAAGAGTCATCTCAAGTCAATCAACCTTGAAGTGTGGAAAGTGGTGGAGACAAAGTTTGAGCTTGTTGAGGGTGCGGTGCCAACACCGGCCGAAGAGAAGAAGCAACAAGCAAATGACATTGCCGTGAGTGCTTTCCATGAGGCACTTGATGATAAAACTTTTGAGCTCATCAAGAACCTTGAGGTGGCTCATGACATTTGGAAGAAGCTAGAAGAAGCTTATGAGGGCACCGAAAGTGTCAAGACCGCAAGAGCCTACATGTTGCAAGAGAAGTTTGCAAGCTTCGCAATGAAGGAGGATGAGAGTGTGCCGGAGATGTTCCATAGGCTCCAAGTCATTGTCAATGAGCTCAAGGGACTTGGGGAAGAGATCAAGGACTCTCAATTCTCCACCAAGTTCATGAGGTGTCTTCCCAAGAGATTTGACATGTTGAAGACCGTCATGGTGAAGACAACAATGAAGGAGAAGCCAACTCCCAACCAAGTCCTTCAAGAGATAATGGCCGATGATGAGTTTAGAGAAGATCATGAGAAGGAAGAGTTGGTGAAGAAGAAGAAGAAGGAGAATGAGAAAAAGGATGATGACAAGAAGAGTGTGGCATTCAAGGCCACACCATCCAAGAGCAAGGGCAAGAAGAAGAAGGAAGAGTCTTCAAGTGAAGATGAGCCATGCTCTAGCTCAAGTGGGCAAGAAGAAGAAGTGAGTGAACAAATGGCACTCCTTGTGAAGAGAATGGGGAAGCTCATGAAGAAGGGGTACCGGTCCAAGGGCAAGAGAAGCTCATCCAAGTCTAGTGACCGTCCCATGAAGTGCTTCCGGTGCAATAGCAAGGATCATCTCATTGCCAAGTGCCCATATGCAAGTGATGATGAAGATGCCATGAGGAAGGAGAGGAAGAAGCAAGAGAAGAAGAAGGAGGAGAAAGACTCCTCCCATCACAAGAAGAAGGGTGAATCTCATGTGGCAACTTGGGAGAGTGATTCATCTTCCTCAAGTGATGATGATGATGATGATTCCAAGAAGAAGAAGAAGAAGGGGCACGCAAGCATTGCCATTCAAGAGAAGCTTTCTCTATTTGGTGCTCCATCGTCTTGCTTCATGGCCAAGGCCACTAAGGTAAAACCTCCACCCGATAGTGATGATGAGAGTGATGATGATGATGACACCACAAAAGAAGAACTATGGGTCATGCTTGAGGATTGCAAAGGTGCTTTCAATGACTCTAGGAAAGAATGTAGGGGCTTGCGCAAGGATAAACAAAACCTTGAGCAAGAACTTATGGAATTGAGGGCTTCTTATGAGAGTCTAAAGGTAGACCATAAGAAGCTAGAGATTGCTCACTCTAAGCTTGAAAAAGCTCATTCTTCTCTAGTTGAGAAGCAAGAGAAAGTGCAACCACAAGTGGTGAACATAGAAAAGAAAAATGTGTCCACATCATGTGATTCACTTGATGACTCATTTGTTGTTGCATCACTTGGCCCTTCATGCTCTTATGCCTCTACATCATCTAGTAGTATTAGTCATGCATGTGATTCTACACTAGTAGTTGAGAATGAGTGTCTTAAGAAGGAAGTCAAGGAGCTCAATCACACCTTGGCTAAGGCTTATGGTGGTGAGGACCGCTTGCTTATGTGCTTGGGTAGCCAAAGAGCTTCTCTCTACAAAGAGGGATTGGGTTATACCCCCAAGAAAGGCAAGGCCGCTTTTGCTCCTCACAAGACTAGTTTTGTGAAGAACAATGGTAGCTATTGCAAGAGTTGCAAGCAAGTTGGTCATCTAGAGCATGCATGCAAGAACAAGAACACTAGTGCCTCCTCTTACAAGTTGAGTGCTTCTTACATGCTTGTTAAGAGTGAGAGTGGTGTGAGTGCTAGATTCATTGGTACACCATGGATGAGCTCAAAGAAGAAAGCTATTTGGGTGCCAAAGACTCTAGTGACTAACCTTCAAGGACCCAAGCAAAAATGGGTACCTAAAGCTTGATGTCTTCTTGTAGGTCAATTACAAAGCCGGAGGGAGGCATTGGGTGCTTGATAGTGGTGCATCAAATCATATGACCGGTGAAGATAGTATGTTCAAATCACTTGACAAGAATGACAATGGTGGATTCAACTCCATCACATTTGGTGACAATAGCAAGGGTGATGTCATGGGGCTTGGAAAGGTTGCAATTTCCAATGACAAGGATCTCTCCAATGTGTTGCTAGTTGATACTTTGAACTTCAATCTTTTGTCGGTGGCATAATTGTGTGATCTTGGCTACAAATGCATATTTGATGACAAGCATGTTGAGGTAGTGAGCAAGGATCAAGCAAATATCATCTTCAAGGGGTTTAGGCATGGAAGCTTGTACTTGGTGGATTTCAATGCTAGTGAAGCTCAACTTTCATCATGTTTGATTGGCAAGTCAAGCAAGGGATGGCTATGGCATAGGCGCCTTGGACATGTTGGCATGAAGCAATTGAACAAGTTGGTGAAGCATGATCTAGTGAGAGGCCTGAGTGATGTCACATTCGAGAAGGATAGACCTTGTAGTGCATGTCAAGCCGGCAAGCAACATGGGAACTCACATCCCAAGAAGAATGAGATGTCAACTTCAAGAGCGTTTGAGTTGTTGCATATGGACTTGTTTGGCCCAACTCACTACACATCAATTGGGGGCAACAAGTATGGTTTTGTGATTGTGGATGACTACACAAGATACACTTGGGTGTTCTTCCTCTATGACAAGAGTGAAGTCTATGATCTATTCAAGTCATTTGTCAAGAGGGTGCAAAATGAGTTTGACACTACCATCAAGAAGATAAGAAGTGATAATGGGAGTGAATTCAAGAACACAAGAGTTGAAGAGTTGTGTGATGAGCTTGGAATTGTGCATCAATTCTCACCAACCTACACTCCTCAATCCAATGGTGTAGTTGAAAGGAAGAATAGGACCTTGATTGAGATGGCAAGAACCATGTTACTTGAGTACAATGTGAGTGAGAAGTTTTGGAGTGATGCTATCAACACGGCTTGCTATTATAGCAACCGCCTCTATTGCCATGGGAAGTTAGAGAAGACTCCATATGAAATCTTGAATGGAAGGAAGCCCAACATTGCTTACTTCCGGGTCTTTGGTTGCAAGTGCTACATTCTCAAGAAGGGGCAAAGACTTGGAAAGTTTGACAAGAGGTGTGATGAGGGATTTCTTCTTGGCTACTCTACTTCTAGCAAGGCTTATAGAGTGTGGAACTTGGCTAATGGGCTAGTTGAAGAGGTTCATGATGTTGAATTTGATGAAACCCAAGGCTCTCAAGTTGGAGATCAAAATCAAGACGATGTGGGTGGAGATCAATTAAGCAATGCAATGAGACACATGGACATTGGTGACATTAGGCCAAGGCAAGTGGATGATGGTGATGAAGTGCAAGTGCCAACTCAAGTAGTGATTGATGATTCCAATGAGGCAAGCACAAGTGGTACTCAACATGAAGATCAAGATCAAGGTCAAGCAAGCAATGCAAATGAGCTAGTTCTTCAACCGTCCAACATTGCAAGAGATCATCCTCTAGATCATATCATTGGTGATATCCAAAAAGGTGTGCAAACAAGATCAAGATTGGCTAGCATATGTGAGCACTACTCCTTTGTATCATTCATTGAGCCAACCAAGATTGATGAGGCATTGAAGGATCCGGATTGGATAAATGCCATGCATGAGGAATTGAACAACTTCACTAGAAATGAAGTTTGGGAGCTTGTTGAGAGGCCAAAGAAACACAATGTGATTGGAACTAAGTGGGTCTTCAAAAACAAGCAAGATCAAGATGGCTTAGTGGTGAGGAACAAAGCAAGACTAGTGGCACAAGGTTACACACAAGTTGAGGGTCTTGACTTTAGAGAAACCTATGCACCGGTGGCAAGATTGGAGGCAATTAGAATCTTATTAGCCTATGCTTGTGCTCACAACATCAAGCTCTATCAAATGGATGTGAAGAGTGCATTTCTCAATGGCTTCATCAATGAGGAAGTGTATGTTGCACAACCTCCCGGTTTTGAAGATGACAAGAAGCCCAACCATGTCTACAAGCTCAAGAAGGCATTGTATGGCTTGAAGCAAGCTCCAAGAGCATGGTATGAAAGATTAAGGGACTTTCTCATATCCAAAGGCTTCAAGATGGGAAAAGTTGACACTACTCTCTTCACCAAGAAGATAGAAGATGATTTGTTTGTGTTGCAAATCTATGTGGATGATATCATCTTTGGATCAACAAATCAATTCTTTTGTGAAGAGTTTGCTAAGATGATGGCTAGTGAGTTTGAGATGTCAATGCTTGGAGAGTTGAGCTACTTCCTTGGTCTTCAAATCAAGCAAATGAAGAATGGCACCTTTGTGAGTCAAGGCAAGTACATCAAGGACATGATCAAGAAGTTTGGGTTGCAAGATGCTAAGGCCATTAGTACACCTATGGGAACCAATGGTGGCTTGGACATTGATGATAGTGGCAAGATGATTGAGCAAAAGCTATATAGATCAATGATTGGAAGCTTGCTATATGTGACCGCTTCAAGGCCGGATGTCATGTTTAGTGTGTGCATGTGTGCAAGATTTCAAGCTTCTCCAAGAGAGAGTCACTTGACGGCAACCAAGAGGATATTGAGATACTTGAAGGGTACCCAAGATGTTGGTCTATGGTATCCCAAGGGGTCAAGCTTTGAGTTGATTGGATATTCCGACTCCGACTATGCCGGTTGCAAGATTGATAGAAAGAGCACAAGTGAAACATGCCAAGTGCTTTGAAGATCTCTAGTATCATGGTCCTCAAAGAAGCAAAATAGTGTGGCACTTTCCACCGCCGAAGCCGAATATATTAGTGCGGGGAATTGTTGTGCACAATTGCTATGGATGAAAGCCACCTTGAAGGACTATGGGATCAAGTTCAAGCATGTGCCTTTGTTTTGTGACAATGAAAGTGCAATCAAGATGACAAACAATCCGGTTCAACATTCAAGAACCAAGCACATTGATGTGAGGCACCACTTCATTAGAGATCATCAACAAAAGGGTGATATTAGCATTGAAAGCATTGGCACCGAAGATCAACTAGCCGACATATTCACCAAGCCTCTTGATGAGAAAAGGTTTTGCAAGTTGAGGAATGAGTTGAACATACTTAGCTTCTCCAACATGGATTGATGCACCCCATATATGACATGCCTCTCCTCCAACATAGCAAGGTAAAGTTGGTTGTTGCATTTCATGCATCCTTTGCTAGTTGTGTAGACATGTATACATGTGCATCTTGCTAGGCTCATTCATTGCAAATCAAATGAATTTGAAGGATGTATGGCACCACTATTGTTTCTATGCTTGATTTGATCTAGTGGTGGCATATGACTTGTTTGTGAGCTTGTGAACCTAGTGTTGAATTTTTAGCACTTGCTCATGATGTGTATCTCAACATGGTCAAGATAACCCTTATTCTTATGAGGTGTGAAGAAGTTTGCCCTTGGTTCAAACCGAGATACATTTTCTAGGCATGTGTTTTAGATTTGGCCATAGTTGATTGACTTGTTTCTCTCATCTTATGCACCCTTCTTGGTCATTGATGACAAAGGGGGAGAAGAAAGCATACACCTAGGGGGAGAAATAAGTCACAAAGAGCAATGGAAGGGGATCAATTTTTATGATATGACCCAACCATGAGCACACAAATAGGGGGAGCAAGCTCATAGACTATTTGTTGCATATTATGTGTGCATTCATGATGATATGGAGCATTGCAAGCTAAATTCAATATTCATGCTTGTTTGGTGTATTGCTAGTATAGAATGTGATTGATGAAATGAAATACTAGCATGCTTAGGTGGTCTCTAGACATAGAGTTTCTCTTGTTCAAGTACCTTGCTTTAATATGATCTCATGAGGTATCTTGAGTTTTGATGATGTCTAGATTCTCATGGTACTAAGAAAGGTTTATTATCGCACTCCGATTGGTATCACGCTTCAAAGGTCAATTCTATAAACCTTAGTACCATTTTGGTTGTGGTAACTCTCACACAAGTTTCATCTATGCATGTGTGCTTGAAAATCGACCAATCATTTGATGCACACATGTAGGGGGAGCTACCACTACCAAAACCGGAATTGAAATGCTTGTCCAATCCAAGATTCATGATCAAAATGTCTTGGGCAAGCAATTCAATTTCATATTGAATTCAATTTCCATATCTTTGTGAGTTTGTCGAAGGGTTGTCATCAATTACCAAAAAGGGGAGATTGAAAGCTCCGGTTTGGTTTTGGTAATTAATGACACTCAACGTTGCTAATGCTTTGCTCTAAGTGTGGTTAGACACATAGCAACGTGACGGTGGATGATGGAGCATGGTGATCACGGTGATGAACATGAAGGATGTAAAGTGATCGAGCTCCGACGGAGGCCCATGGAGATCAAGGCGAAGGTATACTTGATAGGGCTTTCCGGTTTAGTGGCCGAGACACTTAGCGAGTGTGACCACATTTAGGATCGATAACCGACTATCAAGAGGGGTTTCCTCGGTTCATTCGCGGTCCTAAGTGCCTCTAGTTGTGACTTTGCATGATGCATGAGAGGCTAACTAGAGAGCTAACACTTGTCGACGTGATCGTGAGAAGATACGCTAACTCCGGTGCTTGAGAAGTGATCTACTCTGTGGGGTTAGCACCTTGGACAAGTGGTTCGGAGATTGGATCGACGACGGTGCGACATCGAAGATCATACAAGAGGTAGACATCTTCAGTGGGCGCCGGACGCGGGCATCGGACGCCGGGCCAGAGGGCCGGACGCGTCCGGCGCATGCTGAAGACGGCGCTGGGATGGCTGTCTGGCGCAGCGAGCGCCGGAAGCGGCTGTGGCGCGTCCGGCGGGTCCCCGGACGCGCACCAGAAACTTTCTAGCCGGGTGCGTTCTCGCGTGGCTCACCCGTCGGACGCTCGTCGGACGCGGTCGCCGGACGCTGGCGGATCACTGTTGATCGTCCGGCGCTCGGTGACGTGGCCACTTCAAACTCCAACGGTCGGCTGACGACGGCGCACAGAGAGCGGCGGACGCGTCCGCCGGCTGAGCGCCGGAAGCGCCAGCCCGAGGGCAACGGCTCTATTTCGACCTTGGGTCTATAAATAGAGGGTTGGCCGGCTTGGGGAGGGTCTTTTGGCCATTTTCACATACTTGTGCATCCTTTGAGCTAGAGAGACACTCCTCCACTCATCTCTTTCATTCTTGAGCATCTCTTGTGAGATTTGAGTGGCAAGACAAGTGATTTGCATTGAGAGTTGCATCTAGAGGCACTTGTTCTTCGAGTGGGCTGCGGATTCTTGTTACTCTTCGGTGATTCCCGTCACCGTAGACGGTTTGGAGCAGCGGGTGGTGGTTGAGCTCGACTTGGTGATTGTTCGAGGCCACACCGGGTTCTTGTGAGGGGTTCTTGATCCTTCCCCGCGGGAGTTCGCGAAAGGATACTCTAGTGGATTGCTCGTGGCTTGTGGATCCTTGTCTTGTGTGAAGATTGCGGCTCCCCATTGGGGTCTTTGGCACCGAGCCAATTGAGCGGGCAACTCACCAAGCAAGTGCATCGCCACAACGAGGAGTAGCTTGCCGGGAAGCAAGTGAACCTCAGTAAAAAATCATTGTGTTGATTTGTGATTGCCGAGGCTTCGACCTCCTTGTGCTTGTGCTTGAGCTCCCTAGGTGATTGGCTATCTTCTACTCTTCGCGGCGGTATAATCTTCGATCATCTCTTTACTTTCCGTAAAGTAGAATTGCTTGTTGTGGTCGGTCGGGAACCACTCTTTGTGTAACTTAAATCCCGTGGGTAGAATTGCTTGGTTGGTTTCGGTGAACCGACATTGTGTAGCCTGATCACCGTTGTTGTGTGCGCATTTGAATTGAGTAGCCTTGCATGTTAGAACGGCTTGCATAGAGTAGTCGAAGCACTTGCTTTGCACATTTGCCGCCTTGCTATCTAATTGGGTTGTCTAGTTTTATTGCTAGAAATTTTATTAGGCTATCCACCCCCCCTCTAGCCATTGTGACCTTTCACATGCTCATCGTGCTCGCAGGCATGCTCGTGTGCACCAATCGATTGCTAGCTTGCTTGCTTGGTCCATGGCCGTCGCGTTCCTGTGTGCACTGCTGGAAGCCGTTCCATGGCCATGCCTGTTGCCATGCCCATCAATTGTTTGATAAAATGGCTCAGTAAAGATAACCATACCAATCTAGAGAAGAGGTGATTGTATCAAAACAAACCAGCCAACCAAACACACTCTAGGACTAGCCAGGCTAACATAGCACAGATAACCAAACAAGTCTATCTTAGCTTGTTTGGGACAGACTAAGACTGGCCTGGCTAAATTTTGCTAGCAAGCCTGCTCTAGGAAACGAACCAAACACACCCAATATACTTAGTAATGACTTGAATGGAAATAATTGTGATACATTCAATATAAAGGTAGAAGAACATTTCTGACATACACTATAAGCAAAAACAAGAATTACATACATAGATGCACAAAAGTCAAAGTGAGTTGAGTAGGAGTCTACTAATAAGAGAAAAAATGATGTAAAATAACAGCACAGCAAGCTAGGGGGAATGCATGGCACGTATAGCTTAAACAATAATAGACGCTATAAATAAATACTTGAAATAGCAGCAGCAAGAGCATAATTACCATTCTTGGCGGGATATTGACTAAATAATATTGTAAGGCCTCTTGCAATCCCTTGCTCACTGGAAGACAATATTCATGTGTTACATTGCGCTCTTCTTCACGCATAAATGCATGCAAAACATTTTTTATCCCTCATATCACCTCACCAACATCATATCCATCACATCTACATGTGATACCCTGAAATACATTTTAATCATTAGCAATACTACTACATTAGGGTTTGTAATGATTATCACATAAATAAAAAATTAAAGGCAACATATACGAAACAATACTTTTCTCGATAGAAGCTTTAAGTTACTTGTCTTGAACAATTAATGCCGGCGAGGTTTGCCAGGAAATCGACGTATACACGTCATCAAATTAAATTTTTACCGTTGATTTGATGATCGACGTTTTACCTTAATCCCACCAGCAGTTTTACTGTACCAGTCCACGTGTCCTCACCCGATTGATTAGAGATGAAATATCTCCCAGCCCACCCTCACTCTCCCATTGGTTCCCCTCTCCTCTTCTCTCTCTCCCCCTCTCGATCCCCTCTCGAAGCGGCGACGTGCGCGAGGCGATGCCGCGGGCGGAGCACGGCGTCCTCCCTCCCTCCCCCCTGCGCGTGCGGGCCCCAGGGCGCGGCGCGGCGCACCCGGCGCGCGCGGTGCAGCGCGGAGCGGGTGCCGTCCGCCCCGTGCGGCGTCGCGTCACGGGCGGCCACCGCCGGCGGTCGCGGCCCCTGTCCTCGCGAGCTCTTGCAAGCAGCCGGCGTGGCTCTGCTCTTCCTCGATCCATCCGCTCGCTGGTTTACTCCCCCTCTCTTCCTCTCTCCCTCCCCGTCTCCCTGATGTGGCCTATGCATGGCGCTCGGTGGTCCGAGTTCTTGTTCTGTAGAGTAGGTCCTCATCTGCTCGGTTCCGCTGGATCTGAGAGCAGGCAGCTATTATTATGTTCGTTGAAATATACTAAATTTCTAATGGTTGCTCGACTGCATATGGTTACTAATCTTTTTTAAAATTAAGGTTAAGATTAGCTATTAGGTTTGTCACATCTTCTTATAGAGAAAAGTAAGGATTAGGCCAAAATAGTTATTTTGTTTGCCTCATCGATAGCAAAAAAATGAAAAAAGAAAAAAAAAAACAGGATGCTATTGTTGTTTTAGAAACATTGTTTCAGTTCACTGCTAACAGCGACAGGCCAGTAGCCCATCCATTCTTTTACTAAAGAACTATGGTATGCGATATACACATCAATTATTTTGTTATAACACCTAGGTCATGTTCTCTCATTTACCTTGCTTTCCAAGCTGTTCCCATTAGATTTTTACTTTAATTTAAATCTGACGCCTTGTTTGCATGTTACAAAAATATATGTCCAGTTGCTACCTTTACTTGACGAAGCATGTGATTTTAAGGATTGCTTCTGCTGCTCTACAGAATAATTATTTTCTTTTTTCCATTAGGTTCCCAGTTCTTCATAATTGTTGTTTGCTTTGTTACTTGAACCTACTATGTAAAGTGTTCGAACAAAGCAATGTTCACCAGGTATGTTCCTACCTTCTTTCATTTTATCTACCGAGATGTCAACATAGAACCGTGTAACATCTATTGTTACTTGCTATATTCAGGTTCAGGGCAGCTGAATCTGCGGTCTTTTGTTCTATGAACAAGCAAAGGACTGTCCGCTGCTTTTAAGTTGTCCAGCCAACGATCAAATGTTGATTTCCTATTTGTCATTGTGGTCAGCAAGCAAATCCTCATGATGTCATTCATGTTTTTTTAGTGTGCTTACTAGCATCTGTTAGCTTACCTTTGCTTGGATTCCCTTATTTTCTTTAACTTATCTGTTGGTCACAGTCGTATTTGCCTTAACAGGATACTCTACCACACCATGTGTTTGTGATGTTGCCTCAGAGAAGGTTAGGCAACACTACACCTTAGCATCACACCCCACTTTGAACTATTTAATTTAATTCTCTATTATGATTTCTTTGCGACGGTCGACGGCCATGTGTTTGCCATGTTGCCTCAAAAAAGGTTAGACAAAGGTCTTTTGCATCCACCTTAGCATCCCACCCCACTTTGAACTATTTAATTTAATTCTCTATTATGATTTCTTTGCAGCAGGTTGACGACCATGTGTTTGCCATGTTGCCTCAAAAAAAGGTTAGACAATGTTGCATCCACCTTACCATCCCACCCCACTTTCACCTATTTAATTTAGTTCTCTGTTATGGTTTCTTTGCAGAAGGTGATGGCTGAGTACAAGAATAATGGAAGGAGAGAGGGAGAGAGGGAGAGAGGGGGAGAGGGGGAGAGGGAGAGCGGGAGAGGGAGGGGAGAGGAGAGGAGAGGGAGGGAGGGAGAGGGAGGGAGAGAGGGAGAGGGAGAGGGAGAGAGAGGGAGAGAGAGAGAGAGAGAGAGGAGAGAGAGAGGGGAGGGAGGGAGGGAGGGAGCGGGAGGAGGGGGAGCGCGAGGAGGGAGGGAGAGCTCGCGCGAGGGAGGGAGGGAGTTCAAAACACGGTATACAACTACAATCCAAGTAGGTGAACCTGCATGTGTCATCCTTCAAAAATATGTTTGTCATTTTGGATTAGTGCCTGCTACATAGAGTAGTTTTCGTGGAACAACCTGTATGCAAGGGTGTATGCACAAGTTTTTGGATAGCCATTCTTTCTTTTTGTTTGGATCTGAACACCTCTCATAACATTAGTTTGATTTTGGTTAGTTCAATGGCTTCTGTAAGCAATCCTTTTTTTCGAAAGACTTCTGTAAGTAATCTGGAAGTACAACCGTACCAACTATCTTAAGGACCATACCTCTCATAAGTCATAACATTAGTTTATATCGATTATTCTTCTGCCTCTCCGGTTCTTTCTTGGTGTTTTTAGTTTGTCCAGACCTGTGAGCATGTATTGCTAGACTATACAGCCTTAGGTTCTTTCATACTATTTCACAAAGACATTTTTCTTTGTACACAAATGCAGACAAAGCTTGTTTACTATTGTGTTTGCTTGAGTGTCTTTTGCCAGAAAAATATGAATATGCAGCCTTCCAAGTTAGGTGAGTCGCTAGCTTCCGACCTACGCATGTTGAGTTAACCAAGTATTTTGTTGGTGCTTATTCACATAACATATTTAAGCAATTTAAATGTGCTTGCCGAACTGTTAGTCCAGATGATTATAGTTGCAAATATTTGGTTACTGCACATTGGTGTACTGTGTATTAGTCTCTTTCAACAACAACAACAACAACCAAGTCTGTCAGTCCCAAGCAAGTTGGGGTAGGCTAGAGTTGAGACCCAACAAACCACCCACAGTCACGGTTCAGGCATGTCGATAGCCATTTTCCAAGCATTCCTATCCAGACACAGATCTCTAGGTATATCCCATTCTTTCAAATCTCTTTTTATTGCCTCTTCCCATGTCAACTTTGGCCTTCCTCTGCCTCTCCTCACATTATTATCTTGATTTAGAACTCCATAATGCACCGGTGCCTCTCGGAGGTCTCCTTTGGACATGGCCAAACCACCTCAACCGATGTTGGACAAGCTTTTCTTCGATAGGTGCTACCCCTAGATGATCACGAATATCATCATTCCGCACTCGGTCCATCCTCGTGTGACCACAAATCCAACGCAACATACGCATTTCGAAACACTCGGTTGTTGAACATGTCTTCTCTTTGTGGGCCGACGTTCTCGCTCCGTACGGCATGGCGGGTCTAATCGCTTTGTTCTATAAAACTTGCCTTTTAGCTTTTGTGGTATCCTCTTGTCACGAGAGAATGCCGGAAGCTTGGCGCCACTTCATCCACCCAGCTTGGATTCTACGGCCGACGTCCGCATCAATATCTCCATCCCTCTCGTAGCATCGATCCCGAGATACCGAAAAGTATCTTTCCTAGGCACTACTTGACCTTCCGGACTCACGTCTCCCTCCTCCCGTGCAACAACAGTACCAAAGTCGCATCTCATGTATTCGGTTTTAGTTCTCGCTTACTCTAAAACCTTTAGACTCAAGGGTTTGCCGCCACAACTCCAGTTTCCTATTTACCCCCGCTCGACTTTCGTCAACTAACACTACATCATCGGCGAACAAAGATACACCAAGGGATATCCCCTTGGATGTCCCTTGTAACCTCATCCATTACCAAGGCAAAGAGATATGGGCTCAAGGCGGACCCTTGATGAAGCCCAATCTTAATCGGGAAGTAGTCTGTGTCACCACCATTTGTTCGAACACTAGTCACAGCATTATTATACATGTCCTTGATGAGGGTAACATACTTTGCTGGGACTTCATGCTTGTCCAAAGCCCACCACATAACATTCCTTGGTATCTTATCGTAAGCCTTCTCCAAATCAATAAAAACCATGTGTAGGTCCTTCTTCTGTTCTCTAAACCGCTCCATAACTTGTCTTATTAAGAAGATTGCTTCTATGGTGACCAAAATTGCGGTATAGTATCCATTCAATGTTATAGTGCCCTTTAAACAAAAGATGGCTGACAGGTTGCTCCTTTTTTCTTTTTCCCATTTCATCTATGATATCTTCCTTTTCCATAAAATGTGTTTATTTTTCAAAATGCCTTACCATCCTCTTTCTTCAATTATATTTTTCTCTTAAACGGCACACATTTTTTGAGTGCCCAGCACAAACTTCGCAATTTATTGAACCAGCCAAACCGTATGCCAGTTTTCCTTATCTTATTTCCCAACGCCTTCCTTTTCCTAATTATGTTCCCTTATGTTTTTGTTTGAGCCTCCCTACATTTCGTTAGTTGAAGCAGCTTAGCCTGTTCTTTATCTTTATTGCATGCTGTTTGATTTCATTTTTTCTCCCTAAGCATTTACATTTTATTCCGTGTGTCCATGTTCTAAATAGGACATACATAATGGTAAGATCATGTCAGCCTATGCCTGCAGACAAAAAAGAGCCATGTATGCTTACTCCTGATACATATTTAGTAAAAAATGGTTAATGCTATATGCTCTACTGCTATTCGACGTCAAATGCTTTTGCTTCTTAGCAGTCCTTGGTTCCTTACTAATGTAGGCAATTCTATTTGTCTAATAATTACTCACAGGCTGACTTAGAAGGGACACTACTTGCATGTTTGAGAGAGAAGAAAGCGACATGGTAAGTTTAGTGTCTTAAAATGTTTTCGTTGACTTACTGTCAGTTCTACTACTTATTGTTGTCTATTCTAGATCATATTGTTTTAGGTCATTTATTTACCCTTCTATAGAGTGGAGGGATACTAGAATTCGACGATAAAATCTGAACTTTGTTTACTTTTTTGCAACTGTGTGGATACCTGGATGGTGTCGACTCCATGCTTAGAATTAAAAAAATTTCGTTACTAAGAAGCAAATACATAGTTGAAACACATTCAGGAGCTTAAATATGACACTGTTTTTTTTCCATTAGTCTATCTATGATGCCGTTATTCTCAAAGTCCCATGTGTTCAAAGCTTGGCATACATGAATGGCTTGCTTTTTAATCAGTTGCTGAGAGTTGAATGGTTCCAATGGCCGATTTTAGATGCAAATTCTGCCATGATTTTTAGTCCTTACATATTTTTTGTTCTATGTTCTAAAGTTCAAACAATTTGTTTGGATGTTGAAAAGCTGAAGTCAGTTCGGATTACCTTTTCTAATGCATATCATGCATATTTCCTTGCTAGGAATCAAACATCACCAATGTCCGCCCTTCAAACTTTACACCCGATGAAGGCTCTTCTACATCAAAGAATCCTTATAGATGGCAGCATATATTGCTTTAAGTTAGTGGACAAGCTCTTCTGGACACCACACGAAATTGACCCACGGGGAGTCCTCTTTTCAGCGGAGTTGGATTTTTTTTAATCTAAGCAGATTGCAAGTATGTAGTAAGCATTCATCTGAATTTTTATCCATGCTAATCTATAATAATAGATTGCAGTGTGTGCTATCTGTAAGTGCTCTTGTGGTGCTACTATATTTACGTTGCCTCTGTTTTGTTCACTCTGATAGGATTCCTTTGTTTACGGTTTCTGTAGGTGCCCATGTGGTTTCCTTGTATTTCCTTATCAGGCTGGAGCAGTAATGAGGCAGAGGTAAAACCTCTTGTCATACTCCTTGTTGGAGCTTTTGTTAAAACATTCTAGGTCAATACCTCTTCGCATTATTGTCCCGTTCAACATGTTTTGTCTGGTGTAATCAGTGAATATGATCTTGATAGTGGATCGTTAGATACTTTAATCCTTTGGTTCAAGGAGTTGGGGAATTCTATTCCGTGTACATCCTTTGTCCCATACAAGCCCAAGTGTGGCTTTCTCTCTAGGGTGGAAATTAAGTAGCCAGCTTGCTCCACTTAGCCTATGATGTTGATTTATCCTAGATCAAGGATTTTTTATCTAACTTAGTGTTATGTTGTCTCTTATACAGGTTTCCTCGTCTTGTACAACCATGAGCACTCAAAGCAATGGAAAGATAAGCAACAACTTCTCGATCATGACCCTAGGTTACGCGAACAACCCCTTAATGCCTAAGTTCATTAGCACACATAAGCTATATGTAGTGTATCCAATACCTTGGCTTCTCATGTTGCAGTGGCTATGCTTCTCATGTTTGAACTCATGATTTGCCCTCTCTATAATCAACTATCTGTAAATTATATATGTTGTACCACTATCTAAACTTTTATCTCGGTATTCACCTATCATCTACCCGGAGTAGTGATGATTTCCAGCGATTGTGTGAGGGAAAAAAGTTTGTGCCTTTTTTTTAGCTATAGCTTTGTTTATAGTTTATGCCACCAACTCCATTGAATACCATCTGCCCATAAGTGCATTCTTTGTTAGACTCTTAGAATTTATTTGGCAGATTTAAAAATTCCATATGATACTAAGGGTTACCTCTCTATGGTTTTATTGTTCATGCTGTGCTGATACTTTAGAATTCCACAAATCACATTTTGTGCCAACTTTTCTGATATTGCGTATACTTTCTTGGTTTGTTTTGGCCTGTAGCCCCATCTCAATATGAACAAGAGTCAAGGAGATCGGTACATGAAAGTAGGAAAGTCCTGAATCTGCCTATCAAGCTCATTTGCAGCTCAAGTAACAGAAGATTATGTGTTCCTGTACATCCTGAATTGGGCTTTGTTGTGGCGAGGATGCTTCTAAAATTGTGGATTTAGTGCCTTGAAAAGTTTATCTTCTTTATTGGCCTTCACAAGTTCCAATCTACATACATACTTTCTGTCCGATTGGTGTTACCAATTTGGGTTCACTCAGCTGCAGTCATAGTGTTTGGTATAATGTAAAGTATCCTGCCCTGCTCTCAAATATAGGTATTTGATTTGACTAAAAATTTTGATCTTAGTATAACTATCTGTCCTATAATCCATCTCGCCATGGTAACAAAATACCGACTGTACCTCGAACCTCTTTTTTCTTTGTCACCTCTACGCTTTTTGCCAACATCATTGAGGATTATGAAACTATACTTTTCCCGCATTTCAATTCTAAAAACTAATTAATTATGTCTAGTGGTTTTAGCTCGCTTAAACCTTTTGTTTACATATGCCTCGAGTACTCAAATGAAGTACCTATATTTGAATTCTCCCTGTTCAACTTATTTTGAAAGTTAAGTACATCAATGTTATAGGTTAGAATTTATCCTTTTTCAATAGTTTATGTTTTTTAGCCTAAATCAATATTTGCTACCATCCTCCTTTCAGTGTATCTGGTTTATGTTTTTAGCCTAAATCAATATTTCCTACCATCCTCCTTTTAGTGTATCTATGTTTTTGTATCGTTCTATACACTGCAGATGCATTCTACAAAGGAACAAATAATTCATTAGCGTAATTATAGGGTCTGGTTTCTAAGTGTACTCAATTGAGGTTTCTTGGCTTGGCCAACTTTATGCAATCCTAGATTTTATGGTATTAATTTTGATGGCACACAATCTGATCCAAATTGACCATTTTGACACATGCCTTCTTGTATAAAGTGTTCTATCAATCGCGCAAGCATTGAGTTGATCTCACTATATATGGAATCAAGAACAACATCTTTGCATCCTCCAGTCGACATATAAGAGGGGCCAAACAATATGTGGGATAAATCTTGGTTTTAGCTCGTTGATTGATCACCCTAGATGAAGAAGAGCTCCGCATTCTGCTATTGGGTCAGCGAGCTACAAAGCTACAAGTTTCAGTGTTGACAGTGTATGCAACCAAGATGATCCAAGGAGCAACCAATTGGCCAGTTAGTCCAAAAGTATTTGTTTGTACATAATCTGTGTAATTATGTTTGAGACATTGCTACTACTTACTACTACTAATGATGAAGCCCATTGTCCAAAATCCAATCCAGTGTTATGCTATCCAGACTGCAACTCTGTTCCATGATGTAGGCAAGTTACTAAATTACTAAATTTATATAGTTGCTATCCACCTTAATTAATCCTCTTACAATCAGTTTATTCAGCATACATGTTTCACAGCAACATCGATTGTCCACTTGGCGACGCGTGCAATGGTGCGCGCAACATACTAGTTTCATAATAAGTTGCATCAGGTCCTTCCCAGGACCGGCATCACCATTCCGAGCAGCAGTTTTGTTATCAACTTTTTTGAAGCCCAGGGCAAAAAGAGCCTGACATGGTTTATGAAGAAAGTGAGAGCATGAATCATTAACAGAGTACAGGCCTAGAGCAACCATAAAAAGAGCCTACCAAAGGATATGATTGTGCCATGAACCATATGGAAGTACACTAGCAAACATCAATAGTATGTTCATCTTTAGTTATGGATTTATTATTTACAAAGAGAGGCCAACATAACTAAGTCTCAAGAGACCTTAATAGAAATACAAGTATTCAGTCCTACTGAGATCGTGTCCATCCAGGATCTTGTTTTACCCAGCTTGTGTGGAATAACATATATTATTCAGTAGTTGTAATGTACCTGAATTGCGCATTCTGGATCCGAGAAGTGCACCCAGATAGTCTGTAAAAAGACAGAAGAACAATTAATTGGCGTGTAGGCTTACAAAATAGTTGCAGGGCCAAAAGCAAGAAAGGAAAGAAACCGGATAATTCATCACAGGACAACATATTACCTTGTCTTGTTCGAAAGCAAAATGCTTCACAACGAAGACTGCGAAACCAGTGTGCGTCTCAAGCAGCACCTTCCTTCCCTTCAAATGTTCCGTATACACACTTTCAAACATTTTCCGGCGAGCAAATCAAGGCTCAAGATTAATGGAATCATGGAAGGGTAAGAAAGATGCACCAAGCACAGTGATAGATTCGTTATAAACTTTTTTACTGTGACAAGTCTGCGTCGATGGCGAGTCGGGGCGGGGCGTCGACGGCGCCGATCGAGGAGCAGCGCGGCGAGGCGGTACTGGCGAGCTCGCCTCGTTCGGTATGGCGCGCCCGGTTCGGCTTTGGCGGCGCTGCGTTGCGTGGGAGTGGGTGGGAGTGGCCGGCGCCTGAGGTTTGGATAGTTATATGGGCCATGATGGTTTCCACGCGTGTGAAACTGGGTCACGGAGCGAACTCGCACGTTCCAGGCTTCACAAGGCCCAAGAAGCCATGGAACGGAAAAGGAATCCTTCAGGAAAAAAAGCCCACGAAGACAAACCGGCCCACAAACACAAAAGGCCTGTACAAATGAATCGACGAATGACGGAAAGTCGGAAAAAGTCGTTTTGCTCCCTCAATTTTTACAAAAGATTGTTTTTTCTCCCGAACCACAAAATGAGACAAATCGACGCCCTCAATTTTTCAAACCGTGCACTTTACCTTACTCGAGCTGTTTTGAAGGTGGTTTTTTTATTTTTTATTTATTTAAATTTTTAAAAAATCATAATAAATCAACAAAAACTCAAAAAATGAAAAATCCACTTTTGTTAATAAATCTAACAAAATAATATGGTATACTTTAATAAAAAAATTTTATGTAGATTTAGATCTATGTTTTTTCTAAATCTACAAAAACTTCTAAAGTATACCATATTATATATTCATTGTGTAGATCTACTCATCTCGGAATCCAACAAAATTAGATTTTTATTTTATGATTTTTTCTGTGATTTTATGATTTTTCAAAGATTCAGTTAAAATAAATAAAAATAAATAAAAAGACAAAACCGCCTTCAATACGATTCCGGGGAGGTAAAGTGCGCGGATTGGAAAGTTGAGGCAGTCGATTTGCCTGGTTTTGTAGTTCAGTAAGCAAAATCGAACTTTCGCAAAAATTGGGGGAGGAAAAGTATATTTTTTTCAAATCAGTCAGATTATGATTGGAAACTCGAGAAAAAAACTGATATGATATTCCTCGCATCGCTACGGTACCACTGAACCGGACGCCCCCTGGTTTCGCAGTTTTCGTTGTGAAGGATTTTGCATTCGAATGAAGACTGCGAAACCAGTGGGCGTCTCAAGCAGCACCTTCCTTCCCTTCAAATGAACCGGGCGCTTCTGATGTGGAGAAACTCCATGACTTGATGCCGCCGAGCCGAGGTACTGACTATGACAATGGCATTCGATCAAAAAAAAAAAAAGGTACTGACGATGGCGGAGACGTCGAAGGGATCCTCAGCAGTTCAATGTCTTACTGTTCAAATCCTCAACAGTTCTCCAAAGAGTTGATTACCGCAGCGCTATGATATTCATCGATTTTATTGCCCCCAAAAATTCAAAGACCTTTCTAAACAACCTTTGTAAATTTTTTGACTTCTGTGAAACAGTTTCAGTTACAGATATTTGGGATAGTTAATAACTTTAAATAATAAATATTCAACTACAGTTTTTAGATCGTATTGAAAACTACAACTTCAACCTCCGAGATTTTTTGATAATTTAAAAACCTGTATACTTGCAACGGTATTTTGGGACCCTAAACAATTTCAATTCAAAACTTTTTAACTACAAAGTTGTAGATGTCGCCGTGGGATGCAATTTTGATATAAAGTTTATCTTCATACAAGCTCATGTGAAAAATTACAAAGTGTTTTATGAAAAGTCAACGTGCCACGTCAGCAAACAAATAAAAGTAAGAAGAAAAATAACTAACTGGCATGTGGGCCCCACACGTAGGAGCCACACCAGCGCGCCACACCAGCATCCAGAGCGGGTTTGAATCCGTTTGCACCTAGTTGACACCCGAAGCCAAGTTTATAAACCCAAAATTTGTATGTTGAAAGTAGAGGGACGATGGACACCCCTTGCCAAGTTGAAGGACCGTCAGTGAATTTTCCTCTTCTTCCGTACATGTCAAAGCCAGAGGTCAAGGGATTTGGCTTGTAAGTGCGACGAGGGCAAATATTTGTAGAGCTGGCTGCTGACTCGCTCAAGCAGGATTGAGTGCATGATGTACTGGGCTTTGAGGCTTTGAGCTCCAAAGGATTTGCACGCATAGTTTGTTCCTGTCTATCATCCTGGGTAACTTTGAGGCAGAAAGGACGGAATTAGGGAAGGAAGCAATAGAATGTGGGGTCGAGGAGCATGGACAGCAAAGGGGAACGTGCAAGAACAAGAAGGCAATTAGGGATTTAGATTAAGATAGTTCAATTCATCGATTTAGGAAAAAATTTGGGAAATTTTTGGGGCACAGGAATGGAAAGATCTGATAACCAATGTCATAGATGCAACATCATGGAGTGCCCTTTGTGCTTTAAATGCATCACGATCTGGGTGGAAGCAGTAGAATCTTGGGTCGATAAGCAAGAACAGCAAAGGAGAATGGGCAAGAACAAGAAGACAATTAGGTATTTAGATTCAGATAGTTCAATTCATTGATGTCGTTCACAAGAGAACATAACATGATTTATATGTACAGTACATGTGACACAAGCTCGATCAGCAAAGGCTCGCAGGTCCATACTTGACCCACTACTATCAAAGCCCGACCAACAAAGGCTCGCAGGCCCATACTATACATATAAATCCTGTTGTGTTCTTCTGTGAACGACATCGATGAATTGACCTATCTGAATCTAAATCCCTAATTGCCTTCTTGTTATTGTAAGGCCCGGGTCATGACACAAACTCACAAAACACAAGTCAACAAATCTAGCGTAAACACATTCTCCAAGCTTAGATGGATCTCACCGATCGACAATCCATGCCTTAACTGCTGACACGCGTAATAGCAGCAACACATGTTCATATATCAGATCATTCAAATCAGATCCAAAACAGCTGGTCACCATCAGCACGTCACACGACAGGCACAGCAGGCTGGGCACCGGCCACCGCCCACCGGCCGTGGCGCAAGAACAGCAATCCTGAAGCAACACCTCACACTCGGGGTGCCATCAGTTTTTGCTGCTGAAAGCAAAACGATGGGAACAGGAGGTTTTTTGTGTGTCGCTCGCAAATGCACGGGTGAAAACTTCAGCGAACTGAGTTTGAGCCTGTAAACGAAAATCTCATACGAGCAGGTGAATAGCTGCAGAAAAACTTCAACTTCAGCAAAATTCAGTTAATTAACTGCATCCAAGGGAGATGTTTGGTAAGCATAACTTATAGTAAGCCTAAATTCCGATCGCGCCGTCCACAAATTCTTCTGGCTGATTAGTTCGATTCGTCAGCAAAAGTCACACTCACACCCATGCCAGATGCCACCAATCAATCTCTCCCGAATAGTACCAGGCTAGGCTACCAGCAGTAGTAGAGTGAACACTTATCCGCCGACGGCCGTGCTATCCTTGCCGAGACACGATAGCCCCCAACTAATCCCACCGCAAAAGGCCCCGTTTTCGTGCTAAAAGCTCCGATTCGGCGTTATGATGACGACTCCTCATCAATCAATCAACCGCCGTCCAGTGATTCCCTCGTCGACAGCCGTAGTGTGCTCGGTGCCCGATGCCATGCTTTCCCTCCATCTTTCTGTCTATCCCAAAGCATCATCTTCCGTGTCACCCTCTGTACCGTTCCCTTCTTAAGCAATAAGCATCCGTGTAGTGTACCTGACCTGCCTTCCACTGGTTCACTTCTCCAGTTCTCCCCTCTCCTGCTCTGCTTGCCAGTTGAACAGAGGGCCGTGCCTGCACAGCCCAGCTGCGATGAATGACTGGGCGCCGTCGATCATCGCGACGGCGCTGTTCGCGCTCCTGTGCCCGGGCGGCATCCTGCAGATGCCCGGCCGGCATCGGCCCGTCGACCTCATGAACATGAAGACCAGCTTCCCGTCCATGCTCGTCCACGCCGTCATCTACTTCCTGCTTCTCATGCTCTTCCTCGTCATCCTGCAGCTTCATCTCTACATCTGATGTGAGCGTACGTGTTTTCCCTTTGCAGAAGATCCCTAGTATGTTTTAATTTCTTGGGGATGTAGTTTGGGCCTTAGCTTTGTAACTTTATGGATGGATCAGAGGATTACATAGTATGTAATATGCCTCCTGAAAACCTTTAATTTGGTTCAGAGTTTCAGACTTCAGAGTGTCAATTTATATTCGGACCAAAGTTTCGTGTCAATTTTCGTCTCTGCAGCATGACGTGCATGGTTTTCGAGAAATCACTGACAGAACATATGGGAACAGCGTAGAATTTCAGTTTCTGATTCTATTTTTTGACAGGAGCAATTTGAGATTCATAGAGTGACTAGTGCAAACTTGTGCACCTGTGACCTGTTAGTGTTCTGATGCCTGTTATGTTACTCTGAAATCGTAGGACGGGAAACCAGCTATCAGTAGCAGTACTTTAGTAGTTAGCAGATCTGTAGGTAGAAAAGAGGAAAATTTAGACCACAATCGGAATCATCCTTTGTTAAATGGTTAAGTCACGCTGTCCAGTAACTTTTTCTCCTGTATTGATACAACTGGCAGTTTACCTGATGGCCTTTTCATCACCAGAAAAGAGAAGCAAAAACATGTCCAGTTACAGCAACTAGAGATAAAAACAAATTGTTTTTTGACGGAGGAATATCCAGCTTTTATAAACCCACACAAAACATTTACATAGTCTGTTTACACACATATTGTGCTAGTTCAGTAGTTGAGTAGGTGTGGGTAACCTTCGGTTACCACGGATGTTTGGACCTAAACCTCGGTTTACCACTTAATGAAACACGTGAGATTGCGTGTTCTCGAAAAAGAAAAGGGAAACTAGCAACGGAACAGGAGTACTAAAACATAAGCAAACATCCCAGGTCTCAAAAATCAAAACAAAGCCGATCGCATTCACAGGCTAGAACCACCAGGTGAGACAAAGCTCCCCGCTCATAGAACACCTTCCACTTCCATCTCTGCCGTAGTTCTCCAGAACGCTTCCAGCCACGTCTTAGTCTTAGGTCTTTGTCTCCATAAACTCAGCATCCCCCCGGCTTCAACAGGATACGCCATTATTTCTGCATTGTGGTAAAAATTTTCCGAAACACTTCGTTAGATAATTGTGGGAATTTCTTCTCAATCCTCATCTTATTCTCACATTCCATAACCTCCAAAGAATGATTGCAAGCATAAAGGCTTTAACATGATAATCATGACACCCCATTGGAACCCAGTGATCACAAACATCCTGAAAACTGTTAGGCACCCTGTCCCACCCCAGGGCCTCTTTGAAACAAGCCCAAATAGTCTTTGCCACATGACAGTTAAAGAAAATATGGTCCGAGGTTTCCTCACAGCCACATAGGCAGCACCTACTATTCCCCTTCCATTTTTTTTCCCTAACATTGACCCATGTTTGCAATCTGTCTTGGTAGATCATCCATATAAAAATTTTAATCTTTACTGGAAGTTTCCCTTTCCACATTTTCTTCATTCTTTGATTGACCACCCCTCTAAAAGACTGTAGCCTATACATGGATCGAGTAGTATAACTCTGGGATTTTTCTAACGGCCAGCAGGAGTCCTTATCCCCATTGAGAGTGTATTCATCTAAGAGAGAAATGAGCCTTTCCCATTCCCTGAATTCATTAGGGCCCAAAATCTTCTGAGCCTTATTTCCCACCCATCACCCCTCCAACAGTCTCTGACCACTAAATTTGGGTTCAAGCTAATATCATACAGACTTGGAAAATTCAATTTAAGAGGAGTCTCTCCAGCCCAAATATCTTCCTAGAAGAGAATACATCTCCCATCCCCAACTATGGCCTTATAGCCTTTCCTCACAATGTCTCTGACACCCACAATTCCTTTCCAGAACTGAGAGATCCTTTAGCATTGCTGCATTGCATGAAGGATTTATTTCTTAGATATTTCTTTTCAGAAAGCTATAAACCATATCTCTCTCTTTAGCTAGAAGAATTCTCCGAACCCATTTCCCCAACAGAGCATCATTAATGTTCCTAATCTCAACAATGCCTAACCCTCTTTAGGTAAAAACAAATTATGGAGTGCTAAAAGCTGAAAGTAAGACGAATATATCGAATTTATTGTTTGGGTTTGCCTAGGTTAATTCCAGATTAATATTGCTGGAAATTAAAGGCCAGCCATTACTTTGACTTGACGACGGTCACAGGGCATGATGCATTCGACAGCACATAGTTCGTCACACTTCCCAGCAGAATCCTGCAGATTCACAGAGGAGCAAATAAATCATGAAACGGTCGTCAGAGTAAGCTAGATATGCAGGTGATGCGCGTGTTCTATCTCTAATGTCGTTGGCACATCCGAACCGTGATGGTTCTCAAAACGTCGAGCAGACGGTGAACCTGAATGGTTGTTCAGAAAAACTGCTAACGCCGTTGCTGCAGGGTGCGTACCTACTGATCTGGCCGAGGCCACGGCTGCCCATGACGAGCGACTGGAGTTGGAGCTCCTCCACCGCGTCGCACACCTTCTCCCTCGGGTCACCCCAGTACATCTTGATCACCACGCACAGCTGCTCGTTCGTTGATGCATAAACGGTATCAGTATCTCACCGTCTAGTTGAGCAGCAAAAGAAAGAGCACGCCCGCCACCTCTTTCTGCCGGGCCACGGCGTTGAGCTTGTCGAACACCTCGGGGTCCTCCGGCATGTCGTAGCGCTGCCTCACCGGCGGGTCCATCAGCTCCTCGAGCGGGATCAGCGCTGCCATCGATTCAAATTCAAATCAAGCGGCCACATATATATGAGAAGCTATGGTGAATTGGTGATGGATAAGCAGATATATGGGAGGCAGGCAATCGAGACCAGAAGGTGAAGCAGCTTACGCGATCCGGTGCGGGACCAGAGGGTGTTCTTGGCCTCATCCTTGCCGTGGTGGCGGATGTGGAGGAGCACGATCGTGTCGCCCTGGCGGGCCAGGTTGTCGGTCGCCCACCGCAGCGCCTTCTTGCTGCTCGGCGAGAAGTCCATCGCCACGCCGATCCTCCGCTCCGCCATGCTGCTACCGCTCTCAGCTGCAGACGTTCGAATTCCTTCCTCCTAATCGCGGTCGGTCTCGTCGTCCGCTAGATTTTTGCTTTGGCATCGATCACCTCACCCATGATAAACTTGCCCGGCAGCGGCTCGCCACTTGTCCTTGTGTTGAGCGAGGCGAGAGACGCGCGCCGCGGTGCGCGGGCTGCCGGTCACGGGAGGCGCGCAGGCGAACGCGACGTGGCCTACTGGCCTGCCCTGCAGGCTGCAGGCTGCTGCAGCGCCGCGCACAGGGGCGGGTGCGTGCGGGGTTGGGTCGGGTCGGGTCGGAGTCGCCGAGTGGGAAAGGAGGGGCGCGTCCACGGGGAAATACGCTTGGATTGGGCCCGGCCCATAGGCCTAGATACCTAGTGGCCCAAGAGCAACTGCAGCGTGTAAGGAGAGATCGTTTCCGTGTCAAGCGCGATCGCGTGAGGTGATGGCACGGGTTGCTAGAATTGATCCAACCCTAATCCGTGGCTTTGCTCGCCGACTCGGCCGCCGCCGCTGCTCCCAGCAGGTACGTTGCCCGATAGGCTTTTCCCTCCGATCTCATAGCTTGTTTGCTACTGGCTATAGGAAGATTGATGTTGATGTATACTAGGTACACAATGGGGGCGTTCTTTTTCAACCTTCAAAGGGGAACGTTCAAGGTGCTCCCTCGAAAAAAGAGAAGAAAGGCCAAGGTATGGGCGTATGCTTAGCCTATGCATCCAATTTTGAAGTTGAGCCAAATGGAAGAAGCGTGCTTGTTTATATGTTAGCGAGTAATACTGCATAGGCACCATATGTTAGTGACTAATACTGCATAGGATCCATGCCCCATACATACTTTCATCTCTCTCTCAAAAAAGAGCAATGTGGTTTAAATTACTTGGGTACTTAACAAATAAATATGAGTCGTTATGAATACATCGAAGTAAAAAGTGGGATAAAAGTGATACATGATGCATCCACGTACATTTAGAATCTTAAACCAAAGCAAACTTCTCTGTGTTCGCTTCCCTCCTTGTACAAGCAAAATCGAAATTTATGCGTCTCCAACAAAGCTTATCTGAGTACCTTATAAGCTATCATCTAATATCTGAGTACCCTTTCCCTGTTCGCATGAACTTATTAGCCCGGTTTATTAATCTGGTTTCAACTTGTTTCTCTCCCACAGAATACAATTAAACCAACACAAATGTTTTCTCTCCCACAGAATACAATTAAACCAATACTGTTGATGGTCCTGGCCTCGGTACGTTGGCCTTATGGCAAGTGAGGCTGAGACAAGGATCGAACGAGAATGCCCGGGAGTCTACTGTGAGATCCTCTTCGCGAACCAACCGCGAACCCTGGATTACTGCTCAGGACGCGTTCGGCTCCTTGGTCGACAGAGACGGCACGGTTGTTCAAACTCCTCACGTTGGTTAGGCCACACACGTTTGGGCTTTGGTTTTGTTTTCATCAGACGAGTTGTCACTGTTGTTCTTCCATTTGGTTATACTATGCACGTTCATAGACCTTAATGCAGGTTAAGGTAGGTTACCGTTCCTACTTGGACCATAGCTCCAATCCATAGAGTTTTCCTTGATTTTGATTGTGTCCAATCTCGATTGAAAATCATTGGGAGATGGTTTGTCGTTGCACTTATTCAAGATTATTACTAGTACATGTCTATCTATGATACATGGGACCATATGCTATGAAAACAACTAGCTATGTAAACTACGCAAACTCTAATCAAACCCACACAATTCTAATTCGATGGTCTTAGATGAAGGTGGGACAATTAAGCACCTAAACTCTCCCACCAATCCAATCTTATTTATTTTGCATCGGAATAGAATCGTATGGGTTTGATTAGAGTTTACGTAGTTTACATAGCTAGTTGGTTTTCATAGCATACGGTTCCATGATACATGGGATACACATATCGTCGATATCGAGATGTTATTCTGTCTGTCGTGTGGCTGAAAATTTTATGGATTGCTTGAGATGAAAGCACAATCCCATTGGCACTCAACGGTAGTAGTTTATAGCATACAAAAAAGCTCAGTGGACAGAACCGCATGTGCCCTTGTATACGTGCAGGGCTGCAGGCAGCTGTATGTTTTCAGCCCAGCCCATCACGCAGAGGCTGATAGCCTGATGCGCTCTAATAGTAATCGTGGCCCGGCATACATAAGAGTGGAGTGGTGCCTAATAACAAGACTCAACCACACCATTATCGGGCTGGAAAGTTGCTAGTCTTCAGGCACAACTTTGCGCAACGAACCTGAACTCCTGACAAAAGCCATGAAGCAGGTGTCAGTCGGCTCAAACTGCCTGAAGGCAGGGCCATCTAACCATCTTCCTCCAGTGAAGGTCCCGGCATATGGCAACTGACAAGAGATAAACATGTCACAATCTCAGGGCTGGACAGTAGACACACTCACCTGCCGCAGCTGTTCAACAAGCAAAGCAGCATCTAGGCACTGATATAAGTGTAACAGGAGAACCGTCGCACTCGTGTTTGTTTGCAGTCAGCTCCAGCGGTCGCTCGCCGCCGCTACTTCACTATCTTCTAGCGGTTTCGGTGGCTCAAGTCTCCGGCCATCGTCTCCTCCGTAAGTCTTTGGATGGAGAGACCGTACCTGTTCCATCTGCTTTGAGTGTGCCCGCCCCCAAATCATTAGAGGCTCGTCGTCGCCGGGTCATCACCAGTTAGGTCGCCGGAAGAAAAGAAAACGCCGCACCAAACGCATTCTCTCGCTTTCGCCTTGCAGCGACTGAACCATTAACCGGCAACCGGCAGTCGTAGCCAAGATTATTCGTCGCGACAGTTCAGAATGACAGCAGGACACGCAAACGCCTCGTCGTGTCTTGTCGACATGCCGTTCGTGCGACCAATAATGATGTGGTGTACTCCTAGTCCTAGTATTACGTCAGATGCAAAATTATGGGGTACCGTGCGCTCTTCTCTTCAGGTTGATTTGGTGGGATTAGAGGGATGATTGCGGGGCAAGTCGGCGTTAGTGGTTTCCGTGAGCAACTCGGACGAGCAAAACCTCCCGTCGTCGAATGCCCAACTGCACGTACAATGGAGGTACAGTGTGCGCATCAGCGCAGGTGCAAGTGCAAGCAACGGCAAGGACGATGGCCCGTACTCCCTGGCCCCTGCCGGATTATATAGACTCTGTCAGTCTATGATAGAGGTTTAGACTCGAGATTAAGACTTGGATTGCACTTCACATCACCTTCGAAAAAAAGGGTGTCTTTTTCAGAACAGCTCCGTTGAATGTACCACGACGTCCTGAAATCAGCAAAAGCTTTTTCAGAGCGGCTCCGTTGAATGTACCACGACGACGTCCTGATGAAAAAACTGCAAAGCAACTTGGCGCGTTTGTTGGTGCGCTTCAGCTTCAGGTCATGCCATTTTCTCACGACAAGCAATTCCGGACAGTTACTGCCGTGGAATTAAGCGGGTACTAGACCTGGATACCGACTGTCCTACCAATTAGGGGATGGATTTGGTCTAGGAGACCATGGCAGATGTGACCGTGATCGCCCCTGCCATTGAGCAAGGGCTTTGCCTGATTCTATCTTACGGAGTATTATAAAAGGAAGCCAGTAGAAAGTGAGCAGGGTCTTGCCTGATTCTATCTATTATTGCCTGTAGCGACAGTTGTATAGTCTAGTCTAGTTTAATCTTACTGCGCATAGATCAGTAGTGGTATTCAGAAAATGGTATTAGTGACAAAACGCTCACAATCCGGTCCTGCTGTGAGGCAGAGACAATTTTTTTGACTCTGTCATCGCAATTCGCATAGGAGATTCTGATTGCCATTCAAAGCGGCACCATTTCAACGACGCTGACACTGTGTTCCATTGAGCAAGTCCAGAAGATCGCGACATACTACTATACAGTATGTGGCTCTGCTCTGCGGCGCTGACGTACCTTTCCCCCCCACATGGATAAAAGTAAGTAAACAGGAATTAATTCTAACTCCCACATGATAAAAAAAAGTAAAAGGTCTCGTGAAGAAAATAATCCTATTTGACCGCTATACATTGCTAGCGTCAGGAAATAGAATAATTGCGAATTCCGAGTAACCGGCCAAGCCGCTAAAGTAGCTAAAGTAGTGATAAATCCTGTCAATAAAATAGATCCTAATGAAAGCCCATCGATTCCCAATCTCCAGTGGAAATCGAAAACATCTATCCATTTAGAATCCTCCTTTAATTGGATTAAGGGATCCTCCAATTGGAAATGATAACAGAATGCATAAGTCATTAGAAGGAATTCTAATAAACAAATAGCTATAGTATACCACCTAACGATTTTATTTCCTTCAGTTGGCCGGATTTCGGCGACTCTGCCGCTCTAATTTCGTTCAGAGCTTGCTGTGTGCACGTAACTGAGACAGTGATTCGAATTACTTACTGGCCCACCTTGATCCAGTCTAATTCAGCTCCTGTTTCAATCTCGAACACAATACGGTTACAATCTGCAGGTCTCCTACACCGATGGAGCGGAAGCTCCGAGCCTCCTCCGACTGCGAAAGCACGTGAACTCGAGGGACCTGGAGCTTGGAGCAGTCAACATTGAGCTCCGGGAGTTATTTCAAAAACATTGAGCTCCGGGCGCTGTGAGAGCGTCTGTGCGTGCAAGTGTGTAGCCGTGCATGTTGCCAAGATGCTCGTCGTGTAAAGCTAAGCAGCCGACGATTCTTTCCCACTTTTCTTCATGCAACACGAAAAAAGAGAGGTGGAACGAACATCCGATCCGACTCCTTTTCGCCGAGGTCTTTTGTCCCGGTGACGCAACGGAAGCCACCGAAAGCGCGCGTGCGTGCGGGCGAACGGTGTCCGTCGCCGCGGCCACGAGCACGGTAAGGACTCGGGCCACGCGAAGAACCGGCGGCCGCAACACCGGCGCAGCATGATCGTCTCGCGGTTTTGCGGGCCGGGGACGGGGTGCTCGCTTCAACATTCTCTGTTCTGTGTTCAGATAAGAAAAACATTTCTCTGATGTGCACTGTGTGCTGTTCTTTCCGCCGTGGTCAGGATCCGGTTTTTGGAAGGCTGTGGTGTCCCACTATCAGACAATCGTGCATGTATGCGTTGCACGTAGTACGTAGAAAATCTCCGATGTAGATATTTTTCGAGTGAGCTCGGAAGAGCACTAGCAGAATTTGGTGGATCCTCCGACAGGTATGCGAGTTTTGTTGGCGCAAATGATTCTGGTCTTTGATATTAATATAAAAAAAATTACTCCAAGTCAATATGACGGGACGAGCTTTGTCCATTGTCGGCAAGATATCCTGATCGGATTTGTTAGAAGCTTGTTACGACTAATAATGAATGTGCCCTACTACGTACTCCACTGATTGAACAGGGCCCAATGCAGCACGCAATTTCACTGTACCAGCGTTGTCCCATCCTACTACCCCTCTGATCTTTGCACCGGACTAGGAGCAGCCTCCCTAGCAAATGCAGGTATGGCACGACGTTTAGGGAGCTCCGAGCCTCCGACCATAAAACTTAGTAATAGTTTTAAATTTAAGAACTTACTATATGTTTTTATTAGGTTTATACTACCTTCTTTTTTTACAAGACCAAGGCCTGTTTGAAAACGCGAGAAAATTTTAATGTTCCTGTGTTTTTTCTTTGAATTTCCGGTGTAGTAAATCCTATAAAATTGGTAACTCAACACTCACACTCCGCGGACTAGAAACTCGAGGCAGCAGGCATGCCAGGCAACAAAAGTCGTCCTGGTGGATAAGGATATGATTGTATTGTGCGGAGCACACGATGTTGAACAAGATGTTGCGGTACTGTAGTCTAGGTCAACATGACTCGTGGGTAGGCGCTGACGACCTACGGGACCTGCAAGACGGCACCGGGGGACTACTTCGCATTTATCACTACGCAGACAGAAGATCTGTGAAAAGGAGAAAAACAACTTTTAGTAGTAGTTAAATTAAATTCTTTGCTTCTACGCGAAGATTTAGGATTCAAAGCGGGCCGGGGCGTCATAGCGCGTACGTACTGTGCGAAGTGTGCAAGACGGACAGAAAAGCATAGCACTGAGTTTTCCCGATCGAGCACTACAGCGACAGATATCCGCGTTCTTAATTTACCCAAGCATCGAATATTAATTAATCACACGTGGCTCAACTGGTGCTGGTGCACCAAGTACTATGCTTTGCTTTTCGTCTGCGGAAAAGCATTATGCTTCCGTTTGAAGATTCCAGTCTCGCTCAGGCTAGTTAGGATGTGAATATCTGTCCCAGGTTGCAAAGAAAATATCTGTCCCAGGTTGATAAAGATTAGTTAGGATGTGAATACGTATGTGATACGGGCGTCACAACTCACAACGCATAAACAGCAGAAAACAATGCCTATCGACGGGATTCCCCTCAGGCTAATTTTGTATGATGTGGGATAATGACATAAGATAATTGATTTGTCTAATAATCATTTTTATCTATATAAGTGCACCAATAATTAATATTAATAGTGTTTGAAAAAAAAAACTTTCTTACTCCCTCAACCATCATACCTCATTTACATGCACCTAACCAACACTATAGAATGGCCTTAGATTATAATATCATAAACGATTTATTGTTGAAACTATATCTAAAAGTTGTTTCCATAGCAAATCACTAATAATATTAATATTAACACTACTACTAGTATATAAAGATTTGATTCTGATGATTTTAATATGCCTAAAAACATTAAGTTCAGCATGGATAATTATTTTAGCTTTAATTGATATGACCTATGATGTATTATATGGTTTATAAGGAGCTGTTAGTCAACTTCTTAAGATATGTCTATGATTATAAATGAGGTATTTTTAGTCAACTTGTTCAGATATGTCTATTATAAGAAAACTTTTTTAGGCCTTGTTTAGTTGGTGTGAAAAGTTAAAATTTTTTCACTTTCTCTCCATCACATTGAATCTTAACACGTATGCATGGAGCATTAAATATAGGTGAAAAAAAATAACTAATTGCACATTTCGTCTCTAATTTGCGAGACGAATCTTTTGATCCTAATTAGACTATGGTTGGATAATAATTGTCAAATACAAATGAAAGTGCTACAGTGATTTTGAGGCAAGTTTCTAGCCAACTTTGGACATCAAAGTTGGGGAAAAACACTGTAGCGTCACTGTAACGTTTCGTTTGTATTTGGTAAAAATTATCCAAACATTGATTAATTAGGATCAAAATATTCGTCTCGCAAAGTACAACAAAACTGTGCAATTAGTTTTTGATTTCATGTACATTTAGTACTTCATGTATGTGCCGACGTTTTGATGTGATGGAATTTTTTTTTTTTTGTATAGTGAATTCTGGACCCAAATTTGAGCATCTAAACAAGGTCTTAGTATTATTACCCCAGAGCAGCCCACTACTAGCACCACAGCACCGCCAAGAGTCTTTTTTTCTCAATCACGCAAAAGACTTGCGCGTATTTTCATTAAGAGAAGAGAAAGTTTAGTACAAGCGGGGTGTTTTACAAATTCATGAACGCACTTCCCCGCTGTTCAAGCTCGTTCTAGCCTATTCTCTCGACAAGACTCCCCAATTTCTTGGCGCCTGCCAAGATCCACAGCTCGGCCTGTTGCTTGATCATCTCCTTCAGTGCACCGCTTTGCGTGGCTGCCCCCCGGAAGCACCTTGCATTCCGTTCCTTCCATAGTTCCCAAGCGATGACCGCTAGCAACGAGTCCGCTCCTTTGGCATGTTCTGTCGGCCACAGGCGACGCCAGGTTTCCCACCAATCGGTGATGGCGCCCGCTGGCTGCCCTTGCACCTGCACCCCAAGAGCTGCTGCCACTTCAACCCATATCTGACGGGCATAGGAGCAACTGACGATGATGTGATCCATTGTTTCATCCTGTTGATCGCACAGGTAGCATGTCCTGCGCGTGTCCAGTCCATGGCGACGCCGCCGATCCGCTGTCCACTGCCTTCGCCGGATTGCGAGCCATAGGAATAGCTTAACCCGCAGTGGCGCCCAAGTCTCCCAGACGCGTACACTGCCCGGGATCGGGTGTGAGCCAAGGTTCAGCGCCTGGTAGGCTGAGCTGACAGAGAATTTTCCATCCGATGTCCAATGCCATACCATCCGGTCTGGACTATCGTTGAGGGTGACTCCATTGATCGCGTGCCAAACTCTGAGGTACTCTGCCGTTGCTGGTGTGGTGACACCACCTGTGATAGTCCTGACCCATCTCCCCGCCGCAACGCCTCGCCCACTGTCGGCGATTTGGCGGTTACGCTCGGGACGGATTGCATCGGTGTCGGCGCGAGGGTCCCGATGGACACACCGTCGATCCAACTGTCGAGCGGAACAACGTGTTCTGCCCATTGCCGACAATAGACCGCGTTGATGCTCTGAAGAAGTCCAGCGCCTCGACGGTTTGCTTCAATGGCAGTTCAGACCACGCCCGGCCGGTGTCAGTGTTCTGCAGCCAAATCCACTTGACCTGGAAAGCCAAGTCCACCAGCTTGAAGTCAGGGATGCCCAAGCCCCCCAGTTCTTTCGGCCGGGTGCAGGTTTTCCAGGCCACCATGCACTTTCCTCTCACATCTTCATCTTTGCCGCACCAGAGGAAGCGTCGGCAGACGGCGTCGATTTCCGCACGCGCCCATTGTGGCATCCCGTCGGCCATCATGCAGTATACAGGTATGGCTGCAAGGACTGACTTGATCCAGATCAGCCGCCCGCTCTTGGCCATGAGAGGCCCCTGGCAGGCTGGCAATCTTCGCGCGACAGCATCAATTGTGCGGCGCACCTCCGCCTTGGGCAACTTCGTTGTGCTGAGGGGCAAACCTAGGTATCTGATGGGGAACGGCGTCACCTGACATCCCAGGATCATCTTGATCTCGTCCATGGCCTCCTCGGCTCCGTAGATGTTGGTAATCGAGCATTTGGCTAGGTTTGTTTTGAGCCCAGAAGCTTCTTCGAAGATGCCCAGCAAACCCCTGATCGCCATTGCCTCCTCTGCAGATGGATAGGCAAAGAGGATTACGTCATCCGCATACATGCTACACTGCGATTTGATTCTTTCCTCGGCCAGGCTTCGCAGCACGCCTTCTTCCCGAGCGGCATTGAACAAGCGGCCGAGAACTTCCATGGCACAGATGAAGAGAAGAGGAGATAGTGAATCCCCCTGGCGCACCCCCCTGCGGTGCCTGATTTGCCTGCCTGGTTTTCCATTCAGTAGGATGCTTGATGAAGCGGTTACCAGCAGCATGGTGATCCATCTCCTCCATCTATCGCCAAATCCCATGGCCTGCAGTACGTCAAGTAAAAAAGGCCAACTGACCGTGTCGAATGCCAGCATTGTCGTCTCATCCAATGCTTTCGATTGCAGAGTTGACTCACAGAGTCTGCGCGGCTAGTTTTTTAATGGGATTATTGCATCCCGATAGTTGACGCCACGGCAGGCTCCTTTCGAAGTTTGTACCGACACAACAGCACGTAACGCGACACACAGAAAACTCCACGGCTCTTCGTCCGGCGACGGCCAGGAAACAGTGGGGTGGTGGGACCGGGACACGACCGCGACCGTCCCGGTTCCGTGATACTTGCCGTTGCTTTGAGGTCGGCCCGGGCGGGGTCCATCAGGCCGCGTCCGCCGGTCGTGCACGACGGCCATCGGTACGAGTGGGGAGACGACAGTGCCACGCCCGGTGCGATCGTCACGTCCCCATCAGTCAGTCACTTCGACAAAGCGTGACAGCCGTCAGTTCTACACGTCCCATCTTGACACATACCGTTACTGTACAACGGCGATTCACGGTCGACACGGGCGCGCGTAGTGCCGTCCGTGGTGGCATGACGAAATTGACGAATACAGAGTGTTGCTCGGCGTCATGAGCCGGCTTTCTTCTTGGCGGACCTGACGCGTGTCCATGGTGTAGTCCACGTTACAGTATGTCACCTGGACGGCTGTGAACCGCAATGAACAGGACAATAGCAAGACACGGCTTGAGCGCCTTGACTTCGCTTCGGCGATCGCTGTCCCAGATGGCAGACCAGACGGCCATCGCCATCGGATTCGTGGCCTGGCCGGCGGAGGAGCGCGGCACGAGTCGGAGTCGCACTGCTTGCAAGTTGGCGCCGGCGTCCTTCAAATTTTGAAGTAGTTCTTGCGGGAGCCGGTGCTGGCGGTCTGGTGAACGTTGGCACGTTGCTCTCTGCTATCTGCTGGTCGAGGCTCGTCCACTGGGAATGCCAAATGGCGTCAGGCCGTCCGGCGGGCTGAGCACAGCCTCGCTGAAAAAGGTAGCCGGGTCAAAGCACTTTCGTCACCCAGGAAGACGCCGTCTCTTTCTGTAGTAGTATCATTAAATGTGTGCATTTTTGCCGTGGAACAGTAAGCACGGATGGGAGGATCTGAAAATTTTGAAACGAACCGAAGCTTGCACAGCTTTTGAGCATGGATATGTGCAAGTAATAAAACCTAAGGACACCCTGTTAGATTTCAGCCCTTGTACTGATGCTAGGCGCCAGAAGTATTGCCGGGAAACTCCAACTTTCGGATGCAGCGGAACACGATGGCGGGAAAGCCGTTCGCGGTATGTACAGTACAGAAGCGTGAAGCGCAGAGCCGCAGGTCACTGCGGCAGTCAAATCGTACACGATCAGTGCATTCATGGTAAATGGCAGCAGTGGATCCTGTACGAAAGTCGCACCGGAGTACTAGTGTCACACAACCGACCAATTTATACAAGATTAAGTACAGATGTCCCCGTTAATACGTTGACACTCGTATACTTTGTCTTATATAAACCCGTAGTCAACGAAATCACGAAGGATTTCAAACCAACTTGCAACAAACCAAGATCGTAGTAATTCAAGATAACCACATCACCTTTACATCCTTTTACAAATAATCTACATAGATTATATAATATCGGAGTCCACTCTAGTTATTACAAACCGAATATAGGGTAGCGGAAGAATCATAGTTTTAAAAGCTAAAACAGTAGTTTAAGGGTTACATTGCCGCAAGCTCATATCTTACAAAAGCAATATAAGGTAAGAAAGCTACTAGAGACCATGCCCAATGGTCTAGTCTTCATTCCCTACAGGAGAGAAGGCGATAGTTGCGAAACCATTATAGAAGATGTCATCTCGCAACGGGAGGGAATAAACCCTGAGTACTCAATTGTACTCAACAAGACTTACCCGACATGAAATAGAAATAAAGACTCCAAGGATTATGCAAAACTTTATAGGTGGAGTTGGCTTAACTCATTTTGCGTAAAAGCTTTAAGTGACAAGAGTAATCATGTTGTTATTAGCATCAAGTTAATCTTCATTAACCTGTTATCTAGATTTGCACCTGTGCTAAACAAGCAACTGAGTAGAGAAATACATAACCAAATCAGGTTCATTATCAGCTATCTTGCGAAGTGTGATCAACCTTCCAAACAACTTAAAGTTTTCAAGTATGGAGATACTCCTGTCAAGCTTCTCACTATCCAGGAGACGATGGCGATTCGAATCGATTACAACCCAGCTGGGGAAATATTCCTAACACTCTCCCGACACCCCGCTAAGGGTAGCCGTAGAACACCATTCGTACAACTCGGGAATCACGGATCCGAACAGCGCCTCACTTAGGGTTGCCACCATGCCATGAGGTCAGGAATTATAACACCTGCCTCTGGACTTACGGACATGACTTCCCACACGGACATACCACGCCAGATATGCCAATGGATCAGGAATTATAACACCTCTTCGCGATCCGGCCTAAGTTGAGCTACTAGGCTTCGCGGCGGATAACCTCAGATCCAGCCAGCTAAGTGCTAGGCACTGTTCAACATGACTAGGAAAGGCTGCATTCCTTGTGTGTGATTAATTTGCACGATGGTACGCTTCACTAACAAGGTTGGCCGACCATGTAGCTCATGCGCTCCATCTTGCCTTCGATTTACATACACATGGTTATTTGCACGATAGCATATATAGCCAACCGTGAACCATCATCCTAATTCTCGCAAGTGATCCTTAATCACTCGACTTCTACCGTTTAAGCATGGCTAAGCAAATGCTACGGTATCATATCATTAGGATTTCGGAATAAAAACTGGACAAGGAATGATATAAATGCGGCAAGGGTGCCAATTCAATTCCTAGAACTTAATGCAACAATCATAAAGCATTTAGTAATTATAAAAGTTAGGAAGTTAAAATGCTCCGGGGCTTGCCTTTCACGAAGGTCGATGGTTCGTGTCGTGGACACTCAAGAACAACCTCCTCTATGGCGTCGGGTTCGACCACCTGACCCTTTTGCTCCTGAGGAATCTCCGGCTCCTGCGGGCACGTTCCCTCGAACTCCAACAGGGTCACTCCCGCGGGCGCACCTATTGCATGCATATGCATTGAATAAGTATAACGATTGCATAAGTGAGGATAGTGATGATGACATGATGCCCATGATGATAGGTTGGTATGAGTACATCACTGGACACTCGTTTACCGAGTTCTCCAGCTATATTCAAATCACTATAACAAGGGTTTTGAATTTTCTTAAGAAAAGCAAACACACTTACCAGATCTACACAACTGAACATATAACAATTCATCTGGAGTTAAAGACCTAACACCTGCACCTAAGATTTTACTTTAATTAACTTAGGCGCATAAAATAACCCCTATTAACATATTGACATGAAAAACATGAGCTCAAACAATTAAGTAAAGGTGCCAAAGGTCATTAAGAGTAATGACCTAGGGTCAACACTCAATCCAAAAAGTCAAACAATCCCTATAATGATTAATCAAGTTTAAAGATTAATTAAAGCATTAAACAATTAATTAATTAAGCATAAATAAGGCATAAAATAAAATTACTCCAATTAAGTTCAAAATTTTATTTTAAGCTACTTACATCATAACTAAGTCACACAATAAATTTCATGATTTTTGGAACAACAAATAAATTATTAAAATTGAAAGAAGAAGCCTTTATTAATTAAATGAGCTAATTAATTAACATGCAAAACATTGCCCAAAAACAGATTTCATATTTTTCCTAGATCAAGCATCTCATGAGAGGGCTACACAAAAATTTTCATAATTTTTGGAGCTATGATTAATTTTATACAAAAATAAACAAATACTAACACTATTCAATCAAAATTAAAATGGAAAAGCATTTTCAAAAATGAAAACAGGCACGCGGGCTGATTCTGCCATTTCGGCCCAACTCGGCCTGCGGTGTGGCGCGGCGCGTGCGGCCCAGGCGCGGGCGAGCGGCGGCAGCAAGTGGCGGCCCAGCGCGCGAGGCAGCGGCCCAATGGCGGCAGGCCGGCCCAAACGACGCGGCAGCCACGCGGCCCACGCGGCCGTGGCGCGTGCGCGCGCGACGCAAGGCCGACGGGCCCACCCGTCAGCGACCCAGAGCGGAGGGGCAGTGGCCTCGCCGGTCGAAGCTCGACGCCGGCGAGCTTTCCGGCGACGGGACCGGCACAGCGATGCTCCCTATGACCTTGCGCACTTGCTAGGCTAGTTAATGGGATGAATTAGGCGGTCGAGCAAGGACGGCGGTGCTAGCAGCGGCACCGGCGGCTGGACGGCGACGGGGCGGTGAAATTCGCCGGCTCCGACAAAAAGGATGGCCGGGACGCGGGCGTGTAAGCACCACGGTGCTAATGTGACCCTAAAACAACGAAAATGAAAGATGATTCAAAGGCGGGGAGTTGGGGCGACGGCGAGGCCGAGCTCGCGGCCATGGCGGCCATGGCGGCGGCGCGGTGTGGAGGCTCACCTCGCGATGAAGCAAAGCACGGCGGGGTCGGGGAAGAAGAGCAGGTCGAGGCGAAGCTAGGGACGAGACGAATTTGGAAACGGTGGATCGGTGGAGGAGAATTTTGGGCGGCAGTGGTAGCGGCCGGTTGGAGCGAGAGGGAGAGAAAATGGAGGAGAAGGGAAAGAGAAATGGCCGGCTTCGGCCTTGGGCGGTGCGGGGAGGTGGCCGGCGGCTTCGCGTCGTCGTCCACACGCCCGATCGCGGGAAAACCGGGAAGACGCGCGACGGCCACGGCGGCGACGGGAGCAGGGAAGGTATGGCCGCGGCACTGTAGCAATTAGGGGATTTTCTCCACTTTTTTCAAAAGCTCATAAATTCATATGGGAACTTGAAAAATTTCCAATGTAAAAGTTGCTCCAAATAATGAAAATGACAACTTTGCTTTTTGAAGCATATCAAAATTCCTAATAGTTTAGAAAATAGGTTTTCAAATTTGAATTTGAATTTGAAATTCAAATCAATCAATTGCAATGCCATTAATTAACTTAATGATGCTTATGCACATGTAATTAGATGCAATTAGGCTAATAACACTTGAGGTGTTACAACTAGTGCCGTCATTGTGCGCGCCCGCAAGCTTGGTTCGGCGCTTGGGCATCTCGATGAGGGACTGAGGGGTGGCATTGTCAGGATTCAAGCTCAGACTACTAAAGGCAAGATGGCAAGTGATACAACACCTGACACTGTTCCTCGTCCAGCTCAGCTGTTGTCGCTGATCCAAAGCCAAGTCAAGCAGCTGACTCAAGTGGGCCGTCTTCGTCAGCTGGGCCTCGTCAGAGAGATCGTCCACGTCGCAAGCCAAAGCCCAATGCCAAGTACGCGGGTGACAGCTGGATGAAGCCGTAGGCGCGCACGCGATCGGCGAGGAGAAGGGATCGGCATAAAAGGGAGAAGCCTTGGAGGAGGGGATAACTTTTTGGGAAGTTCATTCTATCGGCCGGCAGCGTCCGGAGGCTAGGCAGAGTGGGTTTCATCCCCTCTGTGCGCCGGGGGAGTCTGCTCCTTGCGCGCCGGTTTGGTGACAAATGCCACAAAATCCCCAGCAACTCCAGTGCGGCAGCATCCTGGCTGGCATCCTCCATCCATGCCTGTTGTTTTGTTTTACAAGCACGAGGACGAGGCTTCCCCGTTGTGGAGCAGTGGTGGCGCGGGAACGGCACGGTCTGCTAAAACAAGGCCTTGTTTAGATCCGGATTCGGGATCCCGAATTCATGAACAGTGCAGCACTGTAGCTGTCCTGTCACACTGTAGCACTTTCGTTTGTATTTGGTAAAAATTGTCCAAAAATTAATTAATTAGACTCAAAATGTTAAATTCGTAAAGTCTAATAAACTGTACAATTAGTTTTTGATTTCATCTATATTTAGTACTCCATGCATATACCGATATTTTGATGTGACATTCTGCATAGTAATTTGAGAGGGAAGGAATTGGGATCTAAACAAGGCCCAAACCAGGCGCGCGCCCGACGTGCCAGGTGGTGCTACGCTCGACGTGCCGGAAACAGAGCCCATGCGCGACAAAGAAAAGTCGCGCCCACCATCCTCGCACGGCTAAAAGAAATTGCCGGCCCGTGCGCACGGGTCGCCTTCATTGGAATTGAAAAGGTTTTGTGTCTCTTCTCGTGCCCTCGATAAGCAAGCCTGCGTCTCAGAAAACAACGCCTAAAAGAGAGCGTCGCCGTTGAGTCGCGAGCCTGGGATCGCTGTTCTGTTGACCTGTCTAGTAACCACCCTTTCGCTAACCTACAGATTCTTTGCACCCTGACTGTGGTTTGGGTTCATCCAGCGAAAGGTTTGGAGCGCACGTCGGCGGCGCCTGCGTACCCGCTAACGCTGCCAGATTCGCACGCACGTCGGCCACGTTTTGGCTTCCGCGATCAGCCACCTCTGCCGCTGTTAACCGGAGCACGATCACGGCAGGAGTACACGGTGCGTCCGACGTTGTCGGCGCCTCGCTTCGACGTTTCTTTCCCCTCGAAATGCAGGTGCCTCATGCTATTTCTGTTCGCCGGCGAGAACGCCGAGGGGAGCCGCGCGCATGCCGAGTTGCCGACCGATGATTAGCGGTGGTAAATATAGTATGCATGGCGAATTGGCGATCGGGTAATGGAGGGCACGGCAGTTGCGGCACGATGCGACAAGCATGGCGCCAACCAGTTCCGTGCGGCAGCGCCGCAATCCTAGGACCCTGATTATTCACGTATACTCCCTCCGTCCCAGAATAAGTGTCATTCTCACTTCCCGAGAAAAAATGTCGGAATTATATATTAAAATATATTAATATTTATCTTAAGTGATTAGTATCATCGCAAAGATTTTTAAGTTTAGTTTTTTACAAAAATATTTGGAGATATAAATATTGTACATATTTTCTACAAGAATCAAACTTAAGCTTTGTGCACGAAAACCCAAAACGACACTTATTATGGGACGGAGGGAGTACTATAGTAGTGTCTATCATCACCATGGTTCAGCCTATATGATATTGCTGCCCCAGTGGGGCCAAAATATTTGGTCCGCTAAAATAAAGAAAAAACGGATCTCCACGGAGAGAGAAAAGAACCAAAACGAACCCAAAAAAAAAACAATTCGAAGCTCAAAGGGTGTGTTTGGATCACATGTTCTAATTTTTAGTTGGTTAAATTTAAGTATTGAGCTCTAGACCACTTTAACCCAATTTGTGATCTATTGGACGAATATATTTCTAAAGGATGAGCTACAATTTAAACTTCACTTTAAACCACCTATTTGGAGTCTCAAAAGTTCAGAATGGCGTGCAGTTTAATGACTAAGGATGCATTTAGATTGTAGAATCAATTTCGTTTCTCGACTCAGCCATCACAACTTCTCACTTACGACGAGTTTGGCACCTACTTGATGAGCCATGAGGATCGCCTTACTTTGATAGATCTGTGGCCAACATGTAAGTCAAACATTAATGTTAATTATTGATGTTAATTGCATTTGAAGAATCCAAAAGTCGTGCCTAAGGAAATTGGTGTATTTGCTCTCAGTATTTTTTTAGCTCATCTCACCCAGTGAACAAAATATTTATTATTGTCCTCAAGGTATGCTTTAGAGTTACAACAAGGTTGCCATCTTAGAGTGCAGTTGTGGTTCTTGGTAATCATGTGTTTGTTTTCATAGGTTTCGATAAGAATTGGTTGCAAGTCATTAGACAATATAGCGGTGCTCATCACGTTAGGGTCCGAAATAAACGAGGCTCGGATGCGGGTGCTAAATCAGACTTGCGGTGTGTCTGTCTTAGACCAAAATATATTGAGCATCCCAAGTGACTAAGTATCTATGTTAGTCCATTACAAAAACTTCATTTTTTTCAACTCTTGATAATTACTAATGCAACAAAGATGATATGTTGTATTTCTTGTGAGATTAACACATCCAACATTTCCGCGAAACCTGTGGACAACCCGCAGGCACAGGCGTGGGTGTAAAATGACATCCACCCTAAACAATATTTTGTTGACGTTATCATGGATGATATTTTCTCCACCCGCACCGATCAACTCCCTACCTCTTACTTTAGGCTCTTGCCGTGCATTAGGCTATACCGCATAACCTCACACATGTTGACAAACTCAAGATATTAGAAGTGTGGATACGAGATTTGCTTTCAATCTTACTTCCAGGATCATCTAACCATCTCTAGCTAGGCGTTAGGCGGTGCGTCGATTTGCATGTTACCTTTAGATAATATCCACTTTACAAATTTTATGTTTTCATACTTTGTGTTTAAGCGGCTCACGCCATAAAAATTAATAATATAAAATAAAACACACATATGATGTCCTTTTCTTTTGCAATGTTTCATGGCTTTACTTATCTTTTACACTAAACAAAAATTTACCATATTGATCCACAGGCGGTGCGTCGATATGCTTGTTATGTTTCGATAGCATCCAGAGACATCGCTTTACATCCTTTTTTGTGACATAATTTGTATCGAAATGTCTCACGCGATTAAAAATAATACTAAAATAAGAAAACACAAAGATGGTTTTTTAGCAATATCTCATGGCTTTACCACTATTTCACGCTAGCCAAATTTTATGATATTGGTATGCAGTCTATGCCCATATAATGATCTCTACTCGGACATTAGGCGGTGCGTCAATATGCTTGTTATGTTGCAATAGCATCTATAGGGATATTGCTTTACATCCTTTATGTTGTTATAGTCTGTGTTGAAGCGGCTCACGCGATGAAAATTCATAATAAATAAAAGAAAACACAAAGATGCATTTTTTAGCAATATCTCATGGCTTTACCACTCTTTCACGCTAGCCAAATTTTACAATATTGGTATCCATGCCCATCTAATGATCTCTACTTGGACATTAGGCGGTGCATCGATATGGTTGTTATGTTTCGATAGCATCTATAAAGACAACGCTCTACATCTCTTATGTTGTCATATTTTGTGTCGAAGCGGCTCACGCAATCAAAATTAATAATAAATAAAAGAAAACAAAGAGATACATTTTTAGCAATACTTCAGGCTCATTTTATCATTTCTAGCCGGGCATTACGCGGTGCGTCAATGTGCTTGTTACATTTCAACGGCATCAAAGACTAGCTTTACATCTTTTATGTCGTCATATGTTGTTGAACTGGCTCACGCCATTGAAATTATTAACAAATAAAAAATCACAAATATAGTTTTTTAGCAATATTTTGTAGTTTTTATCTCTTTCACACTAACCAAATTTTACCGTATTGGTCCACGCAACGGCCATATGCTTTTTTTTTTTTTTTTTTTTTTTTTGCATGAATAGGCCTTCATTGGGTTTGCACGTTGGTTTCTTTAATTATGATTGAGTGCTCATGTAAACACGAACTTTCCTTTGTTAACCAATGGTTCTGTGTTGTCAACCATCGTTGAACCACCATTTTTACATTGGAGGATTGGAGCTGTTGGTGGGTGACAGACAGACAATATGAAACGAGCACTCATCATATGAAAACGATGCCAATGCCACAAATAGAAGCAACAGCCGTGAATGAATGAAAAAGAGGAACAGCGGTGAAATTCTCCCTGCTCCTCGTTTCACAAAATGGAAGCTCCCCGGTTTAGTTAACCGCACGAGTTTAGACGGCGCGAGACGCACGGAAACACGCCCCGCCGCTAATCCAATCTCGCGATAAGCCCCGTTTCTCTCGCCCTCGGCGCGCTTTATAAGCCACCCGCACATCTAGTGCGCTACCAGTAGTTTGTGTTTGACCTCCCTCCACTCCCCTTCCCCCTACTCCGTTGCGTTGCCAAGGACCTCTCGCCGTCCTTCCCTTGGACATTCTCGCTGGCCGTCCGTCGCGTCGTCTTTGGACAAAATCTGATATCCCTGGCTGCAGAGGGCTTTGCTTTGCCGTCCGGGTTACCTTCTCATCTCTCTCACACAAAGCAGAAGGGGAGGAGTTTTAGGGGAGGGCAGGAGGAGCCATCATCGTGTCCGTGCTGGCCATTATTATTTCTTCATCCAGCGGCAATTTCTGGCCACCGGGCGGGCTAGGCAGGAGGCGTGCAGCTATATTACTCGGGTTCGTTCGTAGCCGTCCCTCCCGTCCAAGCATGCAGCAGCAGAGTGGCGTGTCCTTCCTTGGAGGGGGAATGGCGGAGGAGTGCCCCCCGCCCGCTGCCGGCGCGGACGCGGAGCTCTGGCTCCCCGACGAGTTCCTGGACGACGACTTCTTCTCCGAGGAGGAGAAGGCGGCCGTCGCCGCCAAGAGCGAGAGCGACGAGGAGGAAGGCGTGGACGGCCTCGCGCGCCGCGTGGCGGGGCTCGTCGTCGGCAACGGCAAGGTCGGAGGAGGAGGCGACGGTTCCCCTGCAAAGGTTGGTTCTTGGTTGGTTGGATACCTTTTCTGTTCTCTTGTGGTGCCATACTGCCATGTTTGGAAGTTTCCGGTTTCGAATTCCGCGGAGCTCTGATCGTTTCGTTTCCCCCTTCTTCCTTCCTCGTTGTGGCAGGCGGAAGTGCTCGCCGGCTCGCCGCAGTCGATTCTGTGCGGCCTGCATGCTTCAGGGGAGGACAGCCCCAACGGCGTGGCGTCGCAGGTCAGCTCGCCGCCGTCGTCGCCGCTGGAGCAGGCGCCGGCGGATGCCTGGGACCTGCTGAACGAAGCCGCCGGCCAGGTGGCCCGCCTGCGCACCACGACAAGCATCCCCGTGCCAACGAACGCGGCCGCCAACCAAGGACACCCGGTCATGCCGCCGCCGCCGGCAAAGGTCTCCGCGCCGGCCGAGGCTCCGAAGGCCGCGGGTGCCAACAACCACTCGCAGCCGAATAACTCGATGGAACAGCGCCGGATTCAAATTGCTCGCGTGAGTTCCTCTCCTCCGCCGTAGATTGCGGCGACGCACAGGCTCGGCCACTCGTTTGTTTTGGTTTGCTGACGCCGTTTTCCTCGGCGCGGTTCTGTTCCTTCCTGCAGTTTAATGCCCTGAAGCACCAGCAGCTTCTCAAGCACCGGCGGGAGCGCGAGCTCGCCGTCGCGACGGCGGCGGCGTGGGGCACGAGGGTCGCTGGGTCTCACCGTGCCGGTGCCGCCGCCGCCGGGTACGGCGCGCCGGCGCCACATGTCCTGAGCGCGTCCGCGTGGCCCCCGCTGCAGAAGTCGCAGCAGCAGCAGCAGCCGCCGGCGTCCCCGGCCGCGGCGGCCGGCATGCGCGCCCTCTTCCTCACCCCTCCCGGCGCCAAGCGCGAGTGCGCCGGCACCGGCGTGTTCATCCCCCGCCAGGCCGGCGCCCCCGCCGAGCCCAAGAAGAAGCCAGGTAAGCGCACCGGCACCGCGCCCACACGACAGATTCCTTCTCTGGTCTAGTGGATTCTTTTAAGAAGAATCTTAACCGATTTTAATTACCATGATTGCTGGCTGTCAACAGCGTGCTCCCCTGTTCTTCTCCCGGCGCGCGTCGTGCAGGCACTCAACCTCAACGTCGAGGACCTCGGGGCCCGTCCCATCTACCCCGGCGGTTTCGTTCTTGATCACGGTAATTGCTGTGCTTTCCCTAAGTACTACTGCTCATTAATGTGGCTTGGCAGGACTGATGAATGAATGGCACTAACAGTTGTGTCTTTTGCTTGTTCGTCAGATGCACTGGTGAGTCGGAGCAACGCGCTGCTGGCGAGCCGTTCGTCGCAGCTCCATGGCGCCTCTTCCCGCGAGGTGAATCTCCCCCAGGAATGGACGTATTGAAGCGCCGAATCCCGCTACCGCTGCAAGATGATCCTTCACCCAGATTAACGGGTCATATTTAAGTTAAAAAAAAAGTTTACTATTGCTATTGCTAGCAATTGGTAGGTGTTAGGCTAGAAGTAGGAGGTGGCAGCGGTGGCGGTAGCATTATGCATCATCAGCGTTAGGTGTTCTTTTGTGCGGGTGATATATTGGTTATTTTGGGATGGCGGTTTGGTGATGGATGGGAGCCGATGAACAAGAGCGAAATCCATGGCTTTCGCAGGTCGTTGGGGGAGGAACAATAAGTGGGTGCTTTTGGAGAACTACTCAGTCCGATGGTTAGCTGCTTCTCGTACTATGATGATGATGATGATTCCCAGGAAAAATCATCAGCAGTCTGTTTGTGAAAGAGACGTGTCAGTGTAATCAAGAAATAATAATAATAAGTGCTCCATATTTCCTCTTTTTGTTCGTTATTTTTGTTGAAGTGCAGAAACGGATCAGGCTCTCATGTCCCTTCCTTTTGTTGCCATTGCTTCAAGGGTAAGGAATCGCCGTCTTCAGGAAACAAATAAGTACTACAGTAGTAGTACTATCACTTCAATTTTGGCTGCGGCTTTATTTTTTCTTATGATTGTTGGAGTGATCGATTCTTCAGTGTGGTTGGATGATTGATCATCAGTTTATAGTGCAGCAGGAAGAACAGGGGCGATCGAACGGAACAGGGGGGTGGTTACAGTGTGCTTACTCGTTGAGCTGTCTCTGGCTCTCGCTATCCCCACCCCCCTGAACAAGTCTAGTTTATGACGTCTGGTTGCTTAACTTGGCGGCATGTGATTCCTTTATTCTGGCTTACTCGTTGCCATCGAAGCTAACGGGTCAGCTGCCACCAAAGAATCTGGCTGTGGCCGTGGCACCGGGCCCGGGATCTTGCATTGCATCTCCGTTGCCGCCAGCGCCATGTCACTGTCCCCCACCCCCGGCCGGCCACCCCCGGACAGCGATGCCTGTGAACTCCGCGTAAATTTCCCTGCGTTTTATTGGCAAGGTCCGCAGGGTCTTGTTTTACCCACAACAGGTCGCTCTGAATCTTCTTCGCTGGTCCCTCTCCACGCTCCAGTCCATGCGAGAGCGAGGCCAGGCCGCCGTTTTGCGTGGCCCTCGACGCAACGAGGCGCGAGAGGTGCGTGGGCGTAGGCGTCCGGCTCACTGGCTGGCCCAGATTCCGTTTCGTTGTTGCGGATGGCCGGTTGCTGTCGTCCCGTCGCGCCGATGGCCTGGCGCGCTTTGCCGCCTTGCTCTTGGTCGCTTGTGCTGCTGCCCCTGGCGCGCGCCGAGCAGACCCGGTCAAGCTGCGGCGCGAGGCGATCGCCTCGCCTCGCCTGCCTTTATCTCGTCGACTGACAGTACCAGGCAGCGGCTGCCGAACTCCTTTCGTTTTTGGCCAGACGAACTCTTTCCTTCCGTGGCCTTGAAACGAATAATCTCTGACGGAGCGAGGCGTCGCGGCGTCCGGCGTGTCGAGAATCGAGGCCGATCCGTGATCTTTTCCTCCGGTGAGCAAAGCAGGCTGGTGTTTTGAATTTTGATCCGGATCTCTTGGCAGCGGCAGAGCTTTGTGGCGCGTGTGTGATGAATCAGATTATCCCGGCGGCTTTTAGTCTCGCTTTTGGGGATGCTTATCGTACTTGCGAGGGATGTACTCATTTTGTAACAGACATGAGGCAAGGCATTTCCCTTTGTTTAAGCGTCTTTTATTGGTGGAAATTCTCGCGCATTTCGGTCTAACTTTTGGAAATCTCAGTAGCCCATGTGATTGGAACAGGGAGGGAGAAAGAAACCTTGTGCCGCATGAGGTCTCAATCTGGCGAGCTTTTTGGTCCCCCCGGCTGAGGAGTCGGTAGCTCATCGGGAACGGGACGCATCGTCCGCCCCTGCTGTGACCTACAGCTACAGTATTCGCTTCCGATACGAGGAGGGAACGGGCTCGGTCCTGGCGTTTGCTAGGTTGTCCTCACCGGTGGTTTGCGTCCGACCAGGTGCGTCCGCGCTCCCATGTGGCTGTCATGTTCCGGAGGCCGATCCAGCGGCCGGATGGTGGCACGGCTCGACACACCAGTCGTCCATGGATGGGTCTCGGCTCGCTGTCACGCCGGTTGCGTGGTTGCACTCTCCGTGTCTGCGATTGCTCTTCCGTGCCCGTCCCTCACAAAATCCTTTCACTGCTTGGAGTTAGTGACTGGTACAGTACAATAGCACTGTCATACTCTGCCACAGTATAGTGGCATATTTGAATGACTGATGAATCTACGGAGTACGACGCGAGTATCGTAATGTTACGTACTGCTGGCATAGTACTATATACGAGTACTATACTATAAAACTAAAAAATAGTACACCACACAAAGTGCACAGTACGTACAGAATTCAAAATTCTCTGGCGGGTACTAGATGGATGCTTCTTCCATTTCTTTTATTTGAACAGAGCGGGTGGATGGAGATGCTGGTACAGAATTCAAAAATCTCGGAGAGCAGCAGGGCACCCGCAGAAGAATGCAACTGTCAGGGAATTTGAAATGGCCAGGGCGGGCTCGTCATTGCAAATATATATATATACTCGCGGTCTCCCCGGCCAAGTCAACTAATATTAGCACCCGCTGATGCGGGATCTAACCTGTTCACGTGGCTACTGACTAGCAGAACCACCTAGCTAGCACCAACCATGTCCGCCGACAGTTACCCCAAGCAATTTTGAATTGACGTGAGACAATTGGAAGATTTGTGCCTACTTCGTCACTGACAGTTTTAATTCTTTAGTGCCTGCTTAGCATTTATGCTTATTTCTTCTCTAGGATCAGCTGTAGGTGCACGTACCAAACTAACGGAGGTCAAACTCCTGCCAATTGCCATCAGTTGCCCGGCCAACACAGCTGAGAGCATGACTATTCGTTGCCAACACAACAGAGACACACGGGCGAAGCTAGGGGGTCAGCAGGGGCCATGGCCTTCCCTAACAAATCAACAATTCTCCAAACTTAATATATAGTTTAATATCCATATTTATGTAAAATAAGATATAGATAATAGAATTCTACAAAACACATTAGAATTCTATTTGAAATTATAAGATTTTCATGGTTAAATCAGATTCAGTCTTTGATAAACAATTAATATGTAGTGACAGGCCTTTTTTTTTTTACGTTAAATTGATATTATAAAATTCATGTTGAAAATACTGGCAAACACAATCTCTTGCCACATAAACAAAATAGAGTCAGACCTGTTTGGATTCCACGAACTAAATTAATATCTAGAAAGGGCTTCATATTTCAATATTAGATTGCTTTTCAATTCCTTTCATTTCCTAGGAACCACATAGGGCCTATAAATATTAATCAAAACCTGTTTCAGTACGCCTTGTAAAGAAAATGAAAAGCCTACAATTTTTCTTGAGGATTTCCCACCAAAATAAGCAGAGACAAAGACAACAAAAGTATGAAGAAAAAAACAGAGACACAAGGACGAAGGGGTGGGCAGGGGCCATTGCCTTCCCCAACAAATCAAGCACATTTGCTAAATGTTTTTATTATAATTTTATTTTTTTACTAAACTGTACTTGATTATACGTGTACTATTAATCTGATGTTCACTAATACTTCTATCGCACATATATGCATGTACAGTCACCTCTGTGAACTAACACACATTCTACACTACCATAAACACCTTCCAAATACTAAGCTTGTTAATTTCAGTTCCTAAGTCACCATGTGCAACTCTCGTAGCCAACAGACATGGATGCCTACCACGGTAAGAATAACATTAATCGTCACATACTAAAATAAATCTAGAAAAACAGGAACAACTACATTGATCACTAATCACTAATGGTCATGTTCTACCACATTTAATAAGAACATAACACGTTCAGTTTGCATATGTCGAATCTCTTTCACCGGTCGTCCTACATATAATTTCGGTCTCCAGCCCTGCAGAGACAACACATGCCTTACCGTGGTCCCTGGCCCTCCGTTTTAGGATGGCAGCACACTGTTTTTGCAGCAGTTTGAGGTTTGAGCTTCCATTTAGGCTAACCCCTGGACCATGAAGTACTGTACTCGCATACTGCTTGTATTGCAAGTGTATCGCTGTATCAGGCTAGCGAGGGGGACCAGTAGTGACAACAGATTAGCAAGGGAGCGTGTACGTATAGAATCCAGCGGTACAATCATTTTGTTGAATTTTGGAGTCTTTCGTCTCCGTTCATTTGGACCACGGACCGTTTGTCCAGCTCTACTAGCATGTCGGTAGCTTTGCCGCCTCCAAATTCCGCATGGAGCCAAGGATACGATACGATCAACTCGGAGCAGTCGCTGACACAAGGGGTCTCGAGAACCGATGTACGGGCACCAGTGCGTGTCCTGCGTTATGCAGATGGTCATTGAAGTGTTTTTTCTTGTCAATGAAGTAAGAGTAATTATTAAGATTGAAGTTATTCTAGTTTACTCTACTTTTCTTCTCATGCGTTCTGAACGGAAACAAAATACCATGATAACATATATGTATTAGCGTATGTTGTATTGTTATTAAATAAAAAAGATACCGTAATCGTGATGTTTGAAACAACAATACTACATGAGTCTTCAAGAAAGATAACTAAAATATAACTTCAAATCTGAAGTCCAAGATGCTGCGTCTGGCTCGTTAGCTAAATTATATAGATGGTTGAAATTGTAGTTGTATCCCGCATATCAAAGTTATTTGTTAATTGTTAAAGCTAAAGTAGGATTTATATATTGAAAAAATGTATCGATGCATTACCTCTCTTATGAAGTCGAACCTCTTTATATACAATATTCTTCGTGAATATATTGTTTGTCGGTTTTCTTCTTCCCGTTCCCCTTGCTCACGTTCTTCTCAGCGGCGGCACGGCGAGAATCTTAATAAAGTGGAGATTAATGCACGTGAAACGTGGCTTTACCATTTCCCAACACAACAATGTATTATGAAATTAAAAAGACATTGCAATCGTGTTGTTCAAAACAATAATGTTACATAAGTCTTCAAGAAGCATAACTAAAATTAACTTAAAATTTCAAGTCTAAGATGTGGCGTCTGACTCCTTGCAGCTAAAGTATCCAGATAGTTGAAATTATAGTTGGAAATATCCTGCATATAAAACTTGTTTGTTAATTTTTAAAGCTAAAGCACTATTGATATCTTGAAAAAAGGTGTCGATGCATTACCTTTTTTATGAAGTCAGAACCTCTTTATATACGATATTCTTCGTGAATATATCATTTGTTGGTTTCTTCTTTCCCTTCCCCTTGCTCCCGTCCTTCTCAGTAGGCGGCACGACCAGGATCTTAATGTTTGATCTTGACGTGGCTCTTGATAGCGCTACGTACAATTGACCGTGCGAGAACACTGGTTCTGGCAAGTATACCCCGACATTAGGGATAGTCTGCCCTTGTGCCTTGTTAATGGTCATTGCGAAGCTGAGCCGAATAGGGAATTGTTTTCTTTTAAATTGGAAAGGGAACATCTCTTCATCCGAAGGGCATAAGGGTATGCGAGGAAGAAAAACCCTCTTTCCGATATGTTGTCCCAACACAATTTCTGCATCTATGGTATTCTTTTGGAACCCCCGTATGATAAGCCTCGTACCATTACAAAGTCCTTTGGTGGGGGTCCATGTTCCTAAGCAATATGACCGGACATTCAATCTTTAGTTTTAGCACAGGTGGCGGTAGACCATTAGGTGTCAAAGTGTTAAGGAATTCTTCAGGATAGTAGTTGTGCGGATCATCCACCGTACGGTCAAAGCTATGGTACACCATCTCATCCCTGTGGAAATGATCTATCATCTTCACATTAATCATATCTACACAGTCATTCCATGCTGATAATATCGCTCGAGAGGTGATATAATCTTTGCTTGACATATTTTCATTGAGGCTAGGAAATATGCAATCAATTAGAGTATCAAGGCCACTATCTTCCCCGGTGTGTGGTATGCATATATCATGAGGAAGACAAATTTCATCATCTCCATTCGCCTCCTCGCACACGCCACCAATGCGCGGCGGTATTACAAAACCACGGGTCACTCTTTGCCCTCATGTTGCGCACCAATTTTAGATGTCGCATGCAATCCCAAAGGTATGACATCCGCAGTGAGGCACCGACCACCTGAGCCCTTGACCCTCTTCGAACAACAGGAAGAACCTGTCTAAAATCTCCACCGAACACCATGGTCTTTCCTCCAAATGGTAGCTCAGGTCGGTCCATTATATCACGTAGACTTTTGTCTAGCGCCTCGACACCTTGCCTCTTCATCATTGTCACCTCGTCCCAAATAATAAGGGATGCAGTTCGAAGTAGCTTGCCAGTACCACTCTGTTTCGTGAAGGTGCATGTGCTCCCATCATCAACGGTGAGGGGAACCTTCAAGCGCGAGTGGGCGGTTCTACCACCAGGCATTATTGATGCCGCAACACCAGATGTAGCTGTTGCCACTGCAATCTTTTTCTGACTACGTATAGAAGCAAGAAGTGCTCTATATAGATAAGTCTTTCCGGTCCCACCAGTCCATCCACAAAGAAGAGACCCCGTGTTCGGTATCAATCGAGGACATAATCTCATCGTAAGCAGCCCGTTGCTCCTCATTAAGGGTATCGATAGAGCCACATCATCCTTGTTGGCCTCAACATTGGCCTCCTCGAAAATCTCTCTTGGAATATCACAAGAGGCATCATATGTGTCATCAATTTTAGGAATTGGGTATTTACTTATATCCTTCCCCATTGATTGTAGCAAGTTTCGAATATCAATGAGGACCATCTCGCTCCACCATGAAGTTGGATTGATTATTGCGCTTATAGTCCTCCGACATTGCATCTTTGTGTTTCTCCCATAGTCCGAACACATCGCTGGGCTCACAAAACACCAATATTGTTGCAAAGAGCCTTCGCAACGCATATGGCATCATCCAGTCGGTTGCCTCAACAAGACTCTCATCCAACGTATTGTCCTCTTCGATTAGGCCCCTTCTTTCTAGCGGCTTCACGAAAGGTGGGTAGAATGTCACCATCAACGGTCCTTAGAGACTCAAAGGAGGTTGCACTGCCACATGGTTCAAAGAGAACCCTAAGATAGTAGCGCTCCCCTCGCTTGGATTGGCAGCCACGATTCTTCCAACTGTCTTAATTTCTTTTGCTTCCTTTTAATCCATTCTTTAGCTTGTGCATTCCATGAATAAAACTCAGGGAAGTCACGATACAATATACCACGAGCATGTTCAGATGTACTGTTCATCTCGAAGTACGCTGTAAGCATTGACTTCTCAATACCTGGACGATCAAGCACTCGTTGAACCTTATCACGACGGTGAAATGACACCATGTGCATATCTCGGAAGATGGAGTTGTAAGGGCAACACGAAGGAGACCTCTCACTCAAATCAAAACCATATATCCTCCATAATGCTTCGGAGGGGTTACCCATCTAGCATCTCTATATTGCTTGATCTCATCGATGTTCCCTTCACCGTCCTCCTTGCTAGCCTCTCTCACACCTACGTACGCGCGGTCATGACCCTTGTAAATGTACTTAAATAGATATTTGACTCGCCTTGATGCTCCCACATGCCTCAACATTGATGTGGCGTTGAAAAGACGGAGGAGATACGGGTTGTAAGGTACAACCCATCTATTGTCAAGCTCATGGCCACGAACCTTTTCTTTTCGGCCATCTTCACGTCGTTTATAAACTGGATATGAATCCTTGCCTTGTATTGTGACATCACAGAAAGGTCGAGGGTAACGGTTCTTACATAAATCACAACCCTTTGTACATGGACAATCACGATTAAGCACTCCACAAGGGCCATGCATCATATGTTTGGTGACCATCTTGTACAAGACTCGGGTACTTCTTCTTGTCCGGGAGCTCAGCTGAGATGAGGCGATCATACTGTTCTGGACACGTGATCTTATATTTTCTATCCATGATAAGCAGAAAATGTGCATGCGGCAGACCCCTCTTCTGGAACTCCACAACATATACATGCGCCTTGACCTTTCCAAGGATATCCTTCTTTAGTAGCCTATCCTTTAGCTCTTGTAGTTTTGCTCTAAAGACTCGGACAACAAGATCTGGACGATCCTGTGGCACCTGGCCAGGGTAGAGTTCATGCTTGATCTCATCCCAATTCGGGTTACATGTCATAGTTAGGAAGATGTCTGGTTTACCGAACCTCCGTACCAGAGCCATGGCGTCCATGTACCGCTTCCTCATGTCACGTGGTCCTCCAATAAATGATGAAGGCATCACTATCCGTTTTCCAATAGCTTCTGCTCTCCCTTCACCAGCATGTAGGCTATCAACCAATCCTTGGTAGAGGTCGGCCCTAATATCATTTTGATGGTTGCGTATGTAATCTAATCGAGAACTCTCGATCTTGACGTATGTGTCAACAGCAAATTGCTGGAACAGACGCTTGCCGTACAATATGGGGTTAAATATTCCTGGACGCATTTGAAACTTGTAGCAGTAGTAGTCACGCACAGACACACATAGTCTACCAGCGGAGTCTACAAAAAATAGCCATTAATTAGAGTTATTTATATAGAGTAACCACTGAAGTACATGTATGTGAAGCATTTCAATAAGAAGAATAACAAACCTGTTTCATCTTCTGACCCACCACGAGCCTTCAAAGGGCACGATACTTAATGACTTCTTCCATACTAACATCCTTTTTGGAATATCCATGTGCCACCCAAGCTCGCCCTTAGGAAAGAATAGAGGGTATGAAAGAGCGTCATAACATCCATGATATGAGCGGATGCCGTGTCTTTCTATCTTTCCCATGCAAGACAACACTATTCTGAAACCGACCAAGAAGCTCGCTTCCCTCAATCCAAACAGCCCAGACCACCTCATCGGCTATTGGCGTGTTGTATGTTCTCTGGTCCATCCTTTGGTCAAGGTTCAGTGTGACACGATAGTCTTCGAGGTCTTCAACCTGGCCTAAACTCCTAAGCTTCTCTGAGTATGGGTTGTCATGAAGGATGGCCACAAGCCTATCAATGACTTCCTTGTCTTTTTGGTACTTCTCTTTACGACATCGTTCATAGCGGTGCTCAAGGCTTGGATCATTATCATAGAAGTAAAGCTCAAGATGCCTTGGCTCCTTACCATCTTCTCTACCAAACGACCTTATGTTGTGATAGATCTATCCGTGTGCACGAAAGGTGTATATGCCACTATTTTTCATGCTTGCAGTAGCGCTATCAAGGTGACAATATAGAGAAGTGAAAGAGAAATGGCCATTGAAAAACCTAATGTTGTCACGAAAGTGCTTAGCATCTGGATCATTACTTGACCAAAGCCTCATAAGATCATCAGGTACATCCAGTTCATTAAGCTCGACCTTTCCATCTCGACAACAAAATCCACGTGGTTCATGCTCAAACCTTTTCGCAGTGCACTGATTGCAATTTGCGACAGGCTTTAGCATATGGGTATCTTTAGGCATGTTACTATAAACCATTTCATATTGGTCAGGTACTTCAAGGCCAAAATCCGTGTCTCGCTCAAGGTCATTGTCTTGGACATCATCATCACCTTCCTCATCGAATGACATTTAAGCCACAATAGTAGTTTAGATAAAGCATTGGAAGATTTTATTTCTATATAGTGTTTCCTACAAATACCTTGCCCAACAAATAGGTATCCCTCATCCTCTTCCTCATCCTCTTCAAATATATCTCCTCATCATCATCTATGACCACCAAAGATACATGAGTTAGTATAGAAACTATTGATAAAAATAAGCAAAGGAATTCAAATAGTCTATAGAATGTTAGAAAATTATGTAAATTACCCCCGTCATCAAATAGCGGTGTTGTTGGTGCGGATGATACAGACTGAAGGCTAGGTCTCGTCCTTTCTAAAAGTCATGTAATGACGATGGTTGAGTTAGATATATAATATAGGACACCTAGATTGGGATCATGAGGCATTAGTATATTTACCATTGTTGGTCGGGGCTGATTGAGGCATAGGTGTACTATCATCCAAGTGTTCTTGAGACATGCATTCACAATCATCAAACAATGGTGTCATCTCGTGTATTTGATGTAGCCCGAATGTTGGATCCTACATTTTCTCGATAATCACGGAATGAGGTTAGGTTAGGTATAAATGGGATAACGAGTTATGAGTATTTACCGTTCTTGGTCATGACTAATTGAGGCAAGGGTGTCTTAACATCCACTTGGTCTTCGGCCATGGAGTCACCATCTTTATTAGATATCCTTGTGTTTGAACCAATGCGACCCTCAAACACCGTGTTACGCCTAGGGTCAATAATGTATGTCTTTGTCCAGATGGAACTTGTGATCTACGTGTCATGTGGCTAGGCAATAACTCATCGCATCCTTCATCATCAACCTCCTCACAAGCTGGAGAAATATAAAGAGGTGTTGCACTGGACTCTGGGATATTCCAATCATTGGATTTTGTCCTAGTTCCATGAGCTCCAGATGTGTTCGCAGTGGGCCACACAAGCTCAGGAATAAATGATGGGTTCTCCATGGCGATAGACTCTGGATGCAGTGTGTGCTTCCGCTTCTCTCTAAACTTTTTTTCTGCTATTTTCAAGGCCTTCTTACGTTTGGGTTCACTGTTGTACAACCTTTGACTCTCACGTCTTGCTTCCCTTTGTTCAAACGTCATATTTTTGTACCTCTCACTAAAGTAGCTACTCCGTGATGTACTTTGCACACATGTTTTGTCAGCATAGGTAGTAAGGGTATTAGTGAAATCAATTGTGCTCTCCTTCGCTATCGTCTCCATTTCTGTCTTACCTATCGGTGTAATCATATAAATGCAACCATTAGCGTTATTAAGTCATTATTGCAATATCTTTTTCAAGGACCTAAAAGATTTACGTTTTTAATTACATGATAATCGAGTGGACTCATCAATAATTTTGTTGGTCTCGATAGGAGCCATTCGTATGGAGCCAATCATTTGTTTCATCAGGATCTTCATTTTCCTTATTTGATGCAGCTGCATTATCTACAAAATATTTACCCATATTACATATAACTGTAAGAAAAAAATACATGTCGGTTCATCACAATATGTTAGGATGCATGACAACCGTAGTTCCAATAACATGTAGCTTATTTCTGTGATGACGGGCTTCACGACGTCTCTTATTAATTGCATCCTTTTGTTGTTGCCATCTTGCTCTATCCCTTTCTCTCTTACGTTCTTTAGCATTGTCTGCAATTAATTTTGATTTATTATAAGTTAACATACACATAGTACATGCCATGTAATATTTGATATGATATTATATTACCTTCTTTGGAGGTATTAGTCTTGTCTCCCAATGGTGCACGAGAATAGGTATTAGTCTTGTCTCCCAATGGTGCACGAGAATTATTATCCATTTTATGAAACTAGAATAATGAAATTAGCACTCGAGGCTACAATGAAGTTTAGTATTAAAATCAAAGATGTCTCAAAAGTAAAATAATTTTGCATTTTCTTTCTTTAGGAAATCGAAAGAGATGTGTAAAAACTATCCCTAATACGAAAAATAATTACCATACATCCAAATGGTTTTGCATTTTGATTATCCTGCTTGTGGTTACATCTCTACGGTCCCATATTTGCAGTCAAATAATAATAATAATTGAGTTACGACTTAAGGTTCAGAGAGGAAATCAATGGAATGCTCTTTTCTGATCTTTCAAAAAAAACACCCACTGGTCTGACAAAACTGAATTTTTTGTGAAGAAATCCTTGCCTTTTTAGTATCTGATTCAGCATTACCAAACAAAACAGTGTAGTAACTAAAGATTCAGCATGGATCACCAAACAAAAACAGATTGTCCAAAGGTGCAATTACAATGTGTATGTCCCAACAATGAACCAAATCAAACTGCACAAAACAAGAGTGAAAGATTATTAGCTATGCATGGCCGCATATCCCTTCCAAAATCCCAAACCAAATTAAAATGCAAAATCCTGCATCCATACTAAAGCTATGATGATAAGAACATGGGAACTTGTTTATAGAGTCTTTTAGCAGTTTATAGCTTAACTGAAATATCAACCTTTGAGTTGAGACTATATACAGCGCACTTTTCCTCACTTGCAGATTTCGCATCAACCTTACTATTCTATAGTGCCTAATTAAATTGTGAGAAGAGCTGTGTGCAGCTAGGTGTGTCGACAACAAGCAAGGCCAAAGACCACGTTCATGTTGTGGAATGGAGCTTTGTGTGGTCAGCTCATGGATAAAAATGGTAGCAAGTGGTGAGTTCATACAGGATCGAAATTCCTTGCTGAAAGATGATTATAGAGCATGCCAAAGAGACATCTTGACTCTCGATTTCATATGCCTAGAGCAACAATAGGTTGTTAATAAAGGAATAATAAAGCAGTTTAAATCGGCCAAGTGCACTTTATTTTTTCTGAATTTTATTCATGCTGCACCAGGCCAAGTGCAGTATAGTAACTAAACAACCGAGTGAAGGCATACAACCCATAGTGTGGAACTATTATTTCCACCAAGTGTCAAGCAATAATAGTTCGAGTTGTTTGTCTGAAAATTAGAAATCACTTTGTTCAGAAAACACTATGTACAGACATTGAGTTTGTCGCTACCATATTGTGCTGCTAATTAAGTATTCAATATATATAACCATGCATATATCCCCGTTTATGGTCTGACTATCTGAAAACAAGGGGAACAGTTCAATTCAATATTAAGAAACTTCACCTGCTGATATGACAGTGGATAGATGACAGCACCACTAACTTCCAAGAAATGATTTGGAGTTATAAAGTGCAAATCCTCAACCTGAGAGACCAATGTGTTAAAGATTAATAAGAACTGAAGGAGTACAGCGGAGGAAGATGACCGAGAAAAGGACAGAGGAGCAGGTTTGCGCAGGGGTGAAGATCTTGCCTTGGCACAGAACTACTCGATGTGAGGGATGATGTCCGGCGGGGAAGACACGAACAGATCGAGGCGCAGGCGGTGGCAGCGGCTTCGGTCCGCCCGGAGAAGAAGGCCCGTCGGCTTCTCCTTCCCGGCAGCGGCGGCCAGGCGCGTCCGCGCAGGCAGACCGCCTTCTCGGCACCGGCGGCCAGGCGCGTCCGCGCAGGCAGACCGCAGACGGGCGGCAGTGGCTCGCGGGCACCGGCCAGTGTGTAGGCCCGGTGGAGCAACTCGCGGCGGCGGCGGTGGCCGGGGCCGGTTACCGTGGTGGTCAGGGCGAGGACGGCGAGGTGAAGGGGATGAGGCTGCGTGAACGTCCGCGGGGCGAGGATTGGGGCGAGAGGAGCGCGATTTGGTCCACTCGCGAGGAAGCGTGCGGCGTGCGTTTGGGCTCGGGGAAGCGTGCCGCGTGCGGACGTGAGCGGGCGCCGGGCGTGCCTTTGGTGAAGCGAGGAAGCGAGAGCCGGTCAGTGTTTCAGACGGGGCGTGCGTCGCGTGGACCCACGCGGGGCGTGCGCGAGCGCGGTAAAACTCTGGGAGCGAGCGAGCCATTGGGAGCGAGCGAGCCATGGTGGCTGTGAACGATCGGTTTGTAAATATTTTAGTTGTAGAGATTAAATAGAACGAGTTTACCGGTTTGTCTTGGTCTGGTTAGTGTCATGGGTGGACAACATGGGCTACTCACTGCGTCCGCATGGGGATCGATCTGGGTTCCCCATTTCGTTCCATCGCTGCCAAGTGCCAAAACACAGCTAGATCCTAGAGCCGTGCGCGTGCGTGTGTTTATAACACTGTAGTCTACTTAAGAGTGATGAATCGCGAAGCTTCTGCTGGCGACGGCGATGGCTGTTGGGTCCTCTCCGGTGTGGCTATGGCTAACCACTTCCTTCAGTTGGCAGGCGCCATACTTTATGGAACGGTATCAATGTCCGACCTCGTCATTCATGTGCCGTGAGACGCCGACGGACACCGACGCCTGTCGCGGCCCGGCTCCACGTACCCATGTGCCGTACTCTCTGGTTAATTAACCAAACTTTTGCCGCCGGCCCTGGGTGCCAGGATGCTGCAATCCGTGATTAAACTTGGAGGACCAACAATCATTATTAGTCTCGTAGTTTTTAATGTACGTAACCACAAATGCTGATCCTTCCGTGGTTTCATTTTGCCGTCGTACGGCGACAGCGCCGCCTCATGTGCTGCCTACTTCATTCGACAGATGGCCCCCGCAGAGGAAGAAATCAATCCTTCGGTGCGTGCACCACAGCTCACGGGCTTGCTGCTCACGCGACGGATGGCTGGATGCATGCATATGCATGGCATGGGTTGCTCGTTGCTGCCGCCTCCGTGGTCGGGCCATTTTGGCAATGATGCCTTCACTCTGTTCTGTTGCTGATTGCTAGTGTGGTCAGTGGTTGTGATGTGAGGATGCCATGCTGATTCAGATGCTTCACGCAGAAGGGTCGGCGCCACCGCGTGTCAGTACTCAGGAGGCAGAGATCTTGTGGTGGACGTATTCTTCAATCTTCAAAAGCTGAGATATCTTTTTCTTTTTTGGAAATTAACAGCTGAGATATACTATTTATGCTTCTAGCATGGTGCTGTCTGCTTTTGTACAGTTCTCTTTGTTTGAAAGTTGGGCCGCAAATGTATGATGGGCTGGCAACTCTTCCGACGCTAGGCATGATCAGGGCCCGAAATTTAAAACCTATGATTTTCAAGGCCCAAGAAAAAATAGGGGGCAGAATTTTGTAGGCCAATTTTGAAAAAAAAAGGACTTTCTGATCTAACAGACATTAGGGCCGTGGCCCATTAGCACTATTTCTCGCAGCCCATCGTCGCCGCATCTATTTGTTAGGAGTATCTCTTTCTAGATTGGTCCCTGAGAATGAAACTAAGCTAAGAACGCGAGGGAAGTGTTGTTTTTTAATTACACACTACAATGCAAACGTTTAACATGCACGTACACTCACCTCTACAAACACAACAAATGTACACCTCCGAAAAACTGAGCCGACAGATTTAAAGTTTCCTAAGTCGTTGATTGAGCCGACATATTTAAAGACTCCCAAGTCATCACAGGGTGCACTAGCGCCTCGTTGTGGACGTGGCCATGCTTACCTCTTAAAGCATAGCTTCAGAAAAATCTAAAATAAATCTAGAAAAGTACAAGCTTCAGTGCAAAATTGAAGACTTTGATACCTATTGGGCAACCAAGCAAATTTATAATCAGTTCGCTGAAATATGGATTCAATGGCCTCAAAAATAGTGCCAAGGCCTGGTCTCGAAAGCCTAAAAAATATGTGCAATTACCTTTGGGTTCCTGTTCATCGCGTACTCGTGTGAACCTGAAGTCCCGAAACTAGCAGAAAGTAGTACTACTGGACGGTGCCATTGCGATTTGGGATGGAGAAAGAGCATCAGCACAACTGAGCAAGTGATCTCCACGCGTCGGCGACGCGCTGATGTTCTCTCGCCTTTCCAGTTCCAGCTGAAAGCACCGGCCTTGTTCGAATAACGGAAAGACCGGGTATGCCCACCTATCTAGCCAGGCAACGCCGCGGCGTCCGGCCGGTGGCTTGTTGCGCCTGCTTGTCCGTTCGCAGTCGCGGCCTAGTCGCGTGTATGCGGCCGCAACCCAAGCTTCCCTAGCTAGTTCCCGCCCTCCTCAGTCCCCCCACCGCTGCCGGCCGCGCACACGCACGATGGGCACGCACGACGCTGTCGCCTTTGCTCCCGTCGCTCGTGCCGTCGCCATGTGTGGTCTTGCGAGCCCTGCACCGCCAAATCAGTGCCGGCACTGATGGGCGCGTCACGTTCACGCCCGTATTAAATACTCGTGCTCCTACGCGATGAAATGCGCCGGCCAATTGTTGTTGTCGTTGTCGTCGGGTCTGGCCGGGCTCAGCAGCGATCGCGTCGACACATTGCACGGCCGGGGCCGCCCAGGAATCTGATCTCAATGCCACGGTAGCACGGTGTCCCGGGTGTGTATTGGATCAGCTGGATCGCGCGCGCCACCTGTAGGAGAATGAGTGTGGCATCGCGGGGCCCAACACGTGGCTTCTCTTCCAGATGCTGTTCCTATCGCGCATCCCGGCCCAGCCTCGGTTTTCTCTTCCTCGGAAGCAATAGTTACCTGGTCAACGCCAACTTCTGAATGTTCCGGTTTTTGTTGTCTTTCGACAGTCGTGTCGATGAGTTCGATGTTTCTTTCGGAGAAAAATGGCTTTCTGCATCATCAGCATGACGGTTGCGTTCCGCGGATAAAACGTGTGTGCTTTGTGCCGGCAAATTGGCACTGGACAAGGTTTTCTAGGTGACGTGATGGCCTTTGCAAAGCTTATTCAAGGATTGTGACAATGCCACCCCTTATATTTTTTACTCTGTATCTCGTTTTCAGCTCGAACTGAAACGCAGAGAAGAATTCACGTTTGCCTTCAAAAGTCAGAACGGATCTCCCTTATATTTTTTCTGTTAATTTTCTGTGGCTTTTCGTGGTACCATGCGGCCGTATACTTTGATTAGTGTACGGACGGATGAAGCTTGAAGAGTGACTAGCATCATCATCAAGTAATATGGGAGAGGGAGATGTCGCAAATTTAGATGTTACCACCAAGTAATAAAGAGTATATATATAGTGTATTCCAGTGTCGCGATATAAGAAGTGGTATAGTGAATCTGTGCATGTATACTTAAAATTTTAAAATACGAGAGTTTTTAAAACTCATTCTCAAAACTGTAACTTAGAAAATCACGCTCTATGTCTTGTGGGGTAGAGAGTCAATCACGCTCTCCATGTTTGATTAGTGAGAAATTTGGAATATAGGGTGATAGTATTTGAAGATCTAGTTAAAGTAATAGCAACTCTAAGAGTTTTTTCTAAACTCACTCTCCAAATCACCATTTTGAAAAAAAAAATCGATCTCTTTATCTTTTCGCCATTCAAAATCTTTTCTATATCTTGTGAGCACGCTATAGAGACAATGCCGCTCATTATCTTTGGTTAACGACAAATACGTAATGGAGGATAGCAATATTTGAAGATCTAATTAAAAAACTCGTTGGAGGACATTTTTCACAAAAGAAATCTCTATCTACCAATATAAAACTATAGAAGGATATAGAGAGACTCTTGAAGTTTATCTTTGAGATTCTGCCCCACTAGATTATCTTTTTTAATCAATCAGAAAGGATACGAAGATTAGAGAGGAGATAAAGAGCCTTTTGGAGTTGCTCTAAAAAAACTAACTATGCTAACGTGGCACCTAATAAGAATACAAATGATTCTTCAAATGCAGTATTTTTGCCGAATGGCTATTTCTCTAGACGAGTGGAATGATCAGAGACTGACCAATGCAATGGACCAACGGTACGCGTTGATCAAAGCTCGATCTGAACATTTGAAATTCGTTTTCAGCTCACGGAAGAAAGCAACATGTCTACATGGCCACATCCTTTTTCCTTTCCGAGCTGTACATGTCAACATCCGGTGTTCTGGAACACTGCGGGTCCCGGAACTGTACGCTGTCGACGCTGGGCACCGTACAGCTAGCTTTGGCCCCGAATCTCTGACCCAACCGATCTAATTAATTTAGCAAAGCACAAACAGCAACTGCAATTCTTTTGATCTCCATCAGTCATCATGGACTGGACGAATGAAGACTACGATCTGCCGAACAAAAAGGGCAGGGATCATGGCCTGATGGATCGGCCAGCCAACGCGGCTGCCAGATGCATAAAAAGGGCGCACATGGCACGGCAGATCGCCCAGTCCACCGGCTCCTCCTCCCCTCCCCTCGGAATCAACGCGGCTGACAGCAACCAACCGCACCCGGCCGGGGGCGGCCGAGCGGAACGAGACCACGGCTTTTTACGAAAACGCCCACACCCCAGTCCAGCCTCCCTTCTTTTCTCCCGAACCCGAACCCACCCCCTCCCCGATTCAAACCGTCGCCGAGAGAGTCGCGACTCCCCCAGCGGCGGGCGGCCAGCGACGAACCACCCGTTCCCCGAGCCGTCTCGTCTCCGCGGACCGCATTTGCGCCCGTCCGGCCGTCCCGTCCCCCTCGCCGAGGCCCGTGAGCTGCGCGGGCTGCCTCGGGAGGGTCGTCGTCCCGGCCGCCGCGGCGGCGGCGGTTACGAAGCGGGGAATTTCGGCGCGGGATGCCGCGATCCCCGCGGACCGCAGCGATGTGCGGATCGGAGGGAGTATGGGCGTGACCCGACCGGGAAGTAGTGGAGGCTGCTGCTGGAGGACTAGGGCCGGGAGTGGGAGCTGCGCCGGCGGCGGCCACGACGATGTACGTCGCGCGGGAGTCTTCCAAGGTCTCGATTCGCTGCTCTCGTCCATCCATCCCCGTATGGTTGCTGGGTATCGCTCGTGAAGTTTACTGATCGGTGTCTGACTGTCTGCCTGTGCGCAGCTGTGGAGGAGGGTGTGCGCCGAGACGACGGCGGAGCTGCAGCTTCTGTTCGAGAAGTGGCAACTGCTCCTTGCAGGGTTGGTGTGTCAGGTGAGCTTCCCGATCCATCTCGGTTGATTGTGTTGTGTCTCCTGTGTGCATAGCCGTGAGATGATAGTTAGCGCTTCTGCAAAGCGGGTGTCAGACACTTTTTGACTTGCAGATGGCTCAGACCTCTGTTATTTTTATAAAAATTTCCAGTCGGCTCTGTTAAACTTAGTGCTCAGTTTGGGGGCTGTCGCCAATCGTATGGTGAATTACTCTCCAGGGTGTTGTCAATTGAAACGATACCTCTTCAGTTTATGCTAAGCCAGTGTATGCTAGGTGCTTCTTAATTTGTAGGCATGTTGGTTTGTTGTTGATAAGGATGAGGGTATACATCCTGTGAAATCGGTTCCGTGATGTGCCTTCTGTATATGCATTAAGCTATTGATATATTTTGCATGATGTGCGTGATAGTTGAAAATTTACATAGGTGGTAGAAGCATGGGACCAGTTCTATCCAAATCTTTATTCAGGTGAAGAGCAATTTATCCTGATACCTTTTGTCTTGCGGATTGTTACCTCTGCCTTATCCCATAGTTTACATGTCAAGTAATGTAATGCACCAAACTACCTGTCTACCTAGTTAGCAGTGTATCCCAAGTCTTCTTGAAACTATTTTCTGTTCTGCATATAAACTGGGTCCTTTGCCAGTTTTCTTTTAGGCAACTCTTTTGCTGCGTTTTATTGTATCAAATAACAGCACACACCATGTAAGCTTTATAGGAAACGAGATAACAGCACACAACATCCTTGGGTTAACTTCCTAATGTGTAAGATATGTATATTCAGACTTCATAACAATTAAATTAACTGAGCCATACTTTTTTTGGTATCCTCCATTCTCTTCTGGGTTAGCCCTGGCATGTCACTAACATGATCTATGTATGATGTATCCTGGTAATCTGCCTTGACTGTATTTTCTGTAATCAAAATTTGGTGATTCTAGAGATTCAAACCTCTCTATTCCTTTAATGTAATTGAGGTCTTTTGTCTTCCTCGATCTGTGTATTGCTTATCCAAGCAATCTGCATCCCTCTTATATCAATTTTTGTTTTCACTGGAAGATCTTTGTGGTGCTTCTATTGTGTTACTGTTCTACACTTTGCTTCATTTGATGAGCCAAGAGCTTTGTAGACCTCAGTAGTCACTGAGTTTTTCTATGTGCATAGTTGGTAGAACTGGAAACTTGACTTCTTTAGTTCAATTGGTAAGCAGCAAAGGAACATACCAATTGCCTGCTAGTATAAATTCTTTCAGGGTTCTCCATTGTGAGGCAGCAGAAACTCCCTAATATCTGAATCTTGTAATTCTGCATTGTCTTCTCAAAATTTACTAAACATATTTTTACCAGTTCAGTAAAGATGATTTTGGAGATTTATGCATTTTTCTCCTTTTGGCTATAACTAGTACATCCATGGATTGGCTGCTCGAGGAGTACATTACTTGCATCGGCCCAGACCACTGCTCCAGGACTTGGGATTTATGGCCCTTCCAGTATGTCATATGCCTTTATTCAGTTTCATGTTCATTAAATAATACACAACATTGATTTGTTTTGTGCCACTGGTGACACATCGCCATATCGCAGGAGCTTGGCCAAGAGAAAGGTTATCTTAGTGAGAGCGTATTCACTTTCATCTTCATTTCCTTTTTTTTGGTAGGTGACCTTTTACTTTGCAATTTATCTGTTTGTGTTGATTACTTGTACAATGAGTATGTGTGCATTTAGTTTTGAAATTAAACAATATATGCTGCAGTCAGTTTCATTGAGCCGTAAAATCAAAAGTGGTGGTCATCTAGATTGATATGTCAAACCTAGTAATTTAACTTAATGTGATTTTGCCGCATGAAGACCATTGACCAATTAATCACCGTATGAAATTATTGGAACCTCCAGTATGAGTTAGCTCTAGTTAAATTTGAGTTCTCATTTTTGAGGTTACTGTCTATGTTTGTCAAGGTTAGATGAAAGTTACACTTATGAAATGTTTTTTTTGTTTATGTTTTGTTCCACTGACTTGTGTTTCTACTCGCTCTCAGTGTCCATTGAATAATTTCTTAATTTTCTTATGCTATTTTTCTGTAATGGTATGTGCTAATTTTATTTTTGTATCCTCATATTATGGTTGATCATGTTTTAATACCTGTTTGAGCCCTGGTATGTGCTAATTTCCTTTTTGTACTGCAGTGGAGTTTTCATCCTTTTATTTATCATAGCAAACGTTTCTACACTGTTCTACTATGGCGAAGGGTGCTGGCATTTCTAGTTGTAAGTTTTATTCTCTTAACATTGATGGTGTATAGATTGTATCAATGTTTCAACAAGTGATCATAGTTTCTTCTCCAGGCTTCGCAGTTTTTAAGGATTATAACATTCTATTCCACTCAACTTCCTGGTCCCAATTATCACTGTCGTGAGGTAACCTTGATTTCTCATTCTAGCTTAAACATAATAATTGTGAACACGCTGTCCTTACCAAATTATTCCAAACCATTTACCTTTCGCTTTCATAGGGCTCAAAACTGGCCACTCTCCCACCACCAAATAATGCACTTGAAGTTCTCCTGCTTAACTGTAAGTTTTCTGTTGTCGGCCTACTGTTCTGGGTGGAGCGTTCTGTTGATTCAAAGTGTTCCTTGCAGTTCCTCGTGGAGTGCTTTTTGGTTGTGGTGATCTGATATTTTCATCTCACATGATCTTTACCCTAGTTTTTGTGCGCACATACCATAAATATGGCTCAAACAGGTATGGAAATCTATTGTGGTGATCATGTGTGTTCCCCCTGTGTGCCATGCATGTAATTTGTGTGACATTTTTCAAATTAGTTGCCCACGAATTCAACCCTGTTCACATGTTCTAGTTTTACTGGTGGGTTACTATCTTGTAGGTTGATTAAGCTCCTTTCTTGGCTGATGGCTATAATTCAGAGTCTTCTCATAATTGCTTCTCGCAAGCACTACACTGTTGATGTTGTTGTTGCTTGGTAGGACAAAACCTAATTTCAGTGATATGGTTATCTTAGCGTCTGCCTTCCTTCTGACAGTCTCTTGCACAGGTACACTGTTAATTTGGTTGTGTTCTTTGTTGATAAGAAGCTGCCAGGTACAATATTATACTCTATTGTAACATGTAATCAGCCATATGATGCATTCTGTATTTCTGTAACAAACTTTTGTGGTAATTCTGCAGAGATGCCAGATCGTACAAATGGATTATCTTTGCTTCCAGTAAGCACAAAGGATAAAGACAGCAAGATGAAGGAAGAACTCCATAAACTTGAGAAGGACGGGAGGATGATGGATGAGTTCCATAAATTGTTAAATGGAAACACTGTCGATGCTACAGATTGGGTACAACATTTCTTATCACCTCACAATTTCTGAACTATCGTAAATGGTTTAGGGTTACCTTTCAGTGCACGGCTGCATGCACAAATTTAAAATGAACTGTTATATTATATATCATTGCTTTCGCTGCTCATTACATCATAATCTTGTGCTTTTGGTACTGAGTTTTCTTGATATATCCTTTTCTGATTATTTCAGCGACAACGAGTGCAGATGAATGGAAAGCATGGAGAAGACACGAACCACAATGTCTCTGATGCCACCCCTAATGGGACATGATCAGCAGCTTTTCTTCGATATATATATATCGTCTTTAACATCCACGTGAGTCTGCGTATGATGAGAGGCTTCTCAGTTCTCAGGTACCCGCAAGGCTGCAGCATCATTTTGTTCTCTCCATGGCACGACGACAGATAAATCAGGGGTTGAAGTAGTTTTAGAAACTGTAATAGAATCAGAATCTCGTGGCTTTTCTCAGAGGCCACAGTAGTTTTGCATCCTTAAGACCTTTCAGAACCGATGATATTAGAGAGAGAAATTGATATTTGATGTAAATATGGATTAGATTCAGCTAGTTCTCGATCAAAAAAAAAAAAAACTATTCATCTGTTGTCATGAGTAATGACTGACTTATGCTGATTGATAATTTAACGTGAGCAGCTGTGATGATCTCGCTTTTTGTTGAGCCCTGTGATACCCCTTTGAATGTCCAGCCAAAACCTATCCGAGCTGGCCGGGCATATCGAATCGAATGACACCACCGTCCAAAGGGCTCACGAGACCTGAATGGCTCACCAGCTCACGGGTATGGCGCTCTAAAGAAAAGAAAAGGCAGCGCTTGACTGATGGGGATGCCGCGAGAAGAGCGGATGATGCAAAGCACATGCATCCGCTGCGTTCCGTGCACGGAGCTTGTTGCCATGTGACATGGCCGGTTGGCATTTCCGGAGCTAACCCATACCCATGTCAGCGGTGGAGACGAGCATGTGGGTGGCCTCAAGCTCACTTAATGGTGAATGCAATGCACGGCTTGTGATTGTGAAGCGATATATGGCAGTTGCTCTGCTCCACTATGACATCTATGTATACAGTCTACACGATGTAAAACCTTTCCCATTTCTGCCATAAATAGCCAAAATAGTTGCAGTCTGAATCTCTCTGAATAAATGGCTGTTTGTGCTTGTGCTTACCTCTACCGTGCAATTGCAGGAATCAGAAATGTTGCCAACTTGGCAACTACGTACTTGCACATATCTTTGAAGAAGATTCATCTGAAATGTCGTGTCTTCGAAGAAGATCCATCTGAAATGTCGTGCAATTAACAAGTGCTGATTTGCCGTAGCTCGAGTGCATCTTCCTTCAATCGCGGCAAGCTGCATGTTACTGGACGCAGCCCCACGTTTGGCTATTTGGAGCTGGACAGCTTCGACCGGAGTACATCGGTACTGATTATTTAAACTTGCGGAACCTGATGCTGCCGTTTGGTTTGGGTACGTCGATCCTTCCCTCTTGGGCAGATCAAACCATCGAGTGGCTATCATAATTCATAACTAAGACGTGCTCCGGTGAGACCGGATTGGATTCATTGAAGGACTAGGATGGACCAGAAGTCTACCCTGTACTGCTGTTGCTTGTTTGGGATGCAAGAATTCTGTCCCGGACAAGGCGCAGTGTCCTGCAAATAATGTGAATTCGGTAGCTCTCCTGCCTCTCGGACGTCCACATTTAATTCCGCGCCAATGCCTCTTGCATGGCCTATTTGAACATCACCGTCAACGAGTACACCGCCCACCACATGTAGCATCATTTCTTTCTGGAATAAATCCAAGACAGTATGATCCCCTATCCCTATGCAATGCAAAGTCGAGCACCTAAACTGTTCTGACCTAGATAGACATATTCCACCACAGAAGAATGTAACCAACTAAGCTACCAGACAATGATATCTAACAGACTACTCAACCAGAACTCCAGAAGGTACACAAATCATGCAAGCATGACGCAACGCAATGGAAAATAAGATCTTCCACTCCCCCCATTCACCACCACTCACAACCAATCTTTACAGAATAACCCGCTTTCCTTTTTCTCAGCGGCATGTTTTGCTGTACTTACAAAATTAACACCACCCTTCATTTCACCCAAGCAACTCTTGTTCATCCCCAATTCTTTTTCTCATCAGCCAATCTGCATTATGAAACCTTTTTTTTTTGTTTGAAACATCTGCATTCTGAAACTTTCCCATACTTCATCTGTCATGGTTTTGGAGCTTTTATTAAGAACGATGTGCACCAAGACCAAGAGTACTCATCCAGGAACATTGAAGTGGAATAGCCAGGATATAACGAACGCAAACACCATACAAGCGAGAAGGAAGTTGAGGAATCGGTGCCCTTGCCAAAATCTCCGACGCTCGGTGTCTGTTGCATGGGCAGCTGCAGTGTTGCTTGATTCGTTCCACTGCTCGATGAAGTCCGCATCACAGAAACCTGCCACGTTGCACGCGGTTGAGCCACAGATTTCGCAGATCCTAAGACAATGAAAGAAGGGATGGAGACACTTAAAACAGATCCTTGTTTGCTTTCAAATAATGATGCAAATTTACTTAATATGACACCATAATGCGCAACTACTCAAATACTATACCGCAAGCAACACAAAGGTTTAATATGATACGAACTGAATCAAGATAAACAGATAACACAGGCCTAGTTTCTTCTGAACTAGTGGAACAAAGTCATGTTTAATGATTTTGTAAGGATACTGATGCATCTATGCATTTTTATCTTGACTCCATTTATATACTTCTCATGGTTACCTCAATTCAAGTGATTTAACACAAGATGGTGTATATTGATATCATGCATAACAATACAAACTCACTTTCATAATTTTCAATAATATCGAAATAACTAAGAGGTTTGGAAAGATGTGTATACTGTTTTGGGAAAAAATATTGCTTTTATTATAGACATAAATAAATAGTAAAGACCTGGGATAGCATCTGCCCCCCCCCCCCCCCCACCCCCACACCAACACACATACACCACCTAAAATTCATCTGGATGTTTGCATTTGAATTGAAGGGTACTTAATGAATCCTTTTTCCTAATTGACATTTCTTCAAGACGATATAGGTTAGTGTAAAGAGTTAATTTCATGTATGTTTGCCTTCAAAAAAAAAAAAATTCATGTATGTTTGATCTACAGACATGGTTGATGAAAATCTTAGAGTGCACAGGAGAAAGTCCAAAATAAGGCTCTACTGATGTACCTTAACTCAGGTTCTCCTCTTTTGGAATGCGTTCAATCAGAGCTCTCTTTCTTTGCAGATTTTTGAGCAGCAATTGATTGGGCATTGAGGTTTCTCCATGGAACAACTGGTCATTCCCCCCTTTCAAGACCTGCCAGACTACCCCTTCTGTTTTGATCCCCCTCCAAACCCCCATGTAGTTGTAGCCACCAATCTTATATCGATTGGTTCTCTGATGGTTGGGGACATGCCACTCCTAGCCCTGACAGGATGTTACACCATATTCGTAGCGTGTATGAACAGGAAACAGAGGTGATCACACGTCTTGGTCTTCCTGATGACAGAGAACCAGAACTTGCTTCAAGTCCATGGCACTGTCAACAATCGGCGGTCCAGTGGCTACATTTAAACCTCAGCTACAGAAAGATTTTCAATTTGAGGGGTGCTCTTAATTTCCAATTGAGCTTGTAACTCTGCAAATCTAGAATTTATATACCTGATTGTGACAGGAAACTGCACCTGCCACTCTATACACTCTTTTAGATTAAATGAAGTGTTTGGTTGGTTATTTCGTAACGTAAATAGATAACGGAGGGGAAGCGACTGAGTTACATTTGTTTGTTTCAGCCTAAGCCGCAATCTGTTCCCCCGTGATTGGATACCGGCCCATTCAAAACTGATACCGTTGCTCCTCGGCCTTAATCCAATCACAGACAGGAGTCGTATTTCCACCGAACATTTATTTGCGTTCACAGTGTTGAACCAAACAAAATCAGCGATCTGCACTATCTGTTACCATTACCGCTGTTTTTTCATTCCTTTACAGTGCACAACCAAATAGCACCTAAGCATCTTCTGAATAATGCTTGACACGAAAAGCACAGCTGCTGAGCAAATTTTAGGTATCAGTGACCGGTAGTGCTTATAACCCTTATAAACTTCAGTCCTAAATCCTATATGTGGAATTGTTAACCTAAATGAACTATTTAGGAAACAATTGGCACACCCATCTTGGGTGAACCATGAGAAGTTATTTTCGTGAAGTAAGCACTTGAGTGGAAGCCGACAAGATGGCACTAGGACCACCATAACAAAGTGACTCACATTCAGGATCTAGAGAACTACACAAGAATCTGGGAGAGAGCAAGGCCGAATGAGGGAATCCTACTTTATCCACTCTCCAATGTTCCATCATATATGTGGCCATTCCATAACCTACGAATCAACTACAATCGATTCCACTTTATCCCCACCACCACATCGCCCTTGAAATCTTTATCAACCTAGTTAAAGCAAAATATCCAATTCCTATTACAGATTCCTTAGCCACGTATTCGTGAAGACAAATGACATGTTTTTTTTTTTTCATCACAAAAGCCAGGTTCTCAAACACATGAATGAAGATATAGCAATTCTAGCCTGTAACAACTGTAAAACTTGACATGTAAAAGGCAATCATGCAAAGCTGATGTATGGAGACAGCACTGAGTGGGCTTACTTGTTGCCTCTGATCTTGAACCAGGTCTCGGCGCACTGCTTGTGGGCACGGGCGAGGTCGGCCTTGCAGGCGCAGCCGAGCACGATGCCGGCGCCGGACTCGGCGGCGGCGCTGTCCAGGCCGAGGTGGCAGATGCGGCAGTTCCAGTCGGCCTTGTCCGGGCTGGCCTTGGTGATCTCGGCCAGCCCGGCCTCCAGGTCGACGACGACGTCGTCGTCCAGCGAGCACTCCGACACGCACGACTTCCGCGCGCGTTCGGCGGCCGTGTCGACGCCGCCGGCACTGGCGGCGCCGGCGTCGCAGCTGACGGGCGCGGACGTGGAGATACAGTCCTCCAAGGCGGAGCCTTGCCGCGAGTGCGAGTGCCAGGACCGGTCGTCAGCGTCCGAGAAGCGCTGGCTCCCCTCCTCCTCGTCGTCGGAGCTCTCCCTCGCAAGCCGCCGCCCGCCGCCGCTTACCCGGCCCCGCTCCACCACGCCAGGCCCAGGTTCGACGGCGGAGGCGGTGGCAGTGACGGTGATCGCCGATTGCTCGCCGCCGTTCACCATGGCCACCAAAGAAACCTACGGAGGCAATCCAAGAAACGGAAAGGGATCACTCGTATTGCTCGGATAAGAGCAAATTGGGAAGGCAGCAGACAAGAAACGCCGAAAGCGCGCAGTAAATCGTACCGCTATTGCAGGCGGCGTCCAGCAAAGCAAACGAGAAGAATCCTCTACTCTACTCAATGCGGCCGATCACGAGAAGAAGCGGCAACCGAAGCGGGTGGAGGCTACACGGCTGACGCCTGACGGCACACGCTATTCGCAAATAATATGGAGGATGTTGCTGGGATGCAGGATTGGATTTCTCTAAGCCGCAGCAGATAAAACAAAACGGAAGTGGCGAGGGCAGGAGAGCTGAGCTGAGAAGCGGTGGAGTTGTTCTTTCTTTCTACGCTTCCGAACGCTGGGAGACTAGGCGGAAGGAAGAGAGAAGGGGAAAGAAAAGGACTTTGCCGTGGAGGAAGAGGGAGGAGAAGAGACAAGGGTGCTGGGATGGCTGGCCGCCTGCCGTCTCGTGTCTCGGGGTCGGGGCCCAACTTTCATCAGCCTTTGGGTAGTCTTCGGACGTGTCGTCGAGTCTCGAGCCTCGACTCGTCTCCCGTCGTCCGTGGACGTGGAGGAGACTGGTTGTACAAGGTGGCAACTGCAAGACAGTTTGCAGTTCCTGGGAGTCAGCATGATGGTTCGTCATACCCAAACTCGTAGCCGCAAAACCGTACACGTACAGTACCCCGTACGTATGATTTAGGTGTCGCCGTGTCGAGCTAGCCAACATCATCGTGGTCATACCTCATACGAACGAGGTGACTCGAGTCTGTTTGGAAACCACAACTATTGACTACAGCATCAGGAACAGGAACAGGTGGTTGCTGCATGAATGAGCACATGACGACCAAGTCCGTGCTGCCATCTAAAGAGACTAGAACGTCTGGCGCCGCGGTGGCCTGGCGGTGTCCACGATAGCGAAATTTTTTTACCGCGCCCGATCGCCATCCAACAAAGGCCAATCTGCTCTTGGCATGTGTACGGTTTTGCCTGTTGTTGTCGATGTGTGATTGGTTGGGTGAAAAATATCTGCCCCTCTCCACCTGCTCCTCTGCTCCCTCTCCTTTCTCTCTCCCCCAATGCTCTCTCTCACTCTCCCGACGACCGCAGGGCGAGGGTGGCCATGGCGCCGCATCGGCAATGGCAGCCACCGCCGCTGGCCGCGGGTGCGGGCGCAGCGGCCCCCCGGCGCGGCGCTGCCGGCGGGAGCGCCCGTGGTGCCCGGCATGGAGACCGTCGATGCGGTCGGGTCCAGGCGCAGAGCCCGCCGGTGCCCCGTCGCGAGCTCCTAGCCTCCAGGTGAGGGCACTGCAGCCCACCGGCAAGGAAGGCACCCGGCGGGGCGAGCGCCCCCCTGGTTGCGGCGTGGGATGAGTGCCCGTCATCCCCGGGCGCGGCGGCTCGCGAGGCCCAGTCGGCGACTTCCGGCGAGCGCACACCCTGGTGGTGTTGTGCGACGGCCAGGGCGAGCGCCTCGACGCGGCGGTGCGGCCAGCTCCGCGAGGAGGCTCCGTCGCGGCGTGGCAGCCCCGCGCGGACGGATCGAACCAGTGGCGGCGGCCCATCATCCTCGGCACGGCGGTGCGGCCCGCCGAGACGGTGCGGTGGTGCGGCCGATCCCTTGCTCCTCTTCTCCTTAACTTGCCGGCGCCAGAGTCGATCGTTGATCTGTGCTCGTCGGCCGTTCTTTGCTGGGCCGATCTTGGTCCTCCAAGATCGGATCCATTTGTTCCTCCACCGAATCTGGCTTGGTGGCGTCTCTTGCAGCGTCATCTAGCTGGGACGGCCGCCGCTCACCACCCTCTGCTTGGCTAGCGGTGCTACGCTGCGTCATGGCTTTGGTCGGGCCTGCTGGTTGTGCCGCCGCCGTGGCTGCTGGCCACCGGCCGCGCCGAGCTAGCTCCGTCGTGCCCTGCTGGCCGGGCTCGGATGACCTGACCTGACCTGGTGGCTGCTCCGTCCGTGTTTCCTCGTTATGTTGCTCTCCCGTTCTATTGTGGTGAGCTCCTAATTTCTGAGAATGCATGCATTGATGAGTGTCAAGATGCTGATTTGGTCACTCCGTGTCTGAGACGAGGGATGCTGCTTGTGCTCATCTCCACGGCTGTTTCTTGTGCTCATGTTTTTGTTATCAATGGCGCTGAGTGGGTACAGGAAGTTTGCCTGTATGTCAGTGGAGTTCCAGCTATTGGTGCCGCTGTAGGTGTTTTTATTCCATTCTATTCTAATTATCTTGATATTAGTGATCACATACACAGTTAGCTTAGGGAGATGCCTGGCTATGCCAAGAAGATGCAGAGGATTGAAGATAGGATGGAGATTGCACTGGCATTGGTTTGTGTGTATGATAAGTTGAAATTACTGGATAATGCTTGAGTTATTTTTACCATCTGCTTAATACCTTGGTTAACTTTCAGAAGAGAGATGGTGAATCTACCGGTAGTACCTGCATTTTACTCAAAAGAGTTTGTGTTGTACCACTTAATATTCTAGCAAGCAAGGGTTTTTTTAGTTCTGTATGTGCTATGTTGGACCACTGATTCTAGCATTGTACTGGAAAGATTGTGCTTATTCATGCCAGTGTCATTAGCTGTGTGCTTGTTTAGTTTTGCTAACCAGAGATGGGAGTGCCAATGTCATTTTTTTGGCTGATATTGTGATCTCATTTTCAGTGTATAAAAACTACATTTCGTTATGTCATACTGTAGTATGCAATTTCATGTTTGTTGTTTGCTTCCACCTAGGCATTGACAAGGAAGAAGGTGCTTAGTAGCTTGGACTATACTACCCAAGTTTAGATGGATGGGCGACACAAAAACATTTAAGTCGTCAAGATAATTTCCCCTTCTTTTTTTTTCTTTTAACTAACTCCCAGTGAATTTTATTCTCACCATAATTCATTTGTATGGCTCACGATTATGTAAACTGATATATGAGTATAGCTGCTACTGATGTTGTAAGTACAGGGATGGAACACGGAGGGCGAGAGAAATATCATTGGTCCATGTAGGCTTTTCTATATGCCCTTTATTTTTTCAGCAATCTAGAATTTACTTAGGTTTGGTCAGTAGATATAAGTTAGCTTTTTGGACAATATATATAGTTCCCTTTGATTTTGTATGATCTCTAACAGGCTGATTATTACTTTGCTGTGATGCATATACCTTTGTTGTTTGGTACCTTTGTTGTTTGGTACCTACGAAAGAAAGTGCTTCGCTACAACAAGGTAAAGACATGGCAAAAATAAAAACTTAGATAGCAATAGTGTCAGCCTTGTGACCTATTTGATATCCAATTTGTGCATGGCATAAACATGACAAGATGAAAATAGGGTCAGAACCAAGAAAATTCTAGCTTTAGCGCTTCCATTCAATTTGTCCCTTTAATGTTGTGTTGCCCCCTTTCCCTACAAGCTGTCATCAAGTTCCAAAATAAATTTGTATGTGCGAAGTTCGGCTTCTTTTCTCTTTCAGAGTCTTAAGTGAAATAGCTCTGAATAGGGCAATTCTATGAAGAATAGAAATTCTTTGAAATATACTGAATAGAGGAATTCAAGTGTCAAGACCTGAAATAGTTACTACATTGGCGCCTATGTTTTTGCTAGCAAATGTGGTCTATCGCATTAAGTAGTTCTTCTGTATATTTCCCATATTAGATAAGGCAGTAATCCATCTCTTCCTCCCTCCTCATGTCCTACTTTACTAGGTGCTCGTGAAACAGAGGACCTCAATCCAGTTCAACCAGATCCGCCTCCACCGTACCAGGCAAGTGCTTCTTCATCCCAAAAGAATTATTCATCCACGCTTGCTTTATTACCCAGTTCATAGTTTCCAAATTATGATGATGGAGCGATGAACTACCGTACGCTCTTTTAGATTCATGGCTGGCCTATAACTATATGTTAAAATAGGTGTAAAATATCATTGAGTACGACTAAACTGAACACCTCTCTAGATGAAATTGACTGTTGACTGCTTTACAAGAAAGAGCGTACCAAAGAAATAAAAAAAAACAAATACTTCCCAGTCGTACTGTACCAAACATTATCTACAGATTACCTAACAGCCTGGAAAAATGATTTCTAACAATGGCTCACCACAGTTAGCTACCGTTTCCAGCTTCTATTAAATTTCTGTACATTACCAACTGAGCGCCATTTCCACTGAGCAAATTCAGTACTGAAAAGATTGCTAGCTGCACTCAAAACTCTACATAGATAATTACCAAGCATTGTAGTTCATCTGTAGCTTTTGGTGCTTCAGGTTCAGGTTCCCATTGATCTTACCACCTTTGTTCGCTTCAGGTGCTTCTAACCTCAGCTTAAAGGCTGCAACACAAATGGTATGACATTCTTTCGTCTCTCTCTCTCTCTCTCTCTCTCTCTCTCTACCAACTCCAATAAAATACAGGCAGTTGTCTTACATTACCGGTCTTGTGTTTAGTAACTCTGCTCTGCTTTAGCGCCAATAGCATCCTACAAATGCTTACCTTCAGTTTGCAGCCAAGTGTTACTGATTCTGTCTCCTAAACCAATACCAGCCAGCCATCACCTTCAGGGCCTCTCTCTTGTGCAAGCAGATGCTACCACCAAAGCAGCTAAAGCACGTCTTGCCAACGCGGTGATCGCGATAAATGTCAAGCCACCCAATCCTACTATTGCAGATGTTCAGCTTGCATTCCAAAATAACTTCTCAAACAGAACCATTCCTATAGCAATCAGACCGTTCCGGTCTGACTTCATCATCCAGTTTGCCACCCCCGATGAAAGGGATATCGTCCTGTCGTCTGAAATTCTCTATAGACAAAATTTCAACACAATCCTTATTGGTTGGTATAACCACTATGGTGGAGAGATTATTGACTGGAACACTGAATTAGCTATAGACATTAATGGCTTCCCACCACATACATTCCACCCAAATGCACTGTCATCGTTACTTGAACTGCACTGCAACATTCAGTGCCATGCTTTCAGCGAAACCACAGGCACATGCCGTGTTAATGCATATGCAGCCAGCGCAAACTCCATTCCAAGAACTGGTCAAGTAGGCACACAGTCCCCGCATCAGCATGGAGTAAAAAACATAACATTTCCTGTCACCATGAAGGCATACAACTACTATGAAGCACCGTTGTTTCCCAATGAAATGAAACCAACCATGACAATGCACTTGCCTCTAGCCCCAACGATCAAGCTCTTTCCTTGGATTCAGGTAATGAGCGTATAGTCTACCGTGTATCTACCGAACAAAGAATATGGCTATAACCTTTTCCATTACCTTACTTTAATATCTACCTCTTCATTCATTTGCATTTAAGCCGATGGACTGGCAAATCAGAGGTAAGGGTTATGCCAACTAATAGTCTGGCAGCTTTCAACACTGCATAATTATATCTTCGACTTTGATTTCAGCCAATGCCCGCATTGCACGCGGAAAGTACCGTGGGTTTGCAACGTACAACCAATCCTCAGCCTCTACAGAGTCTTCTAATGAGCATGCAGAGTACCATGGCCGTGCATCAGATAGCAGCAGCTCAGCCAAATTCGCTGATTCTTCTGAGGGAGGCTTCCTCCTACCCAGAGGTATGCACTACTTTATATTTCCAGCTATGTTCTTATGGCGCACGATACATGTTTCAGTTCACAATTCCAATCTCCAGACTACTCATCTGGCTCTACCTTCAACTTGGCTCGAAGCTAGCAACTCCGCTGATCATTCGGCAGCCTACCTCTGCACACCCTTCGTCCACGAAACTCCATGAAAACTCGCTTCTATGTGTTATGTTACAACTATCCCGTTGTATTCTCGTACCTACGAGACTTGATATCGATTGCTGCCATTGTGTGGGCTGCAAGAATCTCGACACATTGGATGGTGCCTTAACTCCCTTGCTTTCTGCATCTTGGTCTATTTTCACATGCCCACCCTATTCTTCAGTCCGTGCTGCCACAAAAACATGGCCATTGCCCATAGGGCCTTGTTTAGATTTAGAATTTTTTCCATCACATCAAATATTTAAATTTCATGTAGGTAAAAAAATAACGTAAATCGCCATCAGGTGATACAAACGAAAGCAGAATTCTAACTTTTTGAATTCTAACCCCTTATCTAAACAAGGCCTAGTTGCCCATTGATTTCCAACAACATGAGAAACGTACGCCATCAGGTGATGCAGCCGCACCCCGGTACAGTACCAGCGTACATCTGTCGGCAAAAGCAACAGCGGCGTCGTACGGTTCGAGTTCGATGCAATGACGTGCCCCTCACCTCACCCCGCGCTTGACCAAGAAACACACGGCACGCACGGCCCGGCACTTGCAAGGCACGAAAGGTACAGAACAGCCACGGGTTCACTTCACCTCATTAAACACCTCACCATAATAGCAAAAATCAATCATCCCGTTTAATTAACGAGGTTGCCCGTGTGAGCATGGCATCCATTTGGTTGTCACTGCGAAGTGGCGCCACCGCTGCCACCTCAGCCCGCGACCATCAGCCGTGAGCCGGCGACCATGGTCTTGAGGAGGAGACGCCGACGCGGCTTGATTTGGGTTCGACACTGACGCGAGATATTTGGGGGCAAATCTCTGCCCACGCTCGGAATCGGTCCTCCTCGTTGCTTTTCTTTCTGCCTCGTCCGCTTTGCGGGACAGGATTATATTGATAGACATCAGGAGTCCTGTGCCTGCCGCCTGCACTCTTTCACTCCCGTGCATCTTGCCGGTGCTGATGCGATGCTCCAGGTCGATATCATCTTTTTCACGTGATGGCCACAGCGAACCTGAATGCTGGAAAGGCGGGGAAAGATGATACTCTCCCGTCCCAAAAGATGCAATTCTCGTTTTTTTTCGAAAAAAAAAATGTTTTAAATAGTTTTTAGTTTGAATAGTTTTTAGTTTGATCAGTTCTACTTATTTGGAGTTTAACAACATTCCCTTAAAATTAGTGAAGTTTAAAAAAGTTTGACTAAATTTGATTTTCTTTTTTTTTAGGATGGAGCCACTAGAACTAAATAAAAAGAAAGAAGAAAAACAGATGTTTGACCGACAGTACTTGATGCAACTGTGCTCTCGTCCGTGTCCTGACCCGAGTGGGCCATGAGCGGTGTGGCTTCTGCAGGTTGTAGAACGTAGGCCACCGGCGAGACCATTGGCGTCTCCTGGCCGCGCGCCCAGTGAAAACCGTAGGGAGCTAGCAGCCCTGTGTCCTGTCCAGTGAACTCGACGCGGGATCAAGCGGCGACGCCTGTCCAATTTTCCACACTGGAGCGGAGAAAACTCTATATTCTCAGCTCAACAAATCATCACAACATGATTTTCAGTGTCTCCAAACGTGTGTGTGGCTTTCTACTCCTACTATGCTAAGCTGAACATATATCATTACAGTTTATAATTTACAAAATGGCAGGACAAAAGGTTACACGAGGTAGGAGCACCGAGCCGGATGAAGAGAGCCTCGTGATCTCGATCCAAGTCTAGGAGGAAGTAGCTTCTGCTTCACGCCATTACAGTTCACGCCTGATCCTGTGTGCAGATGCTACCCCAAAACTAACACATGCGACACAGCCAGGAGGAATCTAGGGAGATCAAATCAAATCATTGGAGGCAGGCGATGGCAACACCGAGAGCTAATCCTAATCCAACCACACCAAAAACTCAGCCTCTCTGAGATCTACTCCAAGGCAAACCAGCACTACTCATTCATTCATCTAAGCGAAATCCTAACCAACCCCATAATTTGCCGACCATGGTCTGCCCCCCTTGATGGACAGAATATTCAATCCCCACATCGGCACAGACACATCCTACAACGCATAGCCATAGCGTGGGGTCACCAGGCCCATCGCCAGATCGCCTGGTGGCAACCGGGGCACGCACATTCCTGCAACTTCCATCGCTTGCCCAAAGGGCTGTAAACAACTGCATCCATTTTCCATTGGGCAGCAGCCCGGAAGAACGAAGGAGCATTGTGCCTAAACTGACCAAGGAGCATTGTGCCTAAACTGACCACCTGCTGAACGTAGACATGTAGTAAAAGTTAAACGATTAGGTGCCAAACTGACAAAACTCAGGCATTAGCAAAGGAGCAATCTCAGTCTTGCAGGACACATTCACTAGGTGAGTAGGCTTTCACCTTTGCCTGGTCCTGCACTCCAAAATGACTAAACAGCATTTATGCGTCTAGTCTAAGATTTTCCTCACCAAATGCCTACGGAGCATCAGGACCTAACCATGGTGAGTGGCGACCAAGGGAGGAACCCTGAACTGATTCAGCAGATTGCTATCCCATATAAACCAAAACCACGTGCGTGTCTAAGCTCATGTCAGGCTGCGTGTGCAGTCTATCAATAAGGTGTTGGGTGGAGGCACATAAAAGCTCAGGGACACCATAAGCCCAGATAGCAACAACAAAGAGCAGGGACACCAGAAAGAACAATTTGAGGATGCCACCATTAGTACAAATATTGATCATGCAGTAATTGGTAAAGATTAGATGATAAGAAGTGCTACGAATAGCAATTGTTTACCATCCCTCAGAAATCAGAAGCAATTTGGTGGATAGGCATCACCAAATTCAAACAGGACTAGAAGGGTGTAGGGAAATGCAAGCGAGATAGAACGACCAAGCAAGATCCCTACATTTTTATAGATGAGTTTGGCCACTGAGGGCAACAGATGGTCCCCAAGAGAAACTTGAAAGAAAGAAAAACTCTGGTCTATACTGATAATTACAACCAGAAGAGTATGCTGTCTAATCAAAGCAAGACTAACCAGCATGGCAGCAACCAACCTAACATGATTGCACTAACCAATTATCACACAGACAACAGAGCATTTCATCTTATCACTAAAAAAGAGCATTTCATCCTGATAATGACGAGTCATATTCCTGGTTGTCTCCAAAAAGGGTCATTAGGAGCTAGGAAGACAGGAATCCATCACAGGCCTCTACTGGACATACAACACAAGCAATGGTGACACAGAGAAATCTGATCTCTGGAAAAGATTACTTGTGAAGGAACATGAAAGAGAAAGAGACAAGAAACCAGAGTTGATGTCACCACCATCATTTAGGCTTTACTACCTGCGTCCCAAAAAGGTGCAATTCTTGCTTTGCAAGGAGTCAAACAATTCTAAGTTTCACCAAATCTATAGACAATGTACTAATAGTTATGATGCCGAATAAATGTCATTAATTAATTCTATAATATGTTTTCATAGTAAAACTATTTGGAATATTAAAAAAAAACTATTTGGAGACATAAGTTTTGATACTATTTTCTATAAACTTAATCAAACTTAATAAAACCTAACTTTGTAGAAGATTGCTATTAACAAAACTCTGTAGAAGATGAGATGGTCACTAACTTTATGCCATGCAAGACAAAAGAATGCAGGATTTAGCATGATACTCCAAATCAAGGCAGATTCAATGATAATAGTGCTACATAAGAAATGATGCTTAGTCATGAGTGCATAGAAAGGGCAATCTGTTTATTCTGGCCAATTTAGGAAAACAAAAGGAAACATTTTTATTTGCAGAGAAAGCAAAGCGCAAAGTAAAGAAACTGCCACATGTACTGAAGCATATAGCATCAAAGTCAAATTTCGTTTAGTGACCATAACCCAGCTGGAAGGTAAACACAATGCCATGTTCGCCAAAGAGGCAAAGAATTAGAGACCCCGCACCGCAGCACCCAAAAAAAAAAAAAAAAATATACGCACAAACTCTCTGATTCACCATTTGTGACTATATTCATGGATTAAGTAACACAAATACACAATCCAGATTACATCTGTTCAGAACCAAAATTCAGCAATGTCACGAAAAGATACCAATCAAACATTACATAAACATATATAACAAGTTATACTTTTCGAAGAACACAAAAAGAATTTTAAGAGCTATTTTTACACAAAACCTTTCAAGATTAGGTAATCATAAGTTATACCAAACAATATACCACAAAAAAAGGTGTGAATAGCATTATATATTTACATCAGATCCTAAGTGAAGGAAAAGAACATATCTTCATTGAATATAGCATAAGATTTGTAAGCATAATATGTTTCTAATTCAGAAGCTAAGTGGATTACACAAATGGCATCATGAAATTTGTTGGTGCCTTAAACTATAGTGTGTACCACAAATGATAGACGGAACTAACGCAAAAGACACAATCTGTACGAGAATCCAAAAAACACATTCGAGTAAACCATATGCTGTATGAAAACTTGAATTATCATGCACAAGCCCACTACCTAATCATGGCCCAGTGGAGAAAGTAACAAACATGCAATAAAACAGCATGGAAATGACTCAAGGAACAAACTGATTGCACGAGCAGACATCACGGGAAGAGCATTATCAAATCATTATCCTGTTACTACATAATCTGCAGTAGCACAGTTCTATAGCAAGCTAAGTATAACAGCCATAAATTAGCAAATTGCCTCAGTTTTGGGAAAGGGGCCATGGAGCTTTTATACTACCTGATTCGAGCACCAGGGATCAAACCCACAGGCGGACTGCACCCCGACAGCTTCCAAAACCCTGCCAAGTTTGGATCTCCTAATTTTATTTTCAAAGATATGTTTCCTTAGATAACCAGTCCATATTTTGGCTGCTTACTTCTTTTACTCCAATGCCCTGTGATGAACTGAAGACAACTACAAACATCAAATAGATAGCCTGTGTTTTTCTACAATGCAATAAACATGGGCAATACCTTAAGCAGCACATCCACACACGGTACAGTACAATATCTACTTTAGACTAACACACAAGTATATTATGGTGGAAACACCGAAATAAATATATACCTGCAAAAGAAAATCCATCATCGCCTATTAACAGTTGGCTCAGGATTGTAATTAATAACCTGACATCACTATGTCTGAATATAACAAACAACTACAAAATATTCCATCATGCAAGTTCATAAGATTCCTGCTTTGTCAGGTTGGCGGAACTGACTGAAACAAGGTACTGGCATCACTGCTTTGCATACCACTTCTCATCCAGGCAATGCTGCTAATTTCTGATACTAATGAAGCAAAGCTAGTATTTAAAATCGGTGGATGATCTTCAAACTCAATGAACTCAGGACCCAGCAATGAGTTCTTACGAGGCTGCTCATGAGCACTGCAGCAACCATGCCCACATTTGTTTGGCACCTCAGCAGCAAAGCATATAGGATCAACAAACTTGAAAACCTCACTTTCAGGACTCAAGACTTTATGAGTTGATTCAGACTTGACGACAGAACTTGTCATTTCTTGTTGAGTAGGTTCCGTGTGTCCTAGATTGTATGGTCTGAAAGCACCAATCTTTGCAGCTGGTCGGGAGAGGTAGGGTGGATCAACACCTTGACCTTGAGTCATAGAACACTGATCTGTGATGTACCATGCCCCAGCAGAAGTCTCTGGAACTGTTTGTACAGGAGCATCCCTTACATCCATAGCGGTGAAGGAACTAAGATCTTTTAAAGGCCAAGGTTCTTCTGAAACTGCCCTGGACACCTCTGGGATATTTCGCTGCACAGAAACACCATGCTTGCATCGGCCCCCATTGCAGTCTCGACGCCTCAGGGTGGAATTCCAGTGATTCTTGATGGCATTGTCGGTTCTCCCGACCAAAAGCTTTGCGATACATGCCCACTTGTTCCCATGGACAGCATGAGCTGCAATTATAATACGGTCCTCCTCATCTGCAGAAGAAAGGTGAAATGTTTAACAAGCAAGACAGAGACGCATTAAAAACAGAATGCACCATGTATCAAATCCTTAAAGGCAACCATTAACCATAGAACAACATATCACATAGACATCGCAAATGCAAATGCAAAAGTTTCATGCCAAGGTTACATTTCGTACATTTGTCATGGGCTAAAAATCGCAATTGTAGATAAGGATCGAAAAGGGGTACCAGTGAAGGGCTTGCGCTTGACTTGGGGGTCGAGCTGATTGCACCAGCGCAGGCGGCAGGACTTGCCGGAGCGGCCGGGGATGCCGCGCGCGATCAGCGTCCAGTTCCGCGCCCCGAGCTTCTCCACCAGGTTGCTCAGCACCGCGTCCTCCTCCGGGGACCACGGCCCCCTCACCCGCTCCTCCATCGTCGCGTTAGCCGCCGCCGCCGCCGCAGCGGCGGCGGAAGCCGCGGCGTCCCCGCTGGCGGGAGCGCCGGAGGCAGTGACCCCGTCGTCCTCCTCCCCGGAAGGAGGCGGCGACAGGTGGTTTGGTTGGGGCTGGAGCAGGGCCGCGGTTAGGGTTTGCGCCTCATCGGCCATGGAGAGAGAGTGGAATGGGCTGCGTCGGCGGCGGAGGCGGAGGCGTTCGGATCCGATGGCGGCTGCAGCTGCGGCTGCGGCGCCGGCGAAACGGCGGTTTCGGCGGCAGACATGGGGGCGACTGGGCGAGTGTTCCACCACTGCAGAATCGTGTGTTCCGGAGGAGTGTTCCTCCGGGAGTGCCGCTTTCATTTCCGAGAGGGTGACATGTAGGTCCCACTGGTCAATCGTTTATCTTTCCTGGAAATTTTTAACTGGGCTGTTTCAAGGCCCTCTAAGTGGATGGGCCTTATGCAGGGAGCCTTTCTCAAAAAACATTAAGTATTCTGCATAATAAATATAATAAATTAAGTATTAGATCTCAAAAAACAATTATTAAATATGTTTTATATTATTAAAATATAATTTATAATATAAGTATTGATACTATTGTTTATAAACCTAGTCAATTTGTTTTCAGCTTATTACTCTCACGGTCCAAAATAACTCCTCATTTTTCAAGTAATATTTTTAAAATAAGTAAATTTATAAAATTTTATCAACATTTATGTTTTTATTTATTAATATACATTTATTATGAAAATGTATTTTGTCAATTCAATAGTACTTATTAATCATAAAATATATTAGCATATTTTTCTATATATTAGCTATTTTGGAGCAAAGAGAATACTTCACGTATCTATGGAGCATTGTTAGAGGTTGTTGAAAATGAACAGAAAAACTTCTCAAATACACCAGGGTTTTTTTTGGCGATGAAAAATATACCATGGGGTTACGAGGGATGAATGATTGCAGATGTGTGAATGGGTGCACCGCGTTAAGTGACAGCAAGGGGAGTAAATGGCTTCTACTTTTTACGTTACTACGTACAAGCAAGTCTCAGTCACGATATATATGTTAGTGACAACACTTGGTAGTAGGTAGTTCGTATAATTGTCTCGCACTCGTTCAATGTATTCGTACGTACCAAAGTCACCGCCAGCTGTAAATGCGTTCGGTTCAAGATCGTAGATATTCTTCAAATTTTGTTTGTTCTGTTCTGATCCTTTTCAGTATTAGTATTATGCCATGCGACACGGCGACAGGCGAATAGCCCACTTGATTCCTTTCAAAAAAAAAAAAAAAAATGACGGTTTAATGGATGTTTATGTCATGCACTGCATACTGTCAAGCGAATAGGATACCTTCTCGAAGCAAAATATGGTGCTATCAAAAGCTATGGTTGTCAGTTGCCCACTTGCTAGTTTAACACCGTGCATATTTTTTTTTCGAGACCGCGACTTCACGCGTATTTCATTAAGCAGTAGCACATATTAAACAGTACCGGAAAAAAATGTATGACAGTTTAATGGATGTGTATGTCATGCACTGGATACTGTCTAGCATTAGGTTTTGAAATATAGATATGTCACTTCATAGTTCATATACAGATAGGGTCTTTACAAGGTGAGCCAAATATCCGGTTCTAACCGAAGAAACCTGGAAAAGGTCGCTCAAAGTTTCTTCCACAAAGAACTTGGATTTGTCTTTTGCGTGGGTGGTCAAGCGCATTTTGAAGGTCTATTGCCCGCCGCAGTGCTATGGTGGTCTGTCTTCCTTCTGAACTTTGCTCTATCCTTTGCTTGCTACTTTCTGGAAACATTTCAGATGATGTTTTGTATTTCTGTTTGATCTAAATGGAAATGGGGACCCCTCGAGTTTAAAAAAAACTTACATTGGCCCCAATCTTTCGAATATTTTACTGGACTGACTTACTCAACATTTATGGCAACTCATAGAGTTTTTCGAAGAAAAAAGTAATAGCAGATCACATTTAGATTATTGCAGGCTACTGAGTGCTAGTAGAGCTGTGTGTGTGTGTTTGTGTGTGTGTGTAATATCATGTGTGTGTGCGTGCGCGCGCAAAACTGTCTGAATATATACATCATCCTAAGCTCAAAGTCAGTCATCCTAAACTATAGGACATGGAAAGTAATGTCACATTGCTTGCAGATACGAAAATAAAAACTTTAGTTATCCCGTGGACCTTTAGTTCACATTTGCATCCATTCAAATAATATTATTCTATTTTTAAGGTAGAAAAAATAACTTAAAACTCAACACAATACATTCCCAAATTATATATAAAACAATCTAAAAATATAATATTCTATAAGACAAAGAGAGCCACATTGAACACCGCACGTAGGGTGTAGCCCTTTTTTCCGAGAACATGCAACGTTTCATTAAGCAGAAGATGATTTTTAGAACATGCCACACAGTAAGGCGTAGCTTATCTAACCGAAATGCACACACACCGGCCCCCAACTCGCACGTGGTTGTGATTTACATAAATGAGTTTGCTCCTGAGTAAGCCCAGCACCCTCCTAAACTCCCTGACGCGCGGCCTCTAGCACAACGAGGCGCTTGAAGCCGGCAGAGGTCCAGAGACTCGCCTCTTCAACAATCGCTGCACGCAGTTCGGCGGGCAATCTGGACGGTCCCCCGAACGTGCGCGCATTGCGTTCCTTCCACAACGTCTAGCCCACAAGCAGGAGGAGCGCGTCAAACGCCCGCCTAACCACCCTAGGCAAAGGCCGCCTGGACTCCAACCACCAATCGAAGATGGTTTGCTGCCGCACACTTGTAGGGTGTAGCCCTTACGACGAATTCAATGATTAATCCAAAACATTGAACATTCCATAAGATCTAACGTTCTGAAACTAAACCAAAATGCATTTGGATCAATGAAAAAATACCGTTGTTTTGTCGGGCATAACATGGGATACAAATTCAAAGATTCATCACCGCCAATCCTTAATTTCTTCTCCACGCACAAGCATCGACAGATCAACATATAGCCCAACAATTCAAACATTTCGATAAGAACAATCGGTTGCTACGCTAACGGCTGACGCTATGTAGTGTATGCAAGGTGACGTGCGATTTGTTACGAGTTGGTGAAAAGGATCACACACATATACCTGTATATATGCATTTTGTGACTTGTAGACTTGTGGTTGCTTTTTCTTTCGAGACTTGTGGTTGTTTTCTAATGCCAACATCCATTGACACGACGGAAGTTACTTGCCTAGTGGGTGAAAAAAAACAACACAGGCCCATATTTTCTCCATCAACGTTTCCTACACCTCCCAGAGCAAGTACTGTTCGTCGCAAAAAGCCAAAAACCCACTTCATGATACATGCCTGATCACCGGCTGGTTCTTGCATTGACTTATACAGAGATGATTTTTCTGTATAAATATTTTTTTTTTTGAAGAAACCGGAGGGGCCGCAGTCCTTAAAGGAATTTATTAAACCACAAGCAAAACAAGTCTTATAGATAGAACGAAAAAAAGAAAGGAAAAAAAAAACAGGTTTACAGGGGTAGAGAGAACAGAAGCAGAGAGACAGAAAATTAAGAGATGTGTTTGGGTGGGCGTGTGGGTAATCTATGGATTACCGTTGTTGTAACAAACTCTCTTCTTCTTAATAAAATACTACACGCTAAGAGCATGCTCTCGAAAAAATAGAAAATTAAGAGACAATGAAAGAAATAAAGAAAATCTACTTTAGGCAGCTGTAGAGACCAGACTTTGTATCCATGAAGTAAATTGCTGTTCTTGACCTTGCTTGAGCCTATGCTGGAGCAAATTTAGCTCTTTGAAGAATAAGATTTTACAGTTATCTCAGTTTCTTCCCTGCCCCTGAAAATTAGATCATTCCGCGCTGTCCAAATTGTCTAACACATTAAGATTATTGTCTCCATGAAGAAACTAGAATGCATCTGTGCTCTCAAAAGAGAGGTTAACTCAGGGAATTGTTTGCCATCTGTGATTTCCACTCCAATTATGTCCCAGCACATCCTTGCAAAGGAGCAGTCTACAAAAAGATGGTAAGAAGTCTCTTCTGTCAGCTCATTACAGAGGGCACAGTTGTAAGAGTTCAGCTCCATTTTTTTCCTTCTCAAGATTTTTCTGTATAAATATAATCATCTCAAGGTGATTTATACAGAGATGATTTCTCACAAGCTAAAATGACATGTTCTTTGTAGCCACTTAGAGCATCTCCAAGAGATGGTCTAAATCATTTTGCAAAGCTAAATTTAGCTATTTCTGGGACAAAAAGCTTTCCAACAAGCTATGCATGTGACTCTCCAAAATAGATAGCTCGTCATTCCTGGACTTCCACTATCCAAATATAGATTGCCTATGCCGCTCGCCAATCGTCCTCCGCACCGCAAGGCGCCTCGTTCCAGCGCGATGCCGCATGAGTTATAGTAGCCTCCACCATAAATCTTGTGCCACGTGGCAAGTTTAAATATAGAGTGTCTCAATTTGCATGAGTTACAGTAGCCTCCACCATAGATCTTGTGCCACGTGGCAAGTTTAAATATAGAGTGTCTCAATTTGGATAGCCTGTTGGAGTAGTCTATATTTTTAAAGAGATTCATTTTACAAAATAAGCACAATCACTAAATTTAGCTATAATTTTTGGCTAATCTGTTGGAGCTGCTTTTAGATTACGTGCAGCACCGATTATTCCCTGATAGGCAAGTCAGGGGAGCAGGTAGGTGGAGATATCGATGGATTTTCGCTGGCTTGCTGTAAAGCAGCTAGTGGCAAAATGGGCAAATTATTCATACTCAGAAAAGCAAGTAATCAAACTATCAAAGGCTTGTGCTCCCGTATTTTTTTTTCAAACGATAGATACAGAAATGTAAAAATGTGCAGTTTTATGCATGGATGGAGGTTGTTCAAAATGAACACAAAAGTTCCCCTAGTAGTATTCCACAGGTTTACTTGGAATGAACGTGCATATGAACGGGGGCGATTCGCGTGCAGCGTGTGCTTACCAGTCTCAGTCATGTGGCGTGTTAAGTGACAGCATACAGCCAAGTCGTTAGTACCGATCGGGATCCCTCACGCAGTAGGTAGCCTGTTGCCCTTACAAATGTCTTGCACTCGTGTTCTACGTACGCAGTCACCAATCACCACTAGCTGTAAATGTATGGCTTCCATAATTGTTGTAAATACTGCAAGAGTTCTGTCGTTGGTCCTTTTTCGGTGTTAGGTGTTTCATGGTGACATGCGAAGGAAGAGAGGATTCCTTCTCGAAACACAACTGAGCATTGCGCCTGTGGTTGCCAATTGCCACCGTGCTACGACACTGGTGCCTATTGAAAAATCATGGGAAATAAATCTTTCGCGGCAATTTTAACGGATATATGTACATCTAATTCCCTTCACTGCATTGCATCTAGTCTCCAGTTTGACTGTACATGTATGGCCAATCAATAATGATGCAACTGAAACTTTGTTTCCCTTTTAAGTTAACGGTAAAACTCTACACTTTGCGATACAAGATCATTTACAACAAGCTGGAATATTTGATTTTTGGGGGGTAAAGTGTGAGGACATGGATACCATCATCCGAAGCTCATAGTCTAGCTAGTCATAGAAACAAATAGTCATGAACCAACTAAACCGGCAAATTAAAGTCTAAGGAAGTAGTTCATGGTACCAGAAATAATGTGCTTCAAAAGTGAGTATTTAGTGAAAAGTATGATTCCGGCCTGCAGAAGTAAGCAAAGCACAATGCATCATGTCATGCAGGTCAAGTAGGAAGTAGTAGTTCAGGAGCAGTTGTTTAACAATCTTACCGGTGCCATCATCATGGTGACAATTGTCTGGCGGCCACGCTCCAGAGAACTTTCAGCTCATGCCCAAGTTGACTTAGCTTGGAGGTAGCAGCAGTCTTGCTGGGGAGTAAGCATATATATGGATGGCATTTTTTCCGGTAACCGGTTACAGAAAAATCACGCAGGAGCTAGAGAAAACATCCCGGTCCCTGACTGTGTCAACCTAGGCATGTATAAAGGGCTCTGGGATTGCATTTGCAATCATCTGTAGCTACTTAGCTAGGTACTAGCTAGTGCCTGTTAGTTTTCCATCCATGTCTTGCAGCTGGGTAAAGTCCAGACAACAGCAACTAATTAGTGAGTACTTGCTGCGGCCTTGTAGAACTCCAATCTCCAGCATGCCACGCTCTTGGATGATCCTACTGTTAGCTCTGTGTTCTGCTGCAGCCCTTTCTCAATCTGCTACTGTGGAGCATACCTTCAATGTATTGATCTTCCACTCTCGTCACAATTTTCATTTTCAACTTCCTTATCGCAGCTAGTTTAACAATTGCATGAATCCACCTATCTCTTGATGCGTACTCCTATATCAGCATTATTCCTAGTTCTGCTTCTGCACCTGGCACATATGAAAGTTTCAGAGAAACTGAAGTGCTATTTCCCTTTGGAGAATTCTAGGCATCCATTTCTCTGTATCTACAAGTTGTGTGATTGTGTCAGTTTTGTTGCACAATGCTTAACCTTTCTTCTTTTTTTTTTTTTCTTTCTTTTTTTTTTTTTTTTTTGCGAAAACTTTAAGCTACATTGAACTGTCATATCTTGAATATTTCTTCCTTCAAATTTTCAGGTGGCGACATTATCCTGGCCGCGCATCTGCCAGCCGGGCAATATAAGCATCACCGCCGTGGATGGAGTACCCGGTCCCGTGATCCAAGCCAACGAAGGCGACATCGTGGTGGTTCACGTCATCAACGACTCTCCATACGACGTTACAGTTCACTGGTACGCACGTAACAACTGAACAACCATGTCCACGAACCACGATTTCAACAAAAACGATCACTGCCCGCCGCCGGATTTTGGTTCATTCTCGGCACCATCGTCATGCGCGCAGGCACGGCATCTTCCAGCGGGGCACGCCGTGGGCGGACGGCCCGTCGATGGTGACGCAGTGCCCCATCTGCCCGGGCCACCGCTACACGTACAGGTTCAACATCACGGGGCAGGAGGGCACGCTGTGGTGGCACGCGCACAGCGGCTTCCTCCGCGCCACCGTGTACGGCGCCCTCATCGTCCGGCCGAGGAGCGGCAACGCCGACGACTACCCCTTCCCAGCGCCGGACGAAGAGAAGATCGTCCTGCTTGGCGAGTGGTGGAACGCCGAGACCGTCGCTCCCAACGCACCACCAGTCGCCGACGCGTACACCATCAATGGAAAACCCGGGGATTCCTACAGCTGCGAGACGACGACGGCGAAGCGTAAGTGCCGGCCGGCCGGGCTAATCGTCGTCGTACACCTGTGTATGCGTGTCGTGTTCGTCTTGGGTCGATCGAGTTCGCTGAGAGCACGTACACATTCGGTTGCATGCTGCAGGAATCGAAACATTCGAGGTGCGTGGCAACTCCACCTACTTGCTGCGGATCATCAACGCCGCGCTCAACACGGCGTTCTTCTTCAAGGTGGCCGGGCACACGTTCACCGTCGTCGCGGCGGACGCCAGCTACACCACGCGGTACGAGACGGACGTGATCGTCATCGCGCCGGGGCAGACCGTCGACGCGCTCATGGCGGCCGACGCGTCCCCTGGCCGCTACTACATGGCGATGTCCTCGTACCAGAGCGCCTCCAGCCCGCCGCCCTTCAACGGCAACATCACCACGGCCGTCGTGGAGTACATCGGAGCGGCGGCGTCGGGCGGCCAGCAGCAGGCGCCGCCGGCGCTGCCCAAGATGCCGGAACAGAACGACACGGACACGGCCAACCGGTTCTACACCAGCCTGACGGCCCTCGTCCACCGAGGCCGACGGACCGTTCCGCTCGCCGTCGACACCAGCATGTTCGTCACGATCGGGCTTGGCCTAGCGCCTTGCAAGCCCACGGCGGAGACGCCGTGCAACAGCAACGCCGGCGGCCTGGTGGCCAAGGCCACCATGAACAACCAGTCGTTCGTGCTTCCAAAGGCCATGTCGATGCTCGACGCGCGGTACCGGAACACGCCGGGCGGCGTGTACACGAGGGACTTCCCCGACAGCCCGCCCGTGGCGTTCGACTACACGAATCAGACGAAGCGGCTGCTGCTGGGCGGCGCCGCCGCAGCCGCGCCCTCGGCGCTGCTGTTCCCGGGGCCGCCGTCTACGAAGGTGAGGACGCTGGCGTACAACGCGACGGTGGAGATGGTGCTGCAGAACACGGCGCTGGTTGGGCGCGAGAGCCACCCGATGCACCTCCACGGGTTCAACTTCTTCGTGCTCGCGCAGGGGTTCGGCAACTACGACGGCGCCACGGCCGCGGCGCAGTTCAACCTCGTGAACCCGCAGGAGCGCAACACCATCGCGGTGCCGACCGGCGGGTGGGCCGTGATCCGCTTCGTAGCTGATAATCCAGGTAAAACCCATCTCGTTCGTTCGGTGCTTGGATTTGGTAGTTTTTCAACTGAGATTTGCGCGTTTTTTATGAAGATGGGTAAGGGATAATTTAAACTGACTAAAAAACATCGTTACATGGCCGAAACTGAGTTGATGTATGATGTAGCACTTGTACAAAGAAGTGGTGTAGTGGTTATAGACCATATAAACACCTCACGCTGAGATCAGAATTCAGACACAAAGTCATACTCGTGATAATTGTAAACTAAACGGAAATTTATGCTTTTTTTTAAACAAAAAAGGAGGAAACAGAGATTGAGTTGGGCAACTGTTGTATTGGGTTGGGCGGCAGCGGCCCACTAACTTAGGATAAGGTAGAAGAGAATTTGGGCCTACGGCTAGACTGGTCCACCCCCAAGGATGATGATGTGTATACGACGCAATCACGTTTCTTTACTTTTCTTTTTTTGATTAGACTGGAATCGTGTTTTCTTTATTCGAGGGCTGCTAGCTATCCTTCTGTCATTTTGCTCGAAAAAAAAAAGAAGAAGCTATCCTTCTGTCACGTCAACAAATTCTTCAAAAAGATTTCCAAGAATCTTATCGTATACATATACTCTGTATATATTGTTTTCTGACTTTGGAGGGACGAAATACGTACGTACATGCTGACAATGTACAAAACTTGGTGTATAATACTATGTTTGCAGGAATGTGGTTCATGCACTGCCACATCGACGCTCACCTTTCGATCGGCCTGGCGATGGTGTTCGAGGTGGAGGACGGGCCCAACACAAAGCTGCCGGCGCCGCCGCCGGACCTCCCGCAGTGCTGAGGTTGTTCCGGCCCAGCGGTGTGCGTGTGCCGTACTGCCGTGTACGCTTCGGTCGGTTTCAGTCATGGAACCAGCTGGCGACGGGACCACACGGATACAGCCAACAATTTTTTTTAAAAAAAAAATGCTTCGAGAAGAATACGATTTGTATATTTTATGATGATGATTTGAGTTTGCGATTGTTCGGGTGATGAAAGTGTAAACTACACCCGCCACTATGTTCTTTTTTTAGATGAAACCCGCCACTATGTTCTTAGCTTTGCAGCACTTTTTCTATTAACTGAATGTGATCCCTAATTTATTTTGGGCCTGAAATATTTAATCTGAGAGAGCAGTTTCAGATTTCTAGTTCTAGTCCGAGTTCTAGATTATAAAATCGGCCACCTATAATCCCAAAAATGTTTTGAAGCTCTGCTTCAATGTGTTCTATGACTCAAACGACCATGCATATTGTGAGCATCAATGCAAGCAACTGTCCTATGACTACAATTTAAATAAAGTAAAGTTCAATTCACACCTTCTAGAGTTCTAGTTTTTTCTTTCTGTTTTTGGCTAAGTACAATTATCAGGTCGTCAAATATAACCTTCAACTACTCAAACTACGACATCCTCCACCTAATCCAACCGTTTTAGGCACACATGTGTAACGACGACTAACGAGAACCACAAGTGACCCTCTTGTTTGTCTCGATGTCAGTAAGGTTGACAATAAAGTTGCACCTAACGAGGGGAACAAAATGAGAAGCGGAGGCTAGATAGTAGGCCCCACTGCCACATGTACACCTAAACCGAGTTGGATAATGTAGGTGGTATTTTGACTGGTTTGAATACTTAAAAGATATGACAAATTTAGTACCAAGATCCTCTGAATATTGAAATCGGACAAATTTGGTCCACTAACGGATTTCAAAGGTATCTTTGTACTTCCTAAAACTGGTGATAAAATTTGGCTTAATCTCTAAGAATTCATAACTAAATTATTTTACATTCATACCTCTAAATCCAAAAGTGGTATGAGTAGTAAAACAATAGGAACATAAATAAATTAGTTCTAAATAACTCCAAATCGATCAACAACATACGTAAATAACTCCAATTTCCAAATAGATCAACAACATACGGATAACATTTTTTTTATTGGTTTCATATCTAGAGTTTAAGATAATTTGTTATGATTTTCAAGAGATGAACATTTTTTATAAATTAAAATCCACTTTTAAAATTGTAACATCCTAGATGTTAATTACAACTAAAACTTGATTTAGTACTTTATTAAAACCTAAGCAACGAGTATCTTGGCGTAATTGTTTTCATATTTTAATATTGTTTTTAATGTGATGCTTTGTTTTACATATGAAATGATGCTTGTGATTGCTAATGACCGATTAGTTAGTGTAGAACGTAAATCGAGTTCAAAATTCGTTTCAAAACCCCGCTTTTTCCCAAAACCCCATTTATCCCCTTTTCTCGTATTTCAAAATATACAAATAATTTGGGGTTGGTTCAAAAAGGAAAATTGTGGGTCTCGATGAGAGCTACAATGTTGGTGAACAAAGTTTTTCAAGTTTTCAAAAAGAATTTCAAATTATTTTGAAAATACGGTTTTCCGACAATTGTCCCCTTTTGATTTTCAAATCGTATTTCAAAAACTATGCATATTTTGGAAAAACATCTTTTGGAGAAAGTGTGCAGTTTGAAAAGTTGAGTTTTCCATAGTTTTGGAGTTTTTCAAGTTCTTTAGAAAAATCCAAAGTAATTTCAAATATTTCATCCTAGGGTTTTTGTCCCCTTTTCAAAATTTGATTCAAATTCAATTTTCCTTGCAAAATTTGAAAATGTGCCAGTTGAGAAAGTTGTAGAGAATGAAAAATTAGCTAGGGTTGCTTTTTGGAATTTTTCAACTTTAGTTCAAAATTTTGGAGAAATTTGCAATTTTCCCCTGCTGTCACTGTGGATGACGTCATCATCGCTTTTCCTCCCCTCTGTTCCTCGTCGCCGGCGCCATGCCGCTCGGTCGCCGCCGACCGCCAGCGCACGCCGCGCTCGAACCTTCTCCGCCCCGTGTCGCCGTCTCCGACCCCGTCCCTTGCGCCATAACCCCGGCCCGGACCCCTTCTCCCCTCTCCTTATCCATTCCCCTCGGCCGCCGCCATTGCCATTGTCGCGCTCGAGCTCCGCCTCCGCTCGCTGTCGCCGTTGCGCCGCCTCCGTCCAAAGAAAATACCACCGCCGCACGCGCCTCGTCCTTGCGAGTCCGCAGAGCATGAAGATGGCGCCTAGCTCCCGCTAGAATCGCCGCACGCCCATCTTCTTCTTCGCGGACGGTGAGCCGAGCCGCGAGAGTCGCCACCGCCGTTCGTCACCGCCTTGAATCATTTTCTCGATTCCTTGGGTACTCATGATCTCCTTGTCGCGCTGCTCATGATGCGCTTCTTGGTTCTCCGAATGGTGCACGGGACACGCCGGACGCGGCTTCCGCGCCGGAGTCCGCCGCCGACGCCATTTCCGCCACCGCCAAGCTCCCATCTCGGACCGTCCATCCTCTCCATCTTCGAGCGCGCCATCCCCGCGTGAGCTCCGCAACCGCTGTGCCTTCCAATTGGCCTCTAGGGCACCGTAGCGCCCGGCCGCCCGTCGCGTCGCCGCCGCCGTCGTTGCCGCCGCAGCCGCGTCCAAGGCCGAGGCCGATAGGGCCTCGCGCCGCGTCCTTGGCTCGCGCATCGCGTCCCGTAGCGCTCACCGCACCCGCGCGCTAAAGCCGCCGGACAAGCTCCGACGAGCTCCACCGTCGCGCGTCGTCGCACCGCCGCTCCGCCATGGTCGCCGGCGAGCGTGCGCCGTCGCGTCGGCCCGTCCCCGATAGGTAGCTCAACAGGTGTGCCGTGTTTCGAGGTCACGTAGGGCCGAGCCGCGCCGCTGGAACCTCGCCGCCGGCGAGATATCGCCGGCGAGCTCCGCCGCCGTCGGCCCGAACGGGAGGCCACGATGGGCCGGCCATACTTGTTTGGGCCAAGCGAGGCCACGATCTTGGGCCGAGCCGGTTCACTTTCGGCCCAGTCGGCCTTTTCTTTTTTTAAAATCCTTTTTCAATTCTATTTTGGCAGAAAATGTTATTTTCTTTCAAAATTCATAGTAATTCATTTGTAGCTCCAAAAATTCTAAAAAATTTTGTGTGTGTTCCTTATGATGTCCTCTATCTAAGAAAATTTCAAAATGTCAAATTTGAGTACTTTTGATATGTTCAAAAATTAGTTCTTTTACTTGAAAAATGAGTCTTCCCGATTTTTAGTAATTTATTTATTTATCCAAAAATCATGAAAATTTATGGGTGCACTGTTTTTAATATAAGCTACTTAAAATTAATTTTTGAAATCAATTTGACAACTTTTGTTTTAGGATTTAATTTCATTAGCTAATTAATTAATTGTTTGACTTTGGATTTGAGTGAAGACCCTAGGTCATCAACCCTAATGACCTTCGGCACTTTAATTAATTGTTTGCGCTTGTTTTTAATCTTCTTTATGCTTCTGTCGAGCATCATATTTTATATTTCATCATGTTGAAGCATTTTATTTACCCCGTGTAGTCCCCGTGGTCGAGGAGAGTCCTGTCGATCTTGTTTCTGGGAAGTTGTTGTCGAGTCAACTCAAATTCCTGAAGAAGTCAATCCATCTCTGGTGATTGGTATTATCTTCCAGATACGTCGTTGAAGAACGTCTACACCAACTTTCGAGGCAAGCCCCGGATCCATTAACCAATTCCTTGATTTTGCAAAAGTTTTATCACTTGAGTATGTATTGTTGCATTAAGTGATAGGCGTTGAACGATAACCTACTTGACGCATTGACTTCCTTGATTATTCCAACGTCATCCTTGAAACCGTTTTGATTGAAAAATACGTAACGATGCTTAGCCTTGCTAATTTAGTTCGGATTTCGAAAATGTTTTCAAAAGGATGTGCTTACCTGTCGGTAAGTTTAATTTTACTTCGCAATGAAATCGTTGATCGGACTATTGGGTTTCATCGAATGACGTCTCGATGTAATCCTTTGGTCTCGGATCTCGTACATCTTTTAATGAAGTTGAGACCGGTCGGGTAACTTGCATCGGGTTAGGGATGTAGTGTTTCCGACTATGTCGATTAAGGACCGTATCGTTGTAGGGCCGCCTGTGGTTCGAGCCTTGCAACTAATCACACACTATGGTAAGCCTAAGACCCCGACTATTCCATCATCGAACGGATAAGCTGCGCCGGGAGTGGAGAGATGGCGGGAATACGAGTTACCCTCGTGGGCTTGGTCCTGGATTTGAGGCGTACGGTATTCTCGGGTGGCGCAGACCGGGTTGGTTTTGGAAGATCTGAGTGAAGGTTGATATATGCAAGATTTGGTTCTACATATATCGTGTGATTAGGGATCCCCAGCTGGGTATAATCGATTCGAATCGTCGTTGCTCCTCGGTTATGGAGACTCGATCACCTGACCTGCATCGTAGTAACTTATGGAACTTGAAGAAATTTTGTTGGAAGACTAAGAATGTGATCTCCGTGAATTATCTTGATCTGCTGTAATCAAGCTAGACTAGGCTCACCTTAGAATCTAATGACTAATCTGGAAAGTAAAACTTGAGGTTGAAACTAGTTTAGTGCTTTTCTGCAAAATACTTTGATTCTTTGCTAAGCCTTACCTTGTCCTATCTCGGCCTTCATTCCTGAGTCTTCTCCCTCTTTTTCGTCGGGTAAGTCTTGCGGAGTACTTTTGTACTCGGGGTTTGTTCTACCCTTGTTGCGGTGTGTCCGTCAAGTGAGGACGTCGAGTAGTTTGTTTGGCTCTGGGCGAGCCCTACGTTTTGGTGAATCATAAAGTTAAGTAATGATATTCCACTACTATGGTTGTAACCAACATAACTTTTTATTTGTAAAGTTTTATTTATAAATGATTTGTAAACTTATGTTATTGTAATCCTTCCGCACTTTTACTCGATATATTTTATTTGTACAAAACTGTTGTAATACTTTGCAATGTCTCTTATAATGATCGATCCATTCGAAAGATTCGTGGATGATTCGGGTTTCCCGAGGACACCCGACAGAGCTTGTTAAGTCGTGTGGAACACATGCATAGTAATCCGAGGTCTTTTAAGACAAGGATTAGTGCATGTGGGCCACATTACTTAGGAGGTTCTGCCACAAAAATAGAGCGTATTTTTCCGGTTTTATAGTTTATATTAAGGATGAAAGTCAGAATACCTTGCAAGTTGAGGTTAAAAATTTTGGTTTTACCCTTGCTTTTATTAATGAGTGTTCAAAATCATAATGAGGCAAGAGTTTAAAGGATGCAAATTGACTTGTATGCCGGACCTCTTTTGATCTCTTCCTTAATTAGGTAGAGAAGTTTAGACACAAATTTGGATTAGAACAGATATTGCCGCAAGTAAATTACTATATTTTTTTCGAGAACATGTCGAAGCATGTATTTCATTAAGCGGTAGAAATCCTTACACCCGCGGTAATCTGTAGATTACCAATAAACGATAGAAGCCCTACATCTAAGTCTCACACGAGATTGTGATTACATCTAGTAAATTAATACGTTCAGAGACGAGATCCTCTCAGCCAGCTAGCTATGATACTCACTATTTTTTTTTCATAAAGTATACCTATATTAAATAGGGAAACCACAAAAGTACGAATACATATATACAGTATGAGACGGAGGACAGCCGTCCAACCTACATGCGAAGACCTCACTAAAAATAGAAATAACAAACTGATCCTTGGACCATCTAAAGATCGGATCTCAGCTGCAACCGTCGCCGACGAAGAACGTCAACTGCAGCCGCCGCCGCCGAACCCAAAGCCAGAGGAAGCCGCCAACATTGAAGTGGACTACAGCACACGCACAAACTCACGAATGAGCCGAAGTTTTCTTTGAATGTCCATCCGTCAGTACCACGCTCCAGGTTCAGACGACATTGGGTGCCCCCACGAAATCCGCCGTCGCGGTGAAGCTGAGCCCGCTCCAACCACCAATCTTCCAACAGACCCACAGCCACCTCCAAATCCACAAAGCAAAAAAGCCAGCGCCCGACGAGGCATCGCCAGCCGAACCCCTAAACAGAAGCTGACAGGATCTGAAGCTCCAACTTGGTCTTCATATTCGAAGAGCTTTGACCTCACAAGCCCCACGCCGCCACCGGGGAAAGAAGCGACGAGATGAGAGAGGGCCAGGAGTACCTTATTCCACCATAGTTGCGTCGCCTCCACCTCGCAAACGCCGCCAGGACACCTGCCCCTATGAAGGCCTAATCTACACCGTCGTCCGGAGAAACGCCGTTCACCCCCACTTCCGTGGCCCTGAGGGCCGTCGGAGGCGGAAGAGAACGGCGCCCTCGCCGGCGGGAGCACGAGTCGCCCTTGCTTCGCCCTAACCAGCGGCTAGGGTTTTTTAGATTACGGCTTTTGGTATGACTGACAACAATCGATCCTTGTATTACTCACTATTTTTCTAGGTATAATGTGGTCGATATTGTTCTGATTTACAAGATTACAACACCATATTGTATTACTAAGTCCGGAGGTGAGATCCTCTCAACCGACTAATACTCTCCATCTATACTATACTAGTATAATGCCCGTGCTAACGCTACGGCTTTATTTTTAAGAACGATAATTTTGTCCATAGTTTCATTTTCACGCAATTATATATGACCATGTATATATAATAATGAAAACACTTATGTGTGCATAATAAAGTTGTCTCCCCTCAACCATCTAACTTATGATTTGCTTGGTGATTGCCCATGCATTAATATAGACATATATAAAATATAAAATTCCATCACATAACGTCACATGAGAGCAGCAGAAAATAATAAACACAATAAAAGAAGCATGAAAATAAATAGAACATGTCTTCAAAATGAATCGGTGGAGTCACCAATAATCTTTTTTCTTGACAAACATAATAATTTGCATATATGATACATGATGAGTTAAAGCTTCTCCCTAAATAATATGCATTCCTTGCAATTTTGAGCTTGGACAAAACAAGATCTATTCTCTATTTCGTATCATCTCACAAGAGTCACGTAGGCAGCTCTTGATCTTTCTCTTTTGCAGCAACAAGCATGAACTGCAATTTAGCTTGTACATTTCCTGTCTTTTGTAGTAAAAAAAAGCGAAAAAGGATACCCACTTCCTCAAGCTATGGATATATATGACAGGCCACTGCGACAATGATAATCAAGCATCAAACATATGGCTCCTCTGGCTTTGATTTCCCTGCAAGCAATCATGCATTGAAAAATCTTAACTGAAAATAGAATAGAACTCCTACTGCTGCTAGTATCTTGAATAAAACCTAGACTGAAACTGCAATCAGAAACCTGAGTACCAAGAACTGTACATATACTACTCGGTTTTGTGCCAATCTGTAATGGGAATATCCACCGAGATGCCATCAATGGTGCGACGCCTGCAAAACCACACAATTCAAATGTTACCACACCACAACATTAGTAATCAGTTCTCGAGCCGTGCTAGCATCATTATGGCTGTACTTCCCCACAAACGCATGCCTCTCTGTCTGCGTAGCAAAGGCAGCAAATCGATGTGTCGTTCACGTGAAATCACAGCCACGAAGCCGCAAACCTCCCATGGCACCATCAAATACCTTAACGGCATCATCCACAGCCCGCATAGGCCACTGAGGCAGGAAGTGACGCATCGTCGGAGCTTCCCCACCCACCCTCCACTCAGGCGACTCCATAGGTCTCGGCGTGGGAAGCCGAGTGCAAGACTGGCTCGTTCCCACAGCAGACGCCTCTAATAATTACACTATTTAAGAAGAAAGAATGTAGCTTTCTAATGTGTCGGATGTGATTAGATTTGGAAAAGCCAATTGAGACAGTGGCAATTTCAGGGCTCAACAAACACCTTAGGTAACATTCTACGTAACAAGACATCACTTTATCGAACTACGAAACTTAACTCCCTTTGACTTTAGGTAAAACAAGCCCCCATATCATCACGTCCAAAACAGTCATAGATGGAATATGTGTTTATAATTTCAGAGTTCACTTAGCTAAAAGCAATCCCAAAACAAAAAAGGCAATGCCTCGTATAAGCCAATTACCTGAAGGATGAGACAGCATTGCAGCACCTGACCTTTAAAAAGGGTTGTGTGTGAGCTCCAGAAAACAATCTATTAGAAAGAAAAGTACTATCACTATATAACGTCAAAGGAAATGTTTTTTTTTTGTTCTGCCAAGTGCCAAGTCCCAATGGTGAACTCAGTTTACATCAATTTTGGCAAAATGTGAACTGTCTGTTCAACAAATGTCTTAAGCCTAAAAACGCTTATCAACTTCAGTTTCATTGTTTCAGTACATTGACAAAATAATGGTAGACATGCATAACTGTTATATCTGTCAACCCAAATCCTCAAAATATAACAACAATTAGATTTCCTGTCTCTTATCTTAGATTATAGTGATTGAAATCTCGTGAGGATATTGTTTCAAGTCTACCTGGTTTAATGTTTTTTATTCTTTGCACAGGTGTTTTTTGTTTGACTGAGAAGCTAACATCCACTCAATCTAAGATTTAATGTTTTTTATTCTTTGCACAGGTTGCTTCAACTACCTGGTGCCACAATATTTCAATCACTATAATGCAATTCATTACTGAGGCTTTGGTCCAGATCGTTTCTCGATAAGAGCAAGAATAGACAACTCATTCTCGTTTTTCGTTTATTAGGTGACCATATTCTTTTCCAACGAAACTCATAACTAGATGGTTCTGCGTATAAATGAAATCTAATTGTTGTTATATTTTGAGGATTTGGGTTGACAGATATAACAGTTATGCATGTCTACCATTATTTTGTCAATGTATTGAAACAGTGAAACTGAAGTTGATAAGCGTTTTTAGGCTTAAGACATTTGTTGAACAGACAGTTCACATTTTGCCAAAATTGATGTAAACTGAGTTCACCATTGGGACTTGGCACTTGCGAACAAAAAAAAACATTTCCTTTGACGTTATATAGTGATAGTACTTTTCTTTCTAATAGATTGTTTTCTGGAGCTCACACACAACCCTTTTTAAAGGTCGTCGTGCTGCAATGCTGTCTCATCCTTCGTGTAATTGGCTTATACGAGGCATTGCCTTTTTTGTTTTGGGATTGCTTTTAGCTAAGTGAACTCTGAAATTATAAACACATATTCCATCTATGACTGTTTTGGACGTGATGATATGGGGGCTTGTTTTACCTAAAGTCAAAGGGGAGTTAAGTTTCAGAGTTCAGACAGTGATGTCTTGTTACAGAGAATGTTACCTAAGGTTTTTGTTGAGCCCTGAAATTGCCACTGTCTCAATTGGCTTTTCCAAATCTAATCACATCCGACACATTAGAAAGCTACATTCTTTCTTCTTAAATAGTGTAATTATTAGAGGCGTCTGATGTGGGAACGAGCCAGTCTTGCACTCGGCTTCCCACGCCGAGACCTATGGAGTCGCCTGAGTGGAGGGTGGGTGGGGAAGCTCTGACGATGCGTCACTTCCTGCCTCAGTGGCCTATGCGGGCTGTGGATGATGCCGTTAAGGTATTTGATGGTGCCATGGGAGGTTTGCGGCTTCGTGGCTGTGATTTCACGTGAACTGACACACTGATTTGCTGCCTTTGCTACGCAGAGACAGAGAGGCATGCGTTTGTGGGGAAGTACAGGCCATAATGATGCTAGCACGGCTCTGAGAATTGATTACTAATGTTGTGGTGTGGTAACATTTGAATTGTGTGGTTTTGCAGGCGTACTGCACCATTGATGGCATCTCGGTGGATATTCCCATTACAGGATTGGCACAAAACCGAGTAGTATATGTACAGTTCTTGGTACTCAGGTTTCTGATTGCAGTTTCAGTCTAGGTTTTATTCAAGATACTAGCAGCAGTAGGAGTTCTATTCTATTTTCAGTTAAGAGTTTTCAATGCATGATTGCTTGCAGGGAAATCAAAGCCAGAGGAGCCATATGTTTGATGCTTGATTATCATTGTCGCAGTGGCCTGTCATATATATCCATAGCTTGAGGAAGTGGGTATCCTTTTTCGCTTTTTTTTTACTACAAAAGACAGGAAATGTACAAGCTAAATTGCAGTTCATGCTTGTTGCTGCAAAAGAGAAAGATCAAGAGCTGCCTACGTGACTCTTGTGAGATGATACGAAATAGAGAATAGATCTTGTTTTGTCCAAGCTCAAAATTGCAAGGAATGCATATTATTTAGGGAGAAGCTTTAACTCATCATGTATCATATATGCAAATTATTATGTTTGTCAAGAAAAAAAGATTATTGGTGACTCCACTGATTCATTTTGAAGACATGTTCTATTTATTTTCATGCTTCTTTTATTGTGTTTATTATTTTCTGCTGCTCTCATGTGACGTTATGTGATGGAATTTTATATTTTATATATGTCTATATTAATGCATGGGCAATCACCAAGCAAAACATAAGTTAGATGGTTGAGGGGAGACAACTTTATTATGCACACATAAGTGTTTTCATTATTATATATACATGGTCATATATAATTGCGTGAAAATGAAACTATGGACAAAATTATCGTTCTTAAAAATAAAGCCGTAGCGTTAGCACGGGCATTATACTAGTTATTCTAGGTTGAGATATGATGTGCTCAACATCGTTCTAATTACATGATTACAATATCATATTGTATCCTACATCAAGATAGCTAGCATATCAAATTGACCGAGTACGTTGGTATTTGGGAATGAAGAATTTTATTTCCCTTGCAACGCCGCACTGGAACATTTAAATATAATATCTATACCATATCTAAATATAATATGAATTGTTAAATATCAAATATTTCTGCAGTCTTCTTTTATTATAACTTCCAAACTAGCTTAGAATCATTTGTACTTTGTATCCCGTTTATGATCCGAATTCATGACTCATGATACTTTATTAGAACCTGAAGACGTGAGACCAGGGCGGATGATACGGAGTTGATCCCAAAATCCATCGTGTTATTAAGTGCGAGCACGTCTGCTAACAGATTGTTTCCTCTCCAGGCAACCGTATATGGTGGTCCGGCGCTGTGCGGCTGTGCGCCGCCGTCAGGGTTGGTGCACCGGGACTGGGAGGACGCCGCCGCCGTCGTACAGCTGTCCTTTCAGGGCTGGTACACTGGATCATCTCGGTCTCGGACGCATTCGCACGGGGAATGGGGTATCCCCACAGCAAGGATGGACTTTGTTTGTGCTGAATTCTCGCCCGTATGCATAGACATCAGGGTGTTATCCCGTGAAGATAGACTTTCCACGATCCACCACACCACGTCGCCACATGATTTTCAGGTCATTTTTGCTCCTTTTGGTGCCATCCCGTGCGGTACAGATGTACACCCCTCTTGTTTGCTATTGGCCCGTGATGCGTGACTGTAATCACAATTCACAACTGAACTGTTTTAGCGAAGCAGGGGAGAAGATTCTTTGCTTCACAAGGCCAAACTGTGATAAGCTCTTTTAATCTGTCTGCCGCCCTTTTGTTCACTTCACCGACTCCACACTCCATATAGTAGTACATAAATATACACCTTCAGCTGGCCTAGTACAACTACTGTGTTGTTGTTGGCTACTAGTATATCTTTGACAGCACATCAGTGCCAAATGTCCTATTAATGAATCCAAATCTACCCGCCCAAATGTGGGTGTTCAATTGAATTCTTTTTGGAGTAAACTATTGTCTAGATAATAGCTAAGCTCCACGTTTGGTGGTTTATATCACAGGCTAGCTAGGATTGCCTGGTTCAGTTTCAGAGCTAGCTGCTTTTCTTGACCCGAAAGGCGATTTGGAAGGATGCGATTAGCTATTCTTGCAATGATGATTTCCCAGCCCTAATTGTTGTCCTATAATATGCCTCCCTGATTGCAAAACCAAGCTCGTACGCTAACCATGACAGTTGGTCAGAAAACTAATTTTCCCGTGTTGTGTTTGTGTGCAGAGGTAAAACACCTGATTGCCTCTGATGAAAACGCCACTTGCGACGTACGTGTCAGCAAATCTAGCCAGGAAACAGAATTCGACACTGTTCCATTGGATTGGCCACGGATTTGATTCCAACTAGCAAGAACAGGTTAACGGTCAGATAGTGGACGAGGTGGCATTGATTTGATGATTTCCCTGTCAAACTCGATCAGGCCGTCGCATAAAATAATTCGGGGGCACTAACACCTCACTAACTTAACAGGAGCGTGTGCGCGTGAGAGAGAAGCCGCCCCAGCCATGCCATGCCAGCCGAGCTTTATGTCGCCGTCACGGAAATTGGCCATATATACGGGAATCCTATCCAAGTCATTCCTCCAGAACTTGCCGAAAGCCGATCATCAGTTGTATATATACTTATCGTGCTCCTCTGGATCGCGCTACACATGTCCCACGCGCTAGGATAGCTAGCTTTGCCGCCTCTGCTTCGTCTTCCTTCCTTCTCTAACTCTGTCGGACTCTGCTCGACCTTTTTTCCATCCATGGTGCAGCTTTTGCTGGCGCTCGCGGTGGCGATTCTTCTCGTCGGACCGGTGGCGGATGCGAAGACGGCGAAATACACGTTCACAGTACTTCTCTCTACCTTTTCTCCATTCTATCTCCATGCATTCGAGTTATATTCGATCAGTCTCAGTTCATCTGTAAACTGAAGCTTTTGGCAAGAAGAGACAGACCAAATTGTCTCAGTCAATCAGTTGTGCTTCCATGAAAGAACAAGCTGTTAGGCGCGTGAGGTACAATCTAGCTAGCTAATCATGAATTCAGCATCAGGTTAGGCAGCATCCATGCCTGCCAAAAGTGGAGAAATCGTCCACCAAAAACTCTGAACTCGCCGGTTGTTGGGAGAGTTCAGTTGCTAGGATTTGATGGACGAACCATCCTTATCTGCAATGCACAACAGCACATCACAGCAGAGCCTACAGCGGTCCCTAGTTCCCTAGCTCGCGAACGACGACATACCTAGCTTTCCTTTTCGAGGACGACACGCAATTTTGCGCGTCTTTTATGAAAAGTTTAAAACGGTATGTATTTGTGCTTATCTGTAATGCTGTTATTAGGTGGGGAGCATGCAGATCAATCAGCTCTGCAGCAGCACCAGCATTATCGCGGTGAACGGGCAGCTGCCGGGCCCGTCGATAGAAGTGAACGAAGGCGATGATGTCGTCGTCAAAGTCGTCAATAATTCACCCTACAACGTAACCATCCACTGGTAACTTCCTATACTACTACATCTCGAGAAGCTTCTTCTTCTTCTTCGTCATCATCTTCGTGTTCGTTATCGAAAGACAGCAGGACACAGGCTTGTACATGAATTTCAAAATTTTTACATAAAAAAAATGGAAAGACAACTGAGGTTTGTTTTGTCACAAAAAGACAGCATTACAGTTGCTATGAGTTCTTTGGTCTCTTAGAGACATCAAAGTCGCCTTGTGACATCAAAGACATATACATGGTGCCGTAGGGAACCTGCCATCCCAGCGTTTTATTGTGTCATGGGTGTGATGGTTTTGATAGGTTTATCTGAGTTTTCTTAGCCTGCATCCGGAAGCCGAAAGCGAAGCTTCTGAATAGGACAGCCTACCTGTCGAAACATAGCCTGCAACTGTATAGATGCTCATCCCAACATTCGCCAAGTGTAAAAATGATACGGTCTAAAAAACATGATACGGTCTATCTTTACAACAGAGTGCATCCAAAAAGCTCACAAAAAAGTGAGATATGGAATGCCATAGAAACTCCACTTAGGACACTCAGGAATGGCTTAACGTCAGAAGAATCACCCAGAAACATAATGGAGGTCAATCATCGACTGTCAGTACTAGTAGTAATTATGAGCATTTCCACTAATAGCAGAAGAATTTGCACGGTTTCACACTGTCTTTTGCACTTGAAAGATACAGCAACGGTCATGGTCGATTCGGTGCACTTGGACAGTAACGGCACGGCACCACTTGAGTCTGAAACTTTGAATCCAGCAGCAGTCTTGAACTAGCACTGACAGAATGGGTGCTTGCTTGGAGAATTGACAGGCATGGTGTGCTCCAGCTCATGACGCCGTGGGCGGACGGTCCGAGCATGGTGACGCAGTGCCCCATCCAGCCCAGCAGCTCCTACACGTACCGGTTCAGCGTCCCGGGGCAGGAGGGCACACTGTGGTGGCACGCCCACTCCTCCTTCCTCCGCGCCACCGTGTACGGCGCCTTCATCATCCGCCCCAGGCCCGGCAACGCCTACCCCTTCCCGGCGCCGGACAAGGAGGTCCCCGTCGTGCTCGGTAAGAACCGCTTGCTGCCGCGCTGTGCGGCCGCCGCTTGGCTTGGCACTGCCAGCAACGCGCGCCGCCCGTGCATATCTGATAGCTCTTTTGGTGATCGAGGACATAAAGAAGAATCTGACGTTTCTTGTCTGAACAGGCGAGTGGTGGAACCGCAATGTGGTCGACGTCGAGAGCGACGCCATCTTGTCCGGTCAGCTTCCCGCGCAGTCCGACGCGTTCACGGTTAACGGCAAAACCGGCCTGCTGTACCAGTGCGCAAGTACGTGTGCATCGCGTCACCAAACACTTGTTGCTGAAATTGTAAATTGCATACAGTGACAGTGGAATTGTAAATTGCTTAATTATATTACCGCTTCGTTTTGATTAGATGAGACGTTCACGGCGGTGGTGGAGCCCAACACGCGGGTGCTGCTCCGGGTCGTCAACGCCGGCCTCAACTCGCACCTCTTCTTCAAGGTGGCCGGCCACAACTTCACCGTCGTCGCCGTGGACGCGGGGTACACCGCCAACCTCAACACGGACACGCTCGTGCTCGCGCCGGGGCAGACCGTGGACGCGCTGGTGACCACGAACGCCGCGCCGGGGAGCTACTACATGGCGGTGCTGGGGCACAACACCATGAGCCCGCAGACGTCCGCCCCGACGGACACCAGCACGGCCACCGCCATCTTCCAGTACAACGGCACGTCGACGAACCCTCCCGCGATGCCCACCATGCCGTCCAGCTCCGACACCGCGACGGCCAACGCGTTCCACTTCGCGCTGCGGGGCCCGGCGGGAGCGCCCGCGGTGCCGTCGCCCGTGGACGTGAGCATGACCGTCGAGCTGGGCCTGGGGCAGCTCCCCTGCGACGCATCGCAGACGAAGTGCAACGGGACCGCCGCCGCGGCGGCGATGAACGGCGTCTCGTTCCGCCTCCCTGGCCCCGAGACGTCGTCCCTGCTGGGCGCGCACGTGAACGGCGTCACGGGGGTGTTCACGTCCGACTTCCCCGACGCCCCGCCGCCGAGCGGCACGGCGATGGCGGTGGGGACCAGGCTGAGGAAGCTCGCATACAACTCGGTGGTGGAGATCGTGCTGCAGAACCCGGCGGCCACCCCGTCGGAGAACCACCCGATCCACCTCCACGGCTTCAACTTCTTCGTGCTGGCGCAGGGGATGGGTGCCTTCACGCCGGGCAGCGTGACCTACAACCTCGTGGACCCGGTGGCCCGCAACACCATCGCCGTGCCCGGCGGTGGATGGGCCGTCATCCGGTTCGTCGCCAACAATCCAGGTACCTTCTTCTGTTAATGCAGCCCATAATAAGATACATATGGGCCTACTGTTACATTATGGGCCTAATAACTAGTGGGCTGAAATGAAATCTTGGACTGGACGCAGGCATGTGGTTCTTTCACTGCCACCTGGACCCGCACGTGCCCATGGGCCTGGGCATGGTGTTTCAGGTGGAGAGCGGGACGACGACCGGCTCGAAGCTCCCTACGCCGCCGGGGGATTGGGTGGGAGTATGCGACGCGCAGCACTACGCGGCCGCGGCGGCGGTAGCGGCGGCGCCGGTGCCAGCCCCGGCTCCCGCCCCAGCGCCAATACTAGCGCCGGCACCAGCAGAATCGCCGCGGGCGGCGGGGTCGCCGTCGAAACCTCCGCGCGATCACAAACCGTCGCCCAACCTTCCTCAGCGCAGGGATCACACGGGTACCTCCTCCGATTCCGCTGCTGGACGGAGAGCTACGGGGCACCTTGTTTGTTTGTTGTGCTCTGTTCTTCTTTTCTTTGTTCTTCATTAACACACAGCCTAGTTCATGTGAAGGTTAGGCGTGATACCCACTCAAAATATACAGTTTTGTTCGTTCGTGTAAGTAACGTGATAATTATTTTTCGTTTTTCATTTTTTATACATGTCTATATGGATTTGTATTCTGATGTAAATAATTGTATGACCTTTTCCTTCTCCTCCACTGGGCAAATTGTGAATAACAAGGTTCAGGCTTCAGATTGATTGACCGTGTATTCATGATCAGGCACTGATATACTCCAGTACTACCATATACTTGAATTAAAGTTAAAGATGGCAACCTTTATTTTTCTTTTTGTTTCCTTTTATATCCATCATCCAACAACTGAATTCGCCGCGTTTCGACAAGCTGCGGGTTGCTGAACACGCATCCGTACTTGGCCAAGAGGCAGTCTCAAGGACAACTGTCACCGAAATCGAAGCACCTAGTCAACTGACGTCTGACGACATTCTTGCCCATTCTCAACAAGGTTCATTTGAATTTGATTAAAAAATGCCAATTGTACTTGCCATTTGTCAATGCTGCATAGCTTATGTTCAATCAATCGCCCTGCTCACTCCATTTTGTGGGTATAAATTACAACTTGGCGTTAGCAGAGCAACGTAAGCATGATTTGTTTCAGTGTGATGGAGTCTATCTAGACCAGTTCTTTTCCTAAAAGAAAGAAAATGAGACATAATCCACCTAGGTCACCAGTAATCCTACACCGGACACTGGAGATACCAGAGGTTGACTTCGTAGTCGAAGATATAAAGGCGGCATAGAGCGTTGAAATTGTTTGCACAAGCACAAGCAACTGCACCCGGCCGCGCACCGCGCAAGTGACATATGCACCCATTAACTTTTTGTGGCTTGATTTCATGACCAAGAAAATCTATAGCAAATCAAGAAATGATTTGATGAAACCAGCTTGCTTTCCAGTTTCCCCCAGTAGAACAGTTTCAAGTTTAGTATTTCTTTGCTGAAAGCAACAATCTAGCTGTCCTCTAGCTAGTTATTTCAACAATTTATATAGGAAATTACCAGGTCATGGACAGATTTACTTTAGTAGAAAGAGAAGTATAGCCGCAGAAGCAAATTTATTCCAACTACATAAATCTTGTGTAAGTTGAGGGTCGGCAAATTCAACGTACATACCTTTCGAACAGCCTAGTCGCCGGTGATGTTACGTTCGACAAATGGCCATGCAAAGATTACGGTTCGCTGATATGCATTTTTGTTCTGAACTTCTGATTTCTGAAAAAGAAACTACACTTCTGACTTGCGACAACTTGAACGCTCTACTCCGGCCGTGTCGTCTCCGAACAGTTCTGAGAAAGCATATTCAGACATTCAGATCTGAGGGAGGCAGTATAAAAGTCATGGACAAATTTACACTAAACCGAAAACCGTTGATGATCCTGGCATCACAAAACTGTCGTCGTCCAGACATGGTTAAACATATCTTCTTCGTACTGATACACAAAGTACTAAAACATGTGTGTTGCAAGACTTGACGCTGGAGGCCTTTGTGTGTTGCAAGACTTGACTTTGGATTACAACACCTTCACGGAATGAAGAACCTAGAGCGAAAAAGTCTAGAACAAAGTGCTGCAACAACTGCACCAAAAGAAAAAGGACCGATAATGTATAGTCAGATCGAATGACGATGCGCTTGACAAGGTACTCTTTAGTAGTCGCAGTCTGATTACCTCTCTTATTACTCACCCTCTCACGCTAACACGGTAACGCTGGGTCATCAGTACGTGTAGGCGCAAGCACGACTCGTTCCATGCATATTATATCTCTTCCGAACATATATAAATTATCGATCTATAACTTTCTCCAAGATATAGTCGTGTTTGTATAAATATGGATGCCAAGCCCGTACGTTCCAGTTACTTTTATTTACATCTTCGTCTCTCGTCCCTCAGAAGAGGTCAGGAGATGGCGCGGGCGGCCAAGCTGCTGGCGCTGCTCATTGCGGCGTTGTGCACGGCGACGACGGCGAACGCGGCCGTCGTGGAGCACACCTTCAATGTAATCCTCTTGCAAAGAAAACAAACCTTTCTCTGTTCCGGACTTTTGGAAGCTTGCATTTTGATCCGTACCCTCATGCAGTGATTATCCATTTTGTGTTGGTCAGTGTCTGTGTCGTTTTTAATTTATCCTTGTATACATAACCAGCTTGTTTGTGCATGGCCGTACGTAACCGTTGAATTAGGTGGGCGGCATGGGCATCTCGCAGCTGTGCATGAACAGCGTGATATACACGGTGAACGGGCAGATGCCGGGACCGACCATCGAGGTGAACGAAGGCGACACTCTCGTCGTCCACGTCGTCAACAGATCGCCGTACCCAGTGTCGGTCCATTGGCACGGCATCTTCCAGCTGCGGAGCGGGTGGGCCGACGGCGCCAACATGATCACGCAGTGCCCGATCCAGCCGTCCGCCAAGTTCACTTACGTGTTCAACATCACCGGGCAGGAGGGCACGCTGTGGTGGCACGCGCACGCCTCCATGCTCCGGGCCACCATCTATGGTGCGCTCATCATCAAGCCCAGGACCGGCCCCAAGGGATACCCGTTCCCCAAGCCCTACGCCGAGATCCCCATCCTGCTAGGTATTCTTTCAACGGGCTGCTGATGCGTGTGCCATTTTAATCTGTGGAGTATATGTAGCACGTATGTATGTGTGCGTTCTTGACCGACGTGTACAAATTCTCCGGCACAGGCGAGTGGTGGAACCAAAATGTGGACGAAGTGGAGAAAGAGGGGCTCTTGACCGGCAAAGGCCCGGCGATGTCCGACGCCTTCACCATCAACGGCTTCACGGGCGAGCAGCCCTCTTGCAGAGGTACGGCACACGGTCAAGACATGTCCTCACCTGTGTCGTGTGTTCGCGTGCATAACATAACCAACACAATTCCAAGCAGGCGCCGGCGCGTACCAAGTGGAGGTGAAGCCCGGCAAGACGTACCTCCTTCGCATCATCAACGCCGCGGTGGATTCCGAGCTCTTCTTCAAGGTGGCCGGGCACAGCTTCACCGTGGTGGCCGCCGACGCCAGCTACACCAACCCGTACCCCACGGACGTGATCGTCATCGCGCCGGGGCAGACCGTGGACGCGCTCATGACCGCGTCGGCCGCGCCGGGGCGCTACCTCATGGCGGCGCACGCGTTCGAGAGCAAGACCGTGGCCAACCCGCCGCCGTTCGACACCACCACAGCCACGGCCGTCGTCAAGTACAAGGGCGTGCCGAACTACGTCCCCGCGGCCATGCCGGCGCTGCCGCTGCACACCGACGTCGTCACCGCCGGCAGGTTCTACTGGTCCATGACGGGCCTTGTCCGGAAGGGCGACCCCGTCGTGCCGAAGACCGTCGACCACAGCCTGATCGTCGAGTTCGGGCTCGACCAGGCGCCGTGCGCCCCGGACCAGACCAAGTGCCAGGGGTTCGCCATCGTGGCGTCCATGAACAGGAACTCGTTCCGGTTCCCGGACAAGGTGTCGCTCCTCGAGGCGTTCTTCAGGGGCATCCCCAACGTGTATTCCGAGGACTTCCCCGGCGCGCCGCCGCCGGTGGCCGCGCCCAGGAAGGCCACGTCGGTGAGGAAGGTGAAGTTCAACGACGTCGTGGAGGTGGTGCTGCAGAGCCAAGAGTACAGCACCGCCCTCGGCACCGAGAACCACCCGATCCACCTGCACGGGTTCAACTTCTTCGTGCTGGCGCAGGGGCTCGGGCGGTTCGACCCCTCCATGAAGAGCAGGTACAATCTCGTGAACCCGCAGGTGCGCAACACCATCGCCGTGCCGGCCGGCGGCTGGGCCGTCATCCGTTTCACGGCGGACAATCCAGGTGAGAGAGACTTCGCAACAGACAGACTGTTCATCAGAATTTTAGATTTTGATTTGATCTGTAAAATCCAATATCCTAATTTGAAATTCGTGTCGCGGTGAAATCGCAGGTATGTGGTTCATGCACTGTCACTTCGACATGCACCTGCCGTTGGGGCTGGCAATGGTCTTCGAGGTGCTCGATGGTCCGGCGCCGAATGTGCTTCCTCCACCTCCCGCGGGCTTTCCCAAGTGTCACTGAAATCTGCAAACTCCGCCTATGCTTGACTAGTACTCCAGCGTGTATGATGTAATGCACGGGTAGTTGTTTCTTCTCATGTATGTCTGCCTTATTTCGTTGTATTGCTTGCTAAATGATTCCTTATTATTCAACTTTTCAGTCACAAAATAAAGCTATGTTTTTTTTTTTTGAGCAATCTGGAGGGGCCTAAGCCCCTACAGTCAAAACCATTTATTGAAAAACAAAGAACAAGGTCTGAGTACAAAAATAAAGCTATGTTTAAGTGGTGCTCCCTTTGTTTTTTAATTGTGCCACGCTTAGAGCAAGCTAATTACAGTACTTAAAAACCCCGGTCTCAAAAATACAACAAGCTAAATTAATTCAAAAATATAGTATATGTGTGTTCGAGAGTTCCTCAAAAAGCTCGGTGTTAATCAGTAATGGTCGACAAAAGCTGTGGCAAGAGCAGCCGCAAGAGCCTTTATGTTACTTTCATATTAAATAGAAAAAAATCTCCAATGACATTTTAAATTAATCTTCAAACATGTTATTCTATATTTCTGATTTTTCACTAGCTAAAAATGTAGAGTGAAACTACTCTCTAGAGTACACATAAGATAAAGAGATTTTTATTCAAATGGCTCTCCAAACGAGGATTTAGAGAGTACTGAGTTTAAGAAAGACTTTTTAAAATGTTGAATGCATGTATGTAAGCATCAATAATCAGTTGACCGGATCACTAACGAACGTGGATAAAGGAAGAAGTCTATTTCTAGCCATCCAACTATTGTCTGATTTTTATTTTTTAGGGGGACTATTGTCTGAATTTGTTTTTGGACATTAAACTTGAAAATTAGGAATCTTTGACTATCCAACTATGATAACCTTCATATGTGGTCCTTCTACCATTTTGATATGTGGTTTGAAAATTTTGAAATTCAAAATGTGAAAACTTTAAAAAAAAAAATTGGGATCACAAATGTTTTCCAATAATCTACAAAGTAGTATATCTCATTTGGAATTAGAACTTTGATTTGGGTCATTTCAACATCACAGTTCATTTGATTTTTTTTAAAAAAAATAATTGATATGAGAAGTTCAAATGATTTTTTTTGTATTTTTAAATGACTTTAAATGAAAAGGTTCCCAACTACTCCCTCAGTCTCTCAAAGAATGCCATTCTTACTTTTCAATAAGTCAAATGTTTTTAACTTTTATCAATTATATAAAAATAATATTGATATTTATAATACATAATTAGTATAATTAGATAAATCATTGAATATATTTCCATAATAATTTATTTAATGACATAATTGTTGCAAATATTTTTTCTATAAAACTAATCAAAATTGAGTTTGACCGGTACAAATCCCATGACATCATTCTTTCCGGAACAAAGAGCATGAAATTGGTTGCTGTCCATCTTGTGAAGTTAGCTATCCTTTTTCTCTCTTTCAAGGTTCCTTAGTGGTACCTGCTCCCTTCTCCTTCTCCTTCTCCTGCTCTTTCTGTTTTGTGTTTTCTTTCTTTTTCTTTTTCTTATTCCTGTTTTGTATCGGCCTGAACTTGTTCCTTTAATAATATCACCTGTAGGGGCTTTGCCCCTCCAGTTTCAGTCAAAAAAAAAGAGCATGAAATTGTAGATCTTATCGAGATCTATAAATTTTGTTATGAGTCATATCTCCATGCAAGCTCGCTTGAATAATTTGAAAATTTTGAAACTTTAGTTGCCGTTTGCACATTTTCCATGGGTTTCTGATTTTTTTGAAAGAAAATTTTATGAATTATGAAATTCGAATGGAAAGATCCTACAGGCTTCGCCGAACGTGTTTCCCTAGGACCCAAATATAAACCACGTGGCAGAAGTCAGAGCTGCAAAGCCAATCATCAAAGATTCGAAGTTTGCCTAGCTTGTCCTCCAAGCCGAGACCAAAACGCACCCATGGAGCAAAGCGCGCCACGATGCACAGAACACCTCGTCCACACATCACATCTCTTCTCGCCGCTTCTTAAATCCCAAGCTCGGCCATGGTGTCAGGCAAAGCGCCACTCACAGACACATCCAAAGAGCCCGACCGCTCAAAGACCATTCATAAGAAGCTGCGCCGTGCCTAGGCCTCTCGAGCTCGCCGTCGCCCCGCGCGGACAATCCACCATGGGGATGATACTGGGCAAGATCACGGTGGAGACGCCCAAGCACGAGGTCCTCCACACCGGCGCCGGCTACGAGATCCGCAAGTACCCGCCTTGCATCGCCGCGGAGTACACCTACGATCCCAAGGACTGGAAAGGCAACCCCGACGGCGGGTTCACCGTCCTGGCCAACTACATCGGCGCCCTCGGCAATCCGCAGAACACCAAGCCCGAGAAGATCGCCATGACGGCTCCCGTCATCACCTCCGGCGGCGGCGAATCGGCCGAGAAGATCGCCATGACGGCCCCCGTCGTCACCGCCAGTGAGCCAGAGCCCGTGGCGATGACCGCGCCGGTGATCACGGACGCCCAGCAGGCGCCGGGCAAGGTGACAATGCAGTTCCTACTGCCGTCCAAGTACACCAGGGTGGAGGAGGCGCCGCGGCCGACGGACGAGCGGGTGGTGATCCGCGAGGTGCCGGAGCGGAAGTTCGGCGTGGCGAGGTTCAGCGGGGTGGCCACGGAGAAGACGGTGAGGGAGAAGGCCGAGGGGCTCAGGGCCGCGCTGGAGAAGGACGGGTACGCCATCAAGGGCCCCTTCGTGCTGGCGCGGTACAACCCGCCGTTCACGCTCCCGCCGCTGCGCACCAACGAGGTCATGTTCCCCGTCGAGTGATCCGGCAAGGCGGCCACCGCCCACCGATACCGGCAGCAGGTGATCTCTGTGAATTGAGTGCCTGAGGTTCAGTTCAGTTCAGTTCAGGAAACTGTGTTTGTATCTGTCTTCCGCTTGAAGCTGTTGTTGTACTGTAGTATGTATACCAATCCTTATCTGCGTGGGGAAATAGTTTCCCCTTCTTGTATTAGTTGAGTGTAAAATATACTTTCTGCAACGAGTAATGGACAAATTTACTACTCTTTGATCAATGAAGAATTAGACCCTGGTGCGGCTCTGTATTTCAGACAGTTTCTTTAGAGTTTTTAGATAAGTTTGTAAAGTCGTTTGTTGATGATAAATTAAATCAACGAGACCCTGATCCCTGTCACGCACCATCGAACGTCACGCGCCGCGGGTAGCATCGAAAGCTTGCCTATCCTCTGATCCGAATCGGAAAAGAGAGAGAAAAAGAAGAAGCGTGTTTGGGTCCGAGTTGTGAACTTGTGATAGCAGTAGGACCGTAGCGTTCGTGATCGGGACTCGCAGTCCGGCTCCTAAACGAAATCCCGCCCGCCAGCAGCGGCCGACTCCGAACGCTACGGCCTACGGTATGTTCCATGCCATAAAACGCGAGCCCACGGCGCGGCGAGAGGCACATCAGAAACACGACGTTGCACGACCACGAGAGCGCACGCATCAGATCGTTGCAAGGAGAGCGCACGCATCAGATCGTCAACGAGAGGAAGCTGATACTTGGGCGACGGGCAGCATGGCGCGTCGGAACAATCTGGCGACGAGGCTCTTCGCCTTGGTCGTGCTAGCTCTTGCCCTTCTCGCCGGGCCGTGCGCCGCTGCGCAGATCAAGACCACGGACACGCGCTGGAGCTTCCACCTTCCTTTACCAAGCGGCGTCAGCGGCGCCGAGAGCCTCGCCTTCGACGGCAAGGGCGAGGGGCCCTACGCCGGTGTCTCGGACGGCCGCATTCTCAAGTGGGGCGGCGCCGCCGTCGGCTGGACCACGTTCGCGCACAGCGCGAACTACCGGAAGATACCCCTGTGCACGGCGGGCGTGGTGCCGTCGGAGGAGACGGAGAACATGTGCGGCCGCCCGCTGGGCCTCCAGTTCCACGCCAAGACGGGCGACCTCTACATCGCCGACGCCTACCTGGGGCTCATGAGGGTCGGCCCGGGCGGCGGCGAGGCTGAGGTGCTGGCGACCGGCGCGGACGGTGCCCCGTTCAACTTCGTCAACGGCCTCGACGTCGACCAGACCACCGGCGACGTCTACTTCACCGACTCAAGCACGACGTATCCCAGGAGGTTTAACACGGAGATCATGATGAACGCGGACGCGACGGGGCGGCTGCTCAGGTACGACGCGGGGACGAAGAGCGTCACCGTGCTCAAGGCCGGCCTGCCGTACCCGAACGGCGTGGCGGTCAGCCGCGACGGGGCGGAGGTCGTGGTCGCGCACACTGTGCCTTGCCAGGCGTTCAGGTACTTCCTCCGCGGCGACAGGGCGGGGCAATACGAGCTGCTGGCGGACCTGCCGGGGTACCCGGACAACGTGAGGCGGGACGACAAGGGTGGCTATTGGGTGGCGCTCAATCAGGAGAAGCAGCGGCTGGACGCCACGCCGGCGACGGCTCCCGTGAAGCACCTGGTTGGTGTCCGCCTCGATGCCGACGGGGTGGAGGTCGAGGAGCTCACGGCGGCCAAGGGCGTCACGCTGAGCGACGTGGCGGAGATGAAAGGAAAGCTGTGGTTAGGCTCCGTGGAGCTGGAGTACGTCGGACTGGTTGCTTGAGCAGCTGCGTCTGCGTGCCAGCATTAGCTATGAACGTTTATTTGGTCATGTTAATTAAGAGTTTATGATTAGGGATTGCCATTACTAAATTTATAAATTTAGTCGTGTAGCTGCGTCTACTAATGCACTTAAGCAGTATTTTCATGTGTATTATTATGACAAAGTATACGCAATCTTGCTATGCAACTTGACTTCCGACTCTTCTAATCCGTTTTTACTTTCTTCCTACCTCATTAGTATTTATTGTCACTATAATCATTAGTTGTTCTGCCATGTATCTTTTCTTTATTTATTGATTGATTGATTAACGCCGACCTTGAGTTATCGGGCCAAAAAAACTTTCATGGCTAATATATGAAGCTCTTATGTTAAAAAAAGGGGGTTATCAGCCCAAACTTAATATATTGGCTCTGTTCAGCTGGTCTTAATTCGACTTGTTCCGGCTTATTCGACTTATTTTCTACCACAAAGTACTATTAAATCAGCCGAAATCTGTCAGCTTATCCACCAATTGAACATGGCCATTATTAGATAATTTCTCATTAGCTCTATCTATCACACCTTTTTAAGAGACAGTTCAAAAAAAAAAAAAATTGGGCAGATCACTAAATTTTTAAGTGTCTACAAAAATGGGAGCAAAGACATTTATAAATAAAATTGCATGACTACTTTGAAATCATCGAACCACTTTTATATACTTTATTTTTCTTATGCACGTTGGTACGCAAACTTTACTCTTTACTCTACTCCGCGTCCTTTCTTTTTCTTTTGTCACATTTCGTGCGATCTGTGTGCGTCATCATAGACTTCCGACAAGCTGGCTGTTGTTCGCCCTCCACATGTTCAACAAGATTCCTAAAAGAGGGTAATTAGGGTTGATTTACGGTGATTCTATGCAAGCTAAACCAGTTAACCAAAGACACCACTAGTCAATCTTAGACATATAGACAATCAAGCAATTAGGGTTGATTTAAGAAGAAATGCTTAAGCTGTCCTAGCTAGAATTCTAGCCAAGATAGAAATAAGCCTCGAAACAAACACACCCTTCCATTTCCTGGTTGCGGGCGCAACCCGACATTCGTTAACGGTTGCTAAAACCCTTAATCGGATCACATTGACACTCTCCTGCTCCTGGATAGTGGATAGAGTGGAGTCCAGCGCTCGTCGCCGCGCCCCTTCCTCCCCTCGAGCAAAGAGGAGAGCGGCAATGGCCATGGCCGCCCCCGCCTTCCTCCTGCCATCACTGTTCCCCAAGCCCACTCTCCTCGCCGCGTCCCTCCACCCCAGCCTCCAACGCGCTCTCCCCCTCCGTTGCTCGCCCAACGGCGCCGCCGTGCCGGAATCCCCCGAACCTTCCTCTCGCCGCGGCCGCAAGAAGTCCCCGTCCCCCTCCCCATCGGCGCCGAAGGCGAAGGCAACGAGACGGAGAACCAAGAAGGCGGACAAGGATCCCGACTCGGAGGGCGCGGAGGAGCCGGCAAAGCGGACCACCCGCCGGACGAGGAAGCCCAAGGAAGAGGCCAAACAAGAGGAGGTGGCCCAGGCGGCGAGCCACGGAACGGAGTTGACAACTCAAGAGGCCAACGAAGAGGCGGATGCGGTGGAAGTGGGGAGCGGCTACGGCGACGACGACGACGAGGATTTCGCGAACGAGTGGCCGCCGCTGGTGTGCTGCTTCGGCGCGCCGCGGTGGGAGTTCGTGCCCACGGTGCGGGTGTCGGACCGCCAGATGCACCCCGACATGTACTCCACGTGGAGGCACCTGCAGTGGGAGCCGCCCGAGTTCGCGCGCGCGCCGGGGAGCGCCGCGAGCAACGTGGCCATCGCGCTCACCCGCCTCGGCGGGCGCGCCGCGGTGCTGGGCAAGGTCGGCGACGACGACTTCGGCCGCGAGCTTGTGTACCGCATGAACTGCGAGCGGGTGCAGACGCGTGCCATCAAGTTCGACGGCAAGGTGGCCACCGCCACGGCGCGCATGAAGGTGACCTTCCGGGACCGGGATGACGGCAAGGGCGGCACGAAACTTGTAGCCGAGGTGGTGAAGAGTGCCGCCGAGGACTCGCTCCGCAAGACTGAGATCAATGTAGATGTGTTGAAAGAGGTGAGTTGGTGATCCTTGGATAAACATTGGGTTCCGAATTTCCGATTTAAGATTTAGTCATTTCACGGCAAGCTATGTCTTTATGTGCATAATAACAACCACGGCGCACTATTGCAGAACAATTGCATTACATCAAGTCAATTCCTGGCTGAAAAACAAATTTGATGTGATCTAGCAGCATAGCATGATTGCCAATTGTATTTCTTTTTGGTTATCATAGAATTGAGTTTTGTATACGCATACAGATGCCACTTGATCTCATTGTGCAGAGTTGACATCTGAATCAGTCTCAGCAGATTATGGACTGATAAAAGTCCCAGATATCTAGAAAATAGATTAAAATTGTTATAGACCATAAAATCAGATAAAAGTCCCAGTATTTGTATCTAGAAAATAGATAAAATAAAATTGTTATTAGCAGTCCATAAAATCAGAGGTTATACTGCATTGGCTAAAGCTTCTAGCTCTGAAAAAAATGAACATTCTTCACAATAGATTTGCCTATGAGGTTTATTTGTCCACAACTTTATTATTATGTTTACATCATGATAGCTTTCATGATCTCGGTGAGACCATCTTCCAAACTGTTTTAAGTATGCATTTGAACAATAGAATGGTATCCTTTGGGATGCCATCAGAATTAACTTTGCAGATAACAAGAGTTTAGCAGAATTGCACTGTTTTAAGAGGACACGTTTTGATGAGTTAAAGTAGTCATTGCTATTGCATTGCAAACCATTTTTTCTATATTAAGATCTAATCAGTGGTAATTACACAGGCTAGAATGTTCCATTTTAATTCAGAAGTCCTGTTAAACCCCTCAATGCACGACACACTTTTCAGAGCTATTGAGCTGTCCAAGAAATTTGGAAGCAAAGTGTTCTTCGATCTCAATTTGCCATTGCCATTGTGGACTTCCAGGGATAAAACAAAAGAGGTGATTAACAGGGCATGGAAAGAGGCTGATATCATAGAGGTATCAAGGGATGAGCTAGAATTCCTCCTTGATCATGAGTATTATGAACACAAGAGAAACACCCCACCTCAATATTATCTGGAAGGATTTCATTTTACAAGAAACTGGCCACAATACTACCACTACAGCCCTGAAGAGATCGCTCCTATTTGGCATGATGGTATAAATATCTTGCTTGTGACCTATGGGACACTTCGGATCCACTATTACACACCTAAGTTTCATGGCTGCGTGGTTGGGACAGAGGATGCCCTCATAACTCCATACACCACTGACCGAACAGGTTCAGGGGATGCTATTGTGGCTGCTGCTATTAGGAAGCTGACAACTTGTCCTGAAATGTATGAAGATCCAGGATACATTGGAGAGGCAACTGAGATTTGCCGTTGCCGCTGGAATCATAGCACAATGGACAATTGGTGCTGTGCGAGGGTTTCCCACTGAGAGTGCCGCCCAGAACCTGAAGGAAGAAGTCTATGTGCCTTCTATGTGGTAAAATGATAAATCATTTGTGATGGAATGAACAAATATACGATACAAGCATACTTCATGAATGGTCTATCAGAACTGAACAAGGGAGTTTTCCTTCTTCTTTTTTTATGACAAGAGTGCTACAAGCGTAACTTACATGCACTAATTGCTCAGGTATCCTCTCAGAATCCATTCTGTATTCATTACAATTTTGAACTCTATGCATGTCATTAAATGCATCTGCTGATTGACAAATGTTGCATAGTTGAATCTTAATTTGAGAACAGTTGAATCTTTTTAAATTTGTGAACTGAATTCTCAGGTATACTCAATTTGATGCATTGTTTGAAAACACACAGGTTTGCATTTAAATTTTGCTCATGATGTCTAAACCTTATTAAGGACCCTGGTTTTAATGAGCACACCAGTTCTGGAAAGATATTTAGGTAGGTTTCTTTTTTCCACAGGGAGTGACACCCCTGGGCCCTTTTTTAAAGAAAAGGCTGAGGGGTACTGAACCCTGCTTTTTCAGGGAGTTACCTGAAAATTAGTTACATAAAAGTTGATGGACTGAACTAGGCTATAGCATGTAATTCATTGCTTTTCCACAAAAAAATCATCTGTACCTAATGGTTATTGTACATACACAGTATTTGCACCAATCTGTGCATAATAAAATGAATAAAGTTAAGATTTAAGGCTGTACATCTGGACAATGGACTAAATACAAACATACAATTAAACTCTTCAAATCTGCTAATTCTACACTCTGTGGTACAACATATATCCTGTTCAAATATCTTTGCCTCTTCTATTTTGAAACTTGAATAAACAATTCTTTGAAAATGTTCCCTCCCATGTGTAAGACCCAAAACTACACAGATTTTATCTGTGTGTAGAAAAATAACATGTGCCTTTTGCTGTCGGTTTACCAGGAATTGCACTGTTTGGTGTATGTCAATGAGTCAAAAAGATCTGTCCATTCGTACGTAAAGTTCATGCCACTTGATCCTGTGTGTTTCTTTTGCACAAGCACCCTGGAAGAGGATTTGCATAAAAATACTCCTCATGCCTTGGACTTCGACCAGACAACCTCTGATGTGGACCTCCCATCCTGTTTTCATGATGCATCTTCACTTCACTTGCAAACTCTGTCCAATCTATTGTCCCTTCATCAAGCTTGTCAATGAGCTCAACAAGCTTGTGCCTATAGACAGTAAAAAGATTTCAATACTTTGGATTTAGATATGACTACTCAAAACAATATTCTAGAAATTTACCTGTCAGGGTTAATGGTTTTCCGGAATCCTTCATATCTTCTATGGCCCTGAACTGCTCTAGCCATGTTTCCATCATATGTATACACAAAAACATCACTCTGGAGGGCTACAATGTAGTCTACAGCAGCTAACCTATTTTGGTACAGCTTGAGAGACTCTAATTCATTTGCTGTTGCCAGACTATAATGTGTATAGACATTTGGATATTCGGCCTTTAATGCATCCATGCTATGTACACCATATATTTCTCCTGATACAATGTAGATCTTTGTGCTGGAAGGATAACCTAGAGCTTTCAGAAAAAGAGCTGCCTCACGAGGAGTCATAGGGCAGCCTCCTTGTAGTCGCCTCTCCTTACTGTTGATTTCCTTCTCTTTCCAATGCTGCACCTTGAGTCGCATTTCCCTCAGTTCCTCTGCCTCTTGATATGTTAGGTTGTGGCTGCAGCCAGTGAATGAGAGCATGTCCTTCTCATACCTGTCAGTTTATAATGAAGAAAACATTGGTATCATTAATCTGCATGTACCTCAGCAACAAAATTTTGTCAGCCTGTTATTAGACAATTGCAGTTTCAGTCACCTTAAGTGAAGTGCGATATAATGGTTGGATCCATTCCTCAGCCTATCAACTAGAGTATTACCTAGCTCTTCAATTTCTTGATTGTATCTTAGTGCCTCATAATTTGCACGGCATCGGAGTCTTTGGATAGAAGGAGGGAGACCATTGTTGACAATACGTGAATCTGTATGTGTGAATTTCACAACTTTGGCCTTCTTCAATGTCCTTGTGAAAGCTCTGTAATAAGAAGCCTGAAAATAAAATATTAAATCGTCATTTTTCTGCTTGTTCAATTTTTTCTGATATATAACTTCAATACCAATTAGTCCTGAAGTAGTTGATTCATACCCTGGCCCAGGATTTTGGTGCTCTAATATAGGGTTTCAATATTTTGAAATCTGGCGGCAAGGAATCCACAATCATGATGTCATCTTCCAAAGTTTCCTTGAAGTGTTGCACGTCAAATATATCTTTGAAATCACTGCATGTCGAGCCAAAACATCAGTCTCATAAAGTTGTATAGATTTCTTGCTGTACTGGTTTAAAGAGAAGGACCTTGGATCAGTCCAGAATGATTTATGGTCCAGGGTAGGGATTACTAGGGTGGCATTCATGAGCTTAGCAACTGCAACCATATCACTTATCTGCAAGAGTGATTTTGAAGGAATGCATGTGAGCTTGAAAGGCATTTTTCTCAAGTTTTTTAAGATCATTGAAAACATACTCCCAGTCTCATTTGGTTAAGTCCACCATTGGCTTCAGCAATTATATAGCCAGTAGTTGTACTGTTGGTTCCTGAAAAAACAGTGCAAGTGTTGCCGAAATGTAGGCGCTCAGTTAAGACTATTGTTACTTAGAACTAATGTTGAATTGAAGGAAGATGGAGAAGATGAGCTCACTGTAACGATTCTTTGGGCGTCCAATGCATTTTGTGTAACCCTCACTATCTGGTTTTATCCATATCTGGGTCATCTGTTGGATTCCGAAACAAAATTTCAGCATAAAATTAGGAGCATCAGTATCTAATAAAATCTCATGTCAAGTCAATAAAAGTAGAACCTCTCAAGCATGTAAATTAGAAGCATCAGTATCCAATAAATTCTTTCTGTTCCTTTATTTGCAGGTCTATGGTTGCTTTAGTTAGGAGGCAGACAGGTAGGAGGATTTTGTGCTTCGTATTGCCCAATGAACAAAGAACTCTTTACCCGTGTACTAGTCATACAAGCACTAGTAGCACTTTGTGGGGATAGGATCGATTGATGTAAACTCTCACTTTATGTCCATCCATTTTTGTCTCTTTCTTTTTTGAAGGCTCATTTAGAATTTTTTTTTTTGGAGGCTTAATAAGAACTAGATTAGGGCTAGGAACTAGATATCTATGTCTTACTGTCAAATGACAATTTGTCTGTAGTCTCATCGTCACTGTCGTCATTGTAGTTTCCTAGCGTGCACTCAAATATACTGGTTCACTTGCCAAGACGCATCTGGTTGTACCGGAGTTGTACAAATGTAAGGTGAAGTATTTCCCTTTCAGTAAATTTGAATTTCTGAGAAACACATGTCCCTACTATTTGTGGTCTGTACCTGTAACTATGCTGTGTTTTATGTGGTTACCAGGAGGCCTAGCTCCGACGTGGATTCTCACAATGGTCAGTTTTCCCGTGTGAATTTTTCAGAATGTTCAGTTTGTGATGCGGCGCTATCCTGATCCTAATGTTGTTGAAGAACATCAACGTCAACCCTTTTGGAAGCACCTTGTTAGTGGCCCATACCACGGCCTGAGTATCACTCTTCCAATTGAATTTCCCTACGACTGGCAAACAATTGAAACAAGAAATAGCGATGTGCCGAAGAGCTGGCACTTGCTCGTCTTTTCTGAGACGGACACGTATGGAACGGCGACCTTGGGCTCCTTCCTGAATCGTGGAGCCCCTGAATTCTGAGATGTCTTCAGCTTCGGCATCCGGTGACTGTCTGAATGTCTGATTCCGTAACAAAGAAACAAAAACGGAAACTACGTTTAAAAACGACGCGCCCACCATGAATGAAACTTCTCGTGTTGTGTTTCTCCAATGCATACCCCCGAACCACCCAGACCCAGTCCACGAAGATCAGATCAAACTATCCAACGCGCGCGTCTCTCTGCATCCAGTCGCCGACTTGACTTCGATCGATCCCTTTAACTCGGCACGTTTGAATTGGTTTCTAGTCCCATGCAGAGCTTTGAAAGCCGCGAGTTAAGCGTGATTAACATGCATGCTATGCTAACAATAACTGGCACTGACAGCCTCTAGACTCGAGTGGTGCATGTCATGGCAGTACGAAAAATCTATAACGGTGCAGTCAACGGCGACAGTAGAGTACAGAGGAGTAATCACCGGCGGCGGGTCGGGCGGGCGGCGAGCGACGGCGGTGAGGTTCTCCTCCCTCCACTCCAGTACCTCGGCGTCCAACCTGCGACTGCGAACGAAGCTCCCCGCGCCGGTGGTGGCGCCTCGGCGCGAGGTCATGACGAGGCCGACGACGACGGCGACGCCGAGCAGGCACGCCACCGCGTTCCGCACCCAGGCCTGGTCCACCACGGGCACCCGCTTCCCGCCGATGGTCCGCCGGGCGAAGAACAGAGCCTTCACCCGCGCCGCGCCGTGGCCGCGGCGGTCGTCGTCGCCGTCGTCGTCGTTGCCGCACGGGACGAAGCAGTCGACGGCGGCGGTGGGCGCGTCCGCCAGGCGCCGGCGGTGCGCGCCGCCGGACGTGACGGGGCTGCAGCTGCTGCAAGGCGAGGACGACGACGATGTGGAGGATGCTGATGCTGTGGACGACGACGACGACGAGGACGCGACCATGGCCAAAGCGGCTTTGGTTTAGACACGGTCGATCACAGGGACAAACCGCGATCCGCGAGGAGATCGAGGGAGGGAACCGGGCCAAGGTGCAGAAGGAGCCGACGAGGGGCGCGGGCGGTTTGGCGCCCTGCCCTTGCCTTGGCCGCTTCGATGGGCAACCGCGCTGGACGGGAGGGAGGAGGACGCGGACGCGCACGTCTGCGCCGCGCCAGGGCAGCAGGGCCAGCGGGCACGTAAAGGAACGTGCGGGGCGAGGTGGGGTGGTGGTTTGCGCTTTGCAGTTTGCACGACGAGTCGTGCGCGCGCGTGCGTGCCCTCCCACTCCTGGCGGTTCGGCTCCGCGCGGGAGGGAGAGGCAAGCCAGTTTATTCAGGACGTTTGCCCGTCGCTGGTGTCGTTGCCGCCTCTGCTGTGTGGCATGCTTGCTGGCCGGAGCGCACCGCGCGGCTCGCTTTCGTGCCGGTCGTCGTTTATACGGCTCGCTTTCCCGGCGCGGCCCGGCCAGGATATCTTTTATTTTGGGTGTGACGCGTGCGGGTGGTGTAGCGCAGGCGCAGCCGAGGGGGATCGGAGGGCGCAATCATTCGGCGCACTGCGCCGCGCTGTGCTACGTGTTCGAAATTCCCAGTACCCGACCAGTGGGCATCCAGTTCTTCCTTTCCTTCCTTTTGTTTCTCGCTGAAATTCGCCAAGCTTGAGCATGTGTTATTATATCCGAATGGTCGGATCAGGACAGGAATCGTCGTTACAGGCAATCGGTGTGGTCTGTGGTCGATCAGCACAGCACACGTGAAGCGAACAACCAGCCAAGCACGGGAGTGTGTGCACACGCTACACTACAGTCTACTACAGCTGATCCGTGAAAGTAGCTTTTCCTTTTTGGATGCAGAAATGTCCGTACGGATCGAAGTTTCCCTGAGCATAGCTACAGCAGCTACAACCATCGCATGAGTGCGGACTGTGGAATGCTTAATGCGCACTGTGATTATCTCCTTAATTCCGCACTGTCAGTGGAGGACTGGAGGTGGTCCTGACTCCTGAGGTGGTGTTAGTGCTGGCGCGCCTGATTCCTCCATCCTTTAACTGAAAACACTGACCGTTTGGTGGGTAGGGACATCTGATGTGACGAGCTGTGCACCTGCAAACGCTAAATTAAACGTGTGTTAGTGCTAGTGACGACGCGCTGACCGAGTTTTCTTCCACCTTGACGTAGCCCGATCCAGTAACACACCGACTTTTTACGCAGCAGTGCCGTGTCAACGGCTTGACTGTTCTCTCCCAGCTCCGTTGGAAAATTCAGGTGGGCACGTAGCAGGCCACGTCCACGACCACAGGAGAGAGCAGCCTAACGACGCGTACACCGTACACGCTCGAGCGGCCACAGGGCTTCGATCGATGGCGAAGACTTCTCCTAGTTTGCTTTGCTCTCGTCTCGTCAATCCGCCGGGCCGGTTCACATCACCCGGACATATACGGATGACACGCCGTGCAGGTCCGGGAATTCGTAACAGTGACGACTAGCCAATCCTATGGTTCATGTCTGGTCTGCTACTTAGCTTACGACGCTGCGTCTCATCGAGCGCCCATTATAATCTTAAGTTCCTAATTAACCAGTTTCCCTGACTGCGAGGACCTGAACAGTATGCCGGACCGGAGCACATGGACACGTACGGTACGGCCTAATCTCCATGGGCCAGAGAGCAGGATGATGGTATCGTGTGCCTCAACGACAACGTCAACGATGATTGCCGGTGTGAAAGACTAAAGAGCCAGGTGTTGTCGTTTGTGTCATCGTGTCCATCATCGGTCAGGGCATCATCAGGCCGATCACGGCCAAACATCCCATCCCCAAGTGGGAATCCACCGAACGGAAGATGGCGCGGCACCGTGGCCGCCACGTCGGGTTCTAGTCTAATCAGGTGCGGCACCGTGACGCGCACTCTGCTTCGGGTCTTGCCTGGTGCTACGAACAAACTTTGCTTATCATATCATGCTATGGCACCACGGTGCCGATCATTGAGCACCAATTTCTTTTCCTCTCCTTTCTTTTTCCTTTTTTTTTTTGTTTGGCCACAGCGAGGGATGTCGACTTGTCAGCAGAACGAGCACAGCGCAGCAAAGAATCTTGAATTTATGGCACACGGTTTCGAAGATGGGCGTTCATCATTTGTTCGATGAAGACTTGATGAGAGACATGCTATGTGTGATATGCTGTCAATGTGGAGGTGATCAAGTCAATACAAATGCTGTTAACTACCTGCGTGAGACGTGGATGGTCGCGCAGGTTCCAAGTCTGCGATACGGTTGGATGGTGGTCCTATCATCGGTGGAATTTATATTCTGTGCGCACACCATATACTCCTCAGCTGGGCACCACGGGACCAAATGGAGACGACGCAAGGAGCACTCCTTTTTCCGCGTCAACGTTGTTCGCCATCGAGCCTGCCAATTAGCGAGACGCGGACAGGATTCTCGTGGCAACGTCTGTGAACAAAGTAGCGACCTAATTTCTGGCTGTGGGTGCCCAGCAGTCTTGAGAGCTAGCTATACGGCTATATTGCAAGTCTGGCGGTACCAGACACCCCGACGACCCCGTGACCGAACAATCCATTTTCCACGCCGGCCTCTGCTCACTGCCATCGAGCGCGCGCCGGAGCGTGCCTCTGCTGAGTGCTGACTGCCTGTGCTCGGCGACGTCAGCCTGGTCACGGGCAGCACGACGCCGACGCGAAGCAAAGCATCCGATCCGATCCCGAGCCGGAGCGCCGGACCTGACGCAGGGAAGCTGTGGGTGACCTGAACCTGTCCTCGCTCACGGCTTGCCAAAGCCACGAGACGCCACTGTTCGGACACACGGGACTACGGGAGCACTCGCGCGGGCACTGCAGCCCCGCGTGCCGGTGGCGTTCGACCTCGTCCAACATGGCAACAACATCAAGCATCAAGCGCGTTGATGTCTTTTTTTGTTTTGTCACTAGGTAAATACCCGTGCGTTGCAACGGGTGTTATACCTTAACTTGTGATTTTCCTTCAACATATTTTGTGACTTCATAATATTTCAGGCTTCTATCTTGTCAAGCATGCTTTCAAATTCTTTGATCTGCTCATCGTAATATTTGTGTGAGAAATGAAAAAGAAAATTAGAGGCTATGCATTTTGTAGTTCCTACCATTGGTTCTCACTGGGAACGGGTAATTACAATTGGAATGAGAAGAATGCTATCTCTAGAACATGATACTCAACCCTAAAATAGATGTTGTGTACCAGGAAAAAAATGAGTTTAGTAATTATATAGTTATATGGCAGATAAAAAATATTACTATACACTAATACAAAGTTTAGCAATTATGTAGTTATATGGCAGATAAAGAATATTACTATACACTAATAAAGAGTTTAGCGATTATGATTTCAATTAAAACTTATACTATCTTTTCCAAAATAAAATAAAGTTTGTTGCCCGATATTCAGTTGAATTTCCAAAACTGTACATGCAGTAGAGAAAATTGAGTTCTCATCTTCATGGTACCAACTGTTTTCATATTCAGTTCTTAGGTGAGCATGGCCAAATAGCAGTGTATTTATGTTCCAGTGTCCCATTCTTGTTTCATTCAGGCCATAAATATGATTTCTTCAGTTCAGTAGCTATACAAAACAAGGACAAACTACGGCATCACATTCCTATTAGCCTTGATACATTGTAATGGGATGAAGCACACACAAGTAGCATGGCTTGTCAGTATCCCAAATTTAAGTGCATTGTAAGCAGTCCACGACGCCACACCAGCAGCAAACCATTTCATGGCATCACCGCACCAGGTTGACCATCCTGCAGCTCCCATATCTGTTGGTAAGCAGAAGGGTGAGGGGGAATCCAGTTCCCAGAACAAAGGGACTCACATGCTCAGTGTAAAACTACGCAATGATAACATTTAAATCAGAAGCCATAATAGTCACTATTAGCATGTTTGAAAGCAGTTTCAGAATAACTTCCTAGTAGATAAATATACCTGCACGCCACACTAAGATAGTTTGTCAGATCACTGCTCTGGTCCTTATGTACCTGCAACATGTTGGAAAGCAAAAGAGATATCATGTTTTTTTCTCAGGTTCAGAAACAAACAACTGGCAAAAACAGCCCCGTGTCACCTTGATAAAACAGCAGCAACACTCTTAGTGTTTTTTTTTTTAATATTTAAACCATAACAGGGATAATAACATGTCAAGGGCGTCAGGCCCTAGGGTAGCTGGCCCTCGGCTACGTAGCTCGTAGCCTCGGTCCGTCGTCTTCTCCGGCCAGGTTTACTCCTCCACCGTAGGCTTAGGGTTTTAGAGGGAGGTAGATAAGATTGATAATATTCTTGCTTAATCTCTCAAGTATCGATTACAAAGATATATATGGCCCGAGGCCTGGACTACGGGAGCAACAGGCTCCGATAATTAAGGGACTAACAAACTCCAATAATTAAGGAACTAAAATAGAATCTAATCTTATCTCCTAGCCACTTCCCTCCGCTGCGATCAGCGCCCTTGCTGCGGCGCGTTCCGTCGCACGGCGCACATCCCTGGCTCGGCGTCTGTAGGGTATGCCCCACATGACATAACAAATAAACACTCCCCTATCATTCTAGCAAAGCAGCACTGGATAAAAATTCACACATATATGGTCCATGCAGGTGTTTTGTAGCAGCTGGGGCATTGGTTATGAGTTTCAGACAACAAAAATCATAATATATATCAAGGAGCTCTGTCATTCATCAGTTAAAAAAAGAGTGTGAATCTAATAGAACTAAGCCTACCAAGCAGATATAATCGGAACCGTTTCTAATAGAAATAAAAAAAAGTTTCCAGAGAAGGTAATAACTGACCTTGCTAATTTGAGTCAGAAGCAAAAGATATATCTAAGCAGTAGTGGCATTTCAGTTAACACCTTCAATTATTTAGTGCCTTTTCTGTAAATTTGCCAAATAATAAGACCAGTCATATTATTAACTTAAAAGAAAAGTAAAAACTTAAATATCTTTCTACTATGCATCACATATCCTGATCCAATTTGCACTGCCTATCCAAATGCCACCAAGGTGGGAACAGACAGGATGAAGAGAAAAAGGGATATGAACTTGAGGTGAGCAAAAGGGATCTGAACTTGAGGTGGAGCAGTAAAATTAGTGTGGCAACTTGGGGTGAGCGTTGAATCAACCTAAGTTCGTTTTACACAGGTGGTTGTCTATGTTGAAAGTAAATGGCCCTTGACTGAAAGAACAGTATATATCCACGGAACTATGAACAAGCACATGGATGGATAGCAACTAAACATATTTAGAGAACTATTAATAAGCAGTTAAGCACACATATGGATGCCTAAACATAAATTTGACAAACACGTGCTGGGCATCCCACAATTGTTGGATTACTGCCCCAATCTCCAAAGATGCAAAGTGAGACCGTGTCTAATCATAAGAGAGAGAAAAAAACATTTATAGCTCCATTTGAAATGGATCATTTCCCATTAAACTTTTTCACTCTATTGGTCAGTGTGCAAGGTTCTCAGTGGGAGACTGATCCACTTGTGCTCAACTCCACAAGCAACAAATAAGCAAAAGAACAAATTTAGGTAAACACACCTTAGAACCAATCTGAAGATGGCTTCAATGGGAATTCCTTGCCACGTTCTTCCTAAATAAGGGCACTGAAAGACATATCAAAGAGAAGGTATTCAGGATTAGAGACATTAAATTTGTATTAATCCCAAGAGGTCACGGTATATAGATTGACCCTGTAGCCAAACCAAGTTCAGAGAAAGGTATGACAGAAAAATGCTGCAAGGTCAAGAGAAGAAAGTGAATTGCATTTTATCTATGGGATGATATTTAGTTTGTACAGCATGGCAGTATGTTGCAAGAAGCAAAGAGGTGGCGGTAGACCAAGTGCACTATAATTTTTCTGAAGCCTCGTTATTTCTACATACTGTCTCACTCTGTTTATGTATTTAGAAAGAGCCTCTGTTCTTAGACAAGCAACAAAAATAGAAGGAGCTGACGATTTGGGGAGGATCGCTTTGACTGTGTTCAAAACTCAACACTCAAGCTCTCGGAACTTTCAGTGTTAACATCAACTTCAAACTGTTTAAACCTTAAGGATTTTTGAATTTGGATCACAGTCCACCCTTTTAAAAGTCATTTGAAGAAATTTGTTTGTGCAGCTGATAACAACCACCATGTGCAAATGAGAAGAAAGGGATGGAGGGATGAGGGAACGGAGAGGTAGGAGGATCAATTCAGGTCAGTAGGAGCCTCTGTTTAGTACCCTGAGAAAGTGAGAAACTGACACCACACTGCTTGACATTGGGAGATATCCCAGCATCTCTAACTGTGAAATTGAGGAAAAGACATGACCTATCAAGCATCAAATTGTAATGCGAAAATCAGAATAAAAAAATATTCGCCCACTGATTGTATCCAAAAATTGTCGTCCTCAAGCAGATCAATGAATACAGAACCGCAGGCTGAAATGAAGTTCGGGCGTACCTGTTGAGTGTCCGTGCAGACCTCACGAAGGGGCTGACCCGAGCATGCAGTACGACGCGGCGGAGGTGGCCCCGTTCGGTCCTTCCGGCGGTTGCAGCATCGTGGCGCAGTGGGAGGCGGCACGACGTGCAGCGACTCAAGGAATCAGCGAGGCAGAAGCGTGGACCGGCACTGAGAAGCTCGAGCGGCGCGGGGACGCGGCTGTGCCCTCCTTCGCTGGGTCGCGTGCCGACCTGTGAGGAAGGATTGGCCGGTGAGGACGATAGAGGCGCACAAGACGGCAAGGATGCGAGCAGGGCCGACTGGGAACCGCCGGGGGCAGAAGCGCAGGCAGGCGTGGGGAAGCTCGAGTGGCCGGCGACTTGGCCGTGCCGCTCGATGCGCGCACGGGATCTTGCAACCGGAGGCCGGGAGCAGGGCTGGAGGCCGCTCGATGCGCGCACGGGATCCTGCAGCCAGAGGCCGGGAGCGGGGCAGGAGGCCGCGGTCTCCGCGGCCGAGCCAGAGGAAGGCCGCCGGTTGACACGAGCGCGGGGCTGGGCTGCTTGCTCGATCGACAGACGGCGGTTGGGCCCGGCGTTGTCGGCGCCTTGGCTGGGGGACGGGGGCGCGTGGTGGCGGAGTACGTGGAGAACCGGCGGCGTCACTCGAGCACGCGATGCGGCGGAGCACGTGGAGAACCGGCGGCGTCGCTTGGCGGCGGAGTCGCGTCGGCGGTGGAGGTTCGGCGTCCTGGATGCGACCGCGCGAGGGAGGGGGAGAGGAAGATGACGGGACGCGGCGGCGGTGAAGGAGCGGCGGCCTGAGGCTAGCGAGCGAGGTAGGGGGAGAAGAAGAGGGTGGGTCACGTCACGGCACGGAAACCCCCGGGCGGACGTGGGATGGATGGCGAGCAGGAACGCCGGCGAGCGAAGTTGTCGCGGTACTTTTTGGACGCCGGGCGAGCGAAGGCTTTGCGGTAGTTTTCGCACGCCTGGTGAACGATTTACTTTTAACCTTTTTAGCTGTAGGATATAGGTCCAGTCTGCTAGGGTGTTCAGGTTGAGGGTCGTTTTCCTTTCTTCTTTTCTGTTGCTGCTCGTTGTGTGGTAATCCTATGATTACTTGTCAGATCTTTTTGGTATCATTTCAAACTCTACTTCCTCTCTTAATAAAAAAAACACGTCTCAGTCACGAAAAAAATTACTGTTATCAGAATTGTTTTAGCAGCCAGGTTTGGAAGGCCTTTTCCATCTCCATTGCCTTTCCTTGCAAAGCCCACTAACAACTCATTTCTGAGCAGCCCATCTGGCCTAGCCCACTCCACTCCCAGTGTCCCCAGTCACCTGATGTCAGTGACTCACAAGAGGATGACGACCTTCCTAAAAAAAGCGACGATGGTAACATAGTAGTGGTTCACACGACATCGAACATTTTATTGGTAGTATAGGTGATAGATCTCGAGTTACCTTGAAGACACTTGAAGAAGATTGAAAAAAAAAAAAAGAGCACTATTTCATCACCAAAGCTAAAAATCTAAATTCTTATAGTGCCCAGCCATAGAAAATTTCATGCAGCTCCAAGGCTACAGACAGATAAAGACTGTGATTGATTTCAAAACTCAAAACTATTTCGCTTTGAAACATATATAATATTTCACAAGTCAAAATTTCTAGCGAATACACATCATCAACGAAGTTTCTTCGTTTCCGATATCATATTCATCATCTTACATTTATACTCTTTGCACGCTCTACAACATGCCTGAACATATATTGAAAATTTCTTGACGAATCTGGCAATGTGTTCTTCGGATTTCTCCAGCAATGCAGGGACCGTGAGAGCAATAACAGCACCTGACAGAATAGGGATCAAAAGGTTTAGCAATTCAACAAGGATCAGGAAGATTAATAGAGCATTTTTGTTTCCAAATTGATTCCCCTATACGCAAATTACAAATTGGCCTTTCAAATCGGCTTGAATGCTTACATTCCACTACCAATATGACCAAAGTAGATAAGATTCATGTTTATGTATCGTAGGATTACATTCAGCGGCACCATTGTGGAACTTCTGACAAGAAGTTTATTTTGGATGGAACTTACGATTAAACTAGAACCATCCTGTTGTTCTATCAAACAAAGTGATAGTGTGAGCATCGCCTTTGCTTCCATTATTACCAGCACAAATATTCAGTGCAAGTGATCTGATGATAAGTGTACTGTACACGTTTTCATATTGCAATTCATAATGAGGTTCTTCTAAAGATGCACAGTGGTTCTTAGCTCATAAGAACTGTAAAACAGTAAAGGAACTTACTTGTATATACCAAAGTGATAAGATCAGTCAGTCGGCCAACTATGGAGGTCAGCACCAACACAAAAGCCACCTTGTAGAAGAGGCTGGAATCCTTTCCGAGCGCAATGTTTTCGAAATCCTTGAGCACCTTATTCATGAAGCTACCAACTATTTCTGCTGCTTCACTCATTGACTCATCAGAAATTTTCATCAATGGAATAGGTGGAGGTGCCCTGCATATATATGTTTCTTTGCACTTTTAGAGTTGGCACAAAACAATGGATTAATAATTACTATCTAAGAGCAAAATTAATTATACAGCATATTCTTTTCATTTTTGGTTTATCCCTGACATTTGTTTTGTTTTTGCAATAAGGATACTGCTCAGTAGTTTTAAATTTCAATCAGAAACTCATATGTAAGCAAACAATTCTATACCATTCTGTGAATGTCAACTTCTAACAGAGTTCTTGACTATACATTGGCCACTGCAGCAATTAAGAAACCTATCAGCGGCTTCGTCAGCATCAGCGGCTTCCACTACTCAACGCGTCCGGGAAGAGGCAGGCTCCTGGGTGGAAGCTGGGTTTAGGGGGATCGTGCCCCTGCTGGCAGTGGTGGGTTGGCCTTAGCTGTGCTTCTCTCCTCAGGGCAAAATTTGTTTACGTCCTTAGTACAACCTCCTAGCACCGCCGTCTAGCCGGCGCCTTGTGTTTGTGTTTTGTCCGCCGGTGTCTAAGGCATCTCGCCATAGATGCCGTCGAAATGTAACCTATAACCCTCTTGCTTCTCTTAATGAGTAACGCGCCAAGCGCGAGTTCGAAAAAAATTAAAAAACCTATCAAAATGCCCAAAATGGTAAGAGCTATTGAACCAAGGTCCAAGGCTAAATAATTCCATTAGCTCTATCTTAACAACGATTGCCATGCTAGCTATAACTAGCATCCACACAAAACGAATCAGCCACGGTGGTTTCACCAATGGGTGAGAGATCAAACCGGAATCACCTATTGAGCAGCTGCGCGGCCTTGGCCCAGACGAAGAGGACGGTGAGCAGGATCATGAGCACCTGGGACACGAAGGAGAGCAAGGTGTAGCCAGGCACGCAGTAGAAGAGCGCCCAGGACGCCACCACGGCCACCAACATCCCGCCGGCCACCTCCTTCCTCCTCCACAGCAACACATCCGCCACTGCGCCCACAGAAAAGCTCCCACGCCACGCTCTCAGAATCCAAACGCGAAATGCAGATAGAGAGAGCGAACCTAACGAAAAAAAAAAAACAGAGAGAGCCTGATGAAATAGTGTCGATCAAAACGGTCAGGAAGACTCACCGGCGCCGCCGCCGAGGAGGTCATGGGGCGATCTCTCGGCACCAAACAGCCGGCAGCTGGGGGAGTCCATCGCACCGGAGGACGGATCTCTCCGCCGATGGGAAAAGGGAAAGGGGACAGGCAAAGCCTGGACCATGGAGTGGATGAATGGCAGCTACTGATTGGTCTCGTTAAGTCCAACTTGTCGAGCTGGAAATTTTGGAAAATTGCAAGAAATGGGTGGAAAGAAAAAGGCGCAAACGTGGCGTGGGCCATCACAGTGGTACAGAACAACAGATACCTCGTCAGCAATGCCGTCGTACCTGACCCCAAAGCAACAGAAAAATAAGAAGAACATGGCGTCCGCGTCGTATTCTTGGATTTCCTTTACACATGACCAGATGACAAAAACGGGCAGCTCAGCCCCTGTATGGTAGGTGCGGTGCAAAGGCCAGCAGCTATTGCTGATTGCTCAAGAAGAGCAACAGGTACTAATGAAATGGCACGACGCATCCTTATACTGACTTGGTTCATTGGTAGTTTGGTACAAGTGAATCTAACGACAGATAAAAAAAAAAAAAGGTATTGTGCTAGTGCATCTGGATTAATAAAGCACTTGGGCAAAAATGATTCAGCCCAAAGTGAAGCATGTTACATGTGCTCCAGCACCGGTTCATTTGTCTTGGCACCAACTGCAAGAATTGACAAAGGTAACACCTGCAGAAACACATTCTTGAGTAGGTAATTCCTGGCTGGACGGCACAATAACGAGAATATGAGCATTCACCATCAGGCTGTAGTGTGAAGGGAGATCCAGCATAAGTTCACACACATGAAAAAGGACAGCAGAAAAAAGAGGTTCAAAACCGCCATTCTAGTCTCTATGCAGTTCGCAGATAACAGTTACACCAGTCAAAAGTTTTTAAACCCATTCAGTTCAGACTATGCATTTTGTACACAGCTTCGAACTAAAAAAAGCTTAACTCCACTGAAATGGAGGGCAGTTTCTGTTTGTATAGTCTAACTCAGTTACAGACTGATCAGAAGTGCCAGCCAGCCTATTCTTCTTTCGCTGATCCTTTCTCCTCTACAGAAGAAACCTCCCTTTTGGTGTCACTTCCTGAAGCCAACTCCTGAGTGTCCTCGTAGGGAGGTCCACTCGGCTCAGATTTATCAGCTTCTTCCTGGTTATAATCTTTGCTCGGAGCTTCTTCAGTAGCAGGAGCATCTTGTGACTTGCTATATTCATGAGCTGCATCATAGCTGGTAAATGAACCCCCAGTGTCCATCAAGCTAGCAGCTATAGCAGCATTCAGATCAGCCTCTTCTTGTTGCGCTGCAATCATGTCCATTTCACTCATCCCTTCTGATTGTTCACCAAGTTGAGGGGGTACCTGCTGAGTAGGTGTTTGAACCTGGTTACAGGAGGCTGTTATCCTGCGGGCATCATCAGGGGTAAGCCATTGACCAAAACCGTTAGAGCCTTCAGTTGCCATAGGGCACTCCTTGGGGAAATTGCCTCTAACTGCAAAGATACTCCAGCCTGACCCCTTCAGGGTGTCAATGAAAGCCGAGAGGTAAAACTTTGACAGGTGCTCGGGAGCTGGGTAGAGACTATTGAAGTTATACCATTCCCCATTCACCTTCCTGATACAGAACCAGTGATCCTGCAGGTGGCAAATGAAAGCCACCTCCTGCTCAGGGTCAAATTGGGAAGACCCTGCAGCTGGGGAATCAAGAGGAACAACTTGGAGATCCCAAACCTCCAGCGCCTTCTGCAAAACCTGTTAGAAGAAACCTATTAGAAGAAATGAATAAAAGCTATCTGTGTAATAGACTGGCACCATATTCTGATGAGCTGTTAATGGAGCATATGGACTCTATATGTGGACATGAATAAAAGCAATAGACTGTTGACGGCATTCCAGATTCATTGCAAAGATACATGCGTAGCTGATGATGCTCTAAGAGGGAAAACTGTTCAGATCAAATGTAATAGGCTGGGACAAACAAAGAGATGAATCACAATGTGTATTTCAACGCATAACCACGTCCCATCTGTACAAATTCAGGTCTAATGAGTACCTTCTTAAAAATGTACTTTAAATATTTACCCATTCCCCAGAGTGTGGCAGAATCCACTACTAAAATGTTGCAACTTTGGGTTAGAAACGAAACGAATACTTTATGAAATCCTAATCATCTTCCCCGATTCACATCCGAATGTGTAAAGTGATAGTTATACAATGCCAAGATGAACATGATTCAATGAAGAAAAGGGGGAAATAGCTAATTGTTGCATGTGTTTGGTGACCCTTCTCCTATACATCCTGAAGGCTGAAGGATAAATAAAACATTAAAAGAACTGGCCTCCATATTGCAAAGTGCCATATTAGGACAGCATTAAAGCATATTCACAGCAAATTAGTTGTCATCTTAATAACTTTATGGAGATATGCACAAATGCCAAACTAACATAAAAATGTGTGAAACATCCGAATATCAGCAGCGTGCAAAACAGTGGTCTAATCACCACTATTTGTGCTGAGATTCATCATCATTTTATGACTGACAGGTATGGGTTTCATCATCATCAGTATTCTTTTCATTCAACAATTTCCATTTGTATTGCAGTGACATTTGACTCTTTGCTAGAGTGAACAAGTGAAGGGCACCAACCATCAAAAGGCTACTCTGGTCGTGTTATTGGCTCAAAAGTCCCTACTGTTTTCTCTCTCCCGAACATGCAGCATTAAGAAGAAAAATAGAGTTTGCTATGGTTTTCTTTGGGTTACATTTGTGTCGTGCCTTTTGAATACATAGACAGACATTAGCCTTAAACCACCTAGCAGATCCAAGCATCAGTCCTTTGGCACTGGTGCAGCACCAAGTCCCCCCTTCCATTAATGGGGAAAAGCCCTAACCAGTAAACTCAACCTCCACCAACTTTACGCCCTTCACCAATTAATTGGCTCAGAACGTACATCACATTTTATTTCTTCCGCATCATTACAAATTTACAAAATTTGTCTTAATGCGCTTAGCTGAATTTAAAACATGTGTATATTGCTATACATGGATTTACAACAGATTTAAAGCGCAAATACATATCATATTTCCTCATTGCACAACAATAGTGGTTGCCAGTGTCCAATTTGGCAAATTATTGGGAACACGCCAAATACCACTTGGAATCCATTGTTGGGTGTCAGAATCCAACATGGCCGACACGGCCCCAAAAAAAGGACATGGCTAAATGGGTATCTGGTAACACTGATGGCTATGCAATCATCTGGATTTTAGCGACTTGTGAAACTTTTCAGAACTCAGACGTCCCGCGTCCGTCTAGTTTTCTTTCCAGAATTGTTTGTGGAGCAGATTAAATAGAAATTGAATTTAAAACCTTAAAAATCTGCTAACCTTAACACCACTATCAAGCCTGACCATATTCCTAATTCAAATTAAGGAACAAATTCAGACAACTGTCATAGACTGTAGAAACTGAATTCATTCGTAATATCAGCAATTCAGTACACGACAAAAACAAAGCTACATTAACAAGATAAACTCTTAAATATGTAGATCAATCATATAATTTTGGACAGTGTAACGACAACATAATACGTTACCATAGCAAGCATGCACATGCATTGGTGCAGGCCAAGTACGTAGTGTAAACTGGTACAAACTGCTGTGAAGACGTTTGCTATTGTTTATACAGGATGCAACTACATCTAAACTTTCCAGTAATGCAATGCTATTGTTTATACAGGAAACCACTACATCTAAACTTTCCAGTAATACCAAAAAAAAAAATACAATCCTATATCAAAACACCTGCAGAGAATCATGCAAATTTTAATGCAGTTCTTTGAGAGCCAACAAGAAGTACTCCCTCCGTCCCAATGAATATGCAACTATGGGAAACGTGCCGGTAAAGCTATGTTAACTTTGACCAAGTTTATAGCAAAAAGTATTAACATTTATGTCTCAAAATAAATTTATTATGAAAATATATTTCATACGGTACTTATTTTGTCTCATAAGTGTTAGTATTTTTTATATAATTTTAGTCAAACTTCTTGATATTTGGCATCTCGGGATGTGAGAATTGCATATTCATTGGGACGGAGGAAGTACTATTTATCAGGAACCCCTTTAACATCTGATCAAGATGATTATGAACACAGGAGGTTACCTAGTACCATTAGGATTGGAATAAGATTGTATCATCTATGTTCAAGGAGAGAGTCTCTAATCATGCAATCATTTGATAAGTGCATTCCTTCACATGACTGGGATGATGCATTGACTACCTGAATTTCTTTTATTCTATATATAATTCTATAAACCCTGCTAATTTGTCTGCTTGCCAAGTAAGTTCTCTTTTTTCTTGATGTTTGACAAATCCATTCAAACACTATAACCTAGAATCTTCCACTAGACTAGAAGGCAATCGACGACTCCAAACAGCAATGCTCGAGGCAAAATTCATCCCCGGGTAAATTCTCTAAATTCTCAATGTTCAAGTGATCTTAACAGACAATAAGTATTCCTTCACAGACTTGATAACCGACTCCACGGAAGAAGCTGATGTTGATCTACGCATGACTAGGTCGACGACTCCAAACAGCAATGCTCGAGCAAAAATCCCCTAAATTCTAAGCGGTGATCTTAACAGACAACCAAGTTGAAACCGACTCCACGGAAGAAGCTAGGGATAATCAGTTAATCTGAGTCCATGAAGCCTGGACCTGGAGGGCCTGGACTAACCTGAATGCTGAAATCGCCGCCGAGGGAGACGTTGTGGGACCCCTCGCCCTCGGCGAAGAAGTCCCCCGCGGCAGGGTTGGCCGCGCCGGGGCTCCGGGAGCCCTCGAGCATGACGAGGCGCTCCCGCTGGTCGAGGTCGGCGGCGAGCGCGGCGAGGTCGAACTCGGAGAAGAAGGGGCCCTGCAGGGCGGTGTTGACGCAGTGCACGGCGCAGAGCTTCCCCTCCTGCACCTCGTGGTACAGCAGCCCGCCGTTGCTCGCCTCCTCCATCGCCCGCCCCCGCTCCAAAACCTTGCAGAAGCCTCGCGATTCGGCGCTTCGCCGCCTCGACGTGATTCAATTCAAGCCAGGATTGATTTGAGGAGGAGATGAACGAAATCAGGGGACGGGGGAAGGGGGAGCTGTAGGAGTGCTTTTTGCGTGAGGAGTCGGGGTCCGTCTCGGTGGTGACGCAGATTCCCCAGCGCAAAAACCATCAAACAGCCCTGACACAATGACACGTAGACCGGTACGCGATCTAAATGGCCAGCCTGGCAACGACGTGGTGTTATTTTTTATGATGCAATATCAAGTTGACACGTAAACCATCGTACTAGGATTAAACTTGTAATAAAGTACCACGTTATACATAAAAAAAAAAAAAAAAATTAGAGGAAGGTTTCCCCTGCTTTTCATTTCAAAAAGCATCAAGTTTCATTACAGTTCAGTTGGGCGCTATGCGCAAACGGCCCCGGAGCTAAAGCTCCACACGACACTCAGTCTCATTACAGGGCACATAGGCCAAATCACTTGCACCAGCTGATGAGGGAACGCCTATGCCCAGTTCATCACTGACAATCGCCGGCGAAGGAGCATCCGATTGTGCCCACCGTGATGATGACTCCTCCCACGTCCAGCTTATCCGCGGCGGCTGCTTTGATTGTTCCTCCAGGAAGACGATCACAGCCTCCAGCTTCTCTCCAGCCTCCTCCTCGTACAGAGATAGCCATCCTCGCAGCATCCTCGCCACTTTTCTCAGCACCATCTCCATGCCACGCCACTGCTGTCCCTGAAAGCAAAGTTCATTCCGTAATTTCCACAAAGACCAGAGAACAGCAGAAGATACAACATTAGTAATAAGATGCTTTTTATTAGCCACCCAGAGTCTTGCCACTGACTCATAGTTTGAGCCAATGTCAACTCCCAGGTAATCAAAGATGATCCCCCAAACATTTCTTGCCACACAATAGTCAAATAGTAAATGATGGACCGATTCTTCTTCTGCACAGAACATGCAAGTAAGATCACTAACATCCCTTCTTTTGTTCAAATTGTCTCTAGTCAAGATCCTGTTATGTGACACAAGCCACAAAAAGAAGTGTACCCTAGGTGGTACTTTGATCTTCCAGACTGCCTGTACATGAACTGGCAGCACTCCCCTACAAGTGATGATAGCATATAAAGATTGCACAGAATATTTCCCATTAGAAGCATAAGCCCACAAAATCTGATCCTCTTCTTCATTTAGGACTACCCCTTCAATCAAGCTTACCAGCTCATACCAAAGTTCCATCAGAGCCACTGAAACATTCCTTCTAAAGGACAGTTTCAGTGTCTGACCATCCCATACTTGCTCAAGAGTTTTACCATGTTGCTCATTTATAACATACAAAGGCCAGTAAACAATTGCCAAACTAGTGTTCCCTATCCATTGGTCCTCCCAAAACCTTATTTTCTTTCCATTACCAGGAAGCAACTTAATCCCTAGGTGAGCAGCTTGAGCAGCCCACATCACACCTTTCGAAAAAGGGGATGTGCCCACCTCAGGGCAGCAAAACATATTTGGGGAATTCACTCTATACTTGGACTCTATAATCTTAGTCCGAGATAGCATCCTTATGTAGATGATATCTAAAAATCCAGGAAGACAATAAAGACAGGTTAAGACTCCTAAGGTCTGGAATACCTAATCCCCCCATTTCTTTCCTCTGAGTCACTAGTTGCCAGTTGGCAAGATGATATCTATTTTTTTCCTCTGTGTCATTCCATAAGAAATGACCCATGTGAGTATTCATTAGCCTAATGGCCCATTTGGGAAACTTCAGAACAGAAAGGAGGTAGATGGGAATGCTTGCTAAGCAAGCTTTAAGTAACACCAGCCTACCAGCATGAGATAACAGCCTACCCCTCCAACCAGCTATCCTTTTTAGAATTTTATCAACAACAGGTTGCAAGTCATCCCTGCTCGGCTTCTTATAGTGCAAGGGTACTCCAAGGTACTTAATAGGGAATTCACATCTCTTGCAGCAGAAAAGCTTAGCATAAGCATTTGACTGATTTTCATCTAAACCCAAAGAAAGCAGATCACTTTTGTCATAATTTATCTTCATTCCTGACATTTGCTCAAAACAAACTAACAGCCACTTCAAGTTGCAGGCTTTATCTAAGTCATCTTCTAGAAAAAGTAATGTGTCATCAGCATACTGGAGGCTTATAATGCCCCCTTCTACTACCTGGGGGAGCAGACCAGAGACCAAACCCTGGTTTGCTGCTTTCATTAGCATTCTAGAAAAAACATCTGCAACCAAGTTAAAGAGCAGGGGAGATAATGGATGCCCTTGTCTGAGCCCTTTCCCAGCTTTAAAGCTTGTGTTCTCATCATTCATTCTAACACAGATTGACCCACCTCTCACAACTTGTTTCATCCAATTTCTCCATTTGAGGCTAAAGCCTCTGGATTCTAACATATCCTCAAGGAAAGCCCAACTCACCCTATCATAAGCTTTCTCATAATCCAACTTCAGCACCACCCCAGCTTGTTTTTGTTTGTGGATCTCATGAATAATTTCATGAGCAGCTACCACACTCTCCAAGATGAACCTTCCTTTAATGAAGGCTTGATTAGGGGCCACTAATCTATCAGCCACCTTAATTAGTCTATTATTTAGAACTTTAGAAAAAATTTTGAAGCTACGAGTTAATCGAGTGATAGGTCTAAATTTTTTAAGGGTTTTTGCATCGATTCTTTTGGTATAAGGGTAATCACTGCATAGTTCGGCCTATCTAAGTTTAGGCTTCCCTTTTCAAAAGCTCTAATGAGCCCCATTAAGTCATCCTTAATCACCTCCCAGAATGTTTGATAAAATAAAAAGGAGAAGCCATCTGGCCCAGGAGCTCCTTCTGCATAAGAAGAGAAGACAGCTTCTTTAACTTCTTCAACAGAAATAGCAGCATCCAAGAGATTATTCTCTGCCTCACTCACTTTCTCTTCCTCCTCCCAGAAATCCTCTTTAAGCTTAACTCCGAGACTGGTTCACTACCAAATAAATTTTTATAAAAGTCAGTAGCATGCTCAAGCATGTCTTTGTTACTATCAATCCACCCATTAGGTCCTTCCAATCCAGCAATTCTCTTCTTCCTATTCCTTTGGTTAGCCACAGCTTGAAAATAAGAAGTGTTTCTGTCCCCCTCCTTCACATCCCTCTCTCTTGATCTCTGCCTTGCTTTTGTTTCCTCCATTTTTTAAATTGCCTCTAAGTTTTCAATAATGTCTTTCATCCTCTTTCTTTCTGATATAGACAAGCCAAATTTTTCCATTTTAATATCCAGTTTTTCATGCTCCTCAAGGAGATCTCTTTTTTGCTTCCTAATCAGGGCATTGACATTAATAGCCCAGCCCTTCATTTTTTTCCTGGTTAATCTGATCTTAAATTGCCAGATATCCAGGGGATCAGTGAAGACACAATCGGTATTCCAGGTTTTATAAACAAGTTCTCTGAAATCTGGTTGGCTAAGCCACCATTTTTCAAATCTGAAAGGTGCCTGTTTCTTAGGTTCATTAATTCCAAAGTTTAGTAACAGAGGAACATGATCACTACATGCCCTAGACTTAGTAGTCACAGAGGCCAAAGGGAACTTATGTTCAAAGTTGGTGGTGCAAAAAATTTTATCTAAAGCAGCCATTATAGGATGTTCCTGGTTATTAGTCCAGGTAAAAGATCTACTAGCTGGTTTTAGCTCTATTAAACCAAACTTGTTGATCCAATCCACAAACAGATCAGTCCATTTGTGGTTGATCACCCCATTACTTTTTTCCTTGGCACTACAAACCAAGTTGTAGTCTCCTCCTATGACAGTTGGACCATTCCAATTCCCCAGTAAATTTCCAAGTTCATCAATGAACTCTTGTTTTCCTTCTTCATATGCAGATCCATACACTACAATTAATCTCCAAGTAAAGTTATCTATAACATTCCTAATCATAGCAGCAATGCTATATTTCCCCAATTGCCAAGCAAGCACTTCAAACTTCCTATCATCAAACCCAAGCAAGATCCCACCTGCTGTATTATTAGCAGGTACATAGTTCCGAGATAAAATTACTATGAATGCTACTCAAATAAGCTTGAGTAAAAGTTTCTTTCTTAGTCTCCTGTATGCCTAAGAAATCTAACTTATTTTCTACCACAAAATCAGAAATACACTTAAGTCTACCCTCTTTATTGAGGCCTCTTATATTCCAAATTGCTCCTATCATTTAACAACTTTTTCCCCAAAAAACCCCTTGCTTTTAGAAGCAATTTCACACCATGAAGGGCCTCCAGTACTACTAGCAACCTGCAAAGGATTTGCTACTGTAGGACTCACAGGAGGAAATTTCTCTACATCAAACACATCATCTAGACTAGCTGGTAAGTTAACCTCAGGGTTACACCTTTCAAAAACCAATCTATCATTCTTTTCTTTATGCTTAAGCATTTCAACTTTACTAATCACAGCATCACTAGTGTTACCCAAAGAAATCTTAACATCATTTGCAACATTAAGTAAAGAGCTATTGCTTTTAAAAGCAAAGGATGGTGGTGCTTTAGTACCTTCCAGATTTTTGATCTTTTTTGCATCCTGGGCTTTCTCCATCATCGTTCTTCCATCTTCCACACCCCTTCTCGGCCTGGGCACCCTCAGAGATGGGCCCCAAGTTTGCCTCTTCCTCTAGTTCTTGTTCTCAGTCTGCCCCATATCAGCATCCTTTCCTTTAGTATCCCCTACCAGCAGTTCTTCTTGTATGGTCTCTGATTCTTCCTCTTTTTCTTCCATTTCAGTGTCAGATACCATCTCTTCTTCATCAGACATCTCCAGCTCCATGTTCCTTAACAGCATAGAGCATTCCTCAGTGGCACTTTCCATCTGTGCTTTCTTCCTGAAACTTTCCCACTTAGAGTGAGTAGATTCTGCATTCAGTAATTCCAGCAGGTTATTCCCCATCCCCATCTGCTTCTCACTGATCCTGGGAGATTCAAACCCTCCCATACTTGGTTCCATAGACTCACATCTCTCTAACATAAAAAATCAATACGATAAAATAATCGTTGAATTTTTTTGTGAAAATGATGCAATATATGTTGAAAACGATTATTATATTCATAGTGTAATGTCTATGATAAAATATGGCAGCGATGGTGCATAATTTTTATTATGTATGTATGATAAATCAAGACCCTTTTAATCCCTCTCTTCTCAAAAAAAAAGAAAAAAAAAAAAAGAAAAGACCCTTTTAATCCCTCTCCTTCCCTCGACTCTCTGTGTGTTGTTTCTAATCGCCATTGGTAGCTAAATAGGCAAATCACATTTTCTTCGTCAGCTTAGGACCAATGGCTTCCAATATCACTACATCAATCGAGGCTTGTGCCGTGCATTGCCACTATAAAATACAGGTTACAAGAGACCGTAAAAGTTCAGCTATAGCAAATTAAATTATTAAAGGGGTGTGGATCCATTGTTAATAAAAAAAGTAAATATCCATATGCCACTATGTGGATACCGATTGTTAAGAAAAGAAGGACAACATCAATAATAATATTCATCTCTAAATAAATAGAGAAATGCAACCATAAGTTTGCAAGTTTCACATTCCTCATAAATTTTACATGTACAAAGAAGGTTACAAGTATTTAAGCCATTTGTGTACATATTCTTTTTGTTGCATAAGAATCAAATCGTGCTGGAAGATGTACTTGAAACTGCGGCACCATATCAACTATCCACATATTATCGGCAGGGTGAACAAAGGCACCAAATCATGCCATCACATGACCATCGCAAGTCGCCACATCAATTCACTAGCACGGCATACTTGTCGTTGCAGCTACACACATCTTGAGGTCAATTATAACAACTTATTTTGCGCAGAGTGTCGGCGCTGCATATATATATATATATATATATATATATATATATATATATATATATATATATATATATATATATATATATATATATATATATATATATATATATATATATATATATATATATATATATATATATATATATATATATATATATATATATATATATATATATATATATATATGATTTGGAAGGATCACGACCGACTTATTTACTAGCTAAGGACAAAGCCAGCGGGTAGGGTAGCCGTGGATCAAGCCCCCGTACCGCTGGTGAGTTCATAGAGCCCCTGAGCCCCTGGGGAGTCCATTGGATGGAAGAGGCTTTACCTTTCGAGTTTAGAGTGACCAACTCTGCTCGGCATTTTGTCAAAAAAAAAAAAATCTCTGCTCGGCATTTTGACAAAAAAAAAAAAAAAAACTCTGCTCGGCAAGTGTCTATTTCCTACTCCAGAACCGCAAGTGTGTGTGGCCTAAGGCTGTGCCAGATGACCCGAGACCTACAACCGATCGTCAGATTCAGATACGTCCCCGCGATTGTTATGTTTGGCACAAAGCTAGCGTCCTTTTGAGCTCCCTCTAGTAGCAAAGTAAAGGGGTGGATCAGATGTTAATCAAACAAGTAAATATCAGTATCATGGATACCGATCGTTAAGAAAAGAAGAAAACATCAATATAATATTCATCTCTAAAGAAATAGCGAAATACAACAATAAGTTTACAAGTTTCACATTCCTCATAAACTTTACATGTACAAAGAAGGTTACAAGTACTTAAGCCATCGGTGTACACATCCTTTACAAAAAGGAAAAAATAATCGTGCTAGAAGATGTACCTGGTAAACTGTGGGTCTTTTTTTTTTGACACCTCTCATCTAAATATAGTTGTAGCATACGTTCTTATACGAACACATACATCACACACACGCACACCTCACACACCACCTTGTATATAACCAAACCTGCAACTATACACAAATACAAAGATGTATATTTAAAGAGATCACCAGAGTCGAGTCTCCGTAGACGACGAGCACATCACACTCTCTTTATGACTCCACGTGTGGAGAGGTTCATCTGAAATTATTCTAGAATAAATCCCGATAAGAACACCACCAGCGAACTCGTGGTTGGAACGCTGGTGGGCAGCGTGCTCAACTGCAGCGCTTGCCAGCCTAGCTTGTTCTCGGGAAACTGTGGGCCTAACAACTATCCACACATCATCGACAGGGTGAATAGAGGCGCCAAACAATTATATAAATAGACAGACCAAAATCATTTCATATGACTGTTTAGCTCTTAATAAAACAAAATTTAATTACATTTTTAAAAAATAATTTGAATAAAAATATAAAAAATTGCTATTAAGAGCTAAGAGCGGCCAATTGCTATTGCACAATTGCTATTGCTGTGGGCCTGAAAAAAACATTCTAAGTATAATTGTGGGCCTGAAAAAAACATTCTAAGTATAATTCATCTTAACTTGTTGCACAATTGCTATTGCTGCATTGCACGGAGCGGCCAGCCGGCCGTTCCTGGCTTCCTGCAAAGCCACCGCTGGCACCGAACATGCTGCCTCGTGCGGCGCAGGCGTTGGGAGCTGCTCGGCTGATGCCTGATGCCGTCGCGCGGCAGCGGCGTCCCGAACTCCCGACTCGTGTCGTGACGCAAATGGACATGGACAGCATCAGTTAACAATCAGCAGACGCTCTGTTTCATTATTCCAAAGATCCGTCGATCAGTAGGTGTCTGGATCAGAGCCATGTGCCATCACATAAACTTAGCCGCTTTACCGTGCTCCTTTTGCCTGATGATGATCAATTAAATTCCCCATCAAACATCACAGCCATTCTTGTTTGACGCCTCCATCAGATCAGACGTCGTGGTCCAATCGCGGATCGGCGGTGCCGACGGCCGGGAAACCCAAACCCCCTCGTGATTAACGCGATCCCCATCCCACACGCCACTCCCCCCCGGTCGTCTCATCCCCAAGTCCCCAAAACCCAAGCAATCGCTGACCAAGCAGAGATGCCCGACGAGACGGCGGCTGCCACCGCGGGCGACGCCGTGTTCGAGCGGTGCCTGCTGGCGCTGTACCTGATCAGCCCGCTCACCGTGCTGGCGCTGCGCTTCATCTCGGCGCCGTACGGCAAGCTCTCCCGCCCGGGGTGGGGCCCCGTGCTCCCGGCCCCGCTCGCGTGGTTCCTCATGGAGAGCCCCACCCTCTGGCTCCCGCCGCTCGTCCTCCTCCGCTCGCCTCCTCCTCCGCCGCCGCTCCTCTCCGCCCCGCTCGCCGCCCTCCCCGCCGCGCTCTACCTCTTCCACTACGTCCACCGCACGCTGGTCCACCCGCTCCACCTGGCCCGCCTGCGCCGCGCGCCGGCGCCCGTGCCGCTGCTCATCGCCGCCTGCGCCTTCGGGTTCAACCTCCTCAACGCCTACGTGCAGGCCCGCTCCTTCGCGCTCCACGCCGGGCGCCCGGCGTCCACCGCCCGCGGCCTCGCCGGGCTCGCCCTCTTCGCGTGGGGGATGCGGACCAACGTCGCCGCGGACAGGGAGCTGCTGCGGCTCAAGGAGGCCGGCGGCGGGTACAAGATCCCCCGGGGCGGCTGGTTCGACCTGGTCACCAGCCCCAATTACTTCGGCGAGACGGTGGAGTGGCTCGGCTTCGCCGTCGTGGCGTGGACGCCCGCGGCCTGGGCATTCTTCCTCTACACCTGCGCCAACCTCGGGCCCAGGGCCAGGGACCACCGCCGCTGGTACGTGCAGAAGTTCGGCGCCGAGTACCCGCCGTCGCGCAAGGCCTTCATCCCCTACATCTACTAGGTGATGAATGTGTTCTAACTAAAATCTAATTCTGTGCAATGGAAATATGAATTGAACCAAAAAAAAAAAGAGATGTATTTGGCTCTTTGTTGTGCGAGAACGTAGCGTGTGCAGTGACAGCACGAGCGTGCGAATCATCGTTCTAATTTCACATGCCGGTGTTTAATTTTATTTTAAATCATAGCAATTACTTGTAGTTTTTCAGCCGTCTCGAATCTTGCTTGTAACTCAGGAGTCAGTTGCTGCAACCAATTTGTCTGCTACGTGGATCGATCCATACTAGTACATTGCAAAACACATTTTTCTTCAGAGATGCAAACGATTTACATAAGTAGCATTGTTTCCAAAAAGAAACACAAGTAGCAAAATTTTGATTAAAGAGTATTCTCCATGGTCCAAGTATTGAACCATTATATATAATTGAAAACTAATATTGTAGATACGCCTAGAGTTGAGATGAACAAGCAATGACGCGAGTTGAGAGGAACAAGCAATGACGCCTAAAGAGTATTCTCTTTGTTGAACGTAGCGTGTGCTATGACAGCACGAGCTTGCGAATCATCGTTCCAATTTCACGAATTTTGCTTGAGGGCTTGTTTAGATTCCAGATTTCACTCCTAAATTCCACTATGCAGAATTCCTATTCCCCGTCACATCAAAATGTCGGCATATATATGGAGTATTAAATATAAATGAAATAAAAAACTAATTGCACAGTTCTATTGTACTTTATGAGACGAACATTTTAAGCTTAATTAATTAATGTTTGGATAATTATTACCAAATAAAAACAAAATTGCTTTAAATGTGATTTTACCTTTACTACGCAAACTTTGGCCACCAACTTTGTGATCTAAACAAGGCCTGAGTTAGGAGTATTGGGCTCTAATTCTGTGCAGTGACAGCACGAGCGTGCGAATCATCGTTCTGATTTCACATGCCGGCGTTTAATTTTATTTTAAATCATAGCAATTACTTTTTTTTTCGCGACCGGAGAATATAGCTCGTTTTTATTAAGAGGAGTGAAATCCTCATAGCGCAAATTGCTCACCACTAAGATAGAAGCGAGCAATTTGGGATACAAATAGAACAAAGAAATGCAGAAACAAAGAAAGATACAAATAGCAATTACTAGTAGATTTTCAGCTGTCTCTAATTTTGCTGGCAAGTTAGGAGTTAGTTGCTGCAAACTAATTTGTCTGGTCCGTGAATCGATCCACATTGCAAAACACATTTTTCTTCAGATGCAAACGATTTACAAAATAAGTAGCAAATTTTTGATTAAAGAGTATTCTCCATGGTCTAAAAATTGAACGATACGCCTAAAAGTTGAGATAAACTAAACAAACCCCACACGCTAGTTGGGATCAAAAGACACTGCCACCTTCAATTCGACGAGAAATAGGCTAACCTATAACAAGCTAAAATTCAAGCAATACACGCCATAATTTGGCATTCTCCCGACCCTCCTAGCTAGCAAGCTTCGAATTGTCCTACTTGAAACTAAAGACGCTGCCATCCTTGGTCGCAGAATCCGACTGATGTTGCTCGCGTTCCTTCCTGGACGATTCCACCATGCTCTGCATTGCTGGCGTCGCGAACCTAGACCCAAAGTTCGGCGCCGGCGCCGCTGTGTTTGGACACCCGAAAGGATTTGTTACTAGCTGAGGCCCACTCCCGAATGGATTAGTTGCTGCTTGCTGCTGAGGCACACACGCGAACAGACTAGTTGCTGCTTGCAGAGGCGCACACGTCGCAGGCGCACACCCGAACATAGGAGTAGTAGTTGCTAGTGGTGCTGCAGCCGAGCTGAACCCGAACGAAGTGACCGTACTGCTGGAGAATGGATACGATGCTCCTGTTGAGGCACCGAATGATGGCGTGCACCCGAACGCCGGTCCTCCGGATGTCCCGAAGGGCACCGCCGCCATGGTGCTCCCGAACGCCGGTTCTCCGGATCTTGTCTGTGTCCCGGACGGCGGCACCGCCGACCCGAATAGCTGCACCGTGGACGCCCGCTGCTGCGCGTGGGAGCTCATGCCAGCGAGCAGGCACGCGCGCCCCGTCTGCTCGTACTCCCTCCGGTTCGCCACGCGAGCGCTCAGCTCGCGCAGCTCCGCCACCAGCTCCGCGCACCTCTCGTCGCCCGCCAGCCCCGCGGCCGCCGAGGCCTCCTGCCGGCGGTCCAGTATCTGCGCCGCCTTGGCGTGCTCGCCGCGATCCGCAGCGGCCCGCGCCGCCGCGATGTCCTCGGCGGCCTCCACGCGGAACCGCTCTCGCGCCACCTCTACGCACGGCTCCATGTCCGTCACCACCACCGGCCGCTGCACCGCGGCGTCCTCGCAGGAAACGTCCACCGACCGCCCGGTTGCCGCCTCCTTGTAAGTGCAGCTCACTTTGATCAGGCGGGTCACGCTGCCGTCGTCGTCGGCGCCGTCCCCGGCGGCCACGGGCACGTCCAGGAACAGCAGGAAGCGCCTCTCCTCGTCCGCGTACAGCTCGCCGACGTCCACTGACGCGGCGCGCCCACCCGCATTGATGCGGCTGTCGTAGTGGCCCGACTTGACCGTCCGGACGCGCACGCCTGGGTGCAGGCACTCCACGGCGATGCGGGCCTCCTGCGCCGTGACTGAGAGGAGCCCGCCGATGCACTGCGCGAACGAGTCCTGCACCACCGCCTGGTTCTCGATGAAGGAGAACGTGCCGCCTGTCACCTCCGCGATGGCGTGCATCGCCGCTGCGTCGTGGTCCGTGCCGAACCCGAACGTATGAACCGGTGGGCACTGGTTGTTGCCGTTGCTGCGCCTCAAGGAATGTGGAACAAGGTCGTTATAGCTCTTGGGAGGACCGGAAGATCTGTGTCTGTTGAAGCCGTAGGAGCCAAGAGTGTGGTTGTCCTGGCCATCCGAGAGAAGGATAACGCTCGCGACGGCGTTCCTGTGACGGCGCCCGTCGAGCACCTCGGAAGCCACACGAAGACCGCCTCCAATGTCCGTGCTGCCACAGGCGACAAGGGAATCCACGGCGGCCTTGGCCGAGGCCTTCCCATCGTCCGACATCCGTGTCAGCCGGATGATGCGGTGAGCCGCGGACGAGAAGGCCACAATGCTGAGCCGGTCGCCGTGCCCGAGGTGGTCGATGACGAAGCGCATGGCCTGCTTCAGCAGCGCCAGCTTGGAGCCTTCCATGCTGCTGCTGACGTCGAGTACAGTGACAAGATCGAGCGACGCACGCGCCGACGCGTCGGCCGTCGCAGCGGGCGCCTTGGCGTGCACCAGCACCGCGAAGGTATCTCGGGCCGTGTCTCTCGCGACAGCCTGGTGCTCGCAGTGCGTTTTGAGCTCGAGTACTCCATTGTTCGTCGCTTCCTGGACAAGTTCCCAGCCGTCGAGAGGCGACGGCTCCACCGGCTCGTCGTCATTGAACGCCGGTCGCGCCATGTCCGCCGACTCCGATTGGGCCCCGAAAGATTGGGGCAAGGGGCGGTTGAAGTTGAAGTTGAACGGCTGGAACGTGGACGGTAGTGGCGGCGGCAAGAAGGGGTTGAGCGCCACGGACACATGGTCGCGCCACCGTGCGCTGCAGACAGGGCAGACGCTGCCAGATATGCAACGGAGGTGGAACGTATGGTTGCACTCGGATGTGACGGTGGCCTGGCCGCTGCCCATGGCGACGTGGCAGACTGGGCACGACGGCGTCGGCGTCGCTGGCGCTGCGGAGTCGGGCGTCGCCGGTGCCTGCTGTCCAAACAGCGACGACGAAGGAGATGCCGTCTGCGCTCCAGAGAAGCTGAAGGAGGAGTTCTGAGTAGTCGACGGCGACGCCTGCACAAACGCAGACAGGCTTGTCTTGGATGAGGAGTCCGCCGCTGCCGCGGCCGACTGTCCAAACAGGCCCGTCGACGATGGCTGAGGCGGCGCGAAGGAGAACGTGGGGGCCGTGGTCGGCGTGTTGCTCCACCCCTGTCCAAACAGGCCCGTCGACGATGTCGGAGTCGACGCGAAGGAGAACGGGGTGGCTGGCGCAGGGGCGGGGGCCGTGGCCGGCGTGTTGCTCCAGCCCGCGGCGCAGATCGGGCATGTAGCGCTCCCGGAGACACAGCGGAGGTGGAACGTGTGGGCGCACTCCGACGTGAAGATCGCCTGCCAGAGGCCAATGTCGCCGCGGCAGGCGTCGCACTGGCCGCCGCTCTTTGTCGCCATGATCGATTTGTCAACGAAACGTGTCTATCCTGTTTTCGATTTTTAATCGCACGGTGCCCACCTCCCGTTCTCGCGCGTATTTATAGGCCGGGAAACGTGTAGCGTGGATCCGACGCAGGGAGTACGCGCCGGCAAGTCGGTTTCCTTCTCTGCGTCGAAGTACAGCAGTACAGGCGGTCTCCGCTTCAGTTCGTAACTCTTCTTCTCTTAGACTGACTGCAGCGGTGTCCTGCATGCATTTCTGTAAACGCACATGCAGGAAAAAAATGCTGCAGCGGGGTCCTGTATGTTCTCCTCTGAAGCTACGGACGGGCAGACATCCTGCAACTGTGCCGGAGGTACGGACTCTCCTCTACGGCAGCACGCTTGGCCCAGGCTCGTCCTTCTCGCCGTCTTGCGCGCTCACACGTCACCGAGAGAGAGGGGAAAAAGCGTGGAGAAAGCACATGCAAGGTGGGTCCCACTATTTTACAAACTAAAAAATGTTATAATTCACAAATTAAAAGTCCAATTTAAATTTCGATTACACCATTAAATTCATTACAATAAATACTTCAAAATAAGATCTCACATGAATATATTTAGAAAAAATTTATAAAGGATGACAAGTAGGGCCCCTTTTGGTTGTTGCTATAGAGGATGAGATATACAGGATGATGGGTGCGGAAGAAACGTATATAGAGGAGGGAATCTTGCTGACTAGGACGTATAAAGGAGAGAAATAGAGGAACATGAGTGCGGGTAGTCTTATATAATTTGTTTTGGGTCCCTTTTTTTTTTGAGCAATTGGCTCCATTGGGCAACTTCTTTAATCAAATTTCCAAATACTGTCATACATTATTCTTTTCTTTTATAGAAGAGACATGTATTATTCTTAGTTTCTTGCTAGACAAATATGGAAAATGAGAATGACTTTCCAAAATATGGACAAGATAAAAACTTGTTGGAGTACGAAAAAACTATAGAAATCCTTTTTTCTCATCTCCAATAGTTAAACAAAAAAAAAAACGGTAAATCGATGAATTTTACAAGTGGCTAAATGAAGTTTGGAGCATATTTGTTGGGTTTCTCAAACAAATTTCAAAATCTCGCACCTAAAATGTAGAAGATAATTTCTGCATCAAAATTCTAGACTATTTCTAATTAGTTAAACTACTTTTATACTCTTTTCTATATTGTGGACCAAGTTCTACTTTTTTTTCACTTCTTTTCAACTTTAGATTAGATTGGTGTATCGCCAAGTGCGCCTATATTTTCACGCGATAGATTGGTGTATGGACAAGTTTGCTTATATTTTCACGCGATGGAGTTGGTTTTTTCAAGTAGTAAGGAAAGATTGAGAGTTGAGGTAGCCAGTAGATTTTGGTAACTCTTCATAGACAGCTCGTCAAAAAAGGAAAACTCTTAAAAAAACGAGTAAAAATAGATTAAATAAACATGAGCAACAAATTTACAGGCAACATATCGGGTGCATACTAACCTCTTCGTGCAACCATGCAAACTTCTAATCTGAGTCACATGATGTTGATCCAAGGGTCGCAAGAGGATTGTGTAATTTTGTGTTTAACCGCCCGCTTTTAATCACACTTGTGCAAATCCCCCCTCCTACCTCCCCACTGTGTCCCCTTGGATCAACATCGTGTGGCTTAGATTAGAAGTTTGCATGGTTGCACGTAGTGATTGGTTTGCACTAGATACGTTACCAAGAAATAGACAGCAGAGCTTATGAAAAAAACGAATGTAACTCATGTGCAATTGGATTACACCCAAGAATCACCCAACCAAATTGTACCAAACACTTGATATATCAATGAACGTTTGACCTCTCTGTTGGGGGAGGGATTATTAAAGAAATCAAGGATCTTGTGAATGATTTTCAGTTTTTTAGGATATGTAAAATTCCTAGAGTTTGTAATTCTTTTGCCCATGAACTTGCTACAAAGGGCTTAGTATGGGACCTGGGTCAATATCACTTCTGGATGGACCCCCTCCCGGAGTTTGTAATGAGTTTATGTGCTCGCGATTTAGCTGAGTACAAGTTAATGAATCCAAGGCAATAGTGCCGAGGGAAATTTAAAAAAAAAATGCTTAACCTAAACATTTTTTTAAGATAAAACTAAAAGGAGGCCCTATGCACTTCTTAATTTGACGGTGTCCCGGATAGCTAGTCATCCTGGGCAGCGCGCTGCTGGCGGCTCTTCTTCGACGACTCCACCATGCTTTGCATTCGCGGCGTCGCGTACACAGCCCCAAAGGTCGGCACTGACTCCGCGGAGAGCAGGCGGCCTGCTCCAGCCCCAGGTCCCCCACATCCACTGCGCTGGCGTGGTGCGGCCCCAGGTCGGTTCTTCGCACCCCGGAATCCTGCGAACTCGGGAGGAGCGAATAGCTGCACTGTGCATGCGCGCTGCTGCGCATGCGAGCTTATACCGGCGAGCAGGCACGCCCGCCCCGTATGCTCGTACTCACGCCGGTCCCCCACGCGTGCGCTCAGCTCGCGCAGCTCCGCCACCAGCGCCGCGCACCTCGCGTCGCCGGCCAGACCCGCGGCGCCCGACGCCTCCTGCCGCCGGTCCAGTATCCGCGCCGCCTCGGCGTGCGCTCCGCGCTCCGCCGCAGCGCGCGCCGCAGCGATATCCTCGGACGCCTCCACGCGGAACCGCTCCCGCGCGACTTGCACACACGGATCCGTGTCCGCCGCCACCACTACTGGCCTCTGCACCACGGCGTCCTCGCACCCAACGTCCACCGACTGCCTGGTTGCCGCGTCCCTGTAGGTGCATCTCGCTCTGACCAGCCGGGTGACGCCACCGCCATCCCCGGCGGCGGCGACTGGCACGTCCACCAGCAGCAGGAAGCACGTCTCCTCGTCCGCGTACAGCTCGCCGACGTCCACCGACGCGGCGCGGCCGTCCGCGTCAACGCGGCTCTCGTAGCGGCCGGACTTGACCACTCGGACACGCACGCCGGGGTGGAGGCACTCCACGGCGACGCGCGCCTCCTGCACTGCGACCGAGAGGAGCCCGCCGATGCACTGGGCAAAAGAGTCCTGCACCACCGCATGGTTCTGGATGAAGGAGAACGTGCCGCCCGTCAGCTCCGCGACGGCGTGCATCGCGGCTGCGTCGTGGTCCGTGCCAAACCCGAACGTGTGAACCGTCGTCGAGCAGCCGTTGCCGTCTCCGCGCCTCAAGGAATGTGGCACCAGGTCGATGTAGCTCTTGGCGTGGTGACCACTGCCCTGTGCCAGAGTATGGTTGTCGCGGCCGTCCGAGAGAAGGATGACGCTGGCGACGGGGTTTCTGTGCCGGCGGCTGTCAAGCACCTCGGCGGCGACGCGAAGGCCATCTCCGATGTTCGTGGTGCCTCTGGCGGCGAGGGACGCCACGGCGGCCTTGGCCAATGCCTTCCCACCCTCGGACATGCGTGTGAGCCGGATGATGCGTTGGGCGTTGCACGAGAAGGTGACGATGCTGAGCCGGTCGCTGGGGCCAAGGTGGTCGATGACGAAGTCCATGGCCTGCTTCAGGAGGACCAGCTTGTGGCCAGACATGCTTCCGCTAACGTCGAGCACCGTGACGAGATCAAGAGGCGCGCGCTCCGACGCCTCCTCGGCGTGCGCAACGGGGGCCTTGGCGTGCACCAGCACGGCGAAGTTGTCCTGCGCCGCGTCTCTCGCGATGGCCGGGTGCTCGCAGTGCGTCCTGAGCACGAGTACTCCATCATGGACTACTTCCCAGCCGTCGAGAGGCGATGGCTCCACCGGTTCGTCGTCATTGAATCTGGAAGCGATGTGTGACCGGCCAATGTCGCCACGGCGGGCGTCGCACGAGCTGCTGGTCTTGTTCTCCATGATCCTTCCTTCAAACTTTTGTTTCTGGTTCCGATCTGAAGATGCCCGACCCCCTCGTGTCTTATTTATTTTGCGTGGAGTTCAGATCGCGTAAAATTGGCGATGATTGCGAGTTTGCAACCGCCTCTGGGTTTCGTAGATCAGTATTCAGGTCAAATTGGAGCCGGGGGCGACTTCCTTCCATATACTCCGTATATATATCTGTTAAATTTTCGTCTGCGCGTCAGATATCCAGATTTAAGACCTTCCTGCAAACAAACCAATTTAAGGAAACGAACGGTAAGAATGTCTGAGATGTTGGCACACCCGCGGACACTCCAATACATCAGCACCCATGAAGGAAAAAAAAAACAACAACAATCATGTGGAGTTTGGGCACTGCTGACTTTGGAGGAATTTTTCAAGCACACTATGGCAACGAATATCATAATTGAATTAGTTTATTTCAGGATGAAATGATCCAACACAGATCAAAAGGATCTTGTTTCATAAGATACAAGGGGGAAAAATGAAGAAAAAAACAGTTGCATATAGCATGCACTTCAAAATAGACAACACGGTAGAACAAGCTTGGTGCCCCGTTCCATGCCTACAACGGGAGTGGGCATCAAGCACCGTGGGACATTATTCATCCTTATTATTGTAGCATCCGAAGAAACTACGCTTGATGTTGAATCGCGTCCCCCTCGTTCACGCAACAGGGCTAGCCTTGATGTCCCATATCTCCTTGGCATACTGGGCGATGGTGCGATCGCTGCTGAATTTGCCACTCCCAGCTGTGTTCAAGATGGACATCTTCGTCCACTTCTTCTTATCCCTGTCATGTAACCAAGCATTCAGTTTTTTATATGAAACTATCAAAGACAGAGGGAAAAGGAGAACATCTTTGCTTGTGTTGGAGGTATGATCACTGTATGTGGAAAAAGAAAAAAGAAATAGAAACAGTAACACTGCTGCATTTAATCGTGACTAGTATGAATATATAACACAGGAACTAACATTTTTTTCTGAAATGCACAGTAACTAATATTTGAAGGCACGAGTAATGGTGACTGCAGGACCATGGTTGTTCAGTTGAGCTTAATGAGAAAGTATATGATTAGTGTTCTTACTTGTAGGCTGCGTCCACCCGGTCCTGTGCATCAATGTAGCTTGCGAAGTCATAGCCAACAAGGAAATAATCACCACGCCCAAATCCAGAATTCCCTTCAAGGGAATCCAAGAGAGGTTCATAGTCATAGCTGCCAAAAGCGCCACTCCTTATAAGCTGCTTGGCTTCTTCGAAACGTGGGTCTGGTTTGAACTGTCATATTGTAAGAAATAAATCAATAATAGCCCATCTACTTATAAGAAATATGACTTGAATAAAAAGTTTAACAGTGAAGTTTAGTTGTAGCTATCTTACCAGCCCATTTTCTCTGTCCTTCCTCAGCCCAGCAATCTGATCAGCTTTGGCACCGAAAAGGAAGAAATTATCTTCTCCTACCTCCTCTCTTATTTCAACATTAGCTCCATCAAGGGTGCCAATGATAACACAACCATTCAGAGAGAATTTCATGTTGCTTGTTCCACTTGCTTCCATACCAGCAGTACTAATATGCTGTGACAATTCGCTACCAGGAATAAGCACTTCAGCCACTGAGACATTGTAATTCGGGATAAAGACCACCTGGGAGGAAAAGGAGAAGAGCACTTTAAATAAATGATGTGAACCATTATGTATGTAGTAGTATAGAAAAGGGTTACTCTTTTTGATGGATCACAAATACAAATTAATACTTCTGAAGGGTTCTAAGAACAATCTGCCATAAAAAACAATCTGCCATAAAAATATCTGATAATACACCGAAAAGTTCATACCTTCAGATATTTGTTAACTTCAGGATCATTGTTCACAACAGCACCAACATCATTTACCAATTTCACTATTCTTTTGGCATTAGTGTATGTTGCAAACGCTTTCCCTCCTAGCATGACGGTGCGTGGTGTAACCTTCTGCTTCTCTTCTGCACTCATTTCCTACAAGACTCATAGACCTATTCAAGACTAGAACAGGGTATATAGAAAAATATGCATCTAAAGAATTTATCTCAATATGGTAAAACCAAAAATGCTACACGCATCACTTCAAGAAAGGATGCAGACAACACAAAGAAACCTACCTTTAATTTTTTGTATCTGTAAATAGCTCCCAATATGTTAAGGAGCTGTCTCTTGTACTCATGTATGCGCTTAATCTGTATATCGAAAAGGCTAGTTGGATCAATCGTAACACCTGTCACATCCAACACATGTTTGGCTAGGCGCTTCTTGCAAGATAACTTGGCTGCTGCCCACTCAGCATGAAGCTTTTCATCATCTGCAAACTGTTGAATGTTTTCAGTTATACTGTGATACAGCAATGACAAACAGATGAAAAGTTAGAAGCATCGCACTTACTTTGCGAAGTCCAGTAAGCAGATCAAGATTACTTGTCCACTGATCTGACTTTAGCCATTTTGTGACTATTTCACTCAACTCAGGGTTACAAAACCGGAGCCATCTCCGAGGAGTGATTCCATTAGTTTTGTTTTGGAATTTGGTAGGCCATATAGAGACATAATCTGCAAATAGTTCTTCCTTCAAAATGTTGCTATGCAACTCAGCCACTCCATTCACCTGTCAGAAAAAATCGAATACGCTTCAGGACATTAATATAGCAATTGAAAATGGAGAATCTGGAACTACTTGGAGCAAGGTTATGCCAACAATTTATGAATTTTCACATCTTAAATTAATTATAAGTTTTTAACATGAAGAGGTGGGCAGCAAATCCAGTATAGTAGATATCTGATCTTAGTACTTCACATTGCTCATAGTGATATAAACAGTTATAAAACATGATCATGGAATCAAAATCGCTGTATTTACCGTATGAGAAGACACAACACACAAATTTGCCATGCGAACTACCGGCTTCTGGGGATTCGAGCTATCTAAAACTTTCATTGAATCGATCTTTCCCTCCATGTCCTTATGTTTGGAGATTACCAATTCTCTGAACTGCAAACAGTGGCACAATTTGTGAGCTTGTGCGATGACTGCAGTGCATAGAAAAAGTAAATTTGGCATGAAAAATTACCCGCTTGTCAATTTCCTCAATAATTTCCATGTGTCGTGGAAGTAATTTCCTCATCACGATTTGCGACCACTTTTCAAGAGCTTCGGGAAGAACTGTATGATTGGTGTAGGAAACAGTCCTGGACCACGGAAGATGATTTTGTAATTAGTTCAAGTAAGAACATCTCTAGAAGTTTGATGGAGCTTAAAATATTGGTCAGAAAAGATTTATAGATCAACTATATAAATTGAACCTCACCTATATGTGATGTCCCAAGCTTCATCCCAACCAAGTCCCTCCTCATCCATAAGTAATCTCATTAGCTCAGGGATGGCAAGAGTAGGGTGGGTGTCATTCATTTGAACAGCAACTTTAGTTGGGAACTCACTCCACTTTCTGTCAGCCTTCCTTTCTTTAAATCTGGCAATCATATCCTGGAAATAACCCCCATTTTCAGTTATGCTCATCAACATATACTTTTTGAAATAAAAGGCAGGAGCTCTGCTAGTCAATTAAGAGAAAGAGTTTAGAGTTTTATGCACAAATGGCGCCCCCTGGCGCAATACACGATCCTAGGACTGAAGTAAGAGAGATTAAATCCTGCTGCTAAAAAGGATTCACCCAGCAAATATCAGCGCCCTACGTCATATCCTCTCTTGCTAATGAATGCTCATCAATAATCGTCAGAGAGATATTTTTTAAGATATTGATAATCTTTAACAAACTATAACCATAAAAGGCACACTGCAACTAAAAGAAAACAGGATAAATGGTCTAAATCTCATTATCCTAGTATAATTTGAAAACAGTTCAGGTGGTGGTGCATACTAGAGGTAACATGATTGATCCTGATATATTGATGATTCAAGCAATGCAAGAAAATTACAACATTTACCAAACATATAGAAAAGCACAAGATGGGCATACATGCCTGGTTCCTTTTATTGGAACCTTCTCAAGTGAAATGAATTTCTTAACTACCTGAAGTGATGCACTGCAAAGGAAAAACTGCTGCTTCAGCCTTAGAAGCTTTCCTTCTTCTGTAGCATCACCGGGATAAAGGACGGCACATATCTGCAATGTGATACTCAAAGACATAAGTCTCTTTCCTAGGTAGAACTAGTACCATGAAGCAATAAGTTACAGGTTTCAGCATGCAATGTCATCAGTCAATAAAAATATCCCAGTAATGAAAGGCATTGCTCTTTATTTAGTCCTTGGAAATGGATCTTATGAACAGCTGATAGTTTCACTTTAGAATGAAATGTCACCTGTTGGGCTCTAGCATGAAGTTGGGCAGCTGACTCATATTGACCATCATTGAATTGAAACAAGTTAAAATCTTCAGCAGTAGCTTTTGCTTCCCAAAGACGGAGGCTGATTGCATTTTTTGTCTTGTATCCAGGGATTGGCGCATCATATGCTAAAGCCTTCAGGACTTCTCCTCCTACCCATTTCCGACTATCATACAATAAAGAGAGTAATCATATAACAAGTTACATCAAGGCCCTCAAATAACCACCCATAGCACAAAATAAATAACAAAAGAAGAAAAAAAAGTCAGTGAGAAGGATCCCAGAAGATCTAGGTAAGTTAAATGTATGGATCTATCATTGAAGTATAAGGAAATCCACCAATCCAAACTTAGTTTGTGGTTCATACATTCAAATTCATATTAGTCAGACTTTTGGACTGCACAAAAAAATAAGGCATCCACGTTACACCTCATATTTGCAGTTTGTTTAGTTCAATCCCAAAGGGACAAGATGATGGGATGCTGGAGGGTAAAAAAAGAGCTAAATGAACATTTCTTAGAACTAGGAGTTTAGGACAGGTTAAACCAAGTTAACAAAGGAATGTAATTCTCTTTTTATCTAGAAATCATGAGAAGCCATAAAAACTTCAAACTGAACTAAAATGCAGCAAAAATAAATTTCATCAGACAGAAAATGTGGTGCTCATATTATACTCACGAGCCATCAGGCAAAATCTCAACATGGCCAAAAAATCTGACAGGGAACACCACATCATGCCTGGGAATCTCCCAGGGGCTGAATTTCTGAAGAAAAAAAAAAAGGTGTATTGGTTATAGAGGTCTAGAAAAATATATCAACAGAATCAGATGTGCATTTGTGGTTCATACATCGAGCCAATCTTCCGCAAATTCTTCCTGGCCCTCCTTGGCAATGTGTTGTTTGAAGAGTCCATATCGGTAACGCAGACCATAGCCCCAAGCAGGCAAATTCAATGTTGCCATTGAATCCAAAAAGCAAGATGCAAGCCTACCCAAGCCACCATTTCCTAGAGCTGCATCTTTTTCCTGAAAAAATCAGTTAAATATTAATTTGCAGCATAGGATTTTTTTTTTTGGAAATTTATGAAATTGCAATTACAAAGTAAAACTCAGGTGCCATGAATGCGCACATTTTTTATCCTGAAGCTTTTCAGTTTCAGATAAACAATTCATTCAGCTTAAAACTCATTTTCAGGTTTTCTTCACTTATGGTATGTGTATCACATTTCTCATGGGCAATTGGGAAGCTGCAGAACAGATATTTCGTAGTAATAAATGGGTAAAGTTGGCAAACAAGTTAAGTTTTTTTTTTTTCGCGAGCAGGCGTCATGCTTGTATTTCATTAAGAGGGAAAAAGGCCGAGGCCTACAAACAAAGGTTTTTGGACGCAGGCGAGAAGCCCTCGTCGAACAAGCTCACCTAACTACTGGATACACTAGCAGGGATTACATGTTTGCTAAATTGCGCGACTAGACAACAGGTAAGTTAAGTTTTTGCAGACACGGTTTAGATCTGGAATGTGCAAAAGCTCCAGTCCATGCGAATTTATTCCCTTCCTGATTCAGTAAACTAGGGAATCAAATCTAAGCTATCCAGAGCCCAGCATCTCGGATGTTTCTTAAACAGGTGAGATAATAAAACCCGTCAATGCCATTAGACAACGTCGCAGTCAAACAAAGCGCCATCTCATTTAAATAATCAGTGTCAAGTACTAGTATAAGATAAGATAGCCTTAACAAATTCACACTCCAATTTGTGGGTGGAGGCAGAGGCACTCTTAAGCGAGCTCACGCTCACCTGTCCCGCGAGGGCCTCGAGCTCGTAGCCGAACTTCTTGACGGCCTCGGCGTAGGCCCCGGTGATGCCGAGGTTGCCGACGGCGTTGGTGAGCGCGCGGCCCTGCAGGTACTCCATGGACAGGTAGTACGTCTGCTTCGGGTCCGTCTTGTGGAAATGTAAGTACGTCTCGTTCCATCTCTGTAAAGCAAGCACACGGTTCACACCTCCGATTCCCTCAGTGCGGTGCGGGCAGCAGCGCGCGAGCGAGGAAGAAGGCTAAGGATCGGCTTCTCTCACCTGGATGAGGTGGTCGCGGACGCTCTCGGCGGTGGCGTAGTAGGCCTGCTCGGGGCCGAAGGCGGTGGGCGAGAAGTGGGGGTTGTACTGCGCCTTGTAGGAGATGTTGCCGGCGATGTCCGCGGGCTTCTCGGCCGCCGGGCTCGCCGCCGGCTTCACCTTCTCGGCCGCGCCGCACTTGATCTCCGGCATGGCGGGCACCAGGCACGCGAGCGCTGGGGAATTGCGACGATCAGCTGGCGATAAGGCTTCTCCGGGGAGTGGGAGGGATGGGTGGTGGACGGATGGAATGGGAGCGAGCGAGCGAGGAGCTCTGGAAGCCCGGGGAGGGGGCTTTTCTAGGTGACGGGAGGGGCCGCACGTGAGGAGGGCGATGGATCCGATAAATTGGGCGAGACCGTGAATATTTTTGGGAAAATGGAGAAGCCGAGATATTTAGTTCGTGGAGGAAAGCGACAAAGGCAGGAGAAGATGAAGGACCGCCTCCGATTGTTTTGTGGGGTGGCTTCCCCCCTCTGATCGTTTCTCCTGCTCTTTTATTTGACAAGTGTATTTTTGGAGGCAAATGGTTAATGCATATTCCTAGAAACAAATGTATATGCTGTGCCAGCGATGGAATCTATGAATGGGCAGCTTGGGGTCTTCATTGCAGAAGTTTCTTTTGACAAAGGGATTTCCAATGCAGAAGCTGAACGAAATTGTGTCATGGTTCTTCTTCTTTTATTATTCTTTCACTTAAACAACCAAAGAATGCTATCAACTCATCGTCCAAGGCTCCAAGCGCAACAATATGCATGAATTGGATTGATGACAGCCTATTTCTGAAATAAAATTTGACGCAGCCTAAGAGCAGGAAGCACAATTGCACAGTGGAAGGGTGCAAGCCTGCAGCGACAGAGGAGCACACGTGGCACGTGCGGACGAGTCCGAAAGGTGCGAGCGAAGCGGGCGAATCGGGTCTGCACACTCTGATGCAGTGATGCCTGGTTCCGGCAAGGCAATTTTTTCCAGATCGGGCAAACGCGGCGCTTTGGCCCTGTCCATCGGCTTTCCTATTTGAGAATGATATCCTCTGCTCTCGGACACCGTGCACGCCCAGATGATTTGTCCCGGGGTTTATCACCATACCTGGTGGGTGGCATGATGCGAGATCTGAAACTTCTGAATCCATGCTGGAATTGGTATCGTTGATTCGTTCGGCCTTATCACGTCCATCTCGTGCCAATCTATATACAACACACGACACTGCTGGCCTCCAAACCAAATTGCTCTCAGGTGATGTGATTGATACGTTGCACAGGTTTGCATCCAGTGATATCGCGGATGCGCTAAAATTGGTCATGCAATCATGCGGCGTTGCTAGATCCGAATGTCCCTGAAAATATCCTAGGCGCTTTTTTGGTTTCTGATGAAGGTGATGCGTCTGTAAGACAGCGACCCATTGCTTTGCGGTCCGGTCCATGAGACCACTCGTGTCGTATTCCGTCCCCGATCCTCAATGGAGCCAGGAAACTGGGGACTTGCAATAATGCAAGGTGCCACGTCTTAGTCGTCTACTGTAGTTTCGGAAGCAGGGTCCTTTGCTGGTCGTTCACGGAGCTCTCACACAGATGGTGACGTGTGGCACGACAAAGTGCTTTTGATTGCTTACTAGTTAAATGCCCGTGCGTTGGTATACAATATATAGGGCAAATCGATGTACAGTAAATTGCTATAATATTAAACTCATGTCTAAAGTCATCCTCAAATCACAGTTAAAACCAGGAAAGCAGTAAATTGCCACTATCTAAAACTCTTCTCTCGAGTGTTCTCAAAGCCTAAGGATTGTTGCCAAAAAAGGTATGCAATCCATATGATATTTATGTTTTGTCAGGCTGAATACATAAAGATGTCATGTATGATCCAATAATATTCCCTAAAAAAATGATCCAATAATATATATAATTTTTTCAATGCAGAGACCTAGATCATACAAGGGCGTCATAAACTATTGCGAAACTGCTTATACATGTGGTAGAGAATGAAAATGACTTATCGAAAACAACCGACACCATGTCTTGCAGTTAAGATGCTCTTGAAATCTTCAAACTCAAGTGTCCAGAGAGCCTATCAGTGCACCATATCCAAGCAGAGATGACGGCGAAGCACCAGCAGGCCGCCTATCCACCTCGATCTGCCTGTCCTACAAGTAGATATGTACCTTGGATTAGTGGAAAGCCAACGCAAAAGATGGAACACAGATCTGAGCTCAAACGTGTAAACTGCGGACGAAATAGCGAGTTCGAGAAATATAGACCGACATTCAATAGCTCTGAATAATTATGCTAATAAAAGTCGTGCTGCAGAACTAATATAAGCCAATTAAATAATCCAACTTAAAGAACTCGGAGGCAATGAGGGCGAATCAGGCAACCAAGCTGAAAATGTGCTCGGAGGCAACGAGGACGAATCAGGCAACCAAGCTGGCAGGCAGCTCTACTCATACAACAGGTTCAGTGAAGTTGTCCTCCTGAATGCTAAGTTCCTAACCAAACACCCCTCCTAGGATGCCTCACAGAAAACTAACTCAAATGTCAGCACATGCGTCAATATCAAATCAAATGCTTTAACGCATGACAACCCACATGAAATTGATCGCTACAAAAACACACTCAATAGGCAGAGCAATTTAAGCATCCATCGACTTCATTTAAACTTCCGCAGAGAAATGCAAGCATCCATCGAAGAATTAGAAGTAACAAGACATACTGACAGCCGAGACAATGTTATTAGTCCTACCCTGTTCTGCTAGAAGGCAACTAAACTTTAGAGACCATGCCAATTGCCATTGCCAGATAGGAGAAGGTAGACATGAAAATCTACTTACTACTGAAAGTAGGCAACAACAATCAGCAGCATGATTGGCACTGGAGAGCTCAGTTGAACACAATAATAGAAGGATGGGCTAGTTCAAAGACATTCATAAAACATTTGTCAAGAAAATAGTTTGATTACACAATAACAGATGGGTGGGGCTATGATTTGCCATGGCACCAAACATCATTTGGATTCAAAATTGATTGCTTGAAGCCTAGAACAGAGTATGCTATTTCTGAATAACAAACTGCATATTTGTATATAGGAAAAAGAAACAATTTGTTCCATATACATTTCAAACGGATGGCTCCTGAATGGAGTGCCAAAAAACTCATGTATGTTAAATTATATAATGCTCAATGCAGTTGTGTTAGCCACGCTTCCATAAAACTTGTGATGTTAGCTGTAATTCCCAGTCTAGCACTACTTATCATGCTCAATGGTTTAAGAGACATTTCATCAAATACCATGAGAGCATCCCTTAGCAGTTCGAGCAAAGAAAAAAAAAAACTGAACCAGTAGAGTCAAGGAGGTTTCAAACCTTATCACACTACGAAGCGGTAGCGGATGACAGCACGGACGCACGTAACGTCGAGGACAATGGGGCGAGCGCACGACGCAACGACGGAGTAGGTCGTGGAGGCAGTGGTGTCTCCGGTGGCGTGGAGATGGAGTCGCGGCGGCGGTTGAGCCCCGGTGGCCTCGAAGCAACCGTGCGAGGGAGTGGGAGAGGAAGAGAACGTGTTGTCACACCTCCTACTAGATGTGCCGCCATCGCCCCAGGAGGTCTGCGCCTCGTGGTTGAACTGCCGTCTGCCAGCAACGTCCCAGGCTTGAACTGGTGGCAGTCGGCGACAATCGGCGCGGGTGTGACGACGACGCCAAGGGCGACGACAGCGCAGGTGCGACGGCGAGGAGGGCTGGATGAGTCGTGGGCGAGCGAGCACACGGAGTGGGGAACGTCGGGAGGCCTGCTATCGAACACCGCTCCGGGACGCCGTTGCCAGGAGAGCTGGGGTTGTGCTTCTGCAGTTGTACGGGCGGGAGAAAACGAGGCTTGAGGCTGCAGGGAGAGGTTTGTAGCGGTGGTTCCGTGGGAGTGAGGTGGGCGTCCTGGAGGTGGGGCGATTAGTGCTAATTTGGAAGAAGCGGTCCCATGCGTCCGCTATTGCTATTTTGGGACGGCAGTTTTTCTTTTCACGCGCGGTGCACGAGCGGGCAGCAACTAGGAGGAGCGGTCCCGGGTTATTTAGCGCTGACGATATGATTTGATTTCTTTTAGTGGTAATAAGAAATAAGATTAGACCGGTCACTCACTCATCGCACAGAATTAGAATCCTCGGACACAAACGGATTAGAGGCAAGTAAAACAAATCAGCTTACTTGACTTCTAATAAATTGCCGTCTTCTAGGAGTCTGTGTTTGCACATCGCTGTACATCTCAAGCGTAAATGCAACGTTTGTGCATCACATCATATATGTCTCCGGCCTAGATACCAAAGTTGCACAGTAAAAGTCACATCACACTTAGCAATTTTATTTTTATTTGGTAATAATTGTCCAAACATTAATTAATTAGGTTTAAAATGTTCGTCTCGCAAAGGACAACAAAACTATGTAATTAGTTTTTTATTTCATCTATATTTAGTACTCCATACATATACCGATATTTTGATGTGATGGAGAATCTTTTTTTTGCATAGTGGAATTTGAGGGTGAAATCTGGAATCTAAACAAGGCCTCCAGCGTAAATGCAATATGCGAGACATGTCGACTGTGAACACAAAACACACTTGCAGGGATCCCATTAGGATGTACGCCTGACAATAGGCTGCTCGATCGGTCTTACCACTCTAGAATCTTATTGTTGTTGAACCAATAGCCATCACTTAGTGTGTTAGATTGCCTTTTTTTTTTCTTTCATCATGTGTTGGACATCTCAATCGATCTTGGTCGTCCTCTCGTTTATATAAACGAATGGTTTTATAGTAGTAAAAACGTATTCCAGACATAATTCTACAAGTTTCTTATGAGTTTCTATTGAATTTGACTTAAAACTCTCTCAGAAATGAAGAAGCGACCTAGGTCATTGGCCACAAGCCTCCAGGAAAAGTTGGCCTTGATCGATTAGACACGAAGTTCCGATCCTTTTTGGAACACAGGAAATAAAAATAACATAGGAATAGGGTAAAAGTGAAAAACTGTAGTATTTCAAAATACAAGAATAAATACTTTCAGGTGTTTGAATTGCAGTAATAGAGCCATGAGAGCAAGCCATCAGCAAGCATTCAGATTCCCCTTAGTTTAAGTGGATTCTTTTTTTCCCTAAGATTTGTGTATGATTGGAACCCTTTCCTCTAGATAGGGGAATATCTTTCCTCCAATCCAAACAGTAACCTTAGGAAACTTTCCTAAGGAATTAATCCCTTTGAATTTCTTTCAATCCAAACAGGGCCTTCGTAGTAGCAGTACCTACAAATCGACTAATAAAATTTAGTGTCATAGCATTTAGTGCGGGTGGCGTTCAAAGACTATGTAAGTTTATAAAAACATTATCAATATTTGTACATCAAATAAAAATCTATTCTATAATTTTTATCTAGGGAGCGTATGTTATGAAAACCAAGAAGCTATGCAAACTATGAAAACTTTAATCAATACCACATCCTTCTAATCTAGGGTGCGTAATGTAAGAAGTATCATAGTATTTATCTAATGATACTTCTTACATTATTATAAATACTAGTATATATTTATATATATATTTACCAGACTTTATTGATATTGACTTTCTCCTTTCGTTTCGTATTAAATGACGCTTAGAATTTATCGCAAAAATCAACATTAAAGCTTAAAAAGCAAAATGTTTCTTAAAGAGTATATTCAAAAACAGGAGGACCAAATAAATTAGAACAAAATTTAAATACTATAGGATCGTTTATTTCGAAACGGAGGGACTATGTAAAACAAGAAGACATTTCTTCTTGACGGAGGGAGCGTAGCACTCACTCCACATCCACAGCTGCACTAATTTCAAATCTACGTCGTGTTCCCTCTCAATTCCTCAACATCGTGCAGCAGATCATCTCAAGTTCTCGAACCTCTCCTGCCTCAGACTCGTAACCGACGGCGGCGGTGCGCACGTCGAGCCATCGTGCCGCCTCGCTCCTGCGCTCTCGGCCGCCGCGCGCTGCTGCTCCTGCTGCAGGTCGCGTCTCACGGACCAGAGCGACTCGGCGCAGCGCCGCATTGCCGGCCGCGCGGCGCGGTCCGGAGCCGTGCACTCGGCCGCCAGCGCCATCACCTTCTCCACCGCCGCCACAACCGCGCTGGTCCGCCGCATCCGCGGGTCCATCACCACCACTGCGAAGCCCTCCCTGCACTTGCGCAGCGCCTGCGCCACCACGGTAATTTCGTCAAACACCTCACGTGCGGTACATTTCAGTATCATCAGAAGTTTGTGTCATTGTGCTTGCGTGCTTTACCCATTCGGTGGTGAGGCGTTGGCGGCCGCGGCCACGCTCGATAGGGCGTCGGCCGGTGATGAGCTCGACGAGGAGGACGCCGAAGGAGTAGACGTCGCTGCGGTCGGTGAGCTGGCTTGTGCGCAGGTACTCAGGGTCCACGTATCCGGCCGTCCCCTTGACTAGCGTTGACACGTGAGTCGCTTCTGGGTTCTCGGGGGCTAGGCGTGCGAAGCCAAAGTCGGCAACCTTTGCTCGCAGTTGCTCTGTTAGGAGAATGTTGGACGACTTGATGTCTCTGTGGATGATTGGATGATCTGCTTCCCATTGTAGGAAAATATTTGTCAGACAATAAGGATGCTGAAGGTTTGGTATCCGCAGTAGATGTCAATACATAGATATGTTGGGTTCCCTCAAAAATACATAGATAATATGTTGGGTGTGAACTCAAAAATAATATGTTGGGTGTATGTCATACAAAATCCTGATCATGAATGTTCTGAGATGGTGAATTTCATGCTGATTGTATCATCTAGGGAACTGATGTGTGATGTTCGGAGTATTAACATTCAGGACCATGATCAAATATGCGTTTGTGGGGTTATTATGCCAAATATGTTTTGGGGCCTGACTCATATTTTCATATGGAAATGCAGTGTGGGTACCTGTATAACCATGTAAGTAGGCAATGGCATGAACTATGTCAATAGCAATGTTGAGACGTTGTGCAAATTCCAATGGCTCCCCTTTTGATCCTGCATAGTGGCGAAGTTTGTTACTAAGTTCCCTTCAATCCAGTGGGAAAAAAAAGAGAAGAATTGTAGCATTACATTCTACAACATAATTTGATTCCAAAAATTAGGATGATTGGAACTGGGAACATAAATGAAACATGGTTCAAAGTTGTATTAAATAGCTAGCTAAGACTGTCGCTATAGCCCGCTATAGCTTTTTGAGGCAGTGTGTCGCTATTTGTGTTCATGTACAATTTAGTTGCTATAGCTCGATATAGCTCCACTAATAGCTGTTTTAGGGACAAACCGCTAAATATCTTAGCTTGCTATTTAAAACATGCTTCAAACACACAAAAAAGGAAAATCATAGGCTTAAGCTGAAGCATACATATGTTTTACATCTCTTTCAGTAAGTGACTTGCCATACTCTATTTATAAATGCATTTGACTTCATCTAGTTCTACTGTCTTGGTGATGGGTGGCTTACAAAATTATAACTTTTACCATTTTGACAATACTGCTACACTACCACAAAAAATAAAGTAGTATGTGTTTAAGCTTGTCCATTGCAAATGTTTCACGTACCATCCAAGTGTTGACGGAGTGTTCCATTATTGACGTACTCAACCAGAATTAGGCGTTCATCCTCGTATTCCACATACCCAAGAAACTTTACCAAGTTCAAATGCTCGACAGTTGACAGCATCTGGATCTCACTTCTGAACTCTGCAGATAGATGCCCACCATTCATCTGCCAAATCCAGATGTTGGATGAGAACTTTTTCTTGATTTGATTGCTGCAAGTAACACAGTGGAGTAAATATGTACAACATTTCTTCTGTTGAAGGAATATTCACCTACAAACCTTAGTAGCCCTCTTTACAGCTACGATGGATCCATCCCTGAGCTTCGCCTTATACACAGTGCCAAAATTACCTAACCCGATTTTGTTTTGTTCACTAAAGTTTGAAGTAGCCTGGCAAATTTCCTGAAACGAGAACTGTTCTTGCCAGGACTTTGTTTGGCTGCTATCACCTCTCTGCCTGGATATATTGTGTATATTATTGCTTGTGCTACTTGTCGATGAAATTCTGGAGACTGCAGGAACAATTGGAAACAATCTTAATTGGACTCAGCTTTGATTTAATAGTTGAGCAGTTTGATTAAGAACACATCCTCACAAAGTACATTCATTATTGAGCAGCTATTTATGTCTTATTTTAAATCGCATATGGCCATATGGGTCAATGGGTGCTGTTGAGTTTTGTAGCTTGAACGTAAAGCTTCATGATTGACCACAAGCATGTATTAGAAATGTCAGTTGAAGAGCAATGCTAACTTGAACGAGTTTGAATTCTGATTAGCTTATTAGGTGAAAACTGGAAACAGGAAGTGGCAGTGAAAACTCAGATTGTAAATCGGGAGTATGAGTAAGCTCAAATTACTGGTAACCCATAAGTTGAAGGTCGATTAGGATGGACTCCTTATTGGTTATTGCTTATTTATGCCACAATTTTGCATTACCATGATTAAAATCCTTCTTCTATAGAATCTTAAAAGACCTGATGCACCTCGTTTGACGAGGTAAATATTCTCAGCCCTTTCTAATGCAAAACCCGTTTCAGGACTAGCTAGTAAGTAGTAACTATGATAGTTACACATGCAGCATCTCAGGTTCTACATGACAGATGAATGAAGAAAGGAAGGTGAGCTTACTGGGACTAGCATACACATCCTGGCGCTCAATCGGAGGATTCTCATGGGCTTCCTTGATTTCAGATCGAGGAGTGAAGCAGTTTGCCCATGACCCTAAAACTGCTGCAACTCTTTCCCGGAATGATATTGAGCTCCTGGCCTTCCTGTTGACCATATGTGAACGAGGTGTATAGGTAGAAGCCCAAGAGTACCCAGGATCTGACTGAAACTCACTGTTGAAGCCAGAGAGACCTCCATGGCCGGTTGGGGATGTCCGGTTGCGAGCTGCCTGCATAGCTGATTAGATTCAAAGATGGGACGGACAGCTGTTCGCGCATAATCGGGTACCATGTTCTTCTGATTCTTAGCTTTTGTAGACTCGGGGCGATGGAGGATAATGGACTGATTCAAATTTGACTGGGTGCATACGTCTTTATTATCATAAAACGGTGGTTGAAATGGGCTTTCAGGCAAGCTGATGGGGTTAGGAATTATGACTTTGGAGTAAACGTACGTATGACAACTACTGTTTACAATAATTTAATTGGTGGAGGATGTCACAGTAGGTATGTTTACAATTCCACTATCAGAGAGGAAATTGACCATGGCATCGTCCTTTGGCCTGTCCTCTAAGCGTTTTCTTCTTTATGTTGTGAGGTCAATGGATAGGGATGCAAGTCTCTCGGGTTATTGGTCCTTCCGGAACTTGGTAAAAATGAACTAGAATGGTTCGGGAACTTGATAAAATAAACTGCAGTGGCATGCCACCTAAATAATGCTAATTTAGCATTTATTATGCCTTTTTTTGGATGCAGTCAGAGTCGTATCATCAACATTTGTAGAGGTGGATCGGAGTGCAACTTAAACTAAATTCTACTTAAGATGAATCCAATAACAACCAAACAAGGCATTAGGTGGAGAATACCACTTGCTCCTACATCCTTATTGGTAAGAACATTTCCTTCTATATCCTGAATCTCTATAGACATCGATGTATGGTATGCTGACATTCTCAATACTGAATAGCATTGCATCTGAAGTTTTCATTTTTTTTTCATCAATGTAAAGACCCTTCTATGCTCCCCATCAAGGATTTCCCTGTTTTGCTGCATTCATTGTATACTTAAAAGAAGTGAAATTGATAGGTAAAAAAAGTCACAAGTTATAACTATTTTAAAAAGGCCACAACTTTCCATAGCATTTACAGCCAAATTCCCCAAATTTTTCAAAACCATGCTCCCTTAATGGTTGGGATTCCTCTTTCTAACTAGCCTGCAAATCAGTTTCAGTTCTCTACTATTTTTGGTGCCATTAATGGTTGGCATTCTGCCCTGTTATTTATTCTATGTTACATCATCAGGGACTATCCTTCCAAGAAAATATAAAACGATCTAAGAAGACAGTTCCATTTGTTTATCCAAAGCTGATATTCGACTTCCAAGATAAACTCAGTGCGTGCTTTAAAAGGTTGAAACCCCTGTACAGTCATAACTAAAGTTCTTCATCTTCACTTTCTTCAGGTGCAAATAACTTTCTGATGGTTGGCAGTGACACTGTCCTGAATCAGCATTCTGTGTTTAAAGGATAGAAAACCACAGAGTTCCTCTGAGTTGCTAGCCAGTGCCATCAAAATCAACACGCTCTCCAGTAGCAAATACATCCCAGAAAAGAGCACTGCTGAAGTATAAAAGTGATGTCAATATCAAAAATCCACGGAAAGAACCCATCCGATCAACAAAAAATCCTGCTCCAATAGTTCCTAGAATGGCAGCAAATGTCCCAGCTGTATTTGACATTCCTGTCATAGCACAATTGTAGATTAAAGTTAGTTAATGCAACAAAATGGAAATCTATAGCTAACATGAGGAACATATTTACTATTTAATACCGTGTAGGACTCCAGCATATTGTGGGGCAATCTCCTGATATGTTTTAAAAACGATACATATCAGATGGGAAAAAGAAGATCCAAATTGAGAAGAGTGAGTGTCTGTTCCATCACTGAACTAAAGTACCTGTAGATTTACTAAGAAACCTGAGTGGCCGAAGGATTTCAATCCAACAGCAATTGTAAGCCAGGCTGAAGCAATGATTGGACTCTTTGCTGCATTCAGACAGAGCAAAGCAATACCTGGCCCCAGAAAGCCAATTGACTGCAGAATGAAAAATCAATAGTCAGGAAGAAAAGTTAATGTAACAGGCAGTGTACACTTGAAATGCCAAAACCAAAAAAGAAGCCAATATTGATGAAAATAAACTGCAACAGGAAGTGTACACTCAACATGTTTGGTTTTTGTATCTTATGATTAATAGATCACAGCATATCAAGAAGCATGTCACTGTGGAGAGGTGCAGAAGATCATTTTATGAATAAAACGAATGAAAACTTTCCTGACTGTTATATGCTACTATTTTCGTTGAAGCAACATACCTGCATTATCTTCCGTGTTAAGGTAATGTCTGTACCATTTCTAATAAGCATGTCTGATACAACACCAGCCACATAGCCTAAAACTGCCATCATCACCCAAGGGAGTGCACTGAACCAAGCAGCTTCTCTCAGATTGACATGATATATCTGATCACCACAAAAGCAATCAAGTTGAATAGTGGGGAAGTAATTTATATTTTCAAAGAACATTGAAGCAGAGTGAAGGCTTACTGTTTTGAAATAGACTGGCATCCATGAAAGGATAACAAAATAACCCTGAAAAACCATGAGACAGAAAATATTATTCCCTAAAATGTGTCTTTCTGTGGCACAATCTTACAAAGAATTAATGAAAACTTAGATGTTAAATTACCCAGCTATGCATGGCGTTTGCACAAATCAAAGCCCATGTTGGCCATTTGGAAAGCAGTCTGCTGAAAGGGGGAACCTTTTTTGTTTTTTCACTTCCAATTTGAGGTTTCACCAATTTCTGGCCTTTGGTTATATATTCCAGTTCATATGCTGATATCTGTGCATGTTCACCTGGTGTGCCAGATATAGCCGGTATCCACACCAACACCCACAGAAATCCAAATAATCCAAATATCACAAAAGGTCCAAAGATTCCAGTTCGTGACATGATAATTGGGGAAACAAGTAACCCAATGGCATTGCCAAGCTGGAAGCCAGCCATTGCAATACCCACAGCACTAGATCTCTCTGTGCGAGGAAACCACCTGTAATAAAAGGGCCAATGCAAACACTACATAAATCTCAGCAGAAATCCCCACAACCAAATTGTAGGGAAAAAGTTGGAGACAAAGTAATCAAAAGGAATAATATCACAAAGGTAGATACCTCGACACCATGTTGTTCATGCTTGGGAGTGCCACTCCTTCTGCAATACCCAGCAGGACTCTGGTAAAGAGAAACAACCAGATAGATCGACCAGCCGCCCAAGGAGACAGGAATGTAGCCAGGGACCATAAGGCTACACCGTAAGCCATGACTCGTTTTCCACCATAGTAGTCAACAAGCGCTCCACCAATTATCGGCGACATCAGATATCCCCAAAGAAAGGATGACTGTTGCAGTGCCAAAAACACAATGGCATCAGGACATTCATCAATCAAGATGGGCAAGCTCATGCCCTTACTTTCTTATGTGTATTTTTTTCGTAATTTACTTCACTATACAGCAGCCTGACTGCCTGAATGATAAATAAGCAGGAAATATGAGTGCTACACAGTTTTCTAGTGAAAATTCAAACCTTATCAACTATATTTATTTAGTACTGTATTTTGCTATGTTTGTAGAGCAGATGAACTAATATGATATTGCAGACATGTCATTTCGAGACTCGAGCCATGTAAGAACGCTTTCACTTAAAATTACTAATCATTTCAATCAATTATTCTAACACCACATGACCACATCATTAAAACGGTGATTACTGCAATTGAGCACTGTGAAAACCAGACACTTGAATGAGAATGGCTAGTCAGTAGCCACTAGCGCAGACGAAGCAAACAAAATCGCACAGAATACCAGAAAAAACTGAGAACCTGCACGACGCCGGCGAACGACGGGGTCCACCCGTACGCCTGCGAGAGGGGGACGATGGCGACGGACATGACGACGCGGTCGGCGTTGCAGAGCGCGAGGGCCAGCCCCAGCATCGCCGCCACCTTCACCCGCTCCGACGTCACGAACTCCGCCACCGCAGCCGCCTGAGCCTCGCCTCGTGCGGCGGCCGAAACCCCCGGAGGCGCTGGCGCACGAGGGGGCCAGGCTGGAGGAGCCCGGAACAGCTGGGGAGAAAGCATGGAGCGGCCATGGAGGCGGTGGGCCCGCCATGGAGGCACTCCGGCGTGCGCGTGGGCGGGAGGCGGGCACCGGCTGCGGCAGCTGGAGAGGACGGGAGGCGGCGGCGACGGCCGCGCCAAGGGGAGCAGGCCGGGGGGCGTCATGGTGTGTCTGCAGCAGTCTGCTCCGTCGCGGGGCAATGGGGAGCTGATCCTGGCATCCTGCTGAAGTGGGTTGGTGGGAGTGACATGTCAGGTGCGCGGGCCTTGGTGACTTCTATACCCCGGCAGAAATAAAGGCCTCTGGGATTACTGGATTAGGGCCCATGGAACTTACTATTTTCTTCTCATTTTCGTTGGTTTCCTTTTTTATTTCTATTCCAAACACAGATATGAGTTCCTTAAATCCATATTTTCATCTATATTGGCGCATCTACAGGTACACTCTCACTCACTATGAATATGAATATTAGTATGCACCATATTCCTATAAACATCTTTCAAAGACTAAGCAGTCATCACACGGTCAATGAGCATGCCGCTTGTCACTGGAAGAATAGTACCGTTAAAATCCTATAATAAATTAAAAAAAATATGAGAACTTGTTTCGAGTCAAGGATTTGAACTCAAATAAAAATATATAGGTTTCACCGTAAGAAACATAACTAGCTAAGTTCCGCTCAATTTTTGTTTATAAATGTTATTGTTTTTACACTGCATTTGAACTACTCATCAAGAAACTAATTCAACATTATTTGTGAAAAACCTGGTACAACAACTAGGAAGGTCCGAAATCTTTGAGCTAGTAAGAAATCCGGAATATTAGAAGACAACAATATTTGGAGATTTAATTTAGAGGATTATTGAAGGATTTTTTTTAAATGGGGTCTGTTCTATCAATAAGGAAGTACTCCGTACTATTAATAAAAAAAAGATATAAAGAGCTTTTGCAATGGCTCTTGTATCAACTGAAAAGGATATCACGGATGCATGCAAACAATAACTGCCAAAATGTAGTAGATATTATCTGTAGAAGAGAAGGAAACGAATTAATATGATTTTTTTTAGGAACGCATTTATTTTGGTAGTGTAGTAGTGTACTCGTGTTGCCTTCCTACGCGGCTCAGCGCGAATCAATCGTCTTCCCCACGCGTCCGATGTTCACGCCATTTTATATGGAAAGGCAGTTCAGAGCATCAGACGACCCATTTTCTCCGTCATCTCTCACTTTTGATTTTCTATATGGCCGAATGGTTCGTGCTCCTGTAACCACCTGGAATCCCTTTTGGACCTAGAGTAAAGGCGAGAGAAGGGACACAGAGCAGGGAGGATCAATGTCGACGGCCACGAAGACGGTGAAGGCCGAGGCTGGCGAGGACGATGGTGGTGGTGCCTTCATCGAAATCAAGGTGGAGAGCCAGACCACGGACGACGTCTGGTTCCGCATCAAGCGCCACGCGAAGCTGGGGCGGCTCATGGACATGTACTGCAGCAAGAACTCAATCCACCCCATGGCCGTCCGGTTCCTGAGCCCTGAATGCCGCCCCATCCGGCGCAACCAGACGCCCGACGAGATCGGCCTCGAAGATGGCGACGAGATCCTTGTGATGCTCACACACGAAGGCCGGTCCTTCATCAACATCAAGGTGCAGAGCGAGACCGCGGACGACGTCGTGTTCCGCATCAAGCGCGACGTGAAGCTGCAGCGGCTCATGGACATGTACTGCGGCAAGCACTCGCTCCACCCCATGGCCGTCCGGTTCCTGGACCCTCAAGCCCGCCCCATCCGGCCCAGCCAGACGCCCGACGAGGTCGGCCTCAAAGACGGCGACGCCATCGATACAATGCTGACACACGAAGGCGGCTCCTTCATCAGCATCAAGGTGCAGAGCGAGACCGCGGACGACGTCTTGTTCCGCATCAAGCGCGACGTGAAGCTGCTGCGGCTCATGGACATGTACTGCGGCAAGCACTCGCTCCACCCCAAGGCCGTTCTGTTCCTAGACCCTAAAGGCTTCATCATCCGGCCCAACCAGACGCCCGACGAGGTCCACCTCCAAGACGGCGACGCCATCGATATAATCCTCACACAGGAAGAAGGCGGCACTGCGCCGGAGCCAGAGATCTGCATGAAAGCAGCCGATGCTTTTCCGGGTTTGATCCGGCACTAGTTTCTCAGTTTGTTCTTTGTTGGGTTTGATCACGGTACTTCTTCAGTTAGTTCAGCATCCATGTTTCTGTGATGTTCTTGTCTTATGATCATGACTTGCTTGGAACCCTATGGGCTGTTGATTGCTCAAATTTGAATTGTCATTATGCGGTAAATTAGTTGATGAATTTCTGATGAGATCGTGACTTCACTGATTTGTTTCGCTTGATATTGTGATACTAGTTCAATCATAGAGGCAAGAGGCCTGCTGAATGCCTTATAGTGATAGTGCTTATTCCGGTTGGGCTATAGTCCACACTCCTATTCATGCCGTTTCATATTCTTTTCTTTTTCTTTTTGTTACAAGAAAATATCAGATCAAAATGATCGATTGGTTTCATATATGAACAATGTACAGATATATATTACAAGCCAAAGGACATATGCCTATTGGTCAAAAGGTGCCTTTCTATGAAGAGGTGCCTATCTATAGGTAACTATCATTAGCAGTTGTTAATGACGTGATTAACAATAATTAATTACTAATAATTAATTAATCCTAATTAACCTCAACACTCTAGTCCCTTTGCATCCGTCCGAGCAAGAGCGACCCAGGCACCTAGTCTCCTGGTCTCGCACTCTCATGACTACAGGCAACACCATGAAGCAGCACAACACTCCCGCGCAGAGCCACCCCTACCAGCGACGGGAGAGAGGATGGGGGCCAGCTAGATCCTTTGCGTATTTACATGTCGACGACCAAGCGCCGGAGCCAGCAACGCCGCACTATGGTGGGCGGCTGGACAGGGTGTGCCGCGTGCGTCAGCAAGCTACGCCGCACTATGGTGGGTGATTGAACAGGGTGCACGCACGCGTCCTAGACTCCTAGCTCTGCGTTGCTTGCGGGGAACCATGCCTTTGTCACGTTGCTCCAAGGCCAGGAGACTGTCGAGGCTGGCAGAATGGTGGCATTGCAAGCCTAGCCAGCGCTAAGCGGCGCTCCGTGTGGCCACCAATTGGTGCAGGATGATAAGATCTGCCCCTTCCTCCTTGCATGGTCGACGAATCGAAGTCCACGCGTTGAGTTTCTTCCCTTCACCGAGCCAGGTGCGGTGGATTGACGGTCAGTTACCTTGTGTGGATCGATGGTTGTTTAGCCGAATCAAAATCTCCTTGTAGAAATATTTCCATTCTTTTTTGAGGTGAAGTTCGTCACGACTAAGGCCGAGTCGTCGACATGATGCAACAAGATTGATGTAAGGGTGAACATGGTGTGCTTCGTTAGGGTTTTTCTTGTTGTATATATATTTTGAACTGTTATTTATGATCTCCCAGACTTCGAATTTCTGTCTTGGCGTACCTTAGTAGAGTTTGTTTTCATCTTGATGTCCTTTTGTCTTGAATCCTATCTCTTGTAGAGTTCTTTTTCATCTTGACTTTCTTTTATCTTAGAATCCTTTCTCTTTTTTATCTTAGAATCCTTTTTCTTGTAGAGTTCTTTTCCATCTTGATTTCCTTTTATTTTGAATCCTTTCTCTCATAGTCAAGGATTGGGCAGGAGCAAGATAAGAGGGAGATATTAATAAAGAATCCTAATTAGACATGAGGAGAAGACAAAGTCGTAATTCTATTCTCTTTAGGAAAAAAGAAGACACACCGGTCCTTTCTCTACAGGAGAAATCCTTTTGCGTTGATATCAAGGACGGAACTAATACTAAGTTTTGAGATAATATATGGGTAGGCAATACGCCATTGAAAGTTAAGTATCCATCCTTATTTAATATAGTACGAGACCCACATGCAACGGTGTCCAAAGTGATGAATACCAGACCACTAAACATCTCTTTTAGAAGGGCTCTGGTGGATAATAAACTTTCTGAATGGCTGAGCTTAGTAGCACGAATCTCCAATGTTGAATTGGTGGCAGGAACAGATTATTTTCGCTAGACTTTAACCAAATCTGGGTTATTTTCAGTCCATTCCATGTATCAATACACGCCCACCCTTTCGTCATAGGATGATTTCTAAGATAAAAATTCCTCTAAAAATCAAAATCTTTTTTTGTTCTTACAAAAGGGTGTCGTATTAACTAAAGACAACCTTGCTAAGAAAAAATTGGAAAGGGAGTCGAAATGTATCTGCTGTAATAGAAATGAAAATATCCAACATTTATTCCTAGATTGCCCCCTTACCATAATGATTTGGAGGATTATCTTCTTTGCCACTAAGCTAACCCCACCTAGATCAATCAACCACATGTTTGGTAGTTGGCTTACTAATCAATATAAAAAGATTAGAAAATTAATTTGGGTGGGGGTGACTGCAATGTGTCTTTGTGCTATCCGGAGATGCCGCAATGATGTTATTTTTAATCAAATGAAATATAACTCTATTATGCGGTAATTTTCGGAGAAGCTTACGGTTACGCTCGTGGGCTCGGTTGCGCGTGATGGGACAGCCAAGGACGCACTCTCCATGATAAGGAAGAAGTTAGAAGTAATTGTTTTAGAGATATTCAATAAAGGATGGAAACATTTATATTGTTTAAATTAGCGTCCGGGTCGCTCTATAAGACCTTGGCTTTCTCTTTTGTTTTAAGCAAGTCCTTGTAATAATTGGTGTCATAAACGTCCCTGGATGTAGAGGCCGGATATTTATTTATCCATTATCTAAAAAAATGAGGAGGCACAAAAAAATACGGCAAAAGAAAACCGGCAGAAATAAAAATTTCCAGAATTTTTGCCAGGTAAAGAAACACAAAGAAAAGATTCTTAATTTATCTGAAATTTTTTTGAGGAAGTTATTTATTTTGGTAGGGAGGAAGTGTACTCCTGTGCCTTCCTGCGGGGCTCAGCGCGAATCACCACGCGTCCGAGGTTCACGCCGTTTTATCCGAAAAGGTAGTTCAGAGCATAAGACAATCCCTTTTTCTCCGCGATCTCTGATTTTCTATCGCCGAGCGGTTCGTGACTTCGTGCTTCTGGAACCGTCATAAGACCAGAGTAAAGGCGAGAGAGAGGAAGGAGGATCAATGTCGACGCCGCCGCCGTCCAACGTAGGGCACGAGGCTGAGGAGGAGGAGAGGGGTAAGGGGGCTGAGCCGGAGGTGGAGAGGCGTAAGGCGACGAAGACGGTGAAGACCGAGGCCGGCGAGGACGGTGGTAGTGCTAGTGGTAAACAAATCAACCTCAAGGTGACAAGCCAGACCGCTGACGACGTCTTCTTCCGCGTCAAGCGCCACATGAAGCTGGAGCGGCTCATGGACATGTACTGCGGCAAGCACTCGCTCCACCCCAAGGCCGTCCGGTTCCTGGGCCCTCACGGCTGCTACATCCGGCGCGACCAGACGCCCGACGAGGTCGGCCTCGAAGACGGCGACGAGATCAGTGTAGTGCTCACACAGTTAGGCGGCGCTGCAGCACGCAAGCCAGAGCTCTCTGCATGAAAGCCGAGGCTTTTTCGGGTTCGATCCGGCACCGGCACTAGTTTCTCAGTTTGTTCTTTGTTGGGGGTTTGATCGTTTGATCATAGTTCTTCAGTTAGTTGCCAATGCATGTTTGTGTGTGACGTTCTTCTCTTATGATTATGACTTTGTTTGGAATCCTATATATGCCGTGTTGATTGCTCAACTGTGAATTGCCATCGTGCTGAATTTTTTTTGATGAATTTCTGAGATCGTGACTTCACTAATTTGTTTGACATGATATTGTGATACTAGTCCAATCACAGGGGCCTGATCTATTGATAGTGCTTATTCCGATTGGGTCCAGACTCCATTCAGGCCCTTTCATATTTTTTTTTTCTTTTGTCACGACCACTTCTCCAATTTTATGTGAAAACCCACAATACATAAAATTGCCGCCATTTTGAAAATGTTGACTTCTCGGAAAACGAGAATGACATCTATTTTGGGACGGAGGGAGTATGTTATTAAGCTTTTATATTAGCAGCAAAAATGCTTGCAAAGAACTTAAACATCACAATGAACAACTAAGAAAAGGATCCATACCGATAAACCGACGTATTCGTCTATATATACGACAATTGACTACCGGAACCAAACATCACAGACCCGGGGAAACGGGCCTGTTTCTGGTTTCAAAGAAACTGATTTCAACATCACGCTGAACTACTGAACATTCAGAATAAGTTCCATCCGATACGGAGATACCGTCGTACTCGTATATATGACAACTAAATACCAGAACAACCGAACAATTCAGGCAAAAAAATCCATATCTTATATACGACAAAAAAAAATACCAGAACCAAACATCCCAGACCCAAGGGGAAACGGGCCTGTTTCAGGTTGCTTGGACCTTGAAATTGGAGGAGTTGGAGTGCGTACGTACTGCGCGTAGGCCCGTCCGATCCGTGGCTCGTCTCGGCATGGCCACACAACCCACGTATGGTCACCGTGCACCGCAGCGCGGCGCTCCCCTTTCTATCTTCTCCAGCTCCAAATGGCGCCACCGCGGCCGCCGGGTTATCTTGTCCAGACGTGCATCCTCCGTGTGATCCAATCCTCCCCGCGCCGCGCTAGCTTAGCTAGTTGCAAGCACCGCCAAACGTTAGCGCACGCAGACAATTCCAGCAGCATCCATCAGGTTTAGGCCCTGCTGCCGTCGTCGAGCGCCTCCTGAAAGCAATGGAGATCGTCGCCACGCGCTCCCCGGCCTGCTACGCCGCCGTGTCCTTCTCCCAGTCGTACAGGCCTAAGGTACGTACGGCACCACCACCTTCATATCGTCACTCTGTATGTAGTGGAAAGTAGCAGCTAGCAGCTCGTCGCACACGTGCTGCACGAGCTTTTAGTAACTTGCTGATGATGGCTGGCGCCACACGTATGTATGGCAGTCGTCCAGGCAGCCGACCACGTTCTACGGCGAGTCGGTGCGGATGAACACGGCGCGGTCGCTCTCGGCGAGGCAGTCCAAGGCGGTCAGCCGCGCGGCGCTCACCACCCGGTGCGAGATCGGAGACAGCCTGGTGCGTGTCGTCAGTATAAGTTGTGTGCGTGCGTGCGTCGGGAGATCGAGCGATCGAGTCATGGCATGCGAAGACTGAAAGAAGCTGACGCTGCCATCGAGTTCATGGCAGGAGGAGTTCCTGCCTGCCTTGTTGTTGTTCACACGGTTGTTGTAGACCTCAGGCCTAGCAAGAGTGCAAGCAAATTAAAGGAAAGGAGCATGGCGGTGTTGTACTAGACTGAATGAACGATGTTGTGCGTTCGTCGGTGTAGGTGACAGGAACGCGACGCTGCAGCCATGCCATGCATCAGGGTCTGGCCCGGGGTACAGGTGCAGCAAGCTAGGTACTGTGATCGGGATACACAACACTCGCTGCGCTGCTCCCGCTGGTGTTCTCAGACCGGCCGGAGGCGGACCAAGCGACGGCCCCTTGCGGCGGCGGAGGGGCGGCGCGAGGCGGCAAAGGAGATGCTGCGGCCAATTTGGGCGGAGGAAGGACGGAGGCACGGGAACGGTGAAGCTCACGGCGCGGCAACGGCGGCTCCGTGCTGTGGCGCTGCTGCTCTGCGCGAGGGGAAGGAGCAGAGGCGAGGCATGGCCAAGCGGCGCGCGCGAGCTGGCCAGTTTGGAGGGCGAGGACCGCGGCGGAGCTCGTGCAGGGAGGGGGTAGCCGCGCGAGCTGCTCTCCATGCTCGTCCATGCAGATGAGGAGGAGCAGGGGCTGTTGGAGCTGGAGGAAAGAGAGGGGCGGGACCCACTACAAAACCACTACACGGTGGCAAAACCGCCCTGCCTTGTCCCCGGGTGTCAAAAGTGAACCATTTTGATAGTTGAGGTGTCAGGAATAGACGGTTTCGTAGTTGAGGGTTAAAATTAGACCGAACAAAGAGTTCAGGGGCCAAAGATGGACTTAATCCTATGGGAAATAATTCAAAGGTAACTTCTTTTTGGTTCTATATTTGACTATGTGTAGGATGGCCGAAGAATACGAAATGACCTCGTGATCAAACTATTGGCGTACAATGGCACTTCAAGAAAAATGGCAATTCCTAAAGAAATGCAAGCTTGTGTTTTGCGTATCGTAAACATTAAGTGATCTTATAGATTCTTATGTATGAACCATATGACATTGATATTTTAGTTTCGCAATTAAATTTAGAGTTGTATTTTAGCTATCTACCTTTCTTAAAGATTTATATAATATTGGGCACTTAACTAGTTTTCTTAGTTTCAATTGTGTTCATGTGTCAAGGAGTTGTAACAAGGCAGCACATGTCTTAGTTGCTCTTGGTCTGAGTAGCACTCAAGGAATGGAGCACATCTCGAGCACATCTCGTGTGATGTTCCTGATAGTGTCAATGTAATTGTTACTGGCGATTTAACAGTCCGAGCGCAATGAGAACTACCCAATTTTTTTTAAAAAAAACCATTGGCGCGATGTGCAACTGCCGCAGCCGACATGCAGAGAGAGAGAGAGAGAGAGAGAGAGAGAGAGACTCCGCTGGGGCTGCCGGACCAAACTCCAATGGAAGCTACGCTTGTCGCTGCGTCCCTGTCCGGCTGTCCCAGTATGGTACGAGCTGGACTCATCCAGGCTCGGGGCACTAGCGCAGCAAAACAAGGGTCTTGTTTAATTGCATGCAAAAAGGCTAGAAATATGACTCTCTCCATCACATCAATTTTTAGCAGCTTGTATGAAGTATTAAATGTAGGTAAAAAATAACTAATTGCACAGTTTAGTTGTGACCCTGGTACCCAAGTTCTGACCGATGAACTGTTGTACTGACTTGGTGAGAGAGGATCACGAGAATTAGGGCTGACCGGTGAACTGTTGGGTGGGTGAATGATGACGTAGCGCAAGAATACACAAACGGGTGATGTGAAAGGAGTTAAGAGAAATAAGCTAGTAAATATTTGCTTTGCTCTTAGTCTTTGTGCTTCATCCTCCGCCTGTGAGAGAAGTTGTAGTACATTTGAATTCATGAGGATTGCCATCTTCTAATTAATTTGTGCCTACGGATGCATTTTTCTTTGTTATGTAACCAGCTATACTTTTATCTTAAAGTCATCTATATTTTTATCTCAAGTCATGACTCACTCCAGTTCAAAATATTTATCCCTGCATTTTCCTAGTCTGAACAAACCGTCTCAACGGATTTATCTTCCCTATTACATGGCACAACCATAATGCATTTTTGTTATTTTTGTGATGCTACAAGTTTTTAAGCCAAAACAAACATATGAATGGTATGCCCGTTGGGTAGAACATGAATGTGTCACGGCAGATTATTACACTAACACTACATGTTCAGATAGATCGATGTCGAGACATTCAGAACTGAACCAGTCATGTGAAGAAAATGTTTAGTGCTTTAAAGATCGACCATTCTCCATTGGTTTTATCTCGCCGTTACTTGCAGATCGACCATGCTCCAATGGTATCTCACCGTTACTTGCAGATCGACCATTCTCCATTGGTTTTGTCTCTGTCTTGCACTTCTGCCCAGATCCACCATCCTTGTTGCTACCCTCAGTGTCCATCTTGCCCTCATCATCCTTACCAACACCTTCATCACGGATAGCTATCGTGGCAACACCAATTTGAGCTTCAATTTCTCGGAGCCTCTGAAATGCACGGTTTTTCTCTTTGCAGACACCTGAAAGCCTTTCCAGAAACTTCAGGATTTCTTGTTTGTCAGAATCAGCAATAGCTTTTACAGCATCTTTAGGCAGATCCTTTGGCTTTGATCCCAAATCACCAGCAATCTGTACAAAACAAAACACATCAAGCACTCCAGATCCAATTATTATTGGTAACGCATGGACTATATTAACAAATAGTCAGATTTTCAACCTCGAGCAGCCCAGTTTCGAACCGAGGGACCACAATTTTTTCTTTAAACTCAGGTGCCAGAACCTTTGCAACCTTTGCGATCATGTTTGCATTTGCCACATCATCTTCAATGACCATGATATCAGGAACATAACAATTGCATTTGGCATATAAAGCATTGCAAGTTTCCTTGAGGATCATGTCAAGAACTTTCACATAACCAAACACATCTATGATATCTGTGGTAATCTGAATCAGATAACAAAAAGAAAACAAGTAAACCTAATCAGATAAAATTCAAGGTACTACGGACTACTTGTGAGTTAGCATGAACACAGGGCAACACCAACAAATTAGAAATATTGTTGCAGATTTCAGGGAAGGATTTCAATTTCTAGTGTACCACCAATTTGTGGTTCAATTTCAAACAAAATACGCTAATAATGGTAGAAAATTACAACCGTAAACTCCAAAATTCAACAGTGATCAATGGTACCAAAATGTAAGCAGTACCACTATCAATTTAGTGAGACGATTTAAAAGGACTGAAGCGAAATAACAAATCTTTCAAATCTAGGAATGGCTGCCACTAGTTCTCGTCTTAATGGAGCAGGCCAAAAAGATATTCTAAGATTTAGAGGTACATGAGGCAGAGCATGTCAATTGTTGCAATGCTTTGAATGGCATACTAGTGAAGCAAAAGCAGTGAAGAAATCAGGCTCACTAATACTACCTGTGTGCATTCTGCAACTAGGTGCAGCAAGACATGTGTAAGACCACGGTATGTGTTGCTATACATTCACAGATTTAGGAAAGCAGTAAACAACTCTTTAAGCACTCAGATATCCATGTCAAGGACTCCAATTCTATGGCACAAGATGGATAAACTAAATTATGCTTATAGAATAGGACAGACTCCTATTTTTTTATTGAATAGGCAGAAGAGATGTGTATCATTGTATTAATAGTAGAGGACAGAGTTCTATTTTGTGGGCAAAATTGGCCTTTAAAACGGATGGGTAGTTTTCATTTTGAAGTGGCAGTGTTTTTCAAGCCATAGATTCACTATTCCAAATCTTAATTATTATGATATATCAATCAAAAGTATCAGAATATAGATTAGCATTGCAATAGCAAGGAGAGCAAAATACCTGACTTGTGTTTGTGGAGACAATTCCATATGTTTTCAATATAGATTAGCATTGCAATAGCAAGGAGAGCAAAATACCTGACTTGTGTTTGTGGAGACAATTCCATATGTTTTCAAGTCCTGTAGCAGTTGCTTGCTGAGTGGGTGAAAATAATTATCAGCAATCTTATTCCTTTCCTCCAATACATAATGAGGCATGACAAAATTTAGTCCCCAAATAACCTCTTCCACAACTTGGTCACCTGTCCAGCATTTCACATCCTGAGAAACTATTTCAACATTAGAATGCCACATTTTACTGAAATCAGTACTGATGACAAAAAGGAAAACTATTGAGGATAAAAACTCACAAGCTTTGTTTCGATAACAGCTTTAAGCTGGGTATCTTGAACAACCAACTGTGTTTCAGCATTGCAGAATCTAAGAATGAGTTGTCTCAATTCGTCACCAGGGCCATTAACACTATTACGGGGAACAGATTTGTCATCAACACTTGCAAAGCCAATGCCAAAAACAGCCTAACATGATCGAAAAGAACATTCAGAATATGAGGGTGACACAAAAAATATTAGACATGTGCGATTGAAATGAAGAAGATAAAAAGATTGTAATCAAAGTAACAAGGACAGCCGTTTTGGAAGTGTCAGTTGCCAAGCCTTGCTATGGAAGCACACAGTGGTTGTACCTACCAAAGCTACCCAGCCTTGCTATGGAAGCACACAGTGGTTGTACCTACCAAAGCTACCCAGTGCTTAGCCAATTTGTCCCACTTCACCCCACCCAAATAGCCAATCAGACACTAATCTTAGCATTACCACTGATGGTGTTTTACTAAGGGCCTGTTTGGTAGAGATGACCTAAGTGATTGTTGGTTCCTGCACCCAAGAACCAGGTGAGCAGATCCTGCTCTCCTTCCCTCTTCCTCACACCCTGAACCAAGGTAGAAGATGAACCTGAGCACACACAGTCACAGCAAGTTGGTGCTGCTGCTGTGCTCTGAGCTCAACACACACACACTCTGTTTCCTGGTTTCAGCGTTGGCTGAAACAGCAAGAGCCCTCTAGACCAGCCCCAAACAAACTGCAACCAGCAGCTGAATGCTCTAAAACTGGACTGAGAAAGTGTATGGCTGAACTGCCTTGGGCTGGTGCCCTTTACCTCTTATTTATAGCTGAAAGCAACTACATACAACAGCCCTAGTGGCTTTCCTAGCAACTTCCTAAGAGAAGACCTTGACTGGAGTCAAGTCTTCTGCTGAAACAGCCCTAGTGGCTTTCCTAGTAACTTCCTAGAAGCTGCAGCAAGCAATTGACTGACTTGCTACAGTGATCCCAAACAAATTAGCAATGGACGAAACTAAAAATATAATAAGTTGAATTTTCAAAGATACTGTACTTTGCGTGCATCATGTATATCCACAAAATAAGTCCAGATATCCTGCAAAAATGATAGGACAATTATCAGTTTCCGGTTTCAATGATCTGTTGTATGGCACCAAAAAAAAAAGAAGAGATGATTCATCACAATCATGTTTGGAACATACCTCAGGATTACAAAACACATCTTCAAAAACATCAAACATAGCAAAACCAGAGGGAGTCTCGAGCAGCACCTTCCTGTACACCATTTTTTTGGATTCTACAGGTTCCCTGCCAGTGAAGTTTAACAAAGAAAATTAAAGCAGCATGTGATTACTTCACAAAGAAAACTAAAAGCATGTGATTATTTCACGAGAAAACTAAAAGCAGTCTGTACTTTGCTTTTTTCATCTCAAACTTAAGAGAAGTAACCAACATCCAAAGCCTAATGGCCCAAACAAGGCTCCAGCCTCATAGTGCATCAAAAATGCACCGGCCACCATTCCTCCATGAGGATACATGTTTCACCAGCGTTGAACTACAAGGAACAACTATCCTAACTGGTCTTTTTTTTCATTGTCCACAACAAAGATCAAACCCTAAAGACTAGTTTAGACTCAAACTCAGAACCTAAGACACCAAATAAGAGTTCCAGTCCAAATTACAATGAAGTTACCATATTTAGTACAACAAAGCGATAGCAAAGAGTGCATGAATTTTGGGATGTTACAAAGAGGGTCAATGGGCACACTAAGGTTCTCCAATTTACAGTCCCAGTCCAAAACACTTGTGTAGAAACAAGTACCCCATATTGTTGTTTAAAAGATATGAAAAGAAAGAGCAAAACTAAGCTGCAAGAAAGCCCTAAATTTGTTTTGTTCTACCATGATACAGAAATCAATTTTAAAGAGATGTGGTCTATGATTCAACCTGCTGAGGGTAGCATACTAAACTTGAACAAAACAATAATCAACCCTAAATTGATATATAGTGCAGATGGGCAACACCTTACCATGTATTGACCCTTTGGACCCCATTGAGAGATCTATGAAGTGCCGCTTCCATAAGCTTCACATCCATAATAATATTGTTTCTCCGCTGAGGACCATCCAAGAGGTAATGAAGGCAGCCCATTATCTTTTCCAAGTCATGCATAGCAAGGACATCTTTACGATTAGCTTGAAAGAGTCTAGCCTTTTCCAACTTTGATTGTAAATCAGAAGAAAATGTCTACACAAAACAAAGCTAGTCAAATTCATATATCAATTATCACAAGTACAAGCTTACATGACCATTGCATTGTAAAAATGGACAACTGTTAATTAAGATTCATTAACCTTAAGGAAACCACGTTCTTCCACCAATTCAGGAACAAGTACCAGTGCAAGCACTTTCACATAGTCCAAGCCATCTTCAATAGTGTCATCTATCCCAACATACTTATCAAATGACCTCCGCAATTCTTTTGGAAAACTCTCTAGGTTCATGTCTAGGTAGCACAGATAACCAAATTTGCTTATGAAAGGTTTGTCAATCTGAAATAGAGAGTAAGAGAAAAAGGCACAGCAATTAGAATCATGCTGCAAAAAGAGTTATGGAGGAGCTTCAATCTATAAAAACTAAAACTGAGAATTTAATAAGGGAATGTAAATTAGAAATACTAGTGTGCATATGGACTGTGACAAACAATAACTTGGCTAGTTATTGAAATTCAAACTACAGAATTACTAATGTTTGGATACATGAAAAACAGTTCAAAAAATAATATCTCCATTATTCTCTGCTTATTATGAATTATGGAAGGCATCAACAGTCCAAACAATAATTTCTCCATGCGCAAATGCATCAAGTGAAGGGACAAGAGGCACACAATATACTTAATAATGACTTGAATGGAAATAATTGTGATACATTCAATATAATAGTAGACCATTTCTGACAGACACCCTCCGTCCCATTGAGCCTGTCGTTCTAGCTTGGGCGTGCAGCATACCAAGATGAGAGAAGAAAGGCACAATGATTCCAAGTCTGTCCTGTTCATTAAATGCTCACACATCATGTCAATGCTACAGATACATCACCTTATCAAAACCATCCACAGAGGACTGTACAAACCCGACAGGACAAGGCTGGGCCTTGGTTGCTTTGCATTACTAGCTGTGGGGCCCCCGCCCTTACCAAAACGACACTCTCTATGGAACAACAGCCAGGCGCTAGAACGACAGACTCAATGGGACAGAGGGAGTACACTAGGCAAAAACAAGAATTACATACACAGATGCACAAAAGTTAAAGTGAGTAGAGTACGAGTATGATAATAAAAGGAAAATATGCAAGCTAGGAGGAATGCATGGCACGTATAGCTTAAACAATAATAAATAAATACTTGAAATAGCATCAGTAAGAGCATAATTACCGATGTTGGAGGGACAGTGACTAAATAATATTGTAAAGCCTCTTGCAATCCCTTGCTGACTGGAAGACAATAATCCTGTGTTATATAGGGCTTTTCTTCTCGTATAAATGCATGCAGAACATTTTTTATCCCCCATATCACCTCACCAACATCATATCCATCACATCTACATGTGATATCTTTGAAAGACATTTTAATCATTAGCAATACATATTATATTAGGGTTTGTAATGATTATCTTCTAAATCAAAAAATTATACTGACAATGTTTTTCTTGAGAATGTTTTTCTCGATAGAAGCTTTAAGTTCCTCATCTTGAACAATCAACGTCTCTCCAGTCTTGCAGAATTTCATAATAAGTTGCACCAGGTCCTTAAAAGCAGGACTAGCATTATCCTTCCGAGCAGCACATTTTTCAAGTTTTCTGAAGCCCAAGGCAAAAAGAGCCTGACATGGTTTATGAAGAAAGTAAGAGCATGAATCATTATCGGCCTGGAGCAACCATAAAAAGAGCCTAACAAAGGATATGGTTGTGCCATGAAACATGTGTAGTACACTAACAAACATCAATAGTATGTCAAGCCTTTATTTCTCTATAAGATCCAAATGTTATGAAATCTTTAGTTATGGATTGATCATTTAGAAAGAGAGGTCAACGTGACTACGTCGCAAGAGACCTTAATATATGTCCATCCAGGATCTTACTTTACCCCAGCTTATGTTAACATACTATTAAGTAGCTGTAATGTACCTGCATTGCACATTTTGGATCTGAGAAGTGCACCCAGATATTCTGTAAAAAGACAGAAGAACAATTAATTGGCGTGTAGGCTTACAAAATAGTTGCAGGGCGAAAATCAAGGAAGGAACAAAACCAGATAATTCATCACAGTACAACATATTACCTTGTCTAGTTCGAAAGCAAACTCCTTCACAATGAAGACTGCGAAACCAGTAGGCGTCTCAAGCAGCACCTTCCTTCCCTTCAAATGTTCTGTATACACAAATTCATACATTTTCCTGGCAGAGCAGATCAAGACTCAAGATTAATGGATCATGAAGGTAAAACAGACAGATCAAATCGAATGCAGAAACAGCTCTCCAAAATAACCCTCCAACCAATAGCCATTCCTCTTCATTTTGGAGTTCGAATAGATCCAATTCCACAGCTACCACAGAGAATACAATCTATACGGTATCAAGGAGGGCAATCTGACGATTTCATTATGCTACACGAACAAATCCCCTACCTACGAAGCGCAGTAACGCACAAACCATGAACTTCAATGACCCCAAACTAAACCAAAACCCTAACCATATCGAACCCTAGCCACAACAGAGGAGACGAGAGGAGAGAGAGGAAAGAGGAGAGGAAGGTACACCTGCATCCACGAGCGGCGCCGAACTTGCTTTCGCCGAACGCCGCAGATCCTCTAGCCGCGCCGCCAGAGCTCCTCGCGCCGCTCTTCCGCCAGCTGACGAGGAACGGGGTGGAGAAGGAGGAGAATGGGGGCGGCTGCCGAACGGGGGAGCTGGCCTACGCGGCTAAGAATAATAAGGTAAGGGGCAGCGAGGTATAGATTTCCAAACGGGCGGCACGGCACGGAACGGCACGAACACGACTGAGGCACGGCACGGCGAGGCACGGGCACGGTGCACGGCGGCACGCCATGCCGTGCCGCCGTGCCGCCGTCTTGAGTCCTCGGCCCGGCACGGCCCTATCGCCGGTTAACCGTGTCGTGTCGTGTCGTGCCGATGGGCACGGCAGCCCGCGTGCCTCCCCGTGCCACCGTGCTAGCTTGAAGTCGCGCCGCGCCGTCGTCGGAGCTCGGTGATGCACCACCGCTGCCGCCAACGCCGCGCCCGTCGTCGCGTAGGAGCTCGGGAAGCCGCCCATGTCGCGCCCCAGTGCGCCTTGGACGAGCGCCGCCGTCGCCCACATCGAGCTCGGGGGCGGGAGCTGCTCGTCGCGCGCGCCGCTGGTCGTGCCACCGGTAAGTGCGTCGCGCCGCAAGGATGCCGAACGCCCGGGCGCGGGACCCGGGGAGATGGAGAATGGAGGTGGAGTGGCCGGTGATGGTCGGCCGGGGGAAGAAGATGACGGAGACGGTGAGGAACGGGTGTCGGGAGGCAGCCGCGGCCGCACACGGGGATTGGAAATTTGGGATACGGCCATACAAAGATACGGGAGTTAGGGTTGGAAGTTTATATGCTTGATCCAACGGTTACAATGCATCACGGGTCATCCAATGGTGGGGAATTATCGTGCCGATGACGGGCCAGGCCAAATTCCGTGCCGTGCTCGTGCTGGCCCATGGGCCGAATTGGCAGCCCAGGCACGGGCACGGCACCGGGCCGTGCCAGGCACGGGCACGCCGGCTGCCGTGCCGGGCCGTTCTCGGGCCGTGTTTTCCCGGGTCGTGCCTGGGCCGGCCCATCGTGCTCGGCCCGTTTGGAAAACTTTACAACGAGGTCTTTTTGCGTGGCCTTGCCGCAATGCCCTCTCTTTTTTTGAAACGGGCGTGGGAAAAGGGACCTAGGGGCAGCGAGGTCTTTTTGCCTTGCCCGCAATGCCCTCTCTCTTTTTTTTTTCCTCGGCGTCTAGGGTTTCCTAGGCGACTCGGGGCGATCCTTACGTTGCGATCGGGTTCCCTCCTCTTCGTCCGTCCTCCCTCCCAGCGAGCGATCCTCGGATCCTCATCGAAGTCACTCACCACTCGCCGGAGCCCTTGGCCGGCATCCACACCCTAGTGCACCCTATGTCCAAGTTAATTCTGCGAACGCAGCCGTAAACCCTAAATTTTTCTAGCCTTGTGCGCGATCGTCGGTCTCTGTGGGTACTCCAGACCAGGCTCTTCCATCCCATGGTGTCGATCGAAGGTGCCCTCACTAAGATGTCACTCTCGGCGGCAGAGAAGAAGGGGGGGTCGTGTGAAGGGCGGAGGCGGTGGAAAAGCGATGACAAACTCGAAGCTGCCGGTTCAGGCGGTGGCAAAACTCCTGTCGGCGAAGATGGCTCACTTTGATTCACTGGAGCAGGCCCTGGGGAGGATATGGTGTCCTCTCAAGGGCATTGAATGTAAGGGGTTAGGGGAGAACAAGTTTCTGATTGCTTTCAATCAAGATTCGGGGAAGAAGAGAGCCCTGGAAGAGGGACCATGGAACTTGTCAAAGGAACTGCTTGTGATCACGGATTTGGAGGAATCAAAATCCCTTGAGGAGATCGAGTTCAATCACACTCCGATCTGGATCTAGGTATCCCACCTGCCGTTGGGGATGATGAACGTGGAAATAGCAGAGGCAATAGGTGAGGAGATCGATGAGTTCATGAATGTAGAAACTGACGTCGGGAAGAATGCTGTAGGAAGATATCTCCGTCTGAAGGTGAAGCTGGACATCAGAAAGCCTCTGATGCGTGGTGTTACAGTGATCACGGACAGCAAAGGATCGGAGAGGTGGTGCCCCATTGCTTATGAACACCTCCCTGATTTTTGTTGCATTTGCGGTCTCTTGGGTCATACTGATGTCGTGTGCTCGGTGCCTCGCGAAAAAGGGAAACCTCTCCCCTTTGATCGTAGCCTGAGAGCATTCATACCAAAGAAGAAAAGTTCAGTGGAGGGGGGCAGCAAAGGTGTTTCAAATTCCAGGCTACCATGGAGGGCTAATCAGGGAGGAGGTGGGAGTAGAGGGAGTGTGTCACAGACTCGACCAATTTACATAAGCATAAATATGAATATCAACGCCAAGGCGTCGAAGAACACACTTAAGCCCATGTAAACCCGGCATTAACTTTTTCCGTTAAGCCAGGGATCGTAATAAGTTCAACATTCATCATACATCACACAAGTTCACAGATAGATATTACATCGGAGTTTCAAGTACCATTATTACAAACCATGGTAAACAAGTTGCGGAAGCTACATAGTTTAAGTCTTACAAACCACTAGAGTTTATACAGTCCAACCAAAAGCAGCATAAGGAGAGAAAGATAAACGACTGTGCCCACAGTCTAGTCATCACCCAAAGCTGGATAGTAGCAGGTCTCGCAGTATCCATAAAACATCTCCCCATCTGCAACAACATGGGAATAAAACCCTGAGTACGTGGGGTACTCAGCTAGACTTACCCGTCTAAAACCAGAAAATAAGGACTCTTATAAGCATATGCAAGGCCATATGGTGGTTTGGCTGACCCTTGCTTGCATAAAAGACTTGAGCTTATATTATCTTCATTACTAAGCTTATCCATTTAAGTATATCCTGCACATGCTAGGTTTTGCTCCTGTACTATAACAATATCAAGTAGAAGTGTAAAACAATCAGCCTTTCACATGGTTGATATTCCAATCAGGTTATCCACTATCCAGGGATGATGGCGATTATAATCGACTCCTATTCAGCTGAGGGTAAATTTCTCACACAAACCCCGCTCACCCGCTAAAGTGAGCGGCTGGTCATCGTTCACCTATTCGGAATTGGGAATCAACAGGAACCAATCGTGCCCAGACCTCTTGATGGCTGCATCTAGTCGGGTACCAACATCAGTCTTACTGCCACGGCCTGTCTCCCCCCAACACCAACACACTGGTGTCGACCTGATATCCCAACCCAAACCAGATACTAGACTTCGGGGTTCCCATATCAACCACCTAAATGTGAGAAGCATATTCAATCCTGACGGAAGGCCGGAACAATACAGTGTTCTGCTTTATTTCCCGTTTGGGTATGTGCCAGATTTCCCATTCGATCCAACCATATCATGTGAAGATTTTTCTAAACTCGCGGATGATTTACCAACCACCCGACTTCTACCGTTTAGTTACTTCAGGCTAAGCAATAACGTCCTATACTTAATCAGGATAGGTATTTAAAGTGGTCAAGGCGGGTAATGCAACAAGGGTATCGATCAACGCCTATCACGTAATGCAACATAAACAATAAAAGACGCAAGTTAGTTTTGGCAAACCGTAGGAGAAATGCTCCGGGGCTTGCCTTTCTCGAAAGAGCTGGGGTAGTGGTTCGGGCACTCCGAAAGTTCAGCGTCCGAGTCCTCCCCGACTGCTACTTGCTCCTCCGACTCTGCCCGGGGCACCCCTTCCTGCTCCGCGGGTACCTTGGGGCGTCGTTCAGCGATCCTGTCATGATGCAATGCGTGATTGAGTAACTCATATTGAATTACTACTACATGTCGATGATCGATGCAAGTGCATGACTTAAGTTAAGCATATCAAAGCGACACGACTTGACTCAATACGACATGGACGAACCAAGGCGTAACACATTACGCCATGGCGCGAATGGACTTCGCCCATGGTCGCTAACCTTCGACCCAACATGACCAAGCCAAACATGACATTGATCAAAACCTGATCCTAACCTGAATATTGATCAAGCATGACATCCCTCAACTCCATTTGGAATGAACATCATGATCAAGACACATAAACATGGCATAATTACCACTAAACATGACAAAGGTTATAACAGCAACCCACATTTCGACATCCCCTAAAATCCTGGAAAAATTACAGTAGCATCATCATGTTGATCATAGCCTACTGTCCAAATTTCACCCCATTTGGACCTATGATCAAGGCTACACAAAAAACACAAGTTGGCAACCATTAATAGCCAAATAATGAACCAAAAATAGATTGCACTATGAAACACATCAAACACTAGATCAGGCTTCACCAGTGGCTTCACATGAGTGAAGAACCATCACACAAAAATTACCAAAGCCTAATCCTTCATTAATCAAGCCCTATGAATTTATTTGCTAGCACACAACACTAGCACATTCTAAAGCAACTCTTGTTCCTATGACATAACATGAACATGTTAATATATCATCATAAGGTACTCCAAGAAAGATGATTTTATGAACCAGAATCACTATTTTTGAACCAACCAAGAATTAGTTAGAGTTAAATGCATTGTAGGTCCGTAAACTTGTAGCGTTGTCTCATCTGGGTCCGTGAACTAAGAAACCAGACATCCGCCCCCAATACCTTTGAAAACCGTTCATCTGGGTCCAGCTGCCGAAACCACTCCGGTTTTCGCTGACGTGGCGTGCTTGCATGGCATCAATTTTTTATTTAACCCCTCACACTTGTTTCTCTTTTAGAAAATAAACCAGCAGCAGCACGTGAGGCGTCGGACAGGTGGTCGTCGTTCATCGCCCGGACCTTCTCGTTGAGGAGGGTGCCGCTCGACCAGGCGCCCCCCGTGGCAGCGGGGACGACGACCTGGAAGCGACGCCGCGCTGCCGAGGCTCTTGGCAACGCCATGCAGGCAGGAGGCATGGAGCGAGCCAAACAACACTGTGACGACGAGGAGCCGGCCGTACAGTGAGGAAGAACAGCGACAGCAGGACGCCCAAACCAACACTTCTCGCATGTAGTGGATACGTCATATAGCTATATCTCGTATGTGGTGGATGCAGCTATGGCAGAAGCTTTTGCACCGAGGTATGATTCTCCTGTTGGCACAACAGATTGGCTGCAACATAGTGCTGCAACAGAGTGGAAGTACAGGCTGATTGCTTAGAAGTTGTGAACACGATGAATGAAGGAGGCTTCTCAATAACGGCGGCAACCCTTGTCTATGATGAATGGTGTAAATACTGGGAATACAATTAAGTAGCTCATGAATTAGCAAGGCAAGCTTTGTTAGAAAAGAATTCTTATGTATTGGTAGATGACCCACCTAATTCTATTGCTTGTAAACGATGTAACTATATTATCAAATCAATAAAGTTTGCCTCAAAAAAAAACCCAGCACTTCTGGTGAGCACCATTGTTGAGCACCGGTTCTCTCAATATCTTCCCCTGTACTCTCCCTTCAGCATGTAGGCTTTGGCGCTTTGCCGGGTTCAGTGGATGGCAATATGCATGGCACATTTTGTTTAGATTTTAATAGCCAGTGTTGACTCTTTAATTCTGTCTTGGCAGGCTTGAGCTCATGCTCATGTCGTGTACTAAATACAAATACAAGATGTGATTCTAAATTCCTAAGGATGTCAACTGGCAATGCTTGTGTAGATAAGCTTATGTTCTTATTAAGAATTTATATAAGCAGCAAAATGAATGCAAAGGACCTAATTAAAAATCACACTGAACAATTCAGAAAAAGACCCATACCGACACGGCTATACCGTCGTACTCGTATATACGACAATGAAATACCAGAACCAAACAACCCAGAGTCCCAGACCCAAGGGGGGAATGGGCCTGTTTCTGGTTGCAAAGAACCGACTTCAACATCACGCTGAACTACTGAACAATTCAGAAAAAGTTCCACCCCGACACGGAGATACCGTCGTATACTCGTCGTATATACGACAACTAAATACCAGAACCGAACAATTCAGAAAAAAAAATCCATATCGTATATACGACGACAGAATACCAGAACAAAACATCCCAGACCCAAGGGGAAACGGGCCTGTTTCTGGTTGCTTGGAGTTGTAGTTGAGTTGGAGTGAGTACTGCGCGTAGGCCCGTCCGATCCGTGGCTCGTCTCGGCATGGCCACACAACCCACGTATGGTCACCGTGCACCGCAGCGCGGCCTCCCCTTTCTATCTTCTCCAGCTCCAAATGGCGTCACCGCGGCCGCCGGGTTATCTTGTCCAGACGTGCATCCTCCGTGTGATCCATTCCTCCCCGCGCCGCGCTAGCTCAGCTAGTTGCAAGCACCGCCAAACGTTAGCGCACGCAGACAATTCCAGCAGCATCCATCAGGTTTAGGCCCTGCTGCCGTCGTCGAGCGCCTCCTGAAAGCAATGGAGATCGTCGCCACGCGCTCCCCGGCCTGCTACGCCGCCGTGTCCTTCTCCCAGTCGTACAGGCCTAAGGTACGTACGGCACCACCACCTTCATATCGTCACTCTGTATGTAGTGGAAAGTAGCAGCTAGCAGCTCGTCGCACACGTGCTGCACGAGCTTTTAGTAACTTGCTGATGATGGCTGGCGCCACACGTATGTATGGCAGTCGTCCAGGCCGCCGACCACGTTCTACGGCGAGTCGGTGCGGATGAACACGGCGCGGTCGCTCTCGGCGAGGCAGTCCAAGGCGGTCAGCCGCGCGGCGCTCACCACCCGGTGCGAGATCGGAGACAGCCTGGTGCGTGTCGTCAGTATAAGTTGTGTGCGTGCGTGCGTCGGGAGATCGAGCGATCGAGTCATGGCATGCGAAGACTGAAAGAAGCTGACGCTGCCATCGAGTTCATGGCAGGAGGAGTTCCTGACGAAGGCGACGCCGGACAAGAACCTCATCAGGCTGCTCATCTGCATGGGGGAGGCCATGAGGACGATCGCGTTCAAGGTCCGGACGGCGTCCTGCGGCGGCACCGCCTGCGTCAACTCCTTCGGCGACGAGCAGCTGGCCGTCGACATGCTCGCCAACAAGCTCCTCTTTGAGGTGTGAGACGAATGATCTCGCACCAAACTGTACGTCATGATTCCGTTCAATTCTTTCATATGCCTGCTTCTCTGCCTGCAGGCTCTGGAGTACTCCCATGTGTGCAAGTATGCGTGCTCTGAGGAAGTCCCCGAGCTGCAGGACATGGGTGGCCCAGTTGAAGGTACTGCCGACCATTTCTCCTCCTCACTGTGCATGACCAAACCTTCCACCGATTGTAATATGATGAATTATGATGACAAAACTCAAATTGGAAAACAGATATCTGTATACTTAAATAGAGAGTTGCAGAACTTCAGTGCAGTGCTCAGCAGTGCTACTAGTCGGCCAGCATATTCTCCCTTCTGCATCTTCAGCTGTAGAAATGTAACTGCTAACGAATAGCAGTATATGCTCCCTTCTGCATCTTCAGCTGTAGAAATGTACTGCTAACGAATAGCAGTATGTCTTACCAAATTAGCATGCTACCTGCTTCCATTCTAGATTTAGATGCTTTCTGATCACCAAACTGCAACATGTAAAATTTGCCGATAGATTTCAAGCCTTGCACATTCTTTTCGACCGTAGACCGTAGCTGAGGAATTAAATTAAAGCCTCTGCGATTCAGATCGGCCTAATCGTCATGACATCTCGCAGGTGGTTTCAGCGTTGCATTCGATCCCCTCGACGGTTCCAGCATTGTTGACACGAACTTCACCGTCGGAACCATCTTCGGAGTCTGGCCCGGCGACAAGCTGACCGGAGTCACCGGCGGCGACCAGGTCGCTGCCGCGATGGGCATCTACGGCCCTCGCACCACTTACATTGTCGCCCTCAAGGACTGCCCTGGGACACACGAGTTCCTCCTCCTTGACGAGGGTGAGCCTGAATTTGCAGCTATTAGCCACTTGGGAAATGCAGAGATGCGGTGTGCTATGTAATTGGTGTTAATTGATAACTACAAAAATGTTGCAGGTAAATGGCAGCATGTCAAGGACACCACGTCCATTGGGGAAGGGAAGATGTTCTCTCCTGGTAACTTGAGGGCAACATTCGACAACCCTGAGTACGACAAGGTACTCCGTTTATAGCTACTATTACTGTTAACATATTCTTAGTACCTGCAACGATTTTCTCTGCCTAATCACTGCTACCATGTATGTATCTTCAGCTCATCAACTACTACGTCAAGGAGAAGTACACATTGCGCTACACTGGAGGAATGGTTCCCGATGTCAACCAGGTATATCTGTCACAAAATCTTTAGCTTGCTGAAACTCAAATTCACACACCTCAAAACCCATTAACTTGGATCACTATCACTTGAATGGTAATCTGAAATGCCATGAGAGTAGCATTAGTAATCAGGAGTAGTACATATTCAAAAAAAACTGAACAGTGCCATGATTAACCTGCCGTGTCAATTCTACACCATGCACCAAACAGACAAATTTTCAGAGAGGGCAAGGCAAACTTTTGAGCACAAGAATTTGGTTCGGTTTTGCCAGTATATGTCTCGGACTGCATAGTGTTCCTGCAAGCCCATGCTAGTGACTATTGAGCTGTGTACCAGCGTCTGCTTTAAGCAAGGCCACGCCAAGCAACACACAGCAAAATTCCCCACACACAGTGATCCAACCCAGCCTCGCTTTAGGTCATTTCCGATACTACTTTCAGTATACACAAGACCACCAGCATGCATGAATAATGATGCCTGTGATCGATGACGCAGATCATAGTGAAGGAGAAGGGCATCTTCACGAACGTGACGTCGCCCACGGCGAAGGCCAAGCTGCGGCTGCTCTTCGAGGTGGCGCCTCTGGGCTTCCTGATGGAGAAGGCCGGCGGGCACAGCAGCGACGGCAAGCAGTCGGTGCTGGACAGGGTGATCAACGAGCTCGACGAGCGGACCCAGGTGGCGTACGGGTCCAAGAACGAGATCATCCGGTTCGAGGAGACCCTCTACGGCTCGTCCAGGCTCGCGGCCGGCGCCAAAGTCGGCGTTGCCGCCTGATGTTTTTGCTGTCTGAATTACTAGAATCCATTCGCGGTGGTGCGTATATACAGATGGGCTTGTAGATGTTGGAGTATAATCGAATTGTTCACCTCTCCCATCAGTAACTAGTCGGTACATGTAACTCGATCAAATAATTGTTGCCCGCTTCTAGTCCACGTCTGATGCCTGAAGAAGCATCCATATAGGTGAGATTGTTCGGGTATAGTGCATTGTCAATCTCTCCCCTCACCCTGCCTTTCGCTGGCTATGGCATTCAGCCTGTCAGAATAAAAGAAAATTCTTTTTTTTGGCTCTTTCTTAAAGATAGGCTCAATACTAGATCGCTTCTACAAAGAAAAAATATGAACCTCCCCTCTTATAACTGTGTTCTCTGTCATCTTAACGTTGATGAAGATTTACTTCATGTTTTCTTTCATTGCCCTTTTTCAATTGCTTGTTGGTGGAGTATTCAAGTCCTAGTGCCAAATTCTTCAGATACTTTTCTTATTTTGGAAAGTTTGAAATCTCAGCTTCCTCGACTTTTTTTCATGGAATTATTAATAACTATGTGTTGGGCAATTTGGACTTCCCGCAATGATAAGATTTTCAGGGGTATTGATAACTCTATCCAACGGTGTAAAAGGATTTTCAAGCAGGAGTTTGCTCAGGTTATCCTTAGAGCAAAAGTTGAAGTGCAACCACATTTATCTTCATGGCTAGAAGCTTTTGTGTAATAGTGCTTAGAAGCTTTTGTGTAATAGTGCTTATTTTCTTTGTAACCTTCTTTGTTTCCTAGCTCTCCTGCATGGAGCTTGTAATTTCGTTTGTAAATACTCTTTTTTTAAAATAAATCCCAGTAGGGGCGCAAGCCCTCCTGTTTCCCTAAAAAAAAAAAAAAAGTTCCTAGTACATTTGTATTACTAGTTGAGCCTATATGAGCGCTCAGTTTAAGCTTGTACTAGTAGGGAGGTAAATTTTGTAGTACTCTATGTGCGCGCATGGATGCATCAATGCATGGCAACACTCGTGTCATGGGATGTCTGCATGTCTCGTCTCTCGGTGGGCAATCTCCGGCCCTGCAGCCTTTTTTTTTTTTGACAACTTCATATATTAAATAAAAGCAGCCAGATTACACATTAGTCCTCCGAAGAGGACGGAAATACATGAAGGTCCATGGACCGGATAAGGAACTACTGCAGCGACGGCAACGACGATGAAGACGAGCACGCCGGAGGGGACCGCGCAGAGCGTCGGTTGAGGTTGGGCCAACTGAGCCAAAGAGGAGAAGCACGCCGACGACCGAAGGATGCTTTTGTTGTCGTCGTCGAACGAAGAAGATGATGCTCGAAGTAGATACCCAGGCGAAGGCGGCGTCGTTAAGCAAGCGTCGGCGAAGAAGCTGCGTGGTAGAATCCATGGTCGACCAAAGCGATGGCTGCAGGGGGTGGGAGGTGGATGGCGGCAGACATGGAAGGGGCAGGCGCAGATCTCGGCGGGCGGAAGACGGGGCGGAGAGGACGGGATCTGCTGGGAGCGAGAGCGGGTAGCGATTATTTATCACACATACCTCGGCCAGTATGCCGTCGACGGCGAAGGAAGCAGCCATAGCCGCGACGAAGGCGACGACGGCGATGGCGGCCGGACTCGATGAACCCATCAAGGGTGAGACCAAGGACTACTAGATACCTAAAGCTAAGGACCGGGGGGGGTGGGGGCCTCTCCCTGCCCGCTACGGCGAGGACGCCGGAGACGGGAGGGAGGGGGCCGGCGGCGGCGGGATCTAGGGTTTCGGCTGGAGGAAGGTGGGGAGGGGAACTCGCACAGGGGCGACTCTTTCGCACAGGGGCGACTCTGTTTAGAGGGTTTTCCCCTGCAGCCTTATTTCTTTTCGATGCTGTCGTGCATGGAATAGCACTGCAACAGAGTCCATGTCCCGGTCAGGCCTTTAGTTCCCAAATTCACCCCCCAAAATTCACTATGCAGAATTCCTATTCCCCATCACATCGAAATGTCGGCACATGCATAGAGTACTAAATATAGATGAAATCAAAAACTAATTACGCAGTTTTATTGTACTTTGCGAGACGAACATTTTAAGAATTCCTATTCCCCATCACATCGAAATGTCGGCACATGCATAGAGTACTAAATATAGATGAAATCAAAAACTAATTACGCAGTTTTATTGTACTTTGCGAGACGAACATTTTAAGCCTAATTAATCAATGTTTGGACAATTTTTACCAAATAAAAACAAAAGTTGCTACAGTTGACGGGACGTGTTACAGTCCCGAATTAGGTGACCCGATTTGGGAACTAAACATGGCCTCAGTGTTTGTGCCATACTGGAACAGCACTCCATGTCCATGGAGTGGGCTGCCGAAGAGAAACAGTAGTACTAGCGCCGTAGCCCGTAGATCGAGTACGTGTGCGTCGATCGCCAAGGCTCTTGGGGCCTGTTTAGAGGGGGGCGCAGGGGGTGGCCCGTTGAAAGTCTCTAGTTTGGTTTTGGCTAATTGATGAAACCTAGGACTAACCTTGTTTATCTAAGTGGTTGATTTAGAGAAAGGTTGTCCACACAATGAGCATATTGAATATGAAGCATGACACGTGTCATGTGATCAAAGATGAAGATCAAGACGGTGCTTGGCTCCATGGACCGGTGTTGAAGGTGAAGGGCTAGTCTTGGGAGTGAAGGACCATGCGATGGTGAAGCTCGGGCAAGACTAGGCGCCAATGGACCGATGCACGGTGAAGGGCAAGTGAAGTCGAGGTCGATGGATCGAGACGGTCACATGATGGTGTGAAGTGTTCATATCATTTGGAGGAACAAAATGGGCTCAAGGCAAAGGTATAACCGATAGGGCCATTTTGTTTTGCACTCAAGACACCATAGAGGGTGTGAGTGGTTTAGGATCGATAGCCGCACTATTAAGAGGGGAAGTCTTATCGGCTATTCGACGCATGGGTGCCACTAGGTGAATTCATGAAGTGCATTGCATGTAGGACCTAGTGAGCTAACCTAACCTTTGGGAAATGGTTGTGAAAAGCTAACACACAAGCACATGGAGATGTACACTTGGTGGTGTTGGCACATTTACAAAGGTGGCGTTTGGGCGCACTGTGGTTTGCAGGGTAGAGATGGGTTTGGGTCCCTCTTCCTCCCGCCGAGCTTGTGAGGCGGGATTCGGCGCTTTCGGGAAAAATGGATGCATATTTTCTATTGCGCCGGATGCAAAATTTGGTTGAAATCATGCTATCTCTCGTGATCAAGTTGGTATACTTGTTGGATAGCATGTCCGAGAAGTTGGCGACGAAACGATGAAGGCCGCATTTTGCCGCCGGGCGCCGGACGCCGGGCGACGCGTCCGGCGAGCGGCGGACGCCGACCCGAAAGTTTTCGGTTTTCGGCCGTTCGGCCGGACGTCGCGGACGCTGGCCGGACGCGGCGGCGGACGCAGAAGCTTTTCTGTCTTTGCGTCCGGGCGTCTTGGGCCTCGGATACGGCGTGCGGGTCGTCGACGAAGCGGCGGACGCGGGCGGTCGCGTCCGGCGTAGGCCGGACGTGGACCAGAAAGTCTCGGGGCACCACGGCTCTCTCGGACGCAGGCCGCCGGACGCGGAGGTTTTGAACGTTGGGCTGCCAATGGTCGGCTGCTGGGCGAGCGCGAGGAGGCGCCGGACGCGTCCGGCGCTTGGGCCGCGGACGCGTCCGGCGGGTTGAAATCGGCCGGCCCGAGGGGTAACGGTTGGATTTCGCCTTGGGCTTATAAATAGCCCCTTGGCCGGCCATGGGAGGTTCTCTTGCCCATTTCTACTCACTTGCTCATACTTTGTGCTAGAGAAACACTCTCCCTCTCATCTCTCTTGCTTGTTGCTCATCCAAAGTGAGATTGAGAGATCACCTAGTGCATTGCATTGCTTGAGAGCATTCTAGTGGCACTTGTGGGTGGCTTAGCCGGTGGATTTCTTGTTACTCTTGGAGAGTACCGCTCCTAGCCGGCTTGGAGATTGTTGGAGGCGTTGGCAAGAGTAGGTGATTGTTCTTGGCCACCTCCGGTTGATTTGTGAGAGGTTCTTGTGCTCACCTCGCGGGGATCGCGAAGAGTAACTCTATTGGATTGCGCGTGTCATTGAGTATCACACTTGAGAGTGGCGCCTTGTGGTTTCCTTGCGGGGAAGTGCCTTGCGGGGCAAGTGGCTTGAGGGTCACACCAAAGGACCATCTAGGTGTTGATCGACACAACGGGTGACGTAGCTTGGCGGTGCCCAAGTGAACATCCGGGGATAAATCATTGTGTTCATCTTGTCTCCCGGTGATTGGTCATCGTCCTTTGTGTGTTGCCTATTGTGATTGATTGTTCATCTTATTGGTGATTGGCAACCTCAACTCGACGCGTCGGTATAACAAGTCTCAACCTCTCTCGTATTACTTTGATTACATTCTTGCAAAGTAGAATTGCTTGCGTGGTCGGTCGGGAACCACATCTTGTGTAGACTAAATCCCGTGGGTAGAATTGTTTGTGTGGTCGGTCGGGAACCACTTCTTGTGTAGACTAAATCCCGTGGGTAGAACTCTTGATCACTAGTGGTAGCTCTTGTGTGTACTAGTGATCACCTACTAGAATTGTTTGGATAGGAGGCTTGCAACACCTAGTAGGCTAAGCATAACTTGCTTTCCGCCGTTTGTGTATCTAACGAAGTTTGCTTAGTGAGTTTGTAGAAATTTTTATAGGCTATTCACCCCCCCCTCTAGCCATCTAGGACCTTTCACCCGTGCTCCTGGGCTGCAAGCTCTCATGTTAGATGTCACTGGGCCGCATTTGAGCCTGGCTCCCGAGGTGCTTTTTAGGCCTCCCGGCCTGGCTGTGGGGAAGCGGTGCCCCCCATCGTTTCCCTAGGGCTTGGCTAGAGCGGGCGCCGCAGCGGCGATTCCCTGGCCCCGAGGCATGGCCACCGTGCGCTCCCGCGAGCTCGGGCGGGAAGTTGCGTGCGCGCGGGAAGAGCTGAACCTTCCTCCCGCGCTTTCTCACCGGTGGATTTCGCCGCCTTTATAAGCTCCCCTCCTCCTCCCAGCTCCTCTTCCCCCCAAATCCAGTTCCACATCCCGTTGGAGAGACCGGCGGAGAGCTCGGTGCGGTGACCGGCGGAGCGGGCTTCCACCTCGTCGGGCTTCCTCTCCGTTCCCCTTCACCGGATCCGCGAAGCTGCGTCGCCGTTCTTGCTGCTGCCGGGACTCCGGGTCGTGGCGAGCTGCTTCATCTTCTTCCTCGGTTGCTGCTTCATCTTCTTTCTCGGTTGGTGGTGGTGCTGCCGCCGGGGACCGGATCTGCTTCGTCTTCTTCCTGATCTGCTTCCCCGTGCTGCGGATCTGCTTCGTCGTCTTCCGGTTCTTCTTGTTCTTCCGCCGACGAACGCGAGGTGAAATCCACCCCCACGCATCCTTCTACTCCCCCTCACCCTGTTCTTGTACATGGATCTGTCGATTTGTTGGATTAGGGTTGCCTTGTGTGGGATGCTGCCCACAAACCCCCGGAGTCATGTGTACTCATGCAGCAATGTTTATCCTTGTGCCAGGATCTGTCGATTTATATGGTTTACTTAGCATGTCATGCTTTGTCAAGGTTGATTTGTCGGATTAGGGTTGCCTTGTGTGGGATGCTGCCCACAAACACCCGGAGTCATGTGTACTCCTGCAGCAATGTTTGTTCTTGTGTTGGCTATTGGATCTGTTACTTTGATTGGCCCAACTACAGATTGTTGCTCATGTTGGAAGCGGTTTATTTCTGGGTTTATAGTTTGCCTTATGTCGATGATGATGTCCAGAATCACTGGGAGGCATGTTCAGTCATGTAGCCGTGATTCATATTTAAGTACTAGATATCCATGTTGATGCCATGCCAGGGCAAATAAATTCATGTTTGTCTTCAATATTTATGCATGTAGATGGAACTTGCCAAGAAAAGAGATGAGTTGGCCAAGAATGCTGCCTCTTTGGTTGTGGTTATGACTTCCTTTGTTGCTAGTAGGATTAGGCATCGTATCCCTGAACCTGATCCTCTGTTGTATGATTTGAGGACTGATGCTGAGCAGCACAGGCAGCGTACCCTCAAAGCCATATACATGTCCACTGATAGAGAGTGCCTGTCCATGATTAGGATGACTAGGGCTCCATTCTATGCACTGTGTGAGGTTTTTAGGAGCAGGGGCTTAGTTCCAGAAAAGCCTGGTTGTACTGTGGAGGAACAAGTTGCTTTGTTCCTGCACATAGCTGGACATAATCAGAGGTTTAGAGTGGTTCACCAGTCCTTTGCAAGGTCAACTGAGACTGTCCATAGACACTTCCACCAAGTCCTCTATGCTGTTGGTGAGATCAGAGCTGAGATGATCAAGCCACCCTCATCTGCCCCTGACCCTAAAATACTTGGCAGCCCTAGATGGAATCCTTACTTCAAGGTAACTGTCATTCCCAACCTGTACACAACATTGTAATTTAACAATCTTGCCTCAAACATTTCACTTATCCAAATGGAATTTTTTTCCTAGGATGTTGTTGCTGCCATAGATGGTACACATGTGCTAGCCAGGGTTCCTAGGCGCATGCAGCAGGCTTTCAGGGGTAGGAAGAAAGATCCTACTCAAAATGTCATGGTTGTTGTGGGATTTGATTTGAAGTTCACTTATGTCCTAGCTGGTTGGGAGGGGTCTGCACATGATGCCCACATTTTAGGCGATGCCATTGAAAGAAATGATGGCTTCGGTGTCCCCGAAGGTAACTACTAGTTGGTAATTCTGTCCTTAGTAGGCTTAAGTGTCCCAATCTTCACACAATTACCTCCTCCAATTGTAGGAAAAATGTATCTTGTAGATCTTTGGGTATGCATGCCGCACTGGTTACCTTCCTCCCTACAGGGGGTCAGATATCACTTGTCTGAGTTCAGCAGCACTAACAGGCCCCAAAATGCAAGGGAACTATTCAACCTAAGGCACTCCTCACTTAGGGTAACTGTTGAAAGAGCAATAGGTGCTTTGTAGAACCGCTTTCGGATTCTGTACAACAAACCCTTTCATCCCTATAAAACTCAAGTAAAGCTTGTCCAAGCCTGCTGCATTCTGCACAATTGGATTCTGGGTTTTGGGGAAGACATGTTGGTTCCTGATGAGTCTTGGCTGCCACCCAACCACCCAATTAATGTGCCTGATGATTTGGAGGCTGAAGACACAACAACCATGACAGTTAGGAGGGATGAGATTGCCAATGCCATGTGGGAGGGTAGGGGCAACTATAGGACCTAATCATGCTATGTTTATTGTTGGACAACTTAGTTCATTTTCCCTGGCATGGAACATGTGGTTTTTATCTGGTATTGCAATATTTGCTTGGACAACCTGAGACAATTTATGTAATAATTTATGTTTAGATTATGCTATTCTGGCCAGTGATGTTGTACCTTTCTGATTGGATCTGATGTCTTGTATCTCATATAACTGAGGCCACTTATTTTGTTGGCCACATGCACTGCTCTTATAAGTTCAATCCGCCTCTATTGGTGTCATGTTTAGGATGGCTGCTGAACCTGCTGCTGTGTTTGTGGCTGCTGGTGCTGTTGGTGATGGTTTTGATGAGCTGCTTGGGGTAGCAGCTCCTGCTGCAGCTCCAGCAGCTGCTGCTGGTGGTGTTGAAGCTGAAGCAGCTCCTGCTGCTGCTCCACCACCAGCAGCTGGACCCATGAGGTGGAATAACAACACCTCTGGGTTTGTGCTTAGGAGGATGGCCCAGCTGCTTTGTGATGGTACTAGGCCTGACAAGGTATTCAAGGATAAAGATGTCAACCTTGTTGCCAAGTGCCTTAAGGACTACACTGGAGATGTGGTCAGCCCAACTCAAGTGTACAATCATCTTAGGAATTGGAGGCAGAAGTGGTCTAGGATCAGCAAGCTTAAAGATCTTAGTGCTGCCTTATGGGACAGTGATACTAATGCTATTATGCTAGAGCAAGACCACTACCTTGGTCACTGCAAGGTAGAAAATGGTTCAATCTGCCTCCATGTCCATTTCTTTCCTACTCCCCTTTCCTTCCTATCTTAATATGTGTGCTGACCTGCAGGACCATCCTAAAGATGCTGAGTTTCTAAACTGCCCCATTAGATTCTATGATGAGATGGAGGCCATCTTTGGCCACTCACAGGCAACTGGGAAGTATGCACTTGGGTCTGGTGAGCCTCTTGGGGTGAACCAAGCTGAAAGCCAGCATGCTAAGGTAGAAACCCCTGAGAGCCAGGATGCTAAGGTGGAACCCAAGGAAACTAACCTTGGTGAAGCCAGCAAGACCACTAGGAAAGTGCCCCAGGTTGCTGTGGGAAACAAGAGGAAGAGGGGGAATTTCACTGAGGATGAGATGCTTATGCTGACCAACATGTCAGATGCAGTTAGGGATGTGGCTAGTGCTTTGAGGGAGACAGGTGCTGCTCATGTTGATCCTGAGTTGTACCTTGCAGTCATGGAGATGCCAAACTTCAGCATTGAGGCCCTTATCACAGCCTACACCTACCTGCTGGAGAACAAGGCCATTGCCACAGGCTATGTGAAGATGCAGCCTGCCCACAGGGATGTTTGGATGAGGACTTACCTTGCCAAGAACTACTATATGTAGTTCTGTCCAGTTTGGACAGCAAGGAAGTAGAGGGGTTGATTTGTTGAGATGTATAGTTCCTCCACCCCCTCCCCACTTCTTCACCTTTTGACCACACTTAGGTGTCTCTTTTGTGCAAAGAACACACGACATGTTGGGTTAGTCTAGATGGATGGTGACTAACAATAGTGGAGAGTTGGTAGGTATTTGTGCCCACTAGGATGAGGCAAATGTAGAACTTGTATTTGTGGCCTCTGTTGGCTGCCCCTATTTCCTACTTTTTCTGCATTCCTATTTGGTATTGTAATGAACTAATGTTGGCCTTTGTTGCCCACTTCTGTTGGCTACCCTATTTGGTAATGAGTAATGTTTTCATGGTTCTATAATTGCTGTTGTTTGAGATTTCTGATTCCTGGTATCTTTTACTTGAATGGTGGTAACTGTGGGAACTTGGTAAAGGCCAATGATGCAAAAACTATTCAGTTGAGGTGGCTACTTTGTCTTTGGATTCTCAGTTGGTTTTTCCTTTGCTGTGTATGCCATTGTAGCCATGGGACACATCCATGCCCAGCAACAGCCCCTTCTCCCTTGTGCTGATGGCAGGGCATGGATGTGACCATGGATATCATGGCAACCATGGCCTTGTTCTTGCATCTGTTTGCAGTTTTCTGTTTTTTTATTTGCCAGTAGCCACCAATGATACAAAAATCAAGTCAACCACCACTTATAGCTGAGGCCAAACCGATTTGCAACCATGCCAATGATGTCATTACACTTATTTATTGAAACATCAATGAAATTATTTGACTGAGGCACTTAACTCTTGTTCCTTTCAGAGGTCATGGCCTGGTTCTATGTCATTTTCAATGGCAAAAATGCTGGCATCTATCGAAGGTGGCATGAGGCCAGTGTGCATGTCCTAGGTAAGAAAGGTATTATACACCAGAAGTACAGGACTTATGATGAGGCAGTTAGAGCATTTGAAACACATGGATCAGCACTACCCCTACCCTCTGGTCATGTGCATGACAATGATGTTCTTCCTCTTGCTCCTCCAACTGATGATCATGGGAATGTTGTCTGGTCGGCTAAGGTGTTCATCACCTGCCTTGTTGCCTTGCTGGTTGGCTTGTGGATGGTTAGGGGCAGCATTTGCCGCTGTTACTGCACCCCCTGAATGCCAGTGATGACTACTGCTGGGAAGAGCTGCTGCTGTTGTGTTCTCTGAACTGTTTGTTATATCCAACTTGATGATGTTGTTGTTAATTTTGAACTAATGTTGATTACAGCAGCTATGACTCCTTCAAATTCATTTATATTAGTCTGAGGCAAATCATGTTGCATTCTCCCTATTTTACCTCTGCATGTGTTCGGTTGCATTGTGAAACTTCGGTTACATTCTTCTTTGTAGTTGGGTGGTTGCTTTGCGGTTGGTAGCCGGGCTCCAAACCTAACACGGTCTCGCCTTGGCGGTTGGTGGCAGTTGGCCTTGGGCCGGGCTGCAGCTGGGAAAATCTAACACAATCTCCTTTGGGCCATGCCAGTTTGGGCTCGCAACCAAACACGGTTGCCTGCACCCGGCAGCCCAGGCTGTGGCTGGAATGGGCCTGGTCTATGGGCCAGGCTCCCCAGCTGCTGTGTCCCAAACATGCCCTTGGTTTGCGGTCCTGGCCCTTGAGAGAGACCTACCAATTCCGTAGATCAGCAACACAATGCAGAATCCACGAACTGCAAACTTGGTGAGTGACGAGACGTACCAATTCTCACGTGACTCAAGACGAGCATCCCGTCCCGTTCCACGATCGACCCTGCTCTTCTGAGAAGATGTTCCAGGGTCTGGGCTATTGCTCTTCTGAGAAGATGTTCCAGGGTCAGGGGCATGATACGACGCGGCAAGGTCAGCTTGATACGTGGGGAGACTACAGTGCAGTTCATGGTATGGTCTGCTCCGGTCGGCATACGTACAGTACGTACCAAACAAAAGGTACACTGATTCACTGCAGCCTTGTCCAGACGGCCAGCCAGACCATCGATCTCCATTCCATCGTGTACGACGCCCCAGGTGACCGTCGTCCAAACGTACATTGTACTCCGACACTTGGCTTGTTGATTGCACAATCGATCGATCGTCGAGAGTACACACGCGGGTTCGCCCTACTAGCCACGAGCGAGCCCAAGACACGAAAACTAGTACAGCCTGCACTGTAGCAGTGTCGTGTTTAGCAGTACGGACGAATGTCGTGACTTCGTGAGGCTCCCGCGAGTCCCTGTCACGTGTCTACGATCGACAGCACGAACATGTCCATGCAGCCGCGGGGGCTGCCTACGGCTACGTCCGCCAAAAAAAAAAAAGCACGCGGCACATTCCATGGCGCGACGGAGGTGACCGGCCGCCGTCAGTGTGTGTCGACACTGCAAATGCAATTGAACCAGAGAGGACGACGAGCTGTGCGCGGTGGTAGAGTGGTACTGTAGGGGCAGAGGGAGACACCACGGCCAGGCACGGACGGTACCACTGCCACGCTAAATGGCAAATGCGTCGCCTGCGCCTCGTGTTCTCCCGGTCCGCGAGGTGTCCGCCCTCCTCGGGGCACCGCGGGGTACGCCGTACGCCGGCGATGTGATCCCGGCGACGCGACGCGCTGCCGGACTGCGGGCGGGCCGCGCGGTCCGCGTCCGGTCCGGCGCGTCACGCTTTATTTGACACCCCCGGTGCTGGATGGAGGCCTCGTGCTTGCCGCCGCTGGCCGCTGCCATCATGCGTGCGGTCTGCTGCTGCGGTGCGATTCCACAGCGATTTGGCCGTCGTGAGTCGTGACGTACCGGTGCGCTGCGGCAGCCTGCAGCGCGGTCGTTTTTAACGGCCACGGCCAGCGCAGAGAGACCCAGCCGGTGCCTGGTTTACAGGTGGCTCGTTGCTATTCGGCCGTCGGCATGATTAGTGATTTAGTAGTACCATCCTGATTCCTGAGGGCGTGATCGCTGATTGCTTGGGTCAGCTTCTGACTACTCGTAACTGCTTGTGGTGATGCGTGGTCGCCGAATCTCCTGAGATGATGATGACTCACTGTATATAGCAAGTACTGTAGTAGAGATTTGTTTGGTGTCAATCATTCCATCTCAAAGCCCATCTGACAAATGTACGCATTGCTAATGATCGGCAGTTCAGTTCTTGTGATTGCCTTATTTTACAAAGTTATTTCATAGGATTTGCCAGTTCATTGGACGAGAAAGAAACATTGCATTCGCGAAAAAGAAAGAAAACAATGCCAATCACTTGGCGGACACGAACATCGATCGGTCTGAACTCTGAAGCAGGCACAACACTGCCCCACACACAGTCCAGACGCGCCTGTATGGTAGCCGAGCAACACACGTTCAGAAAACAAATGGATCCGCGCGGTGGCCCGGCCCAAGAACGCCTGTGTGCTGCACTGCTGCTGCCATGACCGGCCGGTGGGCCCCGCTGCTCGACGCAAGAGCAATACCAACAACAACAGCAGCCTCTCTGAGAGACAGTAATTGGCAGGCAGGAACCAGCGAACGATTAGCGATAGGAAACAAGGGCGGCCGCGGCCGAGCGACGTCCGCGGCGACAGCCGTGGAGCCCCATCTTTCGCCGCGGGGCCAGCCGGCGGAGGAGGAATGCGGGGAGCCGCCTTTAACGGTTTCCGAGGCGGCGGCAAGCACGACCTCCTTTAAGGACCAATCACGTGCAGTGGACGGGCCCGAGTCTAGTACCACTCGTGTCGGAGCCGCGTGAGCTGTGACTGTGAGGCCATGGCGCCTCGCCGGCCGGCCGCCCCTACGGCGTCCCCGTGTCAAACCTCTCGGCTGGCGGCTTGTGTTGTTGTTGTGCCTTGTGCCACTCCGTGGGAAGTGAAGGGAAAGAATTTCCCCACGGTCCAAAAGAGCAAGTGAGTGTGACCGGCGGCAGGGCCCGCACGGTTGACACAAAGCGATCCTGCTGTCGTCTGGAGCTCTGTGGATAGAGAGGCCGGCCCCGACAACGGAATTAGAATGCGTTTCCCTCCAAATTCAGGTCGAACCGTTGCGAAATTGACGACAAAGTCACGGTCATATACAAACATTATCATGCTGATGGAACTACAATAACCCACGGAGAAAAAGAAAACCCTCGTGACCGGTGATTCGACATGCGAGATGATGAGATGAGAGATTGTGGCGGCAAATTATGAAACGACGTGATGCGTGTTATCCAATCCCCCCCAAAATGAACAGAAATGACAGAAGATTACATTACAATACACGAAGATTTATGGCTATTAACCCCCTAACCCCAGACAGACACTCTCCTTGGACGGCGGCGGCGGAGGAGCATGCAGATTGGCAGAGGAACCTGGCCTGGACTGACGCCGTCGCAAGCCTGCCTCGCCTAGTACAGGCGGAGCACGCTGCGCGCGAACGACTGCGTCGCCAGCGGCCGTCCGGGGCCCCCGGCCTTGCTCGGCAGGCCTCCTCCGCCTGCGCCTCCGCGCGGCCGCCCGCTGCCGCTCCGCATCGGCGTCAGGTAGAACCGCAGCATGCCGTTGTCCGCCGCGGCGGCGCGCCCGGGTGATCCGTAGCGCGCGCTGCGGTTCCGCTCCGCCAGCCCCTGCGCGTGCTGCGGCTCCTCCCGCCGCCTCACGTGGCCGCTGGCGTCCACGTAACCGCTGCGCCGGGAGCTGCCGAGCCCGCCGCTGTTGCTGCTGAACGAGCTGCGCGCGCTCAGGTTGCTGTTGCACCGCTGCATCTTGGGGTTGGCGCCGCGGACGCGCAGGTCGGGCCACGGCTCGGAGAAGGAGCGGTCGGCGATGTCGGACGGGCCACCGGTCCTGCGCCCGGCGGCGCGACGGTGGATGAGGCCCCAGAGGCTCCACGCCTTGCGCCACCGGGGAGGCTTCTTGGCGTTGGCGGGGCCCGACAGCGCCGCCTCCAGGCTCGCGGAGATGTCCTCGATGAGCGAGTTGGAGCTGAAGCCGCGGTCCAGCAGGTCCTCGGCGTGGTGGAGGTGGTAGAACTCGGAGCCACCCCCATGGGGGACTCCCTCCCATCCCGTTTACCGCCGGCGGCGGCATTGTCGGACGTGGTGGATCCGTGACCTCGAACGACGGCCTGCGGACGGAGCTCGAACGTTCCAGGCTCCGGCGCCGGCGGCTGGAGGAGTCCAGGTAATAGTCTCTGGTCTGCAAGGACCCACCTGGCGGCTCGGGGTCGAAGTCGTCTTCCACGGGGATTTGGCCGTCGGAGCGCTCGACGATGTCGGTCGGCGTGTCCTCCAAGACGGACAGGATGGGAGAGAGGCGGGAGAGCGGCGGAGGCGCGCGCCCGAGGCCAATGCCGGTGCCGGCGCCGAACAGGTACCCGTCCCAGGACGCGCGGGGCTCGTCCCAGGAGAAGCCGGCGTCGTCGATGGACATGCGCGCGGCGTCCAGGGAGAAACGGGGGTCGGTATCGCACGACCGCCGGCCACCGGCGAGCTCGGAGCCCGCCTCCCCACGGAGGCGACTCCGGCGGAGGAACGACGGCTTGGAGGGCTTCTCCGGTGGCGGCATTGCCGCGGCCGCGGCCTTGCTCACGGCAGCCTCCTTCTTGAGCTTCTGCTTGCGCCGCCACTTCTGCCACTTCTTGCTGAACACGGAGGCGGCCACCCAGAAGCTCCCGGCGATCTCCTTCAGGTCCTTGGGCGAAGCCTTCTTGGCCTGCGCCGACTCGAGATCGATGTGATCCTTGATGGCCTTACTAACTCCCAGGGCCGCCGCATTGCCGCCTTCGGCTTCCACCTCACCGGAAATATCCATCGGGACGACGACGGGAGGGTCTTCCTCGACCACCGGGACTATCTCGTCGTCGTCGGGCTCCATGACCTCTGGGATGTCCTCGTCCAAGAAATCGTCAGGAATGCACGGCGCCGGAGGTGGCGGACGCGCGTCGACGGCGAGCGCGGCCGCGGCGGTCGACGAGGAGGCCGGGAACGCGGCGAACGCCGTGCCGTCGCGGACGCGGTCACGGTCGTCCTGGTGGAACAGCGCCCACAGCGTGCTGCGCCCGCGCACGTCGCACGACCGCCGCTGCGGCTCGTCGCCCGCCCTGGCGGCAGCGGCCGCCGCCAGCGCGGACAGAGCGTCCCCGCCGCCGCGGCCGCAGGAGAACGACTTGCAGCGCCGGAGGTCCGGCGGCTCGGCGGGGCCGGACGCGGACGAGCCGCCGGCGCCGGCGGCGAACGGCCTGGCGAAGAGCGAGCGGATGGCCGACGTGGACTTGCGGCCCGGCGCGGAGGCCGCGGCGGCGGACGCCTCGAGCCCCTGGAGGCGCTCGCGCAGGCACGCGGCGCAGAAGCCTGTGAAGGCCTCGCCCGGGTGCAGGTCGCAGCTGGTCGACACCGACCGCCGCGCGGGCGGCGCCGGCGGGTCCATACTCTCCATGTGCAGCGTCGTCGTCATCGCCTCGCCTCCTCCCCGGGCGGCGTTCGTCACTCCCTCCGGGGCTCCCCCCGCCCACACCCCCACACCCCGACGACGTCACTGTGCGGCTAGTACAGTTGCACCATTGCACTCGTGCTGCTGTGTGGAGTGAGGAGGGAGTTGCCGGTGCGCCAGGCCTCGCGTTTTAAGCAGAGTCAGGCGTGTATCGGACAGGGTAAAAGGGTGAAAAAGTGTGAGGAGAGAGAGGAAAGTGAAAGTTAAAGGCGGATCACGGGCCCCGGCGCGGCCAGCCTCTTGGCTCTTGCTCAGTTACTGTAGTCTCTCTCTCCCTCTCTTGCTTTGTGGAGCTCTGGCGTTCTTGGGTTCGTGATCGTGGCTACGCGTTCGCAACCTCACTGACATTTCGTCATATTTTAACTGGTTTTACGGGAAATAAGTGGCATTTCGTCATATTTCAGCTGGTTTTGCGGTTTACCCTTCTTGCTCCTGCTCCAGTGCTACATTTTCTTATTGAGCCACTATTGTCAGAGGTATATCAATGGGTCGATGATACCAGAGACAGTGAACACACCTGACGATCATGCAGACCAAATTAGTTAGTTGCATTCATATCAAAATCGTAGCTGAACCTATCCTTATCAGAACAAAAATACAGAATTGCAACTGATTTGCAGATACCTTTTCTTTTTGACTTGGATTTGCAGATACCTAGTTCCACAAAGTACAGCTTTAGTATAAGCAATAGCACTGCAGCCATATTCTCAGCTTTAGTACGCTGTGCTCGCTCACACAGTTTCTCTCTTTCTCACACACTACAGTACCCTGCAATTATCTATGGGTGCTGTCCGAGTGTCCCATCCTATCGGGATTTGCCTGATCTGAAAGTGATTATATGGGCATAATCAGCACGCGTGCCCAATTCCAATTTAATTTAATGAACCTTCACTAGTTCCGCAAGTACGAGTAGTGAACACTCCGTGCTGAACCGCTTTCTTTCTTTGTGTGCCCGCTCCAATATACGTGTTCTGTGTGTGTCCGCTCCAATACAACCTCCCCCATGCGCCATTCTCCTTTCTTTGCTAGTTTTCTTTTCATTTTTATTTCACTTTTATTCTATCTGACTTCTTTAAAATATGTATATTTTTTATTTTATTTACTTTTTTTTGTCAGTGTTACTAAGTTATATATAATAACTTATGCATAAAACTTATGTTTGATAACTTTTGTATATAAGTTATTTTTAAAAAATTTTATGTTTTTAAAGTTTAAAATAAGTATTAAAATTTTTGTATATAAGTTATGTTTGATAACTTTTGTACATAAGTTATGCTTAATAACTTTTATATTTAATAAGTATAAATTATGTTTAATAAGTTATATTTAATAATTTTAAGTTATAAATTTTCATAAATAAGTTGTATTTTGTGTTTTTAAGTTTTGGCATAAGTTGTGCTTAATAATTTATATACATAAGTTACGTTTTGTTAATTTTTTTGTGTTTTCACGTATTGGTATAAGTTATAAGCTCTAAGTTAAGTGTTATAATTTACATGATATAATTTTCTGTACATAAGTTTTATTTCACAACTCTTGTGGTTCTTAGTTTTCATATTTTGGCCCGCTAGCGATGCTCATGGTCATGGAGTCCTATGGGGAGGAGGCTTGGGCAATAGCTTTCATTTGTTCGCCAAATGAAAATGGCCGATATGAAAGGAACCATTTGGGTCGGCTAGTTATTAGTTGAGGCTAAAAAATAGCTTAAATGTAGAAACTCCAGTACAATTTGCCTATGAGAGAAGACTTTGACTCGACGGTTACAAGATTCACCATGGATTTCTGATGCTGGGATGAATTTCACCTTATCCGGTCAAAGCAGCTGGAAAAAGCATTAGCATCTCTATAAGACGCTTTTGTTGACAAGTTGAGGCGATTTACGCTTTTCCCAGCTTTTCCTTTCTATCCCCCATTTCCCAGCTCCCACATGCAGACATGCTAGCTTAGGGCCAAAAGCGCAGGGCCTAATCGGTAAGTTTCCAAACAGCCAAAGGAGAGAATAAAACACAGACGCTCTGTCGTCCATCCTCAGCTTCAGATTTGTCCTACTAGGCTACTATACTAGACTGGCAAAGAAGCAACAAGCACCCAGGATAAAGGATTAGTGAAGCGCTTCCTGCTAAACCAACCATGGCATTATCTGATCCACACACAGGGCAGGACCGGCCCATCGACCTATAGGAGGGTTTAGCAGCTTTGATTATGGCGCTCTAGGCACATGACGGGAGACCGGAGTTGTCGCCTTCTCGAGCTTAGAAACGTTAATAAACCTCTGGTAGTACCTCCTCTTTTGTTAGCTTTTGCCCCCCGCACTACTATGCCTTGATCGATCACAATAGTCGCCACGCATGTGCGTGATATGCTCCTCCCTGCCTGAATCCAAGTGAATCTGCTCCTTTGTTTTCACTAAGACTTTGGTGACCTTGTCTGATAACCAGATTAAAGAAAACTGAAATGTTTGTGTCGCTGCCTTCTCGAAAATAACTGAGAGGATTCCGAGGAGCAGCATAGGTTAGGCGACTGGCTATGTCTGTATAGAAAATGGCCGGTGCTAGATCTCTGTTCAGGACCTGAGATACGAGTTTGCTGCATAAGCAAACAAAACCGGGCCCAAAGCTCACGAGCCGTGGTGTTTCACATTCTGTCGTCTTCACTATGTACTTGATCACATCGCTCTCGCCGAGATAATGGGGTTAATTGATCTCAAAAAGGCCAACGCGGTTTTCTCCATCCATCCCCTTGCGTGCCTTGACGATTGTTCACTTGAGAGCGCCTTTTTAAAATTTATTTAGCCTGCACGGTTCATCAGGCTACACTGACACAGTATCTAGCAATCACTGTTGCTCTGTCAGCTCACTGCTTGTACTCGAGCAAGCCGTGATTGCCTACAAACTAGTCCCGCATTCAAACGGAAGCCAATGGCAAGGAAAGGCGGGGTTGATCTCTGGGTGGCATGGCTGGTTTTTTTTCTGTTCTGATGAAGATGAGACCCCTCGTTGCCACATTTTCCACAGCACCTTTCCGCCTCGCCATTTCCCGCAAAAGGCACAGCACACGGCAAGGTCTCGGCATCGGCATCGGCCAGACTGCCAGAGGCGCTGCCGCCGAGAGCCCGAGACGCACAGAAGAAAACCCACAGGTGATCGGGGGCAAGGACGGCCCGGAACGATGAGCACGAGAAAGTGCACCGGTCATGATTGCGGTAACATGCGGAAGCGATTCGCCCCGCTCGGCTTTCCCGACCCCCCGAGCTCGGCCACAGACAGGCACGGTGGCGCCGCGCGCGGGCGTGGACGCCTGGACGGATCCGATCGATCGATCGATCGATCCACGGATCCCCCCTCGAGATCCCTTGGCGTCGCGCGTAGCGTAGCTGCGAGCTGCGGCCCTGCACTGCAAAGCGGCAGAGGGGGGAAAGATCCGCGTTCTTGGTCCTGACGACGGGCGCTTTACCAAAATTTGAGCTCGGCGATCGGTTTGGCTTTGGGCGATCCGCGCCCGCCCTCGCCGCGCCTGTAAAGGCAAAGCTCACCGCATCGGCATCGCATCGCACCGGTGTTCTTTTCCGCTTGGGCTCGGACAGACGCGCGCTTACTTCCATGCATGCTCCCGGCCGGCGCGGATCCCTAGTACGTGGCGGCGAGGGAGGGAGAGAGGCTTGGAGGAAGCATCACAAAGCGACGCTTTGGCGTGATTGATGCTAGCGTTGCGGTGCTAGCATCACGCGTTACGTTTTGTTCTCGCAAGCGGCCGGGCCGCCGGGACAGGCCGGGCGGACGGCGACGATCTATGCTTGCAGCTTGCTGTTGCTGTGCCCGTCGCTTGGCGTGAGCAGGGACAAGGCGGGGTAGAAGGCAGAATGCTAAGCCTAGAAGGTAAGGACATGTCCTCGCTAGTCGCTTGCATTGGCCTAAAGGTAGGGGCGTGTAGTTTTTTTCTTGGAAAATTATGTCTCATTTTTTAGTCAAAATTTATAAGTTCTCATCAATTTTTTATATGAAAAACATACAAACAATTATCGAGTAAGTACCATTGATTAACCTTGTAATATATTTTTATAGTAGCCAGTTTAGAAACCTAAACGGTGATACTGTTTTTTTATAATTTTATTTACTTAGTTAAATTTTATAAAATGATGTCTTCAATCTAGAATTAACGCAGGTAGTTCTTCACTTCTTCAGAACGTGCAGGTAGTTCTTCACTTCTTCAGAACGTGTACGCTGGGCGCCTGAGCCTGCTGCTGGTCGTGGTATTGCTGTGCCGTTTCAGCGTCGCTGCAAGCCTGCAAGCTGGAGCTGCCTGCAGTCGAGCAGGGCTCCCGGTACCCAGCCTCCAACTCTCTACGACTTTTGCCCTTTTACTTTTGTTTGCAGCGAACGATATTTGGGAGTACAGTACACCTCTAGGCAGCAGGACGCAGGTTGTTACTGTGCTGAATTTTTTTTTTTCGGATGCGTTCGGTGAGGATTGGTGGTGATTGTTTTATAGCCATGTGTTGTAAATAACCGCTAATAAATCTGTCATGCGCCTTAGCCTACGACGGAAACAAATAGTAAGTTTTGTATTCTAATCTACAATTATCTAGTACTCACTACGCTTAGGTTTTACAGAAAAAAGGCTGCAACCGGCGACGCCTGCTCAAGCACAACCAGTGAGCCAACGATGACACCCACAAACGCTCTTGTTCGTATCCATGGTGGAAACCGATCATATCGCCAACGCCCAACTGCAGAAGTAACTGGATCATGATCGAACAGCTGGGAGCCTACATCGGACATGCTGTTTGTTCGTGTCCACTTGAAGGAGACGCCAGGAAGCAGGGAATGGGCATCCAAGGGTCATCGAGGGAGAAGAAGCATTCAACTCGATCCATGGTGTATCGTGTATCCGCTGGCATGAAAATTACTACTCCTACGCCTGTCTGTCCTCTTATTGTTGGATTGAAAACAACGGCTCATCAGCCGGGGCTTCAGATAGCGATCAGAGAGCTGCAGATCAGAGCAGCACCAGCAACGCAGCATGCCTCGAAGCTCGCGAGGAGTGGCAGGGAGAAGGGCCCCAGCGGACGAGGAAAAACAATTTCTTTTCCTGGCCTCAAAGCTGGATAGGACTTGGTAGTATTTGCATGGGATGGGAATCAAATCACCAGCGGCCCTGCCCCAAAGCACCCGAGAAAGCAACGGGCTCGCAGCTTTAATCGCGCCTCTACCCTTTTTTCCAGCCACGGGGCAACCACACGAAAACGATCGTTGAGCCGTTAGTGTAGTCTGGCCCGTCGCAGCAGACGTAGCCGTAGTACAAAGATGCCGCCGTCGCCAGTCGCGTACAGGTAGCCACAGGCGTACAGCGCCGGATGCCCGGTCGCTGCAGAGACGCATGCTCGCGCACCGCACGCACGAGGACACGGCGGCGCACGGGCGCCGCCACCGCCGCCGCCGCGGTGGTGTGACGACGAGACGAGAGCAGGCGGTGCGGTGGGGGGTTCGCATCTCGAGGAGGCACCTACTAATCGCAAGCATGATGACGGGGTTTATGATGATCAAAGACCGCTTTTGGCACCGGGAGCATCATGTTCATACGCGATCGCGATCGAAAACCTTTCCGAATTCTTTGCCTAATCATTGCAGCCCCGCTTGGATCGCGGGGGCGCTGTCTGTTCCTCCCGGCGGGCGGAAGAGCGCCGCCGCCCGCTCCTCCAAAGGCCAAAGCGAGATGGTCAGAGGCACGCGCGGAGGTGACGTGTGAGGCTTAGCTGTGCAGTGCTGTGGTCTCGTCTCATCAAAGCTTCAACGAACTTGGCAGACTGCAGATACTATGCGGAACGCGGCTACCGCCACTTGGAATCCAAGAAGGTCACGTAGATCGTATCAAAAGTATTATTTTTGTTTTAAGAATCAGTTTGTTGTATAGTAAAAACGTGAAAATAGAACAAACAAATCGCTTTTTTTTACAAGAAATCGCATTTAAAAGGGAGCCTTAGGTACGAGTTTATCGCTTGTATAAGACTGCATTGCCCAGTAAAATCAAATGGTTACACATGATCCTGGAGGCCATTATAATTTCCAACTTCTCTTTCCTTTAGCCTTTTTTTTATTATAAATTGGTGGGCTTGTTTTGCAGATGAATTTGAAGCCTATTTTAGACATCGAACAGCAGAAGCACTTGTTCATCGACCGTGACAGCATTGGTTGTATCTGGACCTTTGGCTGCAGAATCAGACGGCCACGAATGCGTACAGTCTTAGGGCAGTCCCTATGCATGGTTTCTTGGCACATATTCCAAGAGAGAAAATGAGCAATTAATACTAGTAGAAACTATTCTTCCCAATCCATGGTTTCTATATTAATGATCATACAAAGAATATCTTAAATGTAACACAAAATAGAGATGGATCAAGTGTGACAAACTCTCTGCAGCCAACATGTTGCCACACGATAGTACCACAGTAGGCAACATGTTTGCAAAAAAAGACTGACAGAAATAAGAAATATGCTGCATTACAACACCATTTTCTGAACCATATCTAACCAAATAGCAACCAATATATGTTTCCAGAACCCATTAAGATAGCAGGTATCATCGACCATCTCATACAATAGCAGGTATCATCATCGACCATCTCATACATATATAGTTAACACAAGAAGTAAAGTTCATGATATGCATAGTACTAAATTAAATAATAAGGTTGCACGTCGGCATCATCTCCATTGCACACCATCGTCTCAGGTAGGTTCAAAATTCTCCAGAAGCCATCAGTTTGCCAAAGTTCCCCAAAAGGCATCAGGTCCACAACATCATCTACAAGTTAAAATAAACATTGAATTTTAGAACCACAATTAACAATTAACATGTATATCTCCACAAAAAGATCTACTATAAGATATGTACCTAATTATTTTGCCTATATGAATTACCAAACTTTTGCCAAATATGTTCAATCAAATGAGATTGAAGTTGTCTGTGCGCTTGGCGATCATGTAAGGCGGTATTTCTGTCGAGCACTTCTTCCAGCTCTGGGTTTTCTCCATGACTGATTGTAGCTTCTTCAACAATGTATGTGCTGCCTTCCTCATTCAAATCAAATGGAACCTGCTCTATATCCTTCTCATCTTCAATTATCATGTTGTGTAGAATTATACAAGCAACCATTATATTCTGAAGATCCCCTTGTTCAAAGAGACGCGCTGGTCGACGCAAAATACAAAAGCGAGACTGCAAAATACCAAAAGCGCATTCAACATCCTTCCTTGCCCCTTCTTGCTTCTCTGCAAACAATTTATGTTGGTCTACTTGTGGTTTTTTTATAGACTTCACGAAAACAGGCCACTCTGGATATATGCCATCAGCTAGGTAATAGCCTAAATTATATTCTCTTCCATTGACAGTGTACTGCAACTTAGGATCTTCTCCTCTTAGATGGTTGACAAATAAATCTGATTGGCTAAGCACATTGATATCATTGTTGGATCCAGCAACACCAAAGAAGGCGTGCCATATCCAACGATCATGAGAAGCAACTGCCTCTAGAATGATTGTAGGAACACCGTGATCACGACGGGTATACATTCCCTTCCATCCATAAGGGCATTTTTCCCAGTGCCAATGCATACAATCTATACTTCCTAGCATGCCAGGGAACCCACGACGCTCACCAATCGCCATTAAGCGCTCAACATCTTGCACTGTTGGTCGCCTCAAATACTCTGCCCCAAACACTGCAATCACTCCCTCCACAAATTTCTTCAAACATTCTACTGCCGTACTTTCACCAATCTTAATATACTCATCAAGCTGATCTGCAGGGCCTTCTCATCCACAATGCGCATGAATAGGGGCCTTCTCATCCTAAACCTTCTACGGAAGATTGTAGAATTATATACCGGATTCTCCTCGAAATAGTCCTCCATAAGCCGCTGATTTGCTTCTTCTCGAGGCCTTGGCACATATCTCCTTGGACCACTATTGCGTCTACTACCTTCTTCTAGTGCTTGAATGTCATCCTTCAATTCTGCAAACATTGCATCCTGCAAGTCTTCTAGTACTTCTTGCTCGGCTTCAAACTCTTCAAGTGTATATAAATCTTCTAGTTCTATACTTCTATGCAAATGGGATACATTTCAAAGGAGCAAAGTGTGTGAATCATGGGCACTTACAGAATCATGATCTTTAGATATTTTATCACAAAATATGACATACCCTTCACTGGAGCCCATCGGAGAAAAACTTGCCCACAATTTGGTACAGAACTACTAAATGTCTCTTCAATTGAATTAAATCTAGCAAAAATCAAACACCAATTATTTATCAAATTAGATGACACCAGCCCAATAACAGAGGCAAAGATTGAACGGGAATCTTTAGCAAAGATTGTACGGGAATCAGAGTGAATGCGGATTGAACGCTAGATTAGCACAAGCAAGTTAGGCACCTGAATCTATCAAATTAGATAACACCGCTGCTCCCAGCAGGCACCTGAATCTAGCAGGGGCAGGCCAAGCCAGACGCAATGCAAGGAACCGGAAAAGATTGATGGAGAGGAAGCATCGGCTGGAGAGGATTGCTCACGTTGGTCTGGTGGGCGAGTGTGTTCGTGGATGCGCAGTCCGGGCTGTCGGTGGGTCTCGCGAGACAGCCGACGCAGCTGCTCCGGCGCGCGGGGCACAAGCAGCGGCCGGCGTCGCGCACAAGCGCGTGGCAAGCGCAGCGGCGGGCTGGCGGGTGCCGCGGCCCGAGCGAGCGAGCACGGCCGGCGCTGCCACGCCGGCACAGGCGAGCACCAGCGCTCGCTGCAGTCGCGCGCGACTTCGAGCGGACGAGTTCGCGAGGGCCGAGTCGGGGGCGGCGGAGGCGAGCGAGCAGGACGGAGTCGGGGGCGAGCACGGCGGCGCAGCGGATCTGGACGGAGGGCTATCGAAACGAGTCGTTTCTCCCCATCGGCGTTTTGGTGGTTTCTTGATGCATCGTTGCGAGCGTCGACTCCGTTTCACCTGCAAGAAATCGTTTCCAGTTCTGTGCTCTCTCTATTCATAAATTTCGCATGCCACCTCAGCCATTTCTCCCTCTTAAATGCAGATGGAAACCGCTCATTTAATGGCGTTGGGACTGCCCTTAACTGGCAATGGCTTACTGCCACTGCTTGCATGTTATCTCCGTCGAACACATATCGTGATACACTAGAAATGCTTGCGGCGTTGCCGCTTATGGCCAGTGTGTGGGCTGCATATAGTGCTCACGCTAACCTTACGAAGACATTTCAAGGGTACACATGAAAACAACCAAATATCAATTTATATAAAAGAAATTACATGTTGACTCACTGACAGTTAAGAGAATTTATATATATACACATCAGTCTAAAAGTAAGCTTGGCACTGTTATGAACAACTGTATGACTTTTATATTAGAGCTGACAAGATGGCTAAAGTTGAAAAGGTAGCTCCCCAACAATTTTGGTTTCGATAGCTAGTTGATCAAGGAAGAAGATATGAAATTCCAAGTTTATGAGATAGATTTAAGAATAAGTCGCTCCCTAGTGTTCCTGATGTCTTCTACATTCATTCCGCTCAATACACCAAAGTCAAGAATTTGCAAGCTTCTCAAATTAAAATAGCTAGCAACTAAATCAACCAATAGAAGCAAAGGAAATAGGCTTGCTGGTATACAAGCATCAAATAATCTTTAAAGTGGAGCTACAACAGATTGGTCTACAAGCTGTGCAGAAAAGAACTGCTTCCAGTTTCATAGCTTGCTAGTAGAGATTGCCAATAATCTCAAGCTCCTCACCAGTTGATGCGACACTTGGTTTGTCTAGCAATTCTTCTATTTGGAGTTCATTGTCCTGTGGAAGAGAGGGTAGAGCAAGAGATGATTGAGCACATGAACCAATTGCATTAAAAACAGAGCTGCACACAGGAAACAATCAATATAACATCAACTTCCATTTTCATTCATGTAAATAAGAGTCAAAATGTAAATCATGAGCTCCACAACCACAACATATAATGACCCAAATTAATCAGGAACAGGATATATAAAAGCTGAATCTAGTGTTAACCTTTTTACCTTTTTAGGAGTAGCAGAGCTGCACAAGGGCTTTTAATATTTTCAGATGAGCATACAACAACAGATGTCTTAAGTTATCCAAAGTAATCAACAATCGGTTCAATATCTTAAGTTGATCCTGAAGTAAATAGTCATGGTAATCTAAAATCATCAGGGACTCTAGCATAGCAAGGCTTAAATTATTACCTTGCCTTGCGTTCAAAAAAAATTTATTACCTTGTCACAGTCAGCCTTGAAGCTGAAATAGGATATTTTTTTGAGCAAGCATGCTCTGATCATGCACCCAATAAGAAATATTAAAGATTATCTGAAAAATTAATAATTGTAGTGTGAACTCAGGCTGATGAGCTTAGTTACACATCAAATTAATAAGTGTAGTATGAACTCAGGTTGATGAGCTTAGTTACACATCAAAATTACTTATATTTGGTTGGGTGTACACTGACCATGAGATGGAGCACGGAGGCAGAAACATGGATGGAAAGATAAGATTTTATATTGCAAACTTGCAGTAAAAAGACGCTCGAGTATTTAAGTCGAACTGATCTTGAGAGCAAGGTAGATGAAGAGTTAACATTAGGGCTGCATTATATATAAATAATCATACATGAATTTAAGATCATAACTGATTGAAAAAGTAAATAGTCGTGGTAATCTAAAATCATCAGGGACTCATATTGAGTACAGGAATTCAACCATGAATATAAAATTGCTTTTAACAGACTACATATGTGTCACACCCATGATGGAGGGCAAGGGATATTCATGCTCTAGATATTATATATAAAACAATGACAGATTATATGCATTGGCATAAGAAATAATTTATGCATTGACAATAAAAAATATATTTGTGTGACTCTATATATATCATATAATGCACATATGGCCATGGATTGGTTTTAGATTTGCTATGATTGTTTTACCAATTGTGCAGCACTGATTAGAAAGTTACTTTACTTAACCACAGAATTGCTAATTATTACCTCTTTAGTATTCAGATCACATTTCATTTGACACTATACTTATAGAGCATATATATTTGTATTTGAGCAAATCTACAATCATTATTTAGTACTATAAAGATTTGAGTATTTAGAAAAATGTACCTGAGCTGGATTGAGTACTGCTCTACCTGCACCTCTTCACCTCTTATCATCGTTGCATCTTAAAAGCACCCAGATAGAAATGGCAAAGTGTGATGCGATGGTGTGGGGAGATAGAGATTGCATCGCGTGGAGAAATCAGTGGGCAGCGCGCAGGGGCGATAGGCTAAGATAAGTTTAGAACGGCGAAGCAGCAGAGAAGCCATGGTTTTCCATAGTGCGATTTCATCAAACACCATGTGGGCGTCCATGAGGAGCTGCTATTCTCAGCTTTCTTCAGTGCCGTACTGCCCCACGCCACTGGCCGGAGCCACGGCGGGCCGGCTGGACGAAATAGACAGGGGTGCGTGCTTGCGACCGCGGCAGTGCAGAAGGTGCGAGGTGACGCGGGCGGGCGGGCGACCATGTGAAGGTGGCGGTTCGGCCGGCGTCCCGGAGGTGGCAGTGCGCCATAGCGTGGTGGAGAGCAGGCTGTAGGTAAACAGACGGAGCTCTCTTTCTCCCAAATGCTCTCTCTCACTGGCACGGCGGCGTCTCCGGCGGCGGTCCAGTGGAGCGACCCGATGCGAGCGCACGGCGCGGAGGTCTCGGCGACCTTGGCGCGTACGGCGAGCCGTGCACCGCAGGCGTAGCGGCCTCGGCTACCTCGGAGTGGGCGAGGGCCACTGGGATGGTCGTGGTCGACGGCGCTCGCACCCCGCCCGCGCCGGAAAGGAGGGAGAGGGAAGTGCGGGGGCGGCGGACGAGAGGCGCGCCGGAGCCGCCCGCGAGCGGGTTCGAGAGAATTCGCGACACCCGGGTTGATGGCTTAACGGGCGAAGGAGCCGACCGATCCGCAATCGGACGTTCCATATCGCGACTTAGCCAGATCGGACGGCCAGCGTGCTAACGGGCGACGTGGCCCGATCCATTAGCCAGAGAATGTTGCGTGATTCGTATATAGGAGATTGTTTTCATAACACAGACGTCATTTTATCTACTCAACCATTCTAAATTATTAGACGTTTTATTTTATCATGATACATTGTTTTCATAACACAGAAGGATTTCCTCCGCATTGTATCCTTCCTCTCTCTCCTCCCCTGCAATGTACGAATATATGTCTGCCGGTTAGAAGATAATGCCACATCAAGCCATCAATCATCAATTCTTCTTTGCCCGAGTGCTGAAAGCCTAGATCAAAGGGCTTTTCTTTAGAGCCAACCAAATTATATATGTATGAAAAACTAATTTATAAATTGACTACACAATATACCAGGCAGCACGTGCATCTTGCTGACCAGTAAAGAAACATGGAGTGCAGCAATCATTCCGCAGGAAGCAGATTCCGCTTCACAGGGAGAATTTTGTAATGCCTCTGCGCCAAATCATTTACAGGGTCAACAAATTCAGCGCAGCAAAAGCAAAAGGTACAACTTTTTTCAATTTAGGCATAGGCAAAGGAAATAACATCTGGAAGATTCTGATGTACCAGCTGAACATAGGTAACCAAAGTCCAAACTAGAGTCAAACTGGAATGTTTTGTCATGCCAAGAGCACAAGTCAACCAAATGCGGACGAGACAATGACTTGGTTAAAAGCCTCAGTTTTTTCCCCTCAGTTTTTTTTTACCATTTTCCTGTACAACGGAAAACAATTTGGCTCAGATGAGCTTGAAGTATTGATATGCTTGCCTAGAGAGGCACACGGGGATGATTTAACACTTGATTTGATTTCTGTTCACAGAAGATGGCTGAACGAAAGTGAATGGAGCCCTTAACCAAAAATCTGCAAAAATTAGACTTGCGATCACTCGGAGCAATGGTGCACCACTTGATGCAATGTGTCTCGGCATAAACTTGAACAAAGTGCACATGCAAAAAAGCATGTCAGACTGTTGTCAGTAGAATCATGGCACCTTCTTCAAGTCCTGGACATCTTGAGTCCTGAAAAATTAAAACCTACCAAATCAGCAAAACTGACCATCATTCTGACCAGACTACCAACAATATGCAGGAAGTCGGTTAATTCTATTCCTAAAGAAATGTGTAGTGATAACGCAATCAGCGGGCATCCAAATATAGAAACGAAGTTCAAACATATGCAGTTGACAATAATGAGATATTGCATTATTACACAATCATATGGAGTCATGAAATATAAAGGAAATCAGTACCTCTGAAGAGAGCTGGATCCTTCAGATTGATCTTCATCCTCCTCTTCCTCCACTTCATCTTCGTCACTGTCAATTTCCAGAAGACTCTGTCTGCACTGGGCCAACACTCTTCTCATCAGGAACACGTTCAGGTAGTACTTTATCAAATCTATCCTGGGCTTTGAAATAAAATTTTTTGACACAACGGCCCAATATGTCCTTTGATCCATAACAGGAACCAATTGCTCAAGTGCATCAAACTTTAGTTGCTCATCACGACTCCATAATTTAGAAACCTCCTCCCCCATAGAATCAAACTGCCATATTGTAAAAACTCGACCAAGTTCAGAGCGTAGCCGATCTCTTGCTTCATTTATGTGGTGCTGTCTGCAGAAGAAGGATCCTGGGTAGGGGCAACTACATGATCCGGGCCTTCCCCGCCCAACAGCTACAATGTCGGTTTTAGAAACTTCACCCTCAGGAGGCCAGACTCTAGTCCCTAACATCTTTGATGTCTCTGGGTCATTCCTGTAACATGAAAGCTCTTTCCCTGAAGGTTGCCCAGTCCAATCAGGTACCTCTGCCTGAAAGTGCTCACCTACTCCAATCTTTTTCCGTTGTGTGAGGAGCAATGATGCCATGAGTTTCATTCTCTTAGCTAGCCTCTCAGATTTCCTTGTTGGCATGTTCAAGCACCCTTTCTTTTTTTGTTTGTCACAGAAGAGCTTCCTTTTCTGCAAAATGAAATTTTTATCAGTCTAAAAGGGCAAGAAAAGGCAACTGCATCGGACAAAATGCAAGCTGATACCAAAAAAAAAAAAAAAAAAAAAAGGGAACATAACCTTGTAAACAGTTGACATTAAAGGGAAGTGATAAAATTTCAAGGCAATTTAAGCAGGTGAAGTGACAAAACGCAGGCTGCAGAAAATTGAGTGCATAAGAGACATGCTTGCCAAAGTATAGAGCAGCAGCAAGCTCCCTGGTTTAATGTTGAAATTAGAAACCCTTCATGGGGCTTCACAATGTCATAATCGTTTCCAAAGAAGCATCAAATATTAAATAGTATCAATGACTCAGGAGCATCCATTTCTACTGTGGGTGTTAACAAATTCCAGCACACTGTTTAAAATACAGAAGCATAAGGGTATGTTCGGACAATGTATACCACTAGCATTCTAGTATTGCTCCTACTAAGGGTATGTTGGGACAAAAGTAACAGTTTCCAACTGAAGGAGAATATAATTAGTGGAATATTGGATATATTGCATTGGGCCTCATGGGCTGATTATATAGAGTACATAGGACACATAGGACTAACATCCCACATGGTAGGCAATGTGGTACTATTCCTAATACTCTAACACCAACAATTTTCGCATATAAAACCAAGGACTCCTACTAAGAACGATGGGTTGCTTTCTCAAAATAACCAAATACTAACACCGTTACTTTTGGACTGATCTCCATTCCAAAATACAGATTGTTTTAGTGTTTTGTCCAAACTCCACAGCCGAACTTCTCCAACATTGACCAATTTTATAGAAAATTATACCGACATCTACAAATTATTTGGCACTGTAGATATGAATATATTTTCTATAAAAATGGTCTAAGTTAGAGAAGTTTGAATTACGGCAAAACTAAAAATGACCTACATTTTGAAACAGAGGGATCATCACTTAAGACATTCAGTTAAGAAAAAGTGAGAAACATAGTAATACTATTCAATTACAAAAAAACTATCACTAGCATCCCCACCTGCCCAGCAGCCAGCACCCTAGCATCCCCACCTGCCCAGCACAAACCAGCACCAGCACGACAATTCCTTATTTCTGTTAAAAACTTCATTCGGGTTCCTTATTTTTTTCTTCCCTCAAGGGAGAGGGAAATGACTGCTACAAGTACAAAGGAGATCCTGCTCCCAAATACACTCAACACGCACCACGGAGTTCCATTATCTTCCATCAGTTTAAGTTCACGTTCTTGTCCTGCCACTTCGATTACCTCCATCATGGAATCATGGTCAGCCGATGTTGACCCAAGAAATGTTAGATTTTTGCGCAAATACCAATGTATAAATAGTGGGCTAAGCAACTTACGAGGAGCCTCCACCAAAAGTTATAAGCTACAGCAGACGCTATTTCACTTAGCAGTTTTACAGAGAACATGAAAATTCCTAACCAGTTATGCACAGGAACATAGAACTAAGGAAATTTTATGAACATGTTTACATATCCATAATTTCAGTCATTCAATTGATTAACATACTCATGGCTGTCACCATTCACTTTCATACAGCATTCAACAAATAAACAACTGACAGTGCATCACTAAAGAACACAAAGATGAACCATAGAATATATAACCATATAAAGAATGAATCTTTTCCTCCTTATAGGACCTGGTGGACAGGATGACCCTGCAATATGAGGTTGCTGATCAACATAGGTGGAAATTGAACAACTCGGGTTCCAGGGGTGGATTTGGGCCCCGGGGCGCAGCCCAAATTTCATAGGAGTGGGTCTTAAAAATGTGAAATCAGCCCATTAGCCCTTCCCTAAGGCCACGAACTCTCAACCCTAGCCCAGGCGGCCTGCTCGCCACCCGCAGTCCCACTTGTGCGCAGTCACGACGTCACCGCTCGCGTCTCTCCAACCCTCCTGCAGGGGCAGCTCTCCGTCTCTCCATCTCCGCATCTCCCCAGCAGGCGCAAGTCTCCGCCCTCCAGCCGGGCAGGCGGTCGCGGCAGCCACATCCGCGCGGCCGCATCCCAACCGTCCCGGCCGGCGCTGGCTGCCTGGCCGGCTTCCGGCAACCCAAGCCACGCCGCCCAGCAGGCAGCAGCTGCACACGCTGCAGCTCGGGCTCGGCCACTCTCCAGCTGGCAGCGATTGTGGTGAGAACCCCCAACTCCCATGTGGCCATGCCTTATTCTTGTGTGCCTGAGGAACGTTAGTATATGGTTTGTAATAATTGCATTTTACTTGCAACATTTCACTTTCTCGGGTATAAAAGGCTAGAATGGAAAAGGTATTATGCTAAGAATTGAGCACTTTGAAATCATTCTCAATCTTTGCTATTAGTGTACTTTGTACAATGAGCAAAAAATTTTGCCCTCTATTATTTAGCCCGCCCCCCCCCCCCCCCGGTCCCTTTTTTGATCCGCCACTGGTGGGTTCCTATAGCATGTTCCACCTTTTCCAGGGGTCAAGTTTGCTCCTTGGAGAAAAGTTTGGAATTTTTGGCCTCCTCTAAAATGCAAATATTTTGTTTGGTTTGCTCTCAACAACAAATACTGGACTGTGGATCGCCTCGCCAAAAGAGGTCTCCCTCACCTTTGGCTTGCTATCAACAACATGGTAGACTAGGGATCGCCTCACCAAAAGAGGCCTCCCTCACCTGGCAGCTTGCCCCTTCTGTGATCAGGCCAAAGAATATTTCACACAACCTCAATCATGTGTGTTAGGCAGGTCTGGACCTTGATCTTCCAGAAATTAAAACTTTATGCAGTAAGGCCTCCAGAATCTACTAGTTGCTTCTATGGCTGGTGGTGTCGTACTTTAAGAAGTGTTCCAAAGAAGATGGACAAAGGAGTTAATCCCCTGGTCATCCTTGTTCATTCGGAGCTTTGGATCCACACTGAAACACTTGTATTTTTTAAGGAGCTCGCCCTGATGTTCAGACCCTCATATACAATGTAGCTAAGGAGGGCAGTTTGTGGGGCATGGCTAGTGCAACAGCCCTCCAGGAGCTCCTTATAAGGTTGCTATCTCCTGAGCGTTTAGGGTTTAGGTAGATTGTGAAGGTCACAGTCCACCTGATCTTTCCGTTCTCACCCGACTTAGCTGCTTTCACTCATTATTTAGCTAACCCCGCCTGACTTAGCCATTTTTGCTTCTTGTGAGTCACTCTGATCGTGGACGTATGTCGAATAGCTCACATAACAAGGTGTTTTCATAGCAAGGGAAATACTTCACATGCAACCAATTTATGTGACTCCATTACAACAAGGTGTTTTTGAACCTCTGCAGCTCTGCTTCATCAATGAACCACCACCAGAGTGATTTAAGCCCTTTAATCTCATGATTGTAAGCAAGCTGTACAAATCTCTTGTATGTATATCAACACTCATGACTCAACATAACTAATGGTTTTTTAATACATCTGATCCCCGCATACTTAAGTCACAGAGAAGCCAAACATTCTAAATCCTCAGAAAAATGCAACAATATAAACTGCCCTTCAAATATCTCTCTCTCCAACAACTTCCAGAGGTGAAGCATTACTCTGGGTTGGGATCAATAAACCACACATACAGTTAGCATGCAGCCGTATTATGCATTGGAAAGTATACAAAACTAGCACAGTAGATAAGCTATATATATCAAATCATTTATTTCATTCGAATGAATTTTGGATCTACAACTACTTTTTTGCCCATCACAACTTAGCACCACTCTACTTTGCAAGTGTTTCCTCACTGTAATCTGAAGGATATGAATATACCCTCAAGCACAGGATATTAGAACTGGAATTTTTGCTTGTCCCTAAGTCCCTAATACAAGCCTGCCATACTGTTAAGGCTTTTCCTAATTCCTCTCTAATTTTACAACCTCTCTTCTGCAGCCTTCATGCCGCTTTAGTCTCGACGGTATGCTTGGTAACTGTTAGTATTGGAAAAATAACATTGTTCTTATTTCGATAAACAAAAAACAGCCTATTTACGAATGGCTTCACATCAGCATCCAAAGCTTCAGACTATGCCTTCTGGACAGTTGGACATGCAAGATATTTATGCCTTAGTTGGGCATGCATTTAACCATGTTCCGTTTCAGTTTGCTAATCTTCCCGATTTATCTATTTTTTAGTACAAAGGGTATGGCAGGAAAAAAAAAAGAGCATGGATGGTAAAAAAAAATGCTTGATGTCATTGGCATCATCAATAAGAATATCTTCCAAAGCTAATTAAAAATTGTGTACCTATATTCACGTATAGCCAGATAATAGCATTCTTTTGGGGACTGTAGTAGTATTAAACTTATCGCCAAAAACTTGATGGTCCAATCAGAAATCTTCCAAAACACTTATGGCATGTCTGCCATTAATAACAATAACAACGAAAGCCTTTTGGGGCCAAGCAAGTTCCGCAAGTCAGAGTAGACGAAAGCCTGGGTCAAGGCTCGAACACATGGATTGATTTTCATACAAACCTATCCTGGAATAGTTTTTCGAGTATACTTGATCTCTTAAGTCTCTCTTTACTACCTCTTCCCATGTCAAGTTTGACCATCCTGGTGTAAAAAAGTTAAAAGTTTGGCCTATTCTGTCTCTTCCTACATTATCAACACGCCTAGGATGACACTATGCACCAGTGCCTAGGAACAACCAGTAATGTATGTAACTAATTTCCAGCTAGTGTGTAGTATAGTATCACTTAGCGGAGTTATTAGGACTAGGGTCTCTTTGTTGGGTGGGACACAAATCCATGTATCTTTACTAATTAACCAATTTTAAGCTAGCTTGTAGCAGTAGCAACTACGTTTTGCTGTCTGAAGCATTAGGCAGGGGATGTTAAGCCAGAAATTTTCCATTACCTAAAAAAAAGTGCCACTTCCATGTGGTAATATGGCCACATTTGGCACAGCTTATTTCCTAGTTTCTCCACAGATACACAGAAGTTGTGTCGGAGGGCAAGATTACATGGCAGCTTATCAATAAGCAGAATCAGAGAATTAACTAAGCAAAACGAGCAAATTCTGCTTTTCGCAAACTCTGCAAATAAGCGGATTCAGGACAATCACAACTTCACAAGCAGTTTCAAACAGGGACAAGTCACATGTTAGTGCCATAGGATAGCGGATGGGTACTCCGGCATAGAGCGCAGCAGCACAGGCGGTTGGCGCTCTGCTTCCGAGATGCGCATTGAGAGACCGGCCAATTGGGTGGCCATGTCGATCATCTGCCGCGAGATATCAGACACCCTTTTCACAATTGTTCAAGTGCTTGAGGGAGGACGGTGGCCGCCCCTAGCTGTCTTACGAACCCAGCACGGTCTCTGATATCAAGTTGTTAGTGCCTAGGGATCGAAAGGAGTAGTTGTGGGAGACTTCCGGTTGGCGCTTCCACGAACTCCGTTGTGCGGGCGCCATCCGACTATCACGAGAGAAAGACAGCGCAGGGCACAGGGGCAACAACTGTGTTGTCCTGCTTAACATCTCCTCATCCAAGTCTGCTTTCTAATACAAGATTAAGTACACACACGCACACACCCAAACACCTTAATCCTTCTCCTGTTCCTGGTTCAGTGGTTGCCGAGATCGTGGGTGCACCCACGTCTCCAGGCAAAGTGCCCCACTTCTTCCTTCTGCTGTAGTTTAGGCCGGTCATAACTATTGAGTTGCATGCACCAACTAGTTCAACCCAAAGGGCAATTCACTTATATTCCAACAATAACATCACACCATGACAACCCAACCGATCGCTCTTAGAGCATCTCCAAAAACTCCTTAAAAATACTTGCCAAATCATTGTTTATACCAAGTGGCCAAAATGAGTAGGGAGCTAATTTGTTGCCTTCCGCCAATAGTTTGCAATATTTAGTCGCTAAAAAAATCTTAAAATGGGGCCCACAACATGATTTTTCTCACTCCTCCCAACCTAGTTTGCATGCCGCCATCGATCAGCCGCTGGCCAGCCACCGCCAACCCTCAACCGGCCGCTGCTGGCCCCCTAGACGGCATCCGCAGCCAGCCACAGGAGCAGCCAGGGACAAAGAAAACCGCGCAAAGGGTGGAAAAGATAGCCGTCAAGTGAGGATACAGAGCACAGAAAGCTTGCGCATACATGAGGAGTCAGAGGGGGATTTACCGTTCACGTATCCTTTGGGAGTTGAGATACAAAACTGTTGGAGGGCCTTTTGCCAAAAAGAAATGTTGTTTTAAGCTCTTAGAGATGCTCTTAGGTCCCTTTTTTTCTCTTGCAGGCTGAAACAAATAGGTCCCAGATTACAACAACCCACCGACCAGGTTTTTACTATTTCTGGCCATAATTACATGGCGTTTTGGACAGCAAAAAACACTAAATACAAGTCAAATTTGCTGCCCAAAACGTACTATAATTAGGACCGGAGGGAGTACAACCCGTCATCTAATTATGACCAGAGGGAGTACAATTCAACAGTCTGCTCCCCCTCCCTGCGTGCTAACTGTGATAATTGGAGCTGTTCAGCTGATGAATAAGCCGGTTGATAAGCCGCAGTATGGCTGATAAGCTGCCTGAGACGAGCAGCCGAATCTGCAAGCTGCAATCCACAGCCCACAGGCTGAAACAAACAGGGCGATATAAACTTTGATGGCTTGACCCTAGATACTAATATGGTCCTAGTACCCCTACTGGATGTGTCTGCTCCAGCACTGGTTGTCAAAAGTACATGATTCCTATGCAGTGACAGTGATCCTACCCACTCGTGACACCTGGCACTACCATCCTGGCATCCTCCGAGCTGCAGTCTGTAATCCTCGGAGGCCAAATCAAATAGTACGGCATAGAACAAACGGATGTGACAAATCTTAGATGCCCCTTGTCCAATCCATACCGATCAGTCCCATAAACAGGGCAAAGCAAGCAACAGACTACCGAAAACCACGTTTCCTAAGAATTGGCAACAGAAAACAATTCAACAAAATACGAGGGTTTTGCGAAGTAACCTTGAAGCTGGGAAGCTCTTCCGCGTCCTCCACGTCCTCCAATCTAAGGTAGCGAGCGCGCCGCAACGCCAGCACGTGCCGCTTTCTGGCCCTGTGCTCCGACGGCGCCGGAAGGGGAGCCACGGGATCCGCTGCGAGCTCCCGCATCCACCGCACTAGCACCCCCAGATCCCCACCGGCGGCGGCGCCCTTGCCGCCTCCCGCGCCGCGCAACACGCCTCCCCCGTCGGCGAGCGCCTCGAACCGCTGCCGCGGCTCTCCGCCGCCATGCGCCTCTGCGGGCAGCGGGGCGAGAACAACCGAGGAAGAGGAGGAGGAGGAGGCGCCGCCGCCGCCGCCAGCGATGCGTGGCTGCTCACCGCAGTGGCCGCCGCCTAGGGTGCCGAAGGGGTCGTCGCAGAGCTGGTGCTGGTACATCCCCACCATCGAGGCGAGGACCCCAGCCGCCGGAGGCAACGGCGGCCGCGCGGCCGGTTGCTGATGGGGTCGCCGCGCCGGCCGCGCGCCGCTCGCTGCTCCCGCCTCCGCGCTTGATATAGCTGTAAATCGTAATTTCGGAACCGAATGTTCTGGGTTAGCGAGTTGAACGATGATGCGCCGATGTGATTCGTGGGGGGCGGCCAGGGTAAGAGCATGGGCCCACTCGTCAGTTGGCGGAACCGTTTGCTCACACGAAATTGTTTCTAAGCAATAATTATGATTTAGCGCGTCATTTCCAGCATGGGAGTCCTGCGCGTTATTTGTATGGGAAGGAAAAAAACTGTACCACACTGCAACTCGCTGACACATTAATTTTCACAAATTGGACTGCTCTGCTTTTTGACGTTTGCAACAGAAGCAAGCAAACGAAGCGAGTACGTACTCCTGTGCATTTACTTGAGTTGAAGCAACGGTGATCAGCTGCTCGCATCATTGCTCATTCAGTAATGGACTAGTCGGTGCCAAAAAAAGTATATCCCACAAATAATGTCATTCTTACTTCTCGAAGAGTTAATCAATTTTAGGTTTGATCAGTCATTCCATACATCGCTGAATTAATTTCTATAAAATAAATTTATCTAGTGGTATAAATTTTGCTAATATTTTTTCTAAGGCGGTTTTTGCCCTGGGACATCATGAAAACACGTATTATGCTCGAACACACCACCAACGGGAGAGTTTGCCCAAAGACATCGCAAAATCGTGTATGTTTGCCAGAACAAACCGTGACGATTATTTTATTCATTTCTCAGTTTTAAAGAGAGAGAAGGTAGGGAAAATGACCGTGCTACCCTCGTCTTCAACCTCTGGCCATTTACTAATATTTGCTGGAACACACCACCGCCGCATGAGGGCCTGGCCGGAGGGGGGCGCGGCCTCCCAGACCAGCGTGGCCGGGTGCGCGGCCGCCCAGGAAGACGGGGCCGGGGGCGCTGTGCCTCGCCAGCAGTTCGCGCCACCGCCGCCCCCGCACATGTCCGCCATCGCGCTACTCCAGAAGGCCGCGCAGATGGGCGCCACCTCGTCGAGCTCCTCGTTCCTCCGCGGGCTGGGCCTAGACGCCATGCGTGGTGAGGCGGGCGCCGGTGGAGGCCGCCCGCCGATGCCCACCGGCCGCCCTTGCGCGCAGTGGGAGGCGCGCCGCGGCTCGGGGAGGGCCGCCTTGCGCCACGATGGCGCCCATGGGGAGTGGGATGGGCGCCGCCGGAGCCGGGGCGCGCCGGGAGGGGGCTCGAGCGCCGGTGGCCGCCGCCGCAGATGCGAGGGAGAAGCGCGGCGTCGCTGGTGGAGGAGGAGAGGAGCGCCGCGCGGGAGGAAGAAAGGAGCGCCACCCGGGTGCATAGAAAGGGCGCCGGGATGGGCTCGCCCCCGCGCTGCGCCAGCGTGTCGCGCCGCGCCATGGCCGCCGGCAAATGCTCTGCTCGGGACCAGCCTGTTGAAGATGAGGATAAAAATGTCTTTTTACCCACCTTCTCTCTCCCAAATCTGAGAAATGATTAAAATAATAGCCGCGGTGTCCACTGGCAAACATTCGCGAATTCATAATGGTACTGGGCAAAACTGAGCGTTGGCGGTGTGTAGCAGCCAATTCATTGTTTTTGCGATGTCCCACGGCAAAAATCGCCTTTTTCTAAAGAGTTAGTTAAACTGAGACAGTTTGATCGGTATGCGTCCCATAATATTATTATTTTTACTGTTAAAATGAGTAAGACTGATTTTTTTATAATACCAAATAAATATCATTAAGTTTCGTTTAGATCCTTGAAATTGAATTCATTGTAATAGATTATAGTTTAATCACATATTTGAGATAAGCTATATAAATCCAATAACTTTAGTTAAGTTGGAGGATACAAATATAGCCTGGTGATCTACACAATCCATTTCCACCTCTCATCCTATGAATTTGGGATAGGCTTATATGTGAACTTTGAAAAATTATGGATATTAAATTTCAAACTTAATAGCACAATGATTGTAATCTCCCTAAAACAAACGGATCCAAACGGACCCTTATCTTAATTATAAAATATGTTTCTAAATTAATCTTATTTGCGTATACACATATTGTTTTTATTATTTTTCCTATAAATTCAGCCAGACTTAAGATTCACTTATCCTAAACTATAACTATACTTTTTTCACGAAAGGGTTACAAACTACAGAGTAAATTATCTGGAGAACAAATAGTTTCGTGGATGTGTGACACAAAAAAGATTGGGCATCGAGGGAGTACAAAGTAAATTATCGAGGGCTATTGTAGCAAATACATAAGATTTTTTCTAGCCAAGCTAAGTCTTCCATTTTGATCCCGCCGTTTAAATTATGACTTTTAGATGCATTGTTTTGCAATTGCACCTATACGTGGCCTATGCTTATATACTTAATGGAAGTTATAGAAAGGTCAAAACTACTTATAATTTAGAATGGAGTGAGTAAAGGTTTTTCTTTGTTATATAGTGTTTTCTCTATCCTAAATTATAAGCTACTATGAACTACTTATAATTTGGAATGGAGTGCGTATTTGTGAATGAAGGTTTTTCTTCATTATATGGTGTTTTCTCTATCCTAAATTATAAGTTATTCTGACTTGAATACATAGTTTTTGTTATGTATCTAGACATACCATATATCTACATATATAGTTTGTATTATGTATATCAAATTTAATGGTATTCATTTAGTAGGATAAATATTAATGCTTTTATATAAATTTGATCAAACTTGACATACTTTAGTATATATAACACTATTTCATAATTGTATCCTTTTCTGGACGGAGACAATAGTGCACAAGTTGTCACATAATCCTTAGTTCATGAGATAGTTATTTGTGAAATAACAATTTCTTTTCTGTTACATATCTCTCCCCCATGTCACAAAAATCTAACATAGTAATACATGAGACAACCTATGAAACTATTTTGCATATGCCAGTGTACTTGTCCTTAAAGATCCCATTTAAAATAAACATCAAATATATCTTGGAGACAAAGCATAGTATATTCACTTGTAAGAGCATCTCCAACAACTCCCTAAATCCACTTGGTATTCTATTTTTTTTGGCAAAAACTCAAAAACACCTCTCCAACAACTCCCTAAATCCACTTGGTATTTTCCCAACTTGGAAAAAAAAAAAATAAAAAAGAAAAGACAAAACCCCCTCACTGTAGCAAGACCGCCGTTACCCGCGCGGCGCGCACATCGCAATTTCGGCCCTCGCTCCGCGAGCCGAGCCCATCGCGCCGCCGCCCCCGGCCGTTTGCTGTGCTCGCCCCGCTCACCCTGCTCGCCCAACTGTCTGCGTGCTCGCCCCGCTCGCCCCGATTTCTGCATCGCTCGCCCAGGCACTAGGTACGGCTGCAAAGATCGATATTTTGATGGTCGAGCACTGTAGAGTGCTCAATATTTTGATGGGAAATGCTGAAAAGTTTTGCTTTTTCGTTACGATCGCGTATGATCAAACCTTACCCGATTTGGTGCGGTCCGTTGTCGAGAAATCGCGAGTCAAAATTTCCATCCCGCTGGTCAACGTCGTGTTCCGTTCGCGTGGGGAGCTGATGACATGCGGGTCCCATCTCCATCCTCTAGTTTTACCAAGTTGGAATACTAAGTTGTTGGAGATGACTCATTTTTTCACTTGCCAAATAATTTACCAAGTTGCTAAAACGCGAAATATACCAAGTGAAATTTACAAAGTTGTTGGAGATGCTCTAAGGACAAAAAATTTTAATGGTGCTATTATGCCTTTTATTTTATTTTATTTTTTAAAAAGACACTTCAAAAAGAAATTTAGGAAAAAAAACGTTTATGTCTTCGTAGTCTTACGCAAGCACGGTCGCCCACCGTGCCAAGCACGGGAAGACTCAGACAATGTCCTGGTCCCAGATATTCAATCCCAAATGTTCATCGTCAAAAAAAAATCCCAAATGTTCAACTACTCCCTCTGTCCCGATTTAAATGTCGTTATAGCCTCTTGTCAGGTATATAGAATGTGATGTGAATTTGATCAGCTTTTGCATTTAGATATGTAGATCGTCACCTATATTTGAATAGTCAAAGAGACCTTAGGACGGCATTTAATATGGGACAGAGGGAGTACTCCACGAATGTTGAAAGATTAATGGAGAACTAAAACTAGCCGTGCGCCCGTGCCTAGCCGAGCGGACGGCAAACAGCAGCAGTGGCTGGATTGATGGCCGGAGAACCGGTTCCAATCAGATTGACCGGTTTGACCTATAAGTACTGTATAGGCAAGACTAGTCAAGGAGGATGTCAAATTCTCAACAAAACACAAGAGACCCAAGACCCAAGATACTCAGATTGACGGGCGGGGGCGGGGGCGGTCTTGAAAACAAACAAGGTGGGCGGGGGCAGGCGGCTCCCTACTCAAATGCTTCGTCCGCGTTTCCACGACACCGTGAAAACAGCCGCGCGCCCACGCTCGATCGGAAGCCGCACGAGCACGACGCGAGGCCCCCTTCCGGCGCGATGCCGCCGGCGCGGCCGGACCCTGAGCCGCCGTCCATCCACCGCCTGCTAGAGCTGATCAAGTCGGAGCCCGACCCGGCCACCGCGCTCGCCCACCTCGAGCTCCTCGTCTCCACCCGCCCGGCATTCGCCCCGCCGCAGCCGCTCATCTTCCACCTCCTCCGCCGCCTCGCCACCGCCTCCCCGTCGCGCCTCCCTCGGCTGCTGGGCCTCCTCCCGCGCATGCGCCACCGGCCGCGCTTCTCCGAGTCCGCGGCGCTCGTCGTCCTCTCGGCCTTCTCCCGCGCGCTCATGCCCGACGCCGCGCTCGCCGCGTTCCGCGACCTCCCCTCCCTCCTCGGCTGCAACCCCGGCGTCCGCTCCCACAACGCGCTCCTCGACGCGTTCGTCCGCGCGCGTCGGTACGCCGACGCTGACGCGTTCTTCGCCTCCCTCTCCCACGGCGCCTTTGGTCGTCGCATCGCCCCCAACCTCCAGACCTACAACATCGTCCTCCGCTCTCTCTGTGCCCGCGGAGACGTCGATCGAGCAGTGTCGCTCTTCAGTTCGTTGCGTCGTCGTGGAGTGGCCCCGGACAGAGTAACCTACTCCACCCTCATGTCGGGGCTGGCTAAGCATGGCCAGTTGGACAATGCACTTGACCTGCTCGACGAAATGCCGAACTGTGGAGTGCAGGCTGATGCCGTTTGTTACAATGCGCTGCTCAGTGGGTGTTTCAAAGCTGGCATGTTCGAGAAAGCCATGAGGGTCTGGGAGCAACTGGTGAGGGATCCTGGTGCAAGTCCTAACCTTGCCACTTACAAAGTGATGCTTGATGGCCTGTGTAAGCTTAGGAGGTTTAAGGAGGCCGGGGAGGTATGGAGGAGGATGGTGGCTAATAACCACCAACCAGATACAGTTACTTATGGGATCTTGATTCATGGGCTCTGCCAATCTGGGGATGTGGATTCTGCAGCACGGGTCTACTCAGACATGGTCAAGGCTGGGCTTGTTCTTGATGTTGCTGTGTATAATTCACTCATTAAGGGGTTCTGTGAAGCGGGAAGAACAGGTGAGGCTTGGAAATTCTGGGATTCCACAGGTTTATCTGGCATTCGTCAAACAACAACCTATAATATAATGATGAAGGGGCTGTTGGACAGTGGCATGGTCAGTGAAGCTACAGAGTTGTTGAAAGAACTGGAGAACGATGCTTCATGCTCCCCTGACAAGGTGACTTTTGGCACACTTATCCATGGTCTGTGTGAGAATGGCTTTGCTAACAAGGCATTTGAAATCTTGGAGAACGCACGAAATAGTGGGGCAGAATTAGATGTGTTCTCATATTCATCAATGATAAATAGATTTTGTAAGGATGGAAGGACACATGATGCAAATGAGGTATATGAAAATATGGTGAAGGATGGTTGCAAACCGAATTCTCATGTTTACAATGCACTAATAAATGGTTTCTGCCGAGCGTGCAAGATTAATGATGCTGTTAAAATTTACACTGAAATGACCGGTAATGGTTGTTGCCCAACCATCATCACATATAACACACTAATAGATGGTTTATGTAAGGCTGAAAAATATCAAGAAGCTTCGAGCTTAACAAAGGAAATGCTAGAGAGAGGTTTTAAACCAGATATCAGAACATATGCCTCTTTGATTCGTGGCCTTTGTCGAGACAAGAAGATTGATGCTGCCCTTCGTATCTGGGATGAAATTCTTGATTCAGGTCTTCAGGTTGATGTAAAGTTGCACAACATCTTAATTCATGGTCTTTGTTCTGCTGGGAAAGTAGATGATGCCTTTTGTATTTATTTGGAGATGAAAGAAAAGAACTGTTCCCCAAATCTAGTGACCTATAACACATTGATGGATGGATTTTATGAGATTGGTTCTATTGATAAAGCAGCATCTCTTTGGACTGCCATTTTAGATAATGGCTTGAAACCAGACATTGTCACATACAATACAAGAATTAAGGGTCTGTGCTCTTGTAATAGGACACCTGAAGGAGTCCTGTTATTGAATGAGGTGCTTGCAACAGGTATTATGCCAACTGTCATTACCTGGAGCATATTAGTAAGAGCTGTAATCAAATATGGTCCAATTCAGATATGACACCTTGTACTTCTTCATGGTATCAAAACTTCTTATGGATCTAACTAACCCAGGATTAGCATCATCATACTGAAAACTTCTTATGGTTCTAACTTACCAATGGTTTTGTTTAACAAGGTATGTACTTATGTGCTTATTTAAATTGTTGATACTCGATGATCAGTTAACCTTGCAAACATACCTGACAATTTTTTTTCGAACATTATGGGTATCTATTTTCTACTCGCACAAATGAATTTGTCTTCAGAGGCATGTGTCTTTTCTTAAAATAGAATGCATTTTTTGGTTGAAATTAGGGTGACATTTCTTTAACGTGTTGAGAATATAATACTTTTACCATGTTTTAGCTGCCGAAACATTGCTGAACTGATGCAAGATTAAACACAGCACGAGCTTATCTGACCTCAGGATAGATAAACCTGTGGGGCCATACTACATGTTGGATCCTAAAATTGTATCAAGAATGTTATTGGCCATATATTTCTTTAGTGCATTAAGAATGTAACGGATGTTTTGGCTGTCGAAACAATACACATATGTGATGCAATATTAAAGATATCTTGAGTTTATCAAATCTCAGGTTGGAGAATTATGTGGTTTATTGACCTAGCTACATGTTAAACAATTTTTTGGATTATAAAAATTGTATCAATATTTTTCTAACGCATCAAGAATGTAACATTGTTACTATGTTTTAGCTATAGCATTGCTGAAACATATCTCTGATGCAAGATTGAAGATAGCTTGAGTTTATCAGATCTCAGGTTAGAGAAACCTGTGGTTTATTGGCCAAGCTACATGTTAAACAACGTTTTGGATTGTAAATCTGTATTGATTTTTTTTTTCTAACGCATCAAGAATTTAACACTGCTACCATGTTTTGGCTATAACATTGCTGAAACATATCTCTGATGCAAGATTGAAGACAGCTTGAGTTTATCAGATCTCAGGTTAGAGAAATCTGTGGTTTATTGGCCAAGCTACATGTTAAACATTTTTTTATTATAAAAATTGTGTCAATATTTTTGTAACGCATCAAGAATTTAACACTGTTACCATGTTTTGGCTATAACATTGCTGAAACATATCTCTGATGCAAGATTGAAGACGGCTTGAGTTTATCAGATCTCAGGTTAGAGAAACCTGTGGTTTATTGGCCAAGCTACATGTTAAACAATTTCTTGGATTATAAACAACGAAAACATTGTATCCATCCATGCTACTTTATACAGTTTACATTGCTTGTGGAAGATTACACCCTACCACTATGTCTGCAACTCCTTATTCTTCTCTTTTCTCTGTCTTATCAGCTTTCGGTGGTGAGAAATCCTGCTCGTAGATGACCTGAGCAACCAGGCCAATGAAAATTAGACCCAGAGCAGCAACCTTCCTCCACTCCACCTCTGGTGTTGCAAAGATGGCATTGGCAATTGTAATCCCGAGTATTCCCATCAGCCCCAGGTAAATCCTCATACGAGTTTTTGATGCTGCACTCTCTTTTGCAATATCTCTGACCTTCTGTGCTTCCACCTTGGCTTTCACCTTTATTTCCTTCTTGTTCCGAGGCTTGACCTTGCCAAGGCTCTGGAAGAACATTCCTTGGTTTTTTTCCTTTTCAATCCAGTCTTCAAAGTCCTCTAACACCTTGTCGTTCATTTCTATCTCTTGCTTCTGTACCTCAGCCGTCTCCTCGAAGGCTTGCATCTTGCTGTCAAGCCTCTCCAATATCTGCCTCTCATCAGACACAGAAGTTCTTTGTCAAACAGTGAATAGCAGTAGGGTGTTCAACTTTTGATTGCAAAGAGACCCTCACCTGGTCACCAACCGCATCAAGTTCTTTCATAGCGTTCTGTCCAATCAGCTCGAACTCGGAGTCAGCGTCCTTGGCGAACTTGGTGAGGTAAGCAGAACGCTCGTCCAAGAAGTCTGTGATGCGCACCTTTTGCGCCTGAAGCATGGCGATCTGCGCAAGAACCTCCTGCTGGCGTTTGTCTCCACCAAACGATGGGGGACTACCGGCTTCGGCATCTTCAGAATTGCTGGCACAAATGAAAGATCTCTTCCTACCTAGCAGAGCACGCCGGAACAGAGAGGATCTGCACAGCGAGGGGCATGACTGAATGGTCTGGAGAGTAAGCATCTCCTATTCTCTTGCAATTCTGTAGTCGCTTTGCTGTTGCTGGTGTTGATTTGGCAGAAGTATCTTGCAAGGGTTTCTGGGATTCTGCCTACCTCTCGTCGCTGGAGCCCGGGAACCATATCTTTTCTGTTCCGTAACAGGACTAAATTGCCCTTGCGTGCTGGATTTCCTCAGGGCACTGTCGCTTGCCACTTTCTGCTGGAAGTGGACCCCTTCTGTCTCTGTTGTCCAGTTAGTGCGGCCGAAAATATCGAGCCCCACAAGGTGCTACGAAGTCATGCATCGGGCCGAAATGGACGTAGTTGGGCATCATGGGCTCAATCAGGTACTGAAAGATAGCTGGGCCGTAATGAATGACCACGTACAAGTCGATGTCCAAGAAATACTATCGGTCATGATTGAAGGCGCAAAGTCGTCCTTCCATCCATGGCGACATTTTTTGTCTTTGATAATACGGCATCATTCTTGGGTAGATGTCACCACTCACCAATGCTATCATGGAATGAAATGGTAAGCTCGCGCTTATCGCCAACAAGGCAGAGTTTTTCCACATGAATTAAAATCGGAATGATGAATTAGTGCTGGTGGGGGTGGACTTTCTCTGTTTGTCGCTTTTGATCCATGTTCTTGAAGTTGAAACTCGATGTGTGCCCAAGTACTGCCTTAGTGCTCCCTTTCCGTCTGTAGTGCCAGGACTTCCCTTGTTCAACGCAGTGATCTAGTATACTATACCCACCTGATGATGGCACGGCTAAAAGATCTTGACCTAACGTGATTCCGCAAAAACACGAAACGATGTTCTCCCTCTGCAATACAGTACTGCACAGCTCACATGATGCGAATCCTTTTCCTTCAGGCTTCAGCAGAATCGTCGGGATCATACGTCGCACCCATAGGTGAATCCTCTGGCAGTCTGCCCCTCTCACATGCGACCCTGCTGCCTGTCTCGGGACACCAGAAATGTGTTACACTTTTAAAATGTAGTCTTCTGTGTAATCCAGTAGTTTAGGGCTTGGGTAACCTTCGGTTACCTTCTGTACGCGAACTTCGGTTCATCTCTGCTTAATGAAACACATGCAAGTGCATGTTCTCGAAAAAAAGAAATGGCCGCAGCCCTGCACGGTCCCGGCGTGCTATGCCCACTGCCCATTCCCTCTGTCAGGGGCTCAGCCGCTCAGTAGGAGTAACGCCGCGAGCAGACGAACATGGCAACGTGCAGATGCCGAGCCGAGCCGAGCGATCAACTTGGTGCCTGGACTGGAAGGAGGCGCGAGCTTATCGGCTCCGGGGGGATCAATGCCTTTGGTAGCCGGGTCGCTGTCGGCGCCACCGGGGCATCGGCTGCGTGCAATGCAGTGCTTGCTCTCCTGCCCAGACCAGCAGGCAGCAGCCCAAGCGCAACGCACAGCGTCTTCTGCGGGTGAACGACTGAACGCAACGGGGCTTGAAAGTTTGGATTCGTCAGTAACCGGCAACCGCAGTCAGGTTTCTGAACTCGCCGGCGATTCGGGGCTGTAACTGTAACTGTAGTCAACTGAACAGTGAACACGGGCCACGAAACACAAGCTAAAACACAGGGTGTACCGTACTTCGCTGTGCATTTCAGCAGTACGGTTTTTTTTTTTGCCTAACACTGTGCTTGAGGTGCTAACGTGTTGTTCATTCTCCGTGGTCCGTATACTGTAGTACAGGCGAAAAGGCGAGTTCTCTAGCTGTGTTCGTTGTACTACTACCACCACTACTTCCTGCGTCACGATCACGAAATGGCCAGCTGGATTTGTTATTCTCAGCGAAATAGTCAGTCGGATTAATTCCCCACGAAAAACGGGGTCACTTGGATTAATTTATTTAGGCCTGACCGTCATGTTCTTCCATACAGTACTTAATAATGTTTCAAATAAAAATGTCAACAAAAGAATCAGTGTAATTACGTACGGGCGATACCCGGCGGTGCGGCAGCCACGTATGATTCGTGGTGATATTGGACTTCCCAGAACTGGGAAATTCAGGTAAAACCCAATGTACCAGTACGTTGTACCTGTAACCGTAGCTGTCCTTTTACGACCAAAGCCAAAAGGGCTTTGCACAACTATACGCAGACGTGTGGCATGAAGTCATATCCATATCTATCTACATCTATATTACGTACAGTAACATCATTGCAAACTTATCACATGAAGTCTGACCTTCTCGAAGCGTATAACATTTCACTAAATTCGCTTCGGGCTAAAAACCAGAGAAGAATTGTCCCCAATGTCTCAAACGGGCCTAATCGAACGCAATTGCCGTGAAATAATGCCACTGTAGTAAAAATGTAAAATTCTCCCTGTGTTCCACTTGATCCGTGGATCTCTGCAAATCTTCTTGGCTGTCACCTGAACTAAACGTGGTCCACTTGTCAGCCTGCGTTAATGCTGACGACAAGGCCGTTGTTCGTAGAAGAGGCCTCACGCTGCGTTCACGTGGGCCGACCGGCGGCAATGGCAGGTTTCGTAAGCACAGCAGAGCGGCGGCGGATGGACCACCAGGCTGTCGATTGTGGTTGGTGCACCTGAGAAGTGACGCCGTCTAGTGGATTTTCCTTCGGATTCTCGCCATCGAGGTCCGATTCCAACAAACCACAGACACTGCTTGCTTCAACGAGATATTTTGTGATCTTTACAGCTTTCTTTTGGTTGCCACGGTGAATTTTCTGCGATATACCAGTTCTTGCCGGAGTATTTTTTTTTTTTTGAAGTGAATTCATCTTAGGAACTACTAAAATCTACTTTATGGATTAGATCCGGTTTGAATCTATATAGATCTAGCTAATAAATATAATTACTCCCTCGTCTAGATCCAGTCGAATCCAGCTAGTATATTTAGCTAACTGTTAGCTGACTAACAACTACCTCACTCATTGGACAAAACCAACTAATAATTAATCAGCTAATATTAGCTATAAGTTACTATTAGCTAGCTAACTATTTAGTAGCTAGTGGATCCAAATAGCTAGTACCTAGTGATCCAAATAGGACCTAATGACAAACTTTCTAAAGTTTACATATAGACCAGCTGATTCTATGTAGATCCATTAGCTAGCTTCTAATAGTTAGCTCGGTAATAGTTCATGGCTAATACTAGTGCTATTAGCTAGTTTGATCCAACTATTAAGATAGTTGTTCGTTGGGTATTCGGGTGACAATTAGCTAGATCTGTTTGGGTGCAGAGCGAGTTATTAGCAGCTACTAGCTTTGTGGATCTAATATAAATATGGGGGGGGTGAGAGATAAAAATGTATTGTCCCTATGCTCGATTTTTGTTCTACTAGACTAAAACTTATACCACAATCTTTAGCTCGCTCATGGCAACAATAAAATGCAGCATATAAGTATCTCCCTCAATATGATCAAGAGCAATTTAATGAATCTTTGCCTAAATTGTGATTATTGGAATGGGTCTCAATTCTGACGACCTAAATGAAACCTAATATTGAATTTGAAGTATCACAGCAAAAGAAAACAAGAGGAAGCCATAGGGGTGGAAGCGTATATATATGCTAGATTATGCTCTCTCATCAGTCTAGCTAGGACACACAGGCATATGCATAGAGTACTTTGATTGATGAAGATATTGAAACGCTTACACTGGTGATGATACATTAGTCGCAACTTGCAGCCAACTTTTGGTGGATATAAGTTAGGCAGCCATCTGAATACTTCGCAACATAACTATCACGAAATATTGTGCTACCATTGCATATTATTAATGATGTATAGGTGTTGGTACAAGTTAAATGCTTGATAAATGCTATTATCATCTCATAGCTTGTAGACTGGTCTCCCTCTAAATTTTGAATTGTCGTGTTTAGCGAATGGTGGCCTACTGAAAAGGACACCTCTAATTTAAACTTAGGGTGGCCAGGCAACTAGATACATGCATATGAGCATATATAGACAGAGAATAGAACAGGTACAGCGCAATCTCGCAGAAGAAAAGACGGGGTTATCTACTAATAATCTGTAATATTGCGGACCAAATCCACCGGCTGCCAGACATCATACCACTTGATTAGTCATACCAGTTGTTTTTTTTCTTGTCTTTTCCAAACTTCATCTCGAGATATAAATTTCAAGTTTCACCCGATCACACGTCTCCTATATATGCTTTTTTATCTTGCTGTCATATTACCTCGCAGCAATTAGATATTTAGATTCACACATAAAAACAAGTCAAGTCGTTGCTACAGAATGGGCATCAGCGCATAGGATAATTGATTTTTTTTTTCTCCCCTCTTATCACAGACAGGATGACAAGCTGGTCGTGGTGCAGCTCAGCTCACTGAGCACTGTGCTGCGCCCGGCGGTCGACGCCATATATCACCTCAGCTCCTCCACCCGGGCGCTTACGTGGCGCCGCACCACCGGCTGATCGGCGCAGCAACGGAGTAAACGCTGCCACCTCCAATCCCCGTCGCTGCTCTGCTCCTCATCCCTCACTCCCAGCTTGCAGAGCAGAGGCAGCTTGCTTCTCCCTCCAATAATTCCCTTCCTCCCGTCCTCTCACAAGCCCACACACCAGCAGAAATCACAGCGGCCGGCAGGGGTGGCAGCAGAAATCTCCATGCCCACGCCCGGCCTAGATCTCCGGCGAGCCTTCCCCGCACGGTAGCCGAAGCCGATCCGCCCCACTCCCCGATCCCGATGGGCGGCGAGGTGCCGGAGCCACGCCGGCTGAGCCGCGCGCTGAGCTTCGACAGCGGCGGGGTCCCCGAGGAGGCGCTGCACCTGGTGTTCGGCTACGTGGAGGATCCGCGGGACCGGGAGGCGGCGTCGCTGGTGTGCCGCCGGTGGCACCGCGTCGACGCGCTCGCGCGCAAGCACGTCACCGTGGGCTTCTGCTACGCCGGTGGAGCCGGCGCGGCTGCTCGCGCGGTTCCCGCGCCTCGAGTCGCTCGCGCTCAAGGGCCGGCCCCGCGCCGCCATGTACGGGCTCATCCCGGACGACTTCGGCGCCTACGCGGAGCCCTGGGTCGCCCGGCTCGCGGCGCCGCTCGACTGCCTCAAGGCGCTCCACCTGCGACGCATGACCGTCACCGACGAGGACGTCGCCGTGCTCGTCCGGGCGCGCGGCCACATGCTGCAGGTGCTCAAGCTCGACAAGTGCTCCGGGTTCTCGACCAACGCCCTCCGCCTCGTCGCCCGCTCCTGCAGGTAGTAATACCCGTGTTTCTGTTCACCTGGTGCTGGTGATCTGCAACGCCGTGTTTGTTCAGCGTGCTTTCCCATTTCGGCGCGCTGGGAAAGTAAGTTGGGTAGTTGCGCACTTGAGCGCTTGATCTTTTCCCCTTCTTAGAGAAAGAAATCATGATTGATCCGGTGGAGATGTTCCTAAAACTGAGTAACAGATAAGCTTGAGCCGTGTCTCAGTTTCTCCAAGTATTCAGCTCGCCCGCTTCTGGATTCTTCTTCCCTCTTTTCTGTCAAACTGGCATGGGCGAGCTCTGGTGTGATCTTAGGCCATAGCATGCAAGGATTTTCTTGAATACAAATCCATAAGAGCTTTGGATATGCAAAATACACATCAATAATACTGCTGGTTTGATCGTTAGTCCAGTGGTTTTTTTTTTTTCCATCTCAATATGTACTTGGTCATGCTACGTGAGGAGCCCCCGCTCTTAGTACAATAATTTCGCATAAGCAGGCTGTTTGAGGTGTCGACAAAATGGCTGGTGATCTCTATCACTCCCTGGAGGCCAGGAGTACTTATGTACCACGTTGATTGGAATTGAACATGACTACTCTGACCCCAAGAAACATATTTTTTACCAAAATTCAGTTGTATCTTTGCGCGTTGTTGATTTCAGTTATCAACCAATTTGATCATGAACACATCTCAAATGGTACCATGTCTTTTATTTCAGGCAGTATCGTTTCCCCTTCTCCCTTTTTCCCAGAAGTCTTTAGATGGTCTAATGTTTTATTTCATGGAAGTTTTGTGTTTGATATGTATATCTCCATCTCAAATGTTTACTATTAGTTTCTGTGTGCTGAAGCTACTTTCCTTTTTGATACTGGAGGCAAGAAACCATGGTGACAGCTCTGTTGCAGTTGCAAGTCATTTTTCCCCAGGAAAAAAATGCTCTGGATTCTTTAGCAAGTCTTTTTTATGTATTATTTAATGATGCAGAGTGAATTTATCATTCTAGTTGCTATGACTGCATGATATCACAACAGTAACATGTCATAAATCTTCTTGACAGATCTCTGAGAACTTTGTTCCTGGAAGAATGCGCAATTGTCGATAAAGGGAGTGAATGGCTCCATGAACTTGCTGTCAACAATTCTGTTCTGGTGACACTGAACTTCTACATGACAGAACTGAAAGTGGAGCCTGCTGATCTTGAGCTTCTTGCAAAGAACTGTAAATCGTTGATTTCTTTGAAGATGAATGAGTGTGATCTTTCAGATCTGATTGGTTTTCTCCAAACCTCCAAAGCATTGCAAGAATTCGCTGGAGGTGCTTTTTATGAAGTTGGAGAGTACACCAAGTATGAAAAGGTCAAGTTCCCACCTAGGCTATGCTTCTTGGGGGGTCTTACCTTCATGGGTAAAAATGAGATGCCCATTATCTTTCCATATTCTGCAATGCTTAAGAAACTGGACTTGCAGTACACTTTGCTCACCACTGAAGATCACTGTCAGCTTATTGCTAAATGTCCCAACCTACTGGTTCTCGAGGTAATTTTTTTTTGTTCATCTTTAATATTACTTGCGTGTCTAAAATAAGTGATTATCTATCTATTTTTTTTCTTTTCTTTTTGCGAAAAAGACTATATATCTAATTTCAACTGACAAGATAGATGCTCTTGACAGGTGAGGAATGTGATTGGGGATAGAGGACTAGAAGTTGTTGGTGCTACATGCAAGAAGCTACGAAGGCTCAGGATTGAGAGGGGGGAGGATGATGATCCTGGTCAAGAGGAGCAGGGAGGAGTCTCTCAGATAGGCTTGACAGCCGTAGCTGTTGGCTGCCGTGAACTGGAGTACATAGCTGTCTATGTATCTGATATCACAAATGGGGCGCTGGAATCCATTGGCACTTTCTGCAAGAATCTCTATGACTTCCGGATTGTTCTACTTGACAAACAGCAGAAAATAGCAGATCTGCCGCTTGATAACGGCGTCCGTGCTCTATTGAGGAATTGCACCAAACTTCGGAGGTTTGCCTTCTACCTGAGACCGGGAGCGCTTTCGGATGTAGGCCTTGGCTACATTGGACTGTACAGTGGGAACATCCAATACATGCTGCTTGGCAACGTTGGCGAATCTGACAGTGGATTGATCCAATTTGCAATGGGATGCACCAATCTGCGGAAGCTCGAGCTGAGAGGCTGCTGCTTCAGCGAGCGAGCTCTGGCAGTGGCCGTGCTCCAGATGCCCTCGCTGAGGTACATATGGGTGCAGGGGTACAGAGCCTCTCAAACGGGCGATGACCTCATGCTCATGGCCAGGCCGTACTGGAACATTGAATTTGTGCCTCCCTCTCCCGAGAGCGCTGATCGGATGACGGCCGATGGACAGCCTTGTGTTGACACCCATGCCCAGGTTCTTGCCTATTACTCCCTTGCTGGAAGGAGGCCGGACTGTCCTCATTGGCTGGTTACTTTGCATCCTGCGTTACTGTAAATACGTCAAGCCGTCCGAGTATTGTACCAGCTTCTTGTGTACCGTAATAAGTAAACTCTAGTACTGTAGTGGAGGTGTAGTGCAATAAGGTGCAGTTGTTGCTTGTGCTAGTATCTAATCCTAGGAGGATGTATGCTAGTTCTATGCTTTCCTTTCCCCAGAACTATCTTGCTCCACTGTAAATATCAGAAATGGCTTTACTAGTTTTGGCTGTGCTAGATGAGTTGAAATCATGGATCTCAGGGGTGCATTGCATGCAAACAGATGAGCTGAACACTACGTTTTGTCACCTCAAAACCTGATAAGGAGCAATGCATTTGGATATGTACTGAAATGTCTGGACTCTGAAGCTCTACTGCTCGGGTCCAGGTCCAGGTCCAGCTCCAGGAAGACGACGGTCACTATATGAAACTGATGGGTGCGTCCCTCACTTGCCACTTGGAGCCCCTACGTGGTCTCTCGGTGGACCGTGGACAGCGCAATGGAGCCGTCGCCGAGTGGCGGGGGGACCTGTCATCTGTGCCCACTGCTCACCCAGCCGCCACCGTGGCACCGCGCCCAGAAGGCGACAGCGTCGCGTTCCAGCACAATGGCCAACTGCTTGGTGAGTAAGCAGTAATGGCTAGCGAACAAAAAACGTAGTAGCCCCGCCGCTGAATCGACAACTGGGGGCGGCTTTCCTCGTCGGGAAAAGGACGTTTCTGTCAGCTTGCCCGTGGATTCTGGGGCACCATTTCATGAAGAAGAACCCGGTTGATCTGAACATGCCAAGGGCAGATACGGGTTAGGAGCATCTGTAATCTGTTGTTACGTCCACTTCTGTAACATTCCAACTGAAAGACGTTTTATATAATAATTTACCCCCTAGGATTCTAGAATGTTACTCTATCGATCCAAATCTTGAGAGCAATTAAACAAACATGGATAGACCAGAGCGAAGCCTGATCGCCTCCGGATCAAGCCTGTGTATGGCTTTCCTCCAATGCTCCGCCACAGGGTGCCTAACCTGAATTTTAAAACAAGACGGCTAGAATCATTTTTTTCGAATACGCAAAAGACTTGTGCATCTTTGTATTTAAAAAGAAGAGTTTTTACATCAGCGCCATAGCGCGGTAGGGAGGTTAAGATATTACATGAAGCGCGTCCTCCCTGGCCGGTAAATTCCAAGCGGACTCCTCACGCACTACGCAACTTAGGTCGCAAGCCGGCATCGACCCTCTAGTCGGCGGCTTGCTTGCGGCTGCCGCGTCGCCTCCGTGTCCGCTTGCCGTCGGGAAGACGGCTAGAATCATGGTTTAAGAGAGTTCTATTCTTTCTGCTGGCTGGTATATTTGGTGTAAGCGGCGGCAGTTTGTACATGAGAAGATCAACCAACGACCCTCGAGATCAACCATGTTTATTGCGGCGCTAACAAAAAAAAAAAAAAAAAAAGCAGCAACGAAGAAAGGGTCACAGATACGGCAGGGACAGATGAAGCCTCCGGAAGGGAAAGTGATGATCAATGTTGATGTCGCCTTTGATGAAGATTGGGGGATGTAGTAGTGTGGGCGTTATCGTAAAAGATAGCACAGGAGGAGTCTTAGCTGCCGCCCACTGCTTTGTGTTGGTCGATGCACCGATGGCTAAAGCCTATGCGTTGAAAGGATTGATGGTAGCGTAGTACATAGGCAACCGGCTAATTATCCAATCAGATTGCATGAAGACCGTACAAACAGTGAAGGATGAAGGATTTACGACAAATTCAGCAGCTGCATTATATGACGGGTGTAAAATCATGTGGAGCAGGTTTTGGGTATAATTATTGAGCATTGTAATAAGGAGGCAAACCAAACGGCATATAATTTATCAAACAAGTACAATTGTACTTAGGATGATGAGCCTCCTAGTTTCATACTGGAATACATAGCAAATGATGTAACTATCTGAATCCGAATGAATAAAGTATGCCAAATTCTTTCTTTTTTGTTAGGAAAAGAGAGTTCTATTCTTCTCTTCATGTAGTATCCCGTGTTTTTCTTTTCTGAAACTATATCCCACATTTTTTTTCGAAGTAAACAAGGCCAAAAATGGCCTCGACGCCAAGGAAGCTGCCTTGGTTTTTCTTTTCTTTTTTTTTTTTTTTTTAGCCTGATGTAAATGGCGCCTTTGGGCCTTGGGCCTTGGGGGCTGGGGCCATTCCGAACATCGGAAGCATACCGTTCGGCCTGGTAATGCTCCTATGCCTTAGGCTCGATCGCTTTCCACCGTCATCTCCACCAACCACCAGTGCCGTCATCCGCGACGGCGCTGTGTCTGATGAGGTAGTCAGTTCGTATACTATACAGTAGTAAACAGTTTGTGTCCATAGATTTGTTCATTTGTTCGCAGATCTCTACTTCTTCAGACACAATGCGCTTGCACTAACTTCGTCCAACCGTTCTCATCAGGGGCGTTGGTACACGCAAAGCCGCATAGGGATCTTTGGGTGGATGGGAGATCACCTGTCCATGCTTGAGGCTCTTGTGAATGGATATGGCGATGTGCGTTCAGCGTTCCCAATACTCCATACATGGTAATGTAGAAGTATGTGTAAATAACTTACATGGAAATTTTCTTCTGATATTAGTGAGAGCGATTATTTAAATCTGTAGTAACCGATAATGAAACAGAACTGAAGTTCTCTGCACATAGAAACTGAACTGTTATTACTAATTATAGGAAAAATTACTTGCTTCTGTTAAAATTCGTGAAGTTAGGTGTACTACTCCTTTATGCTTCCATCATGTTGCTGCTTGGAGGAACTGTTCCAGATTCTTTTTTTTTTTAATGGAACAGGAGGGGCAAAAAGCCCCTACTGGATTTTATTGATTTTAAGAATTACAAAAACAGCTCTCTCAGGTTTCAGATTCTTATTGAGTTTGATTTTATTAGTGCAGTTAATAATATCCCTTCTTATAAGAGTTACAGAAAACAGAAGCTCTGCTGGTAACGCGATTCACTTTCTGACAGAAGTTTGAAAAGTGAAACTTTTACCTTATGATGAAACCAGTGTTTAACATGACTATTTACCGCCCTCTCATTTATCTTGAAGCTCTGGATGAGTGCACAACAAAGTCTTACCTCTTATATAGTGGTACTATGGTTTACTTTTAACTGATGCTAGATGGCAACTACTCCCTCCAGCTGCATTATTTAGTTGTCATTTTTCACAAACAAATTGAATTTCAGTTAATTCTTGCTTGCTCCCAGAAACATGAAGTTCTCCAGGAAGCATGAAGTAATTTTGCTGTGCGGTGCAGGCATCCAAATTATCTAGCCTCGGTTTTTTTTTATTATTTTTTTTTTTTTTGCGGGTGCTAGCCTCGGTATTCAGAAAGGTCTAACCCTTGATGATGCCTAACGCAGTATCAGCTTCAACAGCTCTCATTGTATAACTCTCGCAAAATGCAGTTCTGAGACTTCCAGCCATGTCAAATGAAGGACTTCAGTGGAGCTAGTGTGAATTATTATCAGACTTGGAACTTCTGCAAAACATTTGTCTGTGATGCAAATTGCATCCTGATTGACATCATTGCTATTGGAATCACTAGCTGTTTGGTAAAGATTTGAGTGGCATCTTTGTTGAGGGATGACATCTGCCAGTCGCGTCAGTATGGCTAATATGCAGGTGACTACACATTTCCCATCGAGCACCAGAAAATGAGCAGAACATCTGCGAGGGGCGATGAACTAGTTGAGTGGAATAATGTGAATGGCCTATCATAGATCCATACTTGTGTGTCTGTTCTTAAACAATGCACTTTACCAGTTAGCTAACTTCTCTGGTGAGACAAGTTCGAGTGATAAATAAAACCCATTCTTTCTGAACAAATAAATAAACAAAAAAAACCAATTCCGGTTACACAATTCGCAGGGTTTCCTATTAGGATCAAGCTATTTCTACCTGCCCTGCTCAATAATTCTGCTATTTACGTTGTTTGATGCGAACAATGCAATATTGAAGGTGCTCGCAAGTCACAAGGTCAACCATGGAGTGGAGAAGAGTGCAATATTTAGGCTGCTCGCAAGTCAAATTCAACCACTTAGAAGGGAAGCGTGTCAACTATGGTGGAAGTTCACATTTCGCTGTACTACCTGCTAAAGATGCTCTAGCTGCTATACCAAATTGGAGCGCAGGTACACGCACTACTTCCTCAGATAACGGGTGTTGAAAAAAAGAAAAAGGAAAGAGGCTCTACTTCTCTACTAGTGCGCTCTAGGTATAGGTAAAAAGAAAATGACAATGTTGTTCAGCAATTACACATTCACTCTTTTTCTTTTTTCTTTTTTTCCTCTCGGTTATTGCGACAGGCACGTCTTGGTGGTCCGGCTCTACAAAGCGGGGGCTCGGAATCTGGAATCTCTGCCCTGCGCCTCTACTTCCTCAATTATATCGTCCATTTGCCGAATCCGAATATTTGCCCGCTCGCCTGAGTGAGGGCAAAAGGGCTAACGCGGACATGACGCCCAAAAGCTCCACGTCCCCGCTTTGCCATGGCAGCACTTTCACCCACGCCCAATGGCAGCGTAAAGAGCGGAAAGGAGCAGCACTAGCACTAGCAACGCCGGGGGGCTTTCACCTGGCACGAGCAAAAGTCGCCGGAGCGGGGCGCAACGCAAAGCAGTGCTACGGCCGTTGCCGTCTCCCAGGACGAGGGAGAGAGAGGACGCCCGAACGGAATTGGGTGGTGGTGAAAGGGAAAGCGACCGCGTGCAAAGCATCCGGCGCAACGGGAGGCGCCCAACGCAGCAACGGCACGAGGCGCACTTTCGCCAACCGGGCCGGCCGGCGTCGCGTTGGATTCGCATGAATCTTGCGTGTGCCCGACCGAGCCCGCGAGTGCGCCCGGGGCCCCGCGGCTACTTCAGCCCCACTCCCTGGTGCCTGCGCGCGGCAAGTTGCGCGGCCAGTGCAGCCTTGGCTCTGGCCCTCGGCGTGTGGCTGCAGCCAGCTCAGGCAGCAGAGGCGTTCGTGTTGTGTTGTGTAGCGTAGTGTACATGGGACAACAGGGGCACGCCATGATCAGCGAACGCAACACAACAGGCCAGGGCGCGAGGCAATAAAGGCGGGCGCGATTAAACAAAACAGGGGTGGTTAGCGGCCGGGGGACACCAGCCACCATGGTCAGATTATTCAGAGATGCTCATGTGGTAGTATCAGGTAGTTTGAGGAGAGCAGACTGTAGCAGTAGCATCCGGGATTTTATTCTATTTCATTTTTATATGGATTTCAGGCGCTTTTACGCTTTTGTCCTGACCAGACGAGACAGCCCATTCGCCGGTTCAGAGGGCTGACAAGCGATCGGGCACTGAATCGCAAGCGAGCACGAGCAAGGGCGAATGATGATTCGTGGCGGGAGAAAGTAGACTGGTCAGGTCGTGATACAACTGGAATTTCCCTGCCAAAGGCCGAGTCAGACGCCACATGAGGCAAGTGGCACGGACACCCCATGCTCCGGTCTGCACCGCCACTTTCTCGCTGCGTGCTCCGTCGAGGTCGCCGGCGAACGACACACGGCGAAGAGAGGGCTGCTATGTGGGGCGTGCTCAACACAAAGAATCAGGTGGAACATAACATACCGACCGGTCATGGATTTTTTTTTTTTTTTGACAAGGGGCCATGGATTTTTTGGATTCCATAATCCATACTATAGTACACTACTACACTCGGCAACAAATCATGCAATGCCTCCCTTTCCTGGGAAAGCCCTTGTTTCAGCATTTGGTTGCAGTTTCCCACTGCTGGGAATGGAACGTGCCGGCTTCACAGCCACAGTGTGCGCCACTGAAGGCTCGAGTGGATCCGCACGTCTGGCGAAGGTCATGTGCCGGCGCGTGCGTGTTCTAGTTGGGCAATGAGTGAATCTTGAAGCGAGCTGCTGGCTGCTGCTGCGGTGCTGCCTGCACAGTGTGCGCCCACTGGACTGCTGCGGGAAGGTACTAGTACTTCCATTCCACAGGGCCCAGGCCATCCACGGATTTGCTTTCAGAAATGGAAATGGAAATGGAAAAGAAAAAGAAGAGGGCAATGAGAAAGACGTGAGATTATTGGGGCATGTGATGCCTTCTTGTTCGGTGGACCTCCAACTCAGCGCCTACTACTACTACTGCGTGCCAGCCACTCAAGGCTCTTCTTGGTATTCTTGCGATCTTCATCGCTCCATGATTTCTTCACACTTGAGTTCTACACTAGCTGGCCTGGTTTAGATTCCAGATTTCACTCCTAAATTCCACTATCGCGACTTTATTCCCGTCACATCAAAATGTCAAGACATACACGTAGATCTTAAATATAGATAAAATAAAAAACTAATTGCGGGTTCATTTATGCTGGCGATCGAACATTTTAAGCCTTAATTAATCAATGTTTGGACAATTATTACCAAATAAAAACAAAATTGCTACAGTATGATGGGACCTTTACCATGCAAATTTTGGCCACCAACTTTATGATCTAAACAACGCCTGAGCTGGAGAAACCAATCAAGCCTTCCGGCTTCCGATGCCGCGACTGGCCAATCAGGAGCCAGATCGGGTAGTTTCACAGAGTCAGGGAGGAGGGGAAACATATGCGCATGGGCAGAAGAGCAAGATGCATGCGTCCGAATATTTTTATTTGAAGATTAAACGGGGAGCAGCAGTAGGTCGTCACATGCATGGCAAGTACGGTGCTTCCACGTGGAGGAGACGACACGAGGGTGAGGAGTTTACTATAGCCGCCGAGGCAGACTTCACGGTGAGGGTGAGACCGACCGATCTCCTGCTGGCTCGTGGCCGTGTTTCAGAGGTTTCTGTTGCTTCTACAGCGACGGCCGACGGCAAGCAGCACACGAAAGCTTGAGAAATGAGAAATCATCAGCCAGAGGCAGAGCACGTCTAACTTTCTTCCTTTTAGAACAACAAACATATCTAAACTTCTAGTAGGAGTAACTGGCAAAGCAACAATGGCGGGACAAAAACCTTGCGAGACCCTACAAGCATCACACAAGTGTTACTACGGTACTACCCCCATCTGGTGGGAGATGCAGCACACCAAAAATACACTAACAAGCCGCCGGTACAGAAATCTTCTGACCCGTACGTGATCCACTGATCCTGGACCCTAATCCAAGCCGCCGCCGCCCGCCGGTGACGCTGGAAAAAGGCTTTATCGAATGCTTTATTATTCGGTGACGCCTCTGTACTTGTCCAATTATGTACACTGAACTGAAATGGACGCTGCAACGGCACGCACGCCCATGGCCTCTTGTTGTCGATGAACACGGTCACTCGGAGCTGCCGCGACCGCGAGGTGGCAGCTGGAGTGCTGGACGCCGAGACCGTGCCACTCTTCATCCTCACACGGGACGTGGTGCCAGCCACCTGATTGATAGGAGTAGTAGCAACTCTGCATCAGCCTAGCACGACGACCTGCCGCCTGTGACTTGATTGGCACGGCCCTGATACTCTGAGATGAGGCGGTGTAGTTGAGATGGGAGCGGTTCTCGCCGCAAGAACCGTGCCCGTCATAATCCGCAATGCATCTGCAGGAAGACGGAGTCGTCGAAGCCCAGGCCAAGGCCGGCGGCCACGAGCGAGCTATTGGGCTCCAGCTTCACGTTGACGTAGGGGTGCGACACGCCGAGCGCGGCGCCAGCTGGGACCGGCGCCATGAAGGGCTTCACGTCCACCAAGGCAGCGACGGAGGCAGGGTTGGTGGTGGCGGTGGTGACCGCGGACGGCGGCGAGGGCGGCGGGGCGTTGCCGCCGCGGTCCTCGTCGGGGAGGTTCACGGTGGTGATGTCGTGGATGCTGGACCGGCGCTTGTCCTTGCCGCCGGAGCTGAGGCGGATGAAGTACTTCTGCGCGTGGCTGGCCACCTGCGTCGGCGTCCGCGTCGTCACGTACTTGCGCGAGATGTTCCGCCAGTCCCCTCTCCCGTACTTCTTCAGCCCCATCAAGAAAAGCCTGAGACACGAAACGAAATTCGCCATTTTTAGCAGACCGAAAAAGAAGAAAAAGAAGGCGACCTCGGCAAGCTGATCCATCGAGGTTGGGACTGTTGCTTACTTGTGCTCCTCCTCCGTCCAGGGGACACCCTTCTTGCGCTCCTGCTCGGACCCACGCGCGCGCTTGAGGCAGTAGCCGCCGCGCCTGAACCCGCCGTCCCAGTCCTCGAGGGTGAACCCGGACGACGGGACGGCCGAGCTGCTGTAGTGCGGGAACGGCACGAGGCCGGCCTCGATGAAGCCGACGTCGTTCTCGAGGTCGTGGTAGTGGTTCCTCACGTCGTCGGCCGTCTTCCTGGGCAAGAACTCCGCCACCTTCTCCCACCGGTCGGGCGCGTCCCGGTCGACCTGCGCCAGCGCCCACTCGAACTGCTTGTTCTCCTCCGCCGTCCACGCGTCTCCTCTCCGCGGCCAGAAAACCGGGTGCGTGTCCTGCTGCCAGAAGTAGCCGGGCGCCGTCGGCGGGAACAGCACCGGCGGCCACGCCGTCTCCGTCATCATCTTGGCAGCTGCTTGCCTGCCCACCTGAGCTGGTTCTGGCTAGCTGGTAGCGAGGAAGGCGAGGGGGAGAATTAGGGGGAGGTGGACGGTGGCGTGGGTGGGTATATAGGGGAGAAGAATCAAATTCCCCGGCGGATGCCGAAGTGGCCGGAGTTTATTCCGGCTCCACCGTTGGAGGCCTTAAAGAAAAGGCGAGCAAGGCAGTGGATGCTCGTGATTGGGTCTTGGACTCTTGGTGGAGTTCGTGGCCTCTCAACTCGAAACCATGGCCGCTTTCTCGTTGTAGATCCCTGGTAAATTCAATATTTTTACCCGAGTTGCTTTGCTTGGACTTCACTGATCCCGTTCCTCTGTTCTAGGTCAGGTAATGTCCCGGGGAAGCTTTGGCGTAGTTGGAGATGGTGTTGCATTCTTGCATTTGTTTATGTTTATTGGCCTCGCCGGTTGCTTTCTCTCTCATGCTCGTTTTTCTTTTCTTTATTATTAATCCTTGTTCTAGAGTTTCTTATTTATCATTGTCAAAGCTAGTTTATCTTTTTTATTTATCTGTGTTTTTTTTCAGATGGAAGTAAGGAGTGAGAAGAAAGCTATTGTTTGTTTCCAAAGAAGACAAAAAAAGGTGGATTCTGAATGCATTATTGCCGGATGTACTTTTACATTTTACAAAATTTGTGTGTTGTTAATCTCAAAAAAAAACTTTGTATGGCCTTGTTTAGATGCTGAAAAAATTTCAACTTCGCTACTGTAGCACTTTCGTTTGTATTTGGCAATTAGTGTCCAATCATGGACTAACTAGGCTCGAAAGATTCATCTCGTGATTTACGACTAAATTGTGCAATTAGTTATTTTTTTACCTAAATTTAGTGTTCCATGCAAGCGGTTAAAAATTGATGGGATAGAGAGAGTAAAAAACTTGAAAATTTGAGGTGCATCTAAACAAGGCCTATGTTATTGTTTTTGTATATACTCCTTCCGTCCCAAAAAAATATAATCCCGCAGTTCAAATCTTGTCACAAAATAGATGCATAATGATACACGACATAGCTCACATGGAAGAACCTTTTTTTACACCTACCTCCTGAGAATTCAGGAAATAGCACTATATTCTTATGGTGTTCGGAAAACAGCACTTTTGAAACTTTTTAATTCACAAAACAATACTGATTTGACTAAATCATCTATGAAAACAACACTTCACATTCCTAAGAAAACCACTTCAGCTACCTTTTTCATTTTCCTCATAAAATGGATCAAACTACCTCTATTACAAGACACACATTGTCTCCCTTTTCTACCATTTTAAGCACATACAAACACATGCACAATGCCTAACATGCTGGAGCAAATTGGGATGCTTAGTATAATGCATAATTTTCTTAAAAAATTCATAATTATCATAGTTAGGTTCAACAAACTAATATACATACTTTATTCTGAATTTCACGTGACAAATGAGCATGTGACCTTATATATCATATAAGCAACGACAAAGCACTCATAACCATTTTGGACTACTATTTATAGCCTGATAAAATCATCATCTGGATCCATAGCTGCTATGTCATCTGTACTTTTGACAATTGATTAGTTAAAGGGTTGACTTTGGGCACTCAATAAATAGTTAAATTGAATAAGAGTATGAATGGTACCAAATTTAAAAGGGACATGAACTACATAACCACCTTATGGCTACGTGTGTGTCGTGACTTGCAAGGGCAGTAAGAGGAAGGGTACAATTCTTAACTTGCAGGCACGTAATTGGCGCTTTTACAATGTTGTGTGCAATGTATATAGAGAGAGGCGAGTACGCATCGGCATCTATTAGCAAACCTAACTGATGGACCACCTTAACAGTGCACATAAATGAATTGCGTTGGTGCCTTGCAGGAAGGAAATTTAAGTAGAGATCCCATCTTCATTATTTATATATAAAAATTGTTTCTGGTCGAGCATCTCTGCCCTCTCAGGGTATTCTCGTGTTACTCTGTGTCACCGTGTGCAACCAATAAAAGATTGTTTAGATACTATTGTCAATTGTCATTCGCGCAAGTGGTAATATTCTAGTACAATATACATATGAACTTTTTTTTTTGGTAATGGCATGTTTTGAATCCAGACAATCCAAAAGTGCTTTTCCTGTGAGGGCTGTTCGGTTAGCTCATATTGAAGCCATGAATCGTTCCAGCTAAGGTTATGTAAATTAGCCAAACAATCCGACTAGAAATTGTTCCATGGCATTTTGGTACCTTAGGAACCGAACGAGCCCTACAGAAGCCACCAAATGAAACCTCTCCCTTGATGACAAGCTAGTAGGTGGATCCGCTTGTGTCATTGAACAATGAGTAAAATACACTGGCGGCCCTTTAACTTGTCCGCCTGTACCACTTTGGTCCATGAACTTGCAAACGCGAAAAAGTGGCCCCTGAACTTGTCAGCCTGTGCCACTTTGGTCCATGAACTTGTCGGCCTGTGCCACTTTAGTCCATGAACGTGTAAAAAGGCGTTGCATGGCACTGTTCTGCTACGTGGCGGCCACTGGTAGGTCGTGCATGGCACTGTTTGTGGTGCTGACGTCAGCGCTTTCTTTTTAATTTGCAAAATTGATATCTTTTTATTCGGAGCTCCAAATATAGCAAATAATATATCAATTTTGATCGTCTCGACGAGCTCTTTGCAATGGTGTACTCCGTTTTGTTGTTTGAGATAGTTTCATTTCATAAAAAATTAAATATTTCTACAAAACAAGTGAGAATAACAAAAATCGTGGAATTTATTTAAACATTTCAATTTCATCCTAAACTTTTTGTACATGTTAATATCATCATAAAACAGCTACAAATAAATTTTTATAACTTTTCAACATTTATTTTGGCCTATAAAAATCATAAAATTTGCATTTATTAATTAAAAGAGATAATTTTAAAACATGCAAAAACTATTTATTTTCTAGGTTTCATATTTTTCCTAGATAGAGTACATCATGAAGAGGCTACATAAAAATTTTCTTTAACTTAGCATGCACCAATAATTTGTTATGAAATAAACAAATACATTACTATGAAAAATATCAAAAGTTACTGTTCACGCAATAAAACAGTCTCAAACAACAAAACGGAGTACACCATTGCAAAGAGCTCGTCGAGACGATCAAAATTGATATATTATTTGCTATATTTGGAGCTCCGAATAAAAAGATATCAATTTTGTAAATTAAAAAGAAAGCGCTGACGTCAGCACCACAAACAGTGCCATGCACGACCTACCAGTGGCCGCCACGTAGCAGAACAGTGCCATGCAACGCCTTTTTACACGTTCATGGACTAAAGTGGCACAGGCCGACAAGTTCATGGACCAAAGTGGCACAGGCTGACAAGTTCAGGGGCCACTTTTTCGCGTTTGCAAGTTCATGGATCCAAAGTGGTACATGCGGACAAGTTAAAGGGCCGCCAGTGTATTTTACTCTTGAACAATCATAGAGACGCACAGTTTTTCTATTGGCGCCACACGCTAAACACACATCACAGAACATGTATTAGCGAGACACACACTATTATAAGGCCAGTCTCAATGGAGTTTCATGGAGAGTGTTATGCACATTAAATAAGGTGACACATCAGCAGATTTCGGGTTTTTGCATGAAACGAGGAGGAGAGAGAAGATAAAAGTTTCATCCCCACGACACTAGTGAGCGCAGTTTCCAACCACTCGGTACTGAGAGCTATTACTTCGTTTCATGGGCGCATGCGAAGAGAAAAATAGAGAGAAGAGATATCGGTAGACTCACAAAAGGCTATAAATAGCCCTATGAAATTGTGCAGTGAAACTATCCATTGAGAAAGAGACTTGTTTCATGTTAAGTTTCACTATTTTGGAAATCGTGAGATGAAATTTTGCATTGAGACTGGCCTAAGAGTTTGAGCTCAGCACATTGTTTCGGCGCCTTGGAAGAATCGGCATCGAACAAGCTGTCATTCTACCACCCACAACCGGGTCCATGCACCTATACATATTCTGGCACCGACCTCACAAGGTCCGCCCGGAATGTCTATCCACTCCGCCACACGATAAAATCGACGTTCCTTTCAGTCACCTGTCACGGCAAATTCTTAACGCCGCAGAGTATAGATACTAGTGGGCTAACCCAACCCAATGATGGAATATTGATGAGAACAACCGCTACGGTCTGCACCAAGTCGGGGCTTTTGGGCACGACAAAGATCGAGACGAACGTTGAAATGGCAGCAAGAATGGCGAATGACGGGTACTGCGTAGTTTGGTTGGGTAGTCGTGCTAGTAAACAACGCGACGGGTGACGAATGGCAACGTGAACGTGCAGAAGCTAGCGCGGGCCGTCTTGTGCGGCCGCCGGGTTTGGGGTCCGGGACTGCGCCACCGTACCAACGTGCGGGGCTCGACCCCTCGCTGTCACGGCCCACGCATCGCCGGAGACCCCGGCCGAAACGGATGTGACCAAGTACCACCCACCTCCCTCGCGTGCTCGCTCGCTGTCCCGGTCTCCCGGACGCCAAGGTCCGACGGCATCGGAGGAGGCGGGTGACGCGGTGCGGTGCGGGCCTCAGCTAACCTGTCGCGCCTCGCCGTGTCGAGCGAAGATTGGAGCGCCAGCACCTGCGCCCGCGCGCTGACCTGCGATTTGAGGAAGGGCTTGTTTTGTCCAGTTTAAAAACGGTTCGTGGTCAAATAAGCTACGTCCTAAACGAGTGTCACTGTGGGTTCGTGCAAGTAATTTGAATCAAATGAACTTTTTTTCTTCATTTTCTCGATTGTACTCTGATTTTGACGATTCAACGGTTAATAGACAAATGAAAAATTACCTTTTTTATGCTTTTGTTGTAACTTACTCCCTCCACCCAAAATAATTGTCTTTTTACTTCCCAAGAAATAATTTTGACAATATCTATATTAAATAATATTAATATTTATGTTGCAAAATTAGTATTTTGGAGATACAATAATTATCTTGTTTCAAATCAAGTCAAACTTATGGTATAAAAATCGAAAATGACACTTAATTTGGAATGTAGGAAGTAGCATTACATAGGGAAATGCACTATAGAAATTTTTTTTACCTAATGGCTTTTGCAACTTTTATGAGTGGATCTCTTGACAAAATAGACACAAATTGGAATCTAAAAGGCACCATTATTATATTCAGTTACTCCCTCCGTCCTGAATTAAAGAGCATTCTAGCCATTTTAGGATAAAATAAGAGAGAAGACAATAGACACATGTACCCCTCATTCACCTTCTTAATGTATTGAAATCTGATTCTATTTTGCATGATTAAAGGGTGAACTATTAGTTCTTATATAAAATATGGCAAGTACATGAGTTACCTTCCTTGTAAATAACAATCACGTACTTTTATTTAAGTAAATATTATCTTTTTGTTATCTAAATGCACTATATTCGAGGACACCTCCCAAAGTCTAATGCTCTTCAATTCAGGACGGAGGGAGTACATAACTTCTATAAACAAGCATGGCACTATATATATAGTTACTAATGTTGTTATGTGTCCTTTCTATCCTTTAACAAACGAATGGCACTATAGCATATAGTTAACAATGTTGTTATACGCCCTTTCTATCCTTTGGCTTTTTTACAAGTCTCATGATTTGTGCAACTTGATACAACTTGTGTTGCAGTGGTTATCAGGGGCCTTTGTTGTGTTGGCTGTGGATTGTGAAGAGAGGGGAAAAATCCACATATATTGTTATAAATATATATGGGAAGCCATTTCACAAACTTTAGCTTTTGTAATTGTTGGTGAGAGCTTTCTTAGCTTTGGATTTGATTTTAATCGGGGACTTTGGCGTTTAGTATGGCAGCATTTTTTGACACCTTTAGTATGGCAACATTGATCACATAATTAGGTGATATATGGAAATTTTATGCACGACAGCGCACTGAGTGATATGACGTTTTCTTGAGTAACAACACAATGAAGACGTCTACCACCACATTGCCATAATAACCCCATGTGTTTAATTTTGGCTTGGAAACTACTAATGGTCCTTACGAACCAATTGTGACCATCAATTCCTACATAATGACATGGAATGAATCTTAAACAATAGTCGTAGAGTTTATTTCTAACCATTTTCCATAGGATGTCATGACAATGTGAGTGTAGAACAAGGTGACCATATAAGTTGTAAAAATACTTCATCAAATGCCCATTTTTACTGCACTATGTCGAAGAGCTTGTGAAATACACGAAAACGAGTTTTGGTTCACCCAATTCGGAGTCTAGATGAAAAAGTTATGCATTACAGAAGATCACAAAATGAGTTGGGTTAAAGCATGGCGTTGAGTGGCGTGGCATCTTCTCCAAAGGCCACCAAACTTGGTGGGAGGCCTCCATACTCACTCATGAGCTCAATGGAAGGCCTATCTGTTGGAAATATGCCCTAGAGATGATATTGCGATTGTATCCATGATATATTATATATTTCTGAATATCCATTATGTGAATTGTTTGTGAATTTTTTTTACTTGTATGGATATTCTAATGTTGTCCCTGATCGGAGTTCGTGTAACAACGCACATGAATATTAGATCAACACATTGTTAGTTGATGACTATATTTCAAAGTCATAGACATAGAGATATCAAACTAATAATGTGGGCATATGTATGACATGTAGGCTGGACTGACCCGATGTGAGATGTTGTTATTATTGTCTCTTTACACAACATGTATGTTATGTCCTTAGACCTGAGATTGTCGTATGTACTCAAGATGTGAAATGACCTACTTAGGGATTGTCAAACGCTACTCCGTAACTGGGTAGTTATAAAGATAGCCTTCGGGTTTATCGGGAAACATGCTATGAAACATAAACAATCAAGATGGAATTTACCCTCTCTATGTGAGAAATATATCACTGGATCACTCAAGTAATTGGATCAACAAATGCATGGTTGTTCTTGGGTTAAGTGTTAACCCACGAGTTGGACCAAATATTATGAGGTAAGGGAATAACAAGTATGTGTGGTGGTGGTACCTCTGATATGATCTTTATGTACGCATAGGAGTTGTCACGTCTTGCTAGAGGCCGCTGTCAACTATTGGACGAGTAGGTGTACTCGGGCCATGTCTATGTGTGAGTGAACCCATAGGGTCGCACGCTTAAGGGGTTGGAAGCCCAATTCGGATTGGACCCGAGTTGGAGAAGGATTAGGGTTACTAATGGGCCTCCAACTCGGGAGCACATTTGGGACGCCTATATAAGCAAGGGGCAGGGCGAGGCTAGGTTTAATCCACGCCTTTTGGCAACCGCCGTAGCCCTCTCCACGCTCACGCCTTCGCTCCTCGTGGACCTAGCAGTCCGGAGACGCATCACTTCTTCCTTGCACGTGTGATACCTCGGAGGTGCTGCATCTAGAGCACGAGGATGAATCGCACGAGCACAATCCGCGAGTGGAGGACGGACGTGGCGGACGGACGACCACGCAACTGCATGGCACTGCTGCAACGCGTTCGACTACATCAAGTCGTCTCCGCGCTGCACCTGCGCGTCTAGTGGTAATCCCGTAACCTGTAACTAGCAGTAGATCCTGGTTTATGAGGTAGAAAATTTTTATTTTCCGGCTAGCGTAGCATCCTCATAACCCATCACTATCCACCCCTATGGATGTCCAGGCGTAGATGCACCAAGTCGGTGCATCCTAGTGTCGGCCAACACCCAATGATGGTTGTCCAACGCCACCGACTTTCTCCATCGCCTTTCAACACACAAATACACATGCCAAACTACCTTTAGCTCTTGACTCTCTATGATGGTTTGAGGTCGGTTTCATCCAACGGTGGGCAAGACATGTCACGCGGATCGCTGATGTGGCGCTGGAGTAGCCCCTACTCCACCTTAGGCTATAAATAGGAACCCTCCCTCTACTATCAAGATGTAGTCTTAGTGCTAGTGTGGAGGTTATAGTGAAGAGGAGCTCTTCCTAGAGTTGGGAGCATTTTTAGAAGTTTGGTAAATGCTATGAATGAGTTGCTTCCAATGGTGTAAAATATGCTATGAAGGAATAATGAACGAATGGGGATGCCCCTCCTCCACCAGAGAGCTCAGCTGGGCACGCCCCTTAACATCAGAAGCTTTTCATCAAAGACAACCACTCTTTGGAAGGACTCGAAATCTAAGAAGAGCTCTTTTGCATATGAATCACAAAAGCTATGGAAAGATTATGTCAAAATCAAACTCTAGAATGATAAAATGGAGCAGCTCAGACGCTTGAAGATTATGAGCAAGGAGAAAATGATAATCATCCAAGCTACCATGCTTGCTATGATGAAAATTGCAGTAGCCCGTCTGAAATATCTTGCATTGTCTATTGTTCAATTGATATTGAAGTTGGGTCAGAAAACTTTCCAGCGCATTGTGAAAGGATTTGAGGGCAGAGTAAATGATTTGCACTTTGTACTATTCACCATGATAGTCGGTTCTGTATTCCTTTGGATTTACACTGACACCTTTTCTAATGAATTAGATGAAGCAGAATTTGAGAAAATGCTTGAAGATCTTTCTACAAACAACAACTGGCATCACCAGAAAAGCATCGACAGTATATTTGTGCCTCAAGCTTCAGTTGCTGACGGAAATCGCCCAACTTGTAGAAGAAATGGAAAAAATCAGAATGCAACGGGAGGACATCAAAGTCCAAGTTGAAGCATTGGTGCACCAGGTGCACAAGCTACTCGATGAGAAGCCACAAGTGCAGCAGCCCCCTAAAGCTAGAGAAGCAACCCCCCGGGAGCCGGAGAACTGAAGCTTTTGTTTTCTGTTAAGTGGAGTGAGGACCCGTAGTGACTTTTTGAGACTAATGCCTTTTTTAGCGATATTATCACATACTTTCATTATATCTAATATACTCTCTTCATCCAAAAATTGGGATCATTTTAGCCTCTCAAATGGACAAATGGAAATACTATTTTTTTTCAGGCGGTAAACAATCACAAATCGACAAGGGCCTGAATACGATGGTTGCGACTACTCTAGAAAAGAAATGGGCCTGATAAATGGGCCCTGCTAGCGATCGAACGTTCAATGGTAGAACGCCCGTCGCTAGCAGGGCCCGGCCCACCTCACGCTATCGTTGGAGCGCCGCATCACACACACACACACGCGGTCCCTCCCGCACCCAAAAAACCGCGGCATGCGCGCCGCCCCCCTCCGATCCGCCGCTCGCCAGCAGCATCCGCGCGCCCGCTCCGCCCCCCGCGCAACATGCACGCTTGCCCCGCCGCGCCCCTTGAAACAGAACTTGCAGCACCTGAAAACACAAACGAAAAAATGAAACAAAAAATCAGGAAAAGAATGAAACAAAAGATAAGATGATGTTGAAACAAATCAAAGTTGCAGTTATAAACACTTTGAAACCTTGAGAGAGAACAAAAAATATAGAAACAGATAGGAATCAACAACTGAAACACAGCTGAGCATGTAGCAGGAACATCACGAACAAACCAATTGAAACAAGCCGCCGCAGGCACAGGTGACAAAGCACCGGGGGCACATCGTCGTCGCTCTGACGCTCCACACTCTGTAACACACACACAACAAACAACAAACAGAAACCTACAAATGAAACAAAGTTGAGAAAGTAACAGAAACATCATGAACAAATCAAAAAATTGAAACAAAAAAGAAAAATGAAACACAACTGAGAAAAATGAAAAACATCTGAAACAAAAAAAAGAAAAAAAAGAAGAAACAAATGATTTGATATAAAGAAACAAACCCAAAATACAAAATGAAACAAAAAAAAAAAGATAGAGAAGCAACCGATGTAAGGTCCTAGATGGCTAGAGGGGGGGGGGGTGAATAGCCTATAAAAAAATTCTACAAACTCACTAAGCAAACTTCGTTAGATACACAAACGGCGGAAAGCAAGTTTTGCTTAGCCTACTAGATGATGCAAGCCTCCTATCCAAACAATTCTAGTAGGTGATCACTAGCACAAACAATAGCTACCGCTAGTGATCAAGAGTTCTACCCATGGGATTTAATCTACACAAGGTGTGGTTCCCGACCGACCACGCAAGCAATTCTACTTTGCAAGAATATAGACAAAGTAATGCAAGAGAGGATGAGACTTGTTATACCGACGCGTCGAGTCGAGGTTGCCAATTACCAAGAAGATGAACAATCAATCAATCGGCAACACACAATCGGAGACCAATCACCGGAACAAAGATGAACACAATTATTTTTGTTCACCCGGTGTTCACTTGGGCACCGCCAAGCTACGTCACCGGTTGTGTCGACCAACACCTAGATGGTTCTTCGGTGTGACCCTCAAGTCACTAGCCCCTCAAGGCTCGCCCCGCAAGGCACCGCAAGACACCACTCTCAAGCGAGGTACTCAACGACACGCGCAATCCACTAGGATGCTCTTCGTGATCCCCACGAGGTGAGCTCAAACCTCTCACAAGCAACCGGAGGTGGCCAAGAACAATCACCTTCTCTTGCCAATGCCTCCAACAATCTCCAAGCCGGCTAGGAGAGGTACTCTCCAAGAGTAACAAGAAATCCACCGGCTAAACCACCCACAAGTGCCACTAGAATGCTCTCAAGCAATGCAATGCACTAGGTGATCTCTCAATCTCAATTTGGATGAGCAACAAGTAAGAGAGATGAGAGGGAGAGTGTATCTTCAGCTCAAAGTATGAATGAATGAGTTGGGAGAGCCAAGAGAGGGAGCCAAGCCCGGCCTCCCATCTATTTATAGCCCAAACTCTTCAAACTAGCCGTTGCCCCCTCGGGGGCCTGAACAACAAGCGCCGGACGCGTCCCGCGCAGCCGCCGGACGCGTCCGGCGCCACCTCCGCGCGGCCGTCGCCCGACCGTTGGAGCCGCAGCCAACCATGAGCCGCCACGTCGGCGTCCGGCGCAGAGTCCGCCGCAGGCCGCCGGACGCGTCCGGCGCCACCTCCCGCGCGCGGCCGTCAGCCGACCGTTGGAGCCGCAGCCAACCATGAGCCGCCACGTCGGCGTCCGGCGCGGCGTCCGGCGCACGCCACTTCGCGTCCGGCGCCCGCGTCCGCTCGCAACGCCGCGCTTTGGAACTTTCTGTTCCGAGTCCGATGTGCGCCGGACGCGGCACCCGCGCGTCCGCCGCCTTGAGCCGAGCCACCAGCATTGCGCCGTCTTCCACCGAGCACCGGACTCAGCACAGTAAACATGCCGAGTCCGCCGCCTGCGTCCGCCGCGCGTCCGACGAACATCTTCGCAGAGCCACCACCTCGTGCCACGCTACAATGCGCGGACACGTCCGCGCCGCTGGCGCGTCCGGCGCCTCTTCCAGGTGCTAACTTCGTCGTTTTGTCGCCGAGTCGTTGATCCAAGTTCTCATACATGCTATCCAACAAGTACACCAACTTGAACAACAGAGATAGCATGATTTCAACCAAATTTTGCATCCGGCGCAATAGAAAATATGCATCCATTTTCAACAGAGATAGTGCGGCAAAGGTATAACCGATAGGGCCATTTTGTTTTGCACTCAAGACACCATAGAGGGTGTGAGTGGTTTAGGATCGATAGCCGCACTATTAAGAGGGGAAAAATTCGGCGCTTTTAGGAAAAATGGATGCATATTTTCTATTGCGCCGGATGCAAAATTTGGTTGAAATCATGCTATCTCTGATGATCAAGTTGGTATACTTGTTGGATAGCATGTTGGAGAAGTTGGTGTCACGGCACGACGACGAAAAGATGGAGGTTGCGCCTGGCAGAGGCGCCGGACGCTGGGCGGACGCGTCCGGCGGGCGGCGGACGCCGACCAGAAAGTTTCTGGTATTCGGCCTTTGGTCGGGCGTCGCGCCGGACGCGGGCCGGACGCGGCGTGGTTCCTGTGTAGCGTCCGGCGCTCGGTGGAAGACGGCGTGGTGCTGGTGGCTTGGCTCAAGGCGGCGGACGCGCGGGTGCCGCGTCCGGCGCACGCCGGACTCGGAACAGAAAGTTCCAGAGCACGGCATTGCGAGCGGACGCGGGCGCCAGACGCGGGGTGACGCACGCCGGACGCCGATGTGGCGGCACGCGGTTGGCCGCGGCACCAACGGTCGGCTCGGGCCGTGCGCAAGGAAGAAGCGCCGGACGCGTCCGGCGGTTTGCGCGAGCGTCCGGCGCGTCTTGCGCTCGGCCTCCCGAGGGGGTAACGGTCACATTTGTTTGAGGGGTTATAAATAGAAGGTGGCCGGCCCTTGGGGAGGTCTCTTGGCCATTTCTCATCCCTTGTGCATTCTTTGAGCTAAGAGACTCTCTCCCACTCTTCTCCCTTGCTTGGTTGTTCATCCTAAGAGAGATTGAGTGAATCACCTAGTGCATTGCATTGCTTGAGGGCATCTAGTGGCACTTGTGGGTGGTTTCGCGGTGGATTTCTTGTTACTCTTGGAGAGTACCGCTCCTAGCCGGCTTGGAGATTGTTGGAGGCGTTGGCAAGAGAAGGTGATTGTTCTTGGCCACCTCCGGTTGCTTGTGAGAGGTTTGAGCTCACCTCGTGGGGATCACGAAGAGCATCCTAGTGGATTGCGCGTGTCGTTGAGTACCTCGCTTGAGAGTGGTGTCTTGCGGTGCCTTGCGGGGCGAGCCTTGAGGGCTAGTGACTTGAGGGTCACACCGAGGAACCATCTAGGTGTTTGTCGACACAACCGGTGACGTAGCTTGGCGGTGCCCAAGTGAACACCGGGTGAACAAAAACAATTGTGTTCATCCTTGTCTCCCGGTGATTGGTTGTCATCGATTGTGTGTTACCGATTGTGATCGATTGCTCATTCTCTTGGTGATTGGCAACCTCGACTCGACGCGTCGGTATAACAAGTCTCATCCTCTCCTGTATTACTTTGATTACATTCTTGCAAAGTAGAATTGCTTGCGTGGTCGGTCGGGAACCACATCTTGTGTAGACTAAATCCCGTGGGTAGAATTGCTTGTGTGGTCGGTCGGGAACCACTTCTTGTGTAGACTAAATCCCGTGGGTAGAACTCTTGATCACTAATGGTAGCTTTTGTGTGTACTAGTGATCACCTACTAGAATTGCTTGGATAGGAGGCTTGCAACATCTAGTAGGCTAAGCATAACTTGCTTTCCGCCGTTTGTGTATCTAACGAAGTTTGCTTAGTGAGTTTGTAGAAATTTTTATAGGCTATTCACCCCCCTCTAGCCATCTAGGACCTTACAAGTGGTATCGGAGCCGAGGTCACCGTTTTAGTGCAAGGCTTAACATCCTACGGTGTTAAGATGGCTCAAATTGTGTTCAACCATGTTGGGGGCAAACCGCCTATGTTTGATGGAGTTAGCTCATTTGACCATTGGAAGAGAAAGATGATCATGTATCTTGGTTCGATACAAGAGAGAGTGTTGCAAGTTACATTGCATGATTATGCCATACTTGATAATGATCATCTCACCGATGAAGACAAAGCCAATATCACATGCAATAGGATGGCTCTCAACACCCTATACAATGGCATTGATACAAAGGTGTTTGAGGGAATCAAGGATTTGGAGCTTGCAAGTGAAGTGTGGACTAGGTTGGGTGAGACCTATGAGGGCACCAAGGTTGTGAAGAGTGCCAAGCTATATGGACTCAAGAGTGAGTTCGAGAACTTCAAGAAGAAGGAGGATGAAACAATCATTGAAATGTTTCATCGTCTACAAGTGATTGTGAATGATCTCAAGAGTTTGGGGCACAAGACAAAAGATGAAGACTTTTGTCACAAGTTCTTGATTTGCTTGCCGAAGAGTTTCAAGATGTTGAAGCTAATGCTACAAAGAGATGGGCTTGAGAATAAGAAGCCAAATGATTTGCTTGGTGAAGTCTTGACATATGACAAGTTTGATCAAGATGATGAGAAGGTGGAGGAAGAGAAGAAGAAGAAGACCGTGGCATTCCAAGCCACATCCTCCAAGGGCAAAGCACCAATCTTTGAAGAAGAAGAAAACAATGAGGAAGATTGTGACTTTGAGATTGATGATGAGGCACTTGCTCTTGTAGTGAAGAAGATGGGACACATGTTCATCAAGAGAAGAGGCTTCAAGAGGAACAACTTCAAGAAGCAAGAGCAACCAAGAAAGTGCTTCAATTGTGATAGCACCGAGCATCTACAAGCCGAATGCCCATATGAGAAGAAGAAGAAGAACTACAACAAGGGCAAGTTTGAGAAGAAGAAGCATGAGGCCAAGATGACACTCAAGAAGGGCAAGAATGGTGCATTTGTGGTCACTTGGGAAAGTGACAATGATGATGAAGATGAAGATTCAAGCAACAAGGCTATGGCTTCCATCGCCATCAACAAGAAGTCTTCATTATTCTCTACATCACCATCATGCTTCATGGCCAAGGAAACAAAGGTACAATATGATGATAGTGATGATGATAGTGAGATGGAATATGCTCACGATGTTGATAATGTTGATGATGATGATGAACCGACTAAGGATCAATTATATGACTTGATGCAAGAAACTAGAGATATAGCTAATGCCAAGGAAAAGGAGTGCAAGAAGCTTTCAATGAAAGTAGAAATACTTGAGAAAGCCCTAGGCGAGCTTATGACCACTCATGAGAGTCTAGTGCTAGACCATGAGAAGCTTGGTGATGCTCATTCTAAGCTTAAAGAAGCTCACTCACTTCTACTTGAGCAACAAGCAAAGAAAGTGGTTATTGCATCATGTGATATAGGTCTTACTTGTGACATCATTGATGAGTCATTTTATCAACCTATCATCATGACAAATGCTAACCCTTCTTGTAGCACATCATCCACCACCACCACCGACTCTATCTCTACTACTAGTGATGGCTTCACTTGTGATGCTACACTTATGGTTGAGAATGAGACTCTCAAGAAGGAGGTGGATGAGCTCACTCATGCCTTAGGCAAAGCCTATGGTGGTGAGGCCCGTTTGCTAAAGTGCTTGGGTAGCCAAAGGTTCTCTCTTAACAAAGAGGGATTGGGCTATACCCCCAAGAAGGGCAAGTCGGTCTTTGCAACTCCAAAGCCTAGCTTTGTGAAGAGCAATGGTCGGTTTTGCTATAGATGCAAGCAAGTTGGGCACCTAGAGCAAAATTGCAACAAGAAGCAACAAAACAAGAAACTTGACAATGCTATATCTTTTGATTCTTGTTATGTGCTTACCAAGGGTGTGAAAGGTGTGCAAGCTAAGTTTGTTGGTACACCCATTGTTGGCCCAAAGAAGAAGGCTATTTGGGTACCAAAGAGCTTAGTCACTAACCTACAAGGACCCAAGCAAAAATGGGTACCTAAGCTTCATTGATTTGCTTGTAGGTGAACTATAAAGCCGGAGGAAGGCATTGGATCATTGATAGTGGGTGTTCTCAACACATGACCGGCACATCAAGAATGTTTGATTCAATTGAGAAGAATGATAGTGGCATTGAGTCAATTACTTTTGGCAATAACAAGAAAGGCAAGGTTGTTGGTTTGGGCAAGATTGCAATATCAAATGACATGAGTATCTCCAATGTGATGCTAGTTGAAAGCTTGGATTTCAATCTTCTCTCCGTGGCACAAATTTGTGATCGAGGCTACAAGTGCATTTTTGGGGCAAATGATGTTGAGGTAGTTTCTCTTGATGGCTCCAACTTGGTGTTCAAAGGCTTTAGATATGAGAATCTCTATCTTGTTGATTTCAACACTAGTGAAGCTTCTTTGACAACATGTTTGATATCAAAATCAAGTTTGGGTTGGCTTTGGCATAGAAGGCTTGGGCATGTTGGCATGAAACAATTGAAGAAGCTCACACAACACAATCTTGTTGAAGGCTTGAAAGATGTTGTATTTGAGAAGGACAAGTTGTGTAGTGCATGTCAAGCCGGGAAGCAAGTTGGTAGCTCACATCCAAAGAAGAGTATAATGAGCACATGCAAGGCATTTGAGTTGTTGCACATGGATCTATTTGGCCAAACTACATACACAAGCATTGGTGGCAACAAATATGGGTTTGTCATAGTGGACGACTTCACAAGATTCACATGGGTATTCTTTCTTAGTGACAAGAGTGAAGTGTATGACACCTTCAAGACCTTTCTCACTAGAGTTCACAATGAGTTTGACATGAGAATCAAGAAAGTGAGAAGTGACAATGGGAGTGAGTTCAAGAATACAAGAATGGAAGAATTGTGTGATCACTATGGCATTGGTCATCAATTCTCGGCCAAGTACACTCCACAATCAAATGGCCTAGTTGAGAGGAACAATAGAACATTGCTTGATATGGCTAGATCAATGCTTCATGAGTACAATGTTAGTCAATCATTTTGGGATGAAGCAATCAACACGGCATGCTACTATATTAATAGGCTCTATTGTCATACTTTGCTTGAGAAGACCCCATATGAGTTACTTCATGGAAGAAAGCCCAACATTGGCTATTTTAGAGTATTTGGTTGCAAATGCTATATCTTGAGGAAGGGCACTAGATTGGGGAAGTTTGAAAAGAGATGTGATGAAGGGTTCCT